>WNWU01000003.1:23203110-23289737 GCA_012654045.1 Ptyas mucosa
ATAGAATAGAATAGAATAGAATAGAATAGAATAGAATAGAATAGAATTGGAAGGGACTTTGGAGGTCTTCTAGTCCAACCCCCTCCTCAAGCAGGAAACCCTATACCATTTCAGACAAATGGTTGTGCAATCTCTTCTTAAAAACTTCCAGTGTTGGAGAATTCAAAACTTCTGGAGGCAAGTTGTTCCACCGGTTCTTTTAAGACATGGAGTGAAATTAAAGAAGCCCATGTAAAGATGAGAGAAATAAAATTGTCACTCTTGGGCAGATTTTCTGGGATAAAAATGAATGTTTTGTCAAGAATGGTGCTTTGTTTCAGACAATACTTGTTTGGGCAACACATTTACCATTTAAACAATGGCAGAATGATGTATCTAAATTTATATGACAAGGGGGAAAAACACAGGTAATTCTTTTATTCTCTCTTTCTTTGATAGATGTGTGTTCCTGTTAATTCTCTCTTAATTGTGAGCCACCCAGTGTTGCCGTGGAGTCATACAGCCACAAAATTGAAATATTAAATTAAATGACAGAAAGAATTTTAGGTGACTATTTAGTGAACATTTCCCTCTAGGTTTAGAACAGTGATAGCGAACCTTTTCGGCACTGAGTGCCCAAACCAGAATGTGCGTGCATGAGTGCGTGCACAGCATGGGTGCATGCACGGTCACCAGAGCTCCGGAAACTCGAAGACCACCTGACTGATGCGCACGTGCACGACAGCCACCTGGTATTTGGGTATCTGGTGCATGCATGCCAGCTGGTCTTCGTGCGTGCTGGAGCACTGGAAACTCAAAGACCAGGTGGCTGGCACGCATCTGCACACTGGCCAGCTGGTCTTGGGGTTACCAGCACTCATGTGCCGGAAACCACAAGAACAGCCGGTGATGGCGCACATGCCCACAGAGAGGGCTCTGCATGCCACCTCTGGTACGCGTGCCATAGGTTCACCATCATGGGTTTAGAATGTCAATTAATTAGAGGTAAAGTCACAAAGGTTGACTTTTTATGGGTCATAGTAGGTTGACTTGTTATTTGGAAAAGTCCACACCAATTCTGAGAGAACTGAAAAACATAAAATGCCAGGGTAAGCATAATGAAATGTGGATGAAGAAAAGGTGCATAATATATTGTGCTTTGTGGCCATGCCTGATGCATCCTTTCTGACAGTTGTGCAGTAGCAATTTGTTTGAATCAAATGAGTTAAACATATCTAGTATTCAACAGTACTTTGGCCAAATAGCAACATATGTTTATATTTCTGTTTCTAAGCAAAATGTTCGTATGCTTATGGTGTGAATAAGATTTTAGTTTAAAAAAGTCAACAACTTAATACAATCAGTCTAAGTAAACATAATTTAAATCTGTCAAAATGTATTATTCATCATGAAATATTTAAGTACTTTTAAGTGCAGGATTATAAAGTAGAACATGTATTTAGTTTTTCAGAAATCTCTAATGCTCTTTAGGGGATAAATTCTAGATTTTTGGATTAAAGGAAATGTACACAGCAATATATTAATATATTAATTGGTTTATTCAAGTTGGGAGTGCCAATAACTAGATAATAAATAAATATAATAAAAACTAAGGTTAGTCATTAAAACAGGCACCTAAAATAGCAAAACAAGAAATACTCCAAAAGGCTTTTGTGATATTTCTTTGTTAAATGTATATCCTAGTTTGGTTCAGGAACTCAGGGCAGTGTCCATAGTGCTTCCTGTTGCCATTTATCCCCACAACGCTATATGATAAGACCGGCTGAAAGAGAAAGCAACTGGCCCAAAGCCACCAGTGAATTTCTATGATTGAGTTGGACTAGAACCTGGTTGCCCCAGTGCCACTTGGCTTCCTTAACCACTATGCAGTGTTAAGCTACATGGGGGCATAAAATATAGCACATATTAAAGGGACTGAAGGACTCTGGATGATACCAAAAAGAGGTCTATGACAACTCATCACAGCCAATTCACCTTGACCAACTTGCCATGGGAAAATTGGCTGCGGGACAAGAGTTACACTAATATTGAAGAAATAGTGGAATGGAATCATTAAAGAAGGGGTGCCAAAAGAGGAACAAAATGAAATGTGAATGACAAAAATTAAAATATTTTTAAAACGATTTTAAATAATGAAATTGAATTTTTAAATAGTCCCGCAGCGAATTTTTCCGTGGTGAGTTGGCCATGTCAAGTTGTTTCACAGTAAATTAGCTGTGGTGAGTTGGCCATGGCAAATTGGCTGTGACAAATTAAACGAGGTGAGTTGGCTGTGAGTAGTTGTCCCATTCTGGCCAAAAAGGGCCCAGAAAGTAGGTGCCAGATGTACTTGTTAGCTTACAGTTTGTCTTGGCTTCTCAGGTGAAAGCTACAATCTAATAGGTGTATTTCTTTCTCCTGTGTCTTTCAATAGAAAATAGAAGCTGGTCAGAGCTATCCAGGTGTTTTGAGCTGCCACTACATTATACTCTCGTGGTGTATTATAAAGAGGGCTGCTCATAAACAAGTTTCGAACATTACAGTTACAGAGGAACAGTAATGTTTGGCAAAAGCAAGCACAGGGATGAAAAAGTGTTTGGTTCCATCCCTGCATCTCTCATTACAAGAGTATTTTCAGGGTGTGTTAAAAAGAGTCAGGATGACAGCTGCAGGCCTGCAATCAAAGGTCTGCCAGTTGTTTTTGTGTCTGTGTGGTGTATGTGATGTGCTTTAAAAATGGACAGAATTTTAATTGTATCATTGTGACATGTTTGGTCCTATCCTGTGGACTCCATTGATTCAATTAATGAAGTTTGCTTTTTAACATAATATTAGTATTTTTTAATAAAAAGGCTGATATAGCAAAACTTACCTTTTAAACTTTCTCTTACAAAACTACCAATTTCTATATGTATTGGGAAGATATGTGAATTTGCTATTGTTGGTATTTGAGTCTTCTGTTGGGTATTTGCTTCTTTACTGTGGTTTTGCTTGTAATTACTTATTTTTAACAGTTTACAAGGCAGCAAGTAGAAGACAAGGAAGAAAATAAGCTCCAGCAATTAAAGAGTCTTAGTCCATTTTTGTGGCCAGATATATTGCTGAAAAAAAATTGCCAGAAAATGAACCAAAAGAATTCTTCAGTTCCTAATACTACAGGGAAAAAGTTCTTGTTAGGTTTGCATGTGTGTATTTATTTCCATTTTTGCAATTATCTTCTTTTTCTTGTCAGTTAAAATATTGTATTTTGTTGTAAATCACAGTATGACATTGTTCCATTTAATTACATGCTCATGGCTGTTGAAGTGTGTAATTAGGATTTTTAACAATTCATTCGGAATCCCTGAGCCTACAGTGAGCAAAAACAAAACCATAAACCAAGTGATTGTGTTATAAAGATTATGATCAAGCTGGATAATGAGGATTCTTTACTTCTTTATGAAAAAGCTTGCTGGCTAGATTGGAGTTGGGAAAAAAATATCCTGAAGAAAGCAATGGCAAGCTTCCATACAGTTGCCAAGAAAAATGCTTGGTTGTTTCCTTAATAGTCACCAGGAGCTGCACTCTGTTAAAGACAATCTTTACTTGTTTTGTGTACATTGCATGCAATCAAAAATATTTCCTTTGTTGAAACCCTTTGTTGAGAATAATGGAGGCCTTTGTGGATTCTTTATTATGTCTGATACTAAAGAAGGGATTAATGAAGACATGTAACTGATGACTTCACAATTGTGTGAGAGATATTTCTCTTTTCTTTGAAGGGAAAAATTGAACTAATACTTTAACATATCCGATAGAAATTCAGAAAACTAGATTGCTATGTTGTGCACGAAATTCATTCATTCATTCATTCATTCATTCATTAACAGTTATTAACTGCCCAACTCCAGGAAGGTTCTGTAGTAGTTAACTTTTTGCTAAGGAGCTCTTAGTAGTGTGTGGTTTTTCCCTCTGGCTTTAGCAGAATCTCTACAAAATAGAAAGTCTACTCTTCATACTATAAACCGTAGACAATTTTGTAAAAGATTTCTCTCTATCTTTCTCAGATTTTCAGATAACATATGACTTCATATTTCATCATGATGATCTCATTTGAAAGTTCCTCTGTCTACCACATCACAGCTCAGTACTACTGTGAATGCTTTTAAGTGAAATCTTTTCAACTTTGAATAGAGCCTCATTTAATTTGGAAAATTAGAATAGGTGGAGGAAGGAGTGGATTAGTTTAAAAATTAAGGCTGCAAGGTATTTAAGGGGTTTAGGAGTTTGTGAAAATAATGTCTTAAAAATATCTTAGATGTTCAGTAGAAGTATTATTCCAAAGTTGTTTCAAAGGTAAATATTTGAATTTATTGCAGCCTGAAATTTAATTCTTAGCAGAAGTTATCAAGCTTTTTAGGTAATGGACAGCAATGCATTATTCTGCCTCATATCAGTGGTGAAATCTGAACTGGTTTACTAACAGTTTGCTGGCTGCGCAGTGCACACCACGCACCAAATGCGAGGTGTGCACGCGCAGTGCACACCAAAAGGAGGCATGTGGTAAGTAGAACAGCGCGAGGGGGGGTGATTAGCTGTGGCGCGCAATCTTTTTTTTTACTTTTAAAAGCATTTTTTCTACAACCTCTTTGGCTGAAGAGGTTGTAGAAAAAATGTTTTTTAAAGGCTCTGACGATCCCAGCTGAGCCGCGTGATCATCAGAGGCTTTTTTTTTAACTTTTAAAAGTATTTTTTCTACAACCTCTTCAGCCGAAGAGGTGGTAGGAAAAAAATGCTTTTAAAAGGAAAAAAAAAAGCTTCTGATGATCGCACGGCTCAGCTGGGCATGGGGGATGGCAGGGATTTTTGCTACCAGTTCTCCGAACCACCTATCGCCATCGCTACCGGATCAGGTGATCCGGTCCAAACCGGGCGCATTTCACTCCTGCCTCATAATGCTGGTCTTTGATCATAATAAAAGTTTGATATGATGTAATGGGTGCTAATTTAAAAAATGAAAAAAATTAAACCACTGCAATCTCAGAGGATCTCATGCAACACAAAAATCTTGTAATCGTTGGCCACTTTCTGGCCAACAATTTCAATATTTTCAGCCATTTTATTTTAGTGTTCATGGCTGACACCTAGTGGTGTCATCTGTGCTTAAAATCCTGGGTTTTTTGCACGTCCAAAATTAGGAAAACACCCTAATGCGTTTATTTTATAATAACTCTAAAGTATTCTTATGTAGTATAGATACTGGCAGAAGGTAGGAGACTGTTTATAGAAACAAAAAGGTCTCTGAACCACTTCTGGATAATCCAATTAAAACAATTAAGCTTTTCAAATCTTTCTTTGGAAAAAATAAAATGTTGATTGAGCAGTTATAAAGATGTAACCATAGGAAAAAATCTTTACTTACAATGATTTGTTGCTATTTATTATAATGGATTGGATAATTCACATTTTATAGGAAATTTAAGCATAATTTAAAAAGTTTCATATAGTTAAATTGTGATTAGCAGCTCTGTACCCCACACCTACAGCTTTCCAATAAAGGAGAAAAAGATATTTTACTTTGTGGAAGAAATAATAGATAAGAGATAATGGAGCAGTTTTATTAATTACAGATCCTATCATTCTTGGATTTAATTGATGCTGCATGCATCACTGCCTACTAAAGAGAATTTTATTTATTTCAGTTTTATAGTTTATTTTTAAATCTGTGTGGGTGTTTTGCTTGTCATTATCATTTCCAAGGAAAGGCCAGACTGACTTCTTAGATTTGGGTCTTACCTGGAAAAGAGATTGTATTATTGTAGTAATATAGTATAACCTTTATTGTTATTGTACATCATATACTGTATATAACAAAATTGGTTTCACCGAGAGGTGAAATGCTCCCGGTTCGGACCGGATCGCCTGATCTGGTAGCAATAGAGGCGGGTGGTTTGGAGAACCGGTAGTAAAAATCCCTGGCCCCCCCCCCCCCATTGACCAGCTGAGCCACGCAATCATCAGAGACTTTTTTTAATGTTTAAAAGCATTTTTTCTACAACCTCTTCGGCCGAAGAGGTTATAGAAAAAATGTTTTTAAAAGTAAAAACAAAGCCTCTGCCGATCAGGCAAGTCAGCTGGGATCGTCAGAGGCTTTAAAAGCATTTTTTAAACAACCTTTTTAGCCGAAGAGGTTGTAGAAAAGTGGTTTTAAAAGTTAAAAAAAAAAAAGTTGGCCATGCCCACTCAGTCATATTACACCACCACCACCAAGCCACGCCCATAGAACTGGTAGTAACAAAATTTACATTTCACCACTGGTTTCACCTCTCTGGTGCAACCCATAACAGAAAATACAAAACAGCATAAATAGTATAAAGAATAATCCCTATACAAGTAATTGGAAAAAAGACTAGTCATACGTTTCCGTGATTGTGTTTAAGAGTCTGACAGCCCATGGGTAGAAGATATTTTTAAACCTGTTTGTCCGGCTGGCTATACTTCGATATCTTCTGCCCGATGGTAGAAGCTAAAAGAAACACTGGCCAGGGTGTGAATCATCCCTAAATATCTTCCTTACTCTGCTAAAACAGCGAGATCTGGCGATGTCATCTAGTGGTATTAGAGGGCAACTGATGGTTTCTTGTGCCAAATTGATCACTCTCTGTAGTGCCTTCCTGTCCGCAGTTTTAGACAAGCGGACTATACTGTCATACAGTATGTGAGGACACTTTCTATCATAGACCGATAGAAAGAAGTCATCAGCTGTTGTTCCACCTGATTTTTCCACAGGACTAGTGTGGTCTTGCATAGTATCTGGAAGCTTCAACTGATGCAGAATGCAGTGGCAAAGGCAGTTATGTGTGTCCCCAGAACAGCACATGTCACACACCTCCTACAAAAGCTGCATTGGCTGCCAATTTGCTTCTGGTCCAATTCAAAGTACTGATTTTTTAAAATTTATTCTTATTTATATGCCGCCCTTCTCCGGAGACTCAGGGCGGCTTACAATGCGTTAAGCAATAGCCTTCATGCTTTTGTATATTTTATACAAAGTCAGCTTATTGCCCCCACAAACCGGGTCTTCATTTTATCCACCTTAGAAAGGATGGAAGGCTGAGTCAACCTTGAGCCTGGTGAGATTCGAACTTACAGTAATTGCAGGCAGCTGGATGTTAAACGCTGCCTTGTAGGAGGCATTAGCCTCCTACGCCACTCAGGCTCCTTAACGCCACTCAGGGTCCTTAAAGCCTGATTTTTACCTTTAAAGCCTTTCATTGCATGGGACCAGGATCTGAGGGAGCGCATCTCCCTGATTACATCAACCCATCCCATTAGATCTGTCACAAGAACATGCTTTGGGTATCATCTTTGAGGAACTTAACATTTGATGGGTCCCAGAAAGTGGGCTTCCTCTGCCGTGGCACCCATCTTGAGAAATATTCTACACATGCACCCTTGTTAATGTTTGGGAAGCCCCTCAAGACCTGGTTATACCTCCAAATTTGGGAGTCGACGGAAACTGGTGACATTTTATCGTGACTCCCCTAATATGATTAACACATGGTTGCGATATATCTCCCCATTTGTATACTTTAAATTTTTAATTATATTTTAATTTTTAATAAAAATTGCCCATTTTTATAATGAACGTTTTTATTATTGTGTTTATATTGTTTTATTTAATTGTTGTATGCTGCCTCAAATAACTTCAAGTAAGATAGGTGATTATATGGGTCCCATTTCAAAAGTACTTTGGATAATTTTACTTCAATTTTTCTTTTACAGAAAAGAGGAACAGATTTTTCACCCAAGATAATAAAGAAATAGCTTGGTGGAAACCTCTAAGCAATTATTCAGTAAGAAAAAAAGACATAGGATTACATTCAATCCTATGGAATTACTGATAAGTCTTACTAAAAAATTTTTTTTTCATTCCTCAGTGGTAAAATTGTTTATCTGCAGTCTCTCTCCCCCCAAAAAATCTGCAGATGGAGACCCCCATTTGAGAACAAAGTCCCCAGTCACTGGAATGTAATCCAATGAAAACAAATACTACAAAGGCTAGTAACAGGAGGATGTCTTTCGAGCTTGTTTTTTTGTGACCATCTTGGCTCCTGGAGAAAGGGGGTCCCCCAAAACATGTGTATCAGCTGGATACACCCTTTGTACTAAGCTTCAGTCTGTTTAGCCAGATGTCTTCCCAACAGGGACAAAGAAAAAACAGATCTTGCATTATAATAAGCCAGGAAACTGAAAAGTGTGTCTAGTGAAAGAAGACTCATTGTATCCCATCTGATATTTATTAAGGGTTGTTTAAGTCAGCAGGGAGAAATGTGCAGCATCCGGAAATGACCCGGACACTCTGGTATTCAACTGGTGACAAAGGATTGGAAACAGCCCATCATTAAAGCTGGGTGCTCAGATTACATAAGGAAGGACCCAAACCAAGCTAATGTGAACAGATAAAAGTCCGATTAAGCTTAAACTTGGTTTTGCGTAATTTAGAATATGATCACTTCAAGAGTACAGAATAGTCTTATGAATTTTTGATCTACCAATGAATACTGGGAAATTCACTGTACAGCTTTTCCCTCCTAACAAAAGCAGTCAGGGATTAAAGCCCACCCCAGTTTCACTTACATTCCATTCATTTTATTTACATTTGCAGAGATGATTCAGGACTGACATATTTCATTTTAATAGGAGCAAACAAAAGTAACAACAACAGAAATGAGACAATATGTGACCTTAAGAAGGGCAAATAAATTGCAATAGGGCACAAAGTGTCCTTCTTACAGTTGTCTTTTATTTTTGTTGTTACTTTTGTTTGCTCCTAATTCAGCCAAATTAGCATATATTCAATTCTAGAGTCCAATACTAATGTTTTTAGTTGGTTAATTCTGTATTTCTTTTAACTGTTAGGTAAGTAGTTAACTTATAGTTTGAATGTTTTAAGTAGAACATAAACTTTTCTGAAAATTACAATTCTAGGTAAATCCATGCATGTTTCTTATTTCTAGTTGCTTGAATAAAAACTCTTATTCATAAGATTAAAAAATGTATGTATAAGAACCTGAATATTTTAAAAACAGTGTAAAGGATAGTAATTTACCATACCTTTTTAGATGAAGGAATAACTTTTGTATGCAAAAGAATATGTGACTATATCATTCAGGAATCCTGCTATGAACTCACACATAGTCCATACATGAGAGAGATGGGTAGAAACATAAAATATAAATAAAATTACGTGTATGCAGTTTATACATTGAACATTATGTATGAATACCTATATTTGTCTATCAATAGATAGACAGACTGATCGATTAACTGGTTGAATTTACGTTGAATATAATGCATGACTGTCTCTTATCAAACCAATAAATTAACTGATTATGGCTTATCGGTAAACCACATTTAGTTTTAGCCTTATGCAGACTTGCAAATAAAGATGTTCATATTAACTAATTAAATATAATTTAATTATATTTCTTAATTTTATTTTGTAGGCATTCAAGAAGGAACACAATGCACCAAGTGTAAAAGTAACTGGGCACTGAAATTTTCTATCATACTTTTATATATATTATGTGCCTTGCTAGCAATAACAGTAGCTGTCTTGGGATACAAAGGTAAGTTCCATATCTATAACAATAACTGTGTACCGAGTCCAAGAAAAATTGACCACAAAAAAGTAATTGATTAATTAAATCAGTGTGATTTCAGACTATATCACAGATGAAAGCAAATTGTAATCATTATTTTCCATGATAGCCTATCAGTTAATTCGTCATCCTAAATAATTACTTAAATAGGCTAAGATTACTAATCTCAGATTGTTAAATTATAAAAATGTAAGCAACTCTTAAAGTTTAGGAGAAACAAAGATAGTTGCTCTTTGCCATCAATCTATTTCATACATCAGTCTTTCATAATGTTTTTGTATCTAGAAAACAGGTGTGTAACAGAAGCTCGGTATTTCAGTTAAATTTCACTGACTGTACTTCAAACATACGGTAGCTTATTCATTGATTTCAGTTTAAGGACTGGATGGATACACACACAACATGGATAATATTGAAACATCAATAGTAATGGGAAAACTGAATGTGTCAATACTCTGCATATATTACCTACCTGTTGAAATGCAGGTAAACAGCATGTTACCTTTCTTTATTAGAGATCCCAGTTTGAAAAAAATATGGAAAAGCAAGGTTTGCATTCTGGCCAAAATGCCAATATTGGCAGGTACTCTCCATATTACAGATAGTCCTCAATTTAACTATTTTTCGATTAGCTACTGCTTGAAATGACACCGAAAAAGTGATTTATGATAGGTCTTGGTATTTATGACTGTTGAAGATATGTGATCAAAATTTGGGTGCTTGGAACTGGCATGTATTTGCAATGGTTGCAAAGTTGTGTGTGTGTGTCAGGGGTGGATTTCGCTACTGGTTCACTTGTGGGTGTGTGCGTGCATGTGCTCATGCAACGCTTCTGCGCATGCGCAGAAGTGTCCAGGTGAGTGAGCAGAGCCTCCTGCTGCTGCTGCTACCCGTTCGCTCTCTGAAATTTCTTAGCTTATTTTGTAAAAAAATATTCCTCTTTCTCCGGTAATTACTTTCTGTTTGGCTTCTACCCTGGATTGACTTTTGATTGTAAATTTGTTGTTTTGTTTATATGGGTAATGCTTGACTTACGACCGTAACTGAGCCCAGAAATTATGGTCATAATTTGTGATGGTCGTAAAACACATGACTGACCCAAAGTTACTTTTTTCTTTTTTGCAAAGTCCTTAAAACAAACATAGCAGTCACAAAATGAACATGGCAGTCATAAATCAAACATGATGGTCATAAAGTGAATGCCACAATCAATAAGCAAACATATTGTTTGCTATGGGGAATTGTTTTTGTCACAAACTGTATGCCTGGTGCGCCAGTTGTGCCCTTTCCTAGACCGGGATGCCCTCGCCACGGTCAGTCACGCCCTTGTTACTTCTTGGTTGGACTACTGTAATTCTACATGGGGCTGCCCTTGGGATGCACCCGGAGGCTACAGCTAGTCCAGAATGCAGCCGCACAGGTTGTTACAGTGGCTTCTCATTACTCCCTTGTGACACCTCTCCTGTGCGAGCTGCACTGGCTGCCGGTGGTCCTTCGGGTCTGTTTCAAGGTGCTGGTGCTCACCTATAAAGCCCTACATGGCTTAGGCCCAGGGTACTTGCAGGATCATCTCTTGCCATCCTCCCATCGTCCTGTGCGCTCCCACAGAGCGGGCCTCCTCAGGATGCCGTCAGCCAGACAATGTCGGCTGGTGGCCCCCAGGGCGAGAGTATTCTCTGTGGGAGCGCCGACCCTCTGGAATGGTTTGCCCACCAGGCTTAGGATAGCCCCCGACCTCCTCTCCTTCCATCACGAACTGAAGACGTGACTCTTTTATCAAATGGGCTGATCCGTTGGGGGATTTTTACATTGAAATATTTTTAATAAATTTTAATTGGATTTTAATTTTTATATAATTTCCAAATTGTTGAATGTTTCTTTGTAAGCCGCCCTGAGTCCTTTGGGAGAAGGGCGGCATATAAATGAATGAATGAATGAATGAATGAATGAATGAATGAATGAATGCCGGTTTCCATCAAAAACATTGTTAATGGCAATCACATTACTGCAAACATCATAATTGCAGCTTGGTTTCCAAGCACCCAAAATATGGCCACGAGACTATGAGAGACGGTGCTGGCCACCAGAATTTCAAAACCAGGGCATAAGTATATTTGGGGGGGGGGTTTCCAATGTAACTTAAAACAGTCAGTAAAAGACCAGTAATAAATCAAAAACTACAATATTGCCAAATTCTGTCTTATTAAATAAAAACAAAAAGCACTATATTCAACCAGGTTTTAAGTGTGCCCAACAGATAGTTTTACAGTCATATCGTTGTGACTTTTTTTAACCTTTTTCTATCACTTCTTCATCCAAATGCAGCTGTCTAGGTTTTATTTTATTCAACTGCTTTCTTTGTGTACTTTCATGATTCTAAAAATTGCCTGTGACTTAAGTCAAATGTAAAATTCAATATTTCCAACAATTGCAACCAAGTACCCTGTGAACACCCGTTCCTCTTTCGGCCAGAGGGAAGCCTCCAAGCCCCATTGTGTCCATTATGGATGGCAGCGGGCAGCAGCATCCTTTAAAGAGATCTGAAAAGCCAAACAAACCTGATAATTCTCATACTTTGCAACTATTTAAAAGAAAAGGAAAAAAAGAAGCTCTGCCACAGTTTCACAGTGAATATAACATTAAAACAGTTAAGATTAGCTATAGAGTCTCAAAAAGTACAGCATCCACTGGACAAAACATTTTTCAACAGGCTTTTCAGGTGCAACATTTAGTTTTATTATAATATCAGCACATGTCATTAGATTTCCCTTCATCAGAATAACTGCAAATTTCAATTGATGTATTTATTAATATTATTATATTATTGTTTGATTTCAATTCTACATTTCTGTCTGGAAGGCAACAAGGAATTTAGTATTTTTTGTTTTGTTTTAATGAACAATTGAAAAACAATAAAGTCCCATTAATACAGGTACAGGTAGTCCTCCACTTACAATAGTTCATTTAATGACTGTTCAAAGTTACCACAGCACTGAAAAAAGTGACTTATGACCATTTTTCGCACTTACGACCATTGCAGCATCCCCATGGTCATGTGATCAAAATTCAGATGTTTGGCAACTGACTCATATTTATGACGGTTGCAGTGTCCCGGGGTTATGTGATCCCTTTCTGACAAGCAAAGTCAGTGGGGAAACCAGATTTGCTTAACAACCATGTTACTGACTTAACAACTGCAGTGATTTGCTTAACGACTGTGGCAAGAAATGTCATAAAGTAGGGCAAAATTTACTTAATAACTGTCTTACTTAGCAACAGAAATGTTGGGCTCATTTGTGGTCATAAGTCGAGGACTATCTGCATTGCCTTTAGCCACCTTCCATAACAGAATTTGAAGGCTTTCCCTATACATTAAGTATTCAAGGTTTTTCTATCAGTTCCATTTTTAAGAGATTCAGTGAAAGTACGTAAGAGACAGGTACCCCTGTCATATAGGTGGTATGAGTAAATCTATAATGTCCTCCTAGATCAAATTTTCTGGATTTTCTCTTTGTGTATCTCACTAAAAGTATGAATAAGCATGTATTTCTACAGGCTTTAATGTTTATCCCTTATTTTATTGTTAGTTTTAATTTAGCATAATTGCCTTTTGCTATTGCTTGATTTCTGTCTGGTTCATTTTTGGGGGAGGGGGGTTTCTTTTAAACATTTTTATGGACCATGTTATATGGTGTTATTTTGTTGCATGCTATTTTAGTAGCATCATTTTAAAAAAGTACATAATAAACGTATATTGTTATTGCTAATATTGTTATTAGCATTAACAATCTCATTATAATTATTTTTAAGTACTGGTGCTAGTGGGAAAATTACTCTGGTTTCTTTAGGAGTATATTAACATATAATTGGCAATGGAGAGCCTGAATGTTCATTCCATAGATTGTTGGATTACATCTTTCAGTCTTTTATCAATATTGATCACTGCTAAGAAATCTTTTGTTTTCTTTTGTTCTAGTTGTAGAAAAAATGGACAATGTTTCTGGTGACATGGAAGATTCACGCCAACGATGCAGTGAGAAGCTTTTAGAAGTGAAGAGTGATTTAAAGAAACTGGGTAATTAATATGAATGAACTGGTTAAGTAAATGGTGAAATTATTATGTCTTTGTCATAGGAGTCATCGACATACTAAAATTGGAACCAGTAGTAATTTTTTTTCAGTAGCTGGTAATAGATTCTTTTAATTTAAATTTAAATTTTAATTTAAAAGATTAGTTTAATTGGTTAACGGTTCATCTTTAAACTTTCAAATTCTGAATCTTGCACTTTATACAGTGCCATACTGAATAAATGGATATACAAATTATGCATTTACTCACTATAAAATCACCTAAGCAACGGTGGGATTCAAGTAATTTAACAACTGGTTCTCTGCCCTAATGATTTCTTCCAACAACCAGTTTGCCAAACTGTTCAGAAAGTTAACAACCGGTTCTCCCGAAGTCGTGCGAACTGGCTGAATTGCATCACTGCACCTAAGTATGTATTAAGTCTATTGAAGCTAAGATGAATCTCTTTGGTGATTGGGATATTAGCAAACACAGTGTTCACCCTTCTGGAAACATACAACAAGACAGATTTCTTCTTATCTGAGAACATGGCCAGCTTCTGAGAGTGAAAACAGATGATACTGATCTAGGTTTACTGATGGTCTCTCAATAAAAGGGAATTCATATGCTTTTTGTATGCCTTTAATTTTCTATGTTTCAGTGACCCTTCCACCAGCCTTGTAAATAGAAGTAAGTTTGTATTAATTCAGAATCCCCCAATGCAAACTGATGTTCATTAGCAATTCCCCAAATAAGTTTGTTTATGTATGGGCTTATCCTCCTGTTTGTATAATGAAGTAAACTCTGTTAAACTGTTCTTCTGCTAATGTGAATGTTTATCACTTCCCTGCTTCTTTCAGATTATCAAGCTGAAGAGAAAGCCATGACCACAAACACAGAGCTTTCAAGTTTCAAAGCTGATGTCCAAGCCCTCCGTCAGCAACTTCATGAGATTTCAGAGAAAACCACAAAGAACAAAGAGACACTGGAAAAGTTACAAGAATCTGGTAGCATGTTAAATGACAGGCAAAGTCAAATGAATGATGTTTTGGACAGCAACTCTTTCATGATCAACAATATTAACAAAACTCTTCAAGCTTACAATGGCTACATCAGTGATCTCCAACAAGACACAAATAGCATTCAAACAAACTTGCAAAGCCAAATGCACTCACATAATGTTGTCATACTGAATCTAAATAATCTTAACCAGACCCAGGTTCAGCAAAGAAATCTTATCAGTGCTTTGCAGAGATCGGTGGATGACACAAGTCAGGCTATCCAAAGAATCAAAAATGACTTTCAAAACCTTCAGCAGGTTGCCCTCCAAGCACGGAAAGATACTGATTGGCTTAAAGAGAAAGTGCAGATTTTACAAGTATTAGCAGCTAACAATTCAGTTATGACCAAAGCTAATAATGATACACTTGAGGATGTGAGCAGTCAGTTAAACTCATTCAGTGGACAGATGGAGAATATCACTACTATTGCTCAAGCCAATGAACAAAGTTTGAAGGATCTCCAAGAACACTATAAAGAATATGAAAACAGAACATCTGCCAAATTTAACCAGCAAGAAGACCAATTTCATAGTTTTGAGACAGATATTGTCAACATTATTAGTAATATTAGCTACACCGCCCATCACTTACGGACACTAACCAGCAATCTCAACGATGCCAGGACAACGTGCACAGATACTCTTAGTAAGCATATGGATGAGCTGATTTTTATGAACAACACATTAGCTAATGTTCGTTTTGATGCTACTACTTTAAGGATGCAGCAGGATGTGATGAGGACACGGTTAGATATTGAAGTAGCCAATTTATCAGTAATAATGGAAGAAATGAAGCTGGTAGATTCTAAACATGGTCAGCTGATTAAAAATTTCACAATACTGCAAGGTAAGAAATATATTGGATGACTTTTCCAAAATTGATATTGATATTGCTTTTCAAATTGTCTAGAATACCTGAGATTACCAGATCCTTATGGATTTCAGAAGCATTGTAGGAAAATAAATAAGGTGACTATATCACTCCACTTTCTGGCTTTCTGTAAAGTTGGTGAAAAAGGGAATAGAAGGGTAAGAAGAAACAGTAGGTCAGCTTTGCAGGTTTATTAGAATTATTCTTTTCTCTTATCATATTATATAAAGAAACACATGAAGTTTAACTACAGAATTTATAGCATAAGATTTAGTGATGGTTCCAGAGTTAAAGATCTAGTAATAATGGAAGAACAGTTGAACAAGGGTTGAAATATGGACACATTTTCAAAGCAGCATAGGAAAAATTACACAAATATCAACATTTCATTTAAGCAGTACGAATTACAATGGTCAAAACCAATGATTCTCATGTTACTTTATTCCTATATCAAAGAACCTGGGTCCTGAAAAATGTGAACCACAAAATCTTTTTTTTTAAATGATAATCTGTTTACAAATATTCTGCTACTATATGTATCTGTTTTGGTATTCTTATGGACTTAAACATTGCAATAATACTGCTGAACTTCCTGTTATAATGGTAGGATAATGAGTAAGCTCACTGGGAGTGAAGCAGTGTTTGCCAATCTGGAAAGTTTTCTTTAAGTCAAAATAAATTTTAAAAAATTTAAAAAGTAAAAATAATTAAATAATGAGAGGAGACAAACTAGCATAAATGTTATTTTGTCCTCAAAGAAGCTGCTGCAATCCTGGGCTCTAAGAAACACTGTGAAAATGCTGGGTTCCTCAATATGTCTATAGAGTTCTCGCTTGCATTTTTAATGATTTTGGAAGGGAAATGTGTGTCTTAAACTACTGTGGTACTGGATATCACTTGTTGAAAAACACTGGTGTAGACTACAAGCTATTTGTTGGATAGTTAAAATACAGATTATGTGAAAATGTATTATTAACGTAGTATGGTTATCGCTGGTTGGTTTTTTGTTTTTGTTTTTTTGCTATTCTTAAGTTCATATTCCTCTATCTGACTCTTCTTTTGGAACTAATTTCTAAAACAAAATGTAATAATTGAATGACTTAGTATTTTCTAAGATGCCAATTTCTAGTAAAGAGAACAATACTGTAGTGTATTAGTTTTTATAACATTATTCCGCAAATAGTTCAATTTAAAAAATAACTGCAAGGTAAAATTGGTCCATTATATGTTTGGTTTGATGTAACATTTTGGTTTACTCATTACGTTGAAGTATCTTAGAATCATAGATGAAAAATGTTATTTAGGTGATCAAATCTGTGCACTCCTCAAAGCAGAAATCCAAATTAAAGTATCATCAATGGCTGATATTTATTTACTTGTTATATATTTATATCTTTGCTATATCTTTGTTATATGTTTATATCTTTGCCTTTATTTTTGAAGCTCAAGTATGTAGCATTTTTTATTTCATTTTCCCCACAACAATTTGCTGAGGTATTGAGCTGAGTGACTGGCCCCAAAGAACCTGGACTTTAATCAGTCCAGGTAAAATGTATCAGGTTCTCCAGAACAACAGAGAATAGTTTAGTATCCTAAACCTTTGTAATATCTGATCTGAAGAGTGCTATCATATTCCCACTCAATCTTTTCTCATTAAGCCCAAACATTCTTAGCTCCTTCAATCTCTCTTTTATAATACTTGGTTTCTAACCTCTGATTGTCCAATTCACTTGAATCCTTTTTAAAGCGTGATGCCCAGAACTGGACAAAATGCTGTAGTGGGATTGCCAAAGGAAAGAAAAGGAAGTCATATTTCCTGTGATTTGAAAACTATACTTCACTTGATGCAGCCTAAAATTGCATTTTCTTATCTGCATTCATATATTATTGACTCATAGTCGGAATGTAAAACTATTATTCCAAGTTCTTTCCAGTACTGGTAAGCCAGCTATTCCCCATTCCATAGTTCAGCATTTGAATTCTTTTTCTGAATGCATAACTTCAATTATTTCTCTCTTAAACTACATCCTATTATTTTCAGCCTATATTTTTAGCCTATTATTTTGAATTTTATTTTAATCTTCCAGGGAAGTATGTGCCATTTACAAGATATTTTAAGTGTTCCATTTATCTCCTCATCCAGATAATTAATAAAAATGCTGAATACTCATTGCATTGATGAGTCATCATTAAATAGTTTACAACTTAGCTCTATACACTTAATGCTTATACCTTCCAGCCAATCCACACCCAACTAAACTTGCATTCTTGGTGGATAACATTCAGATACTCTTGCCTTGGTGTTACCAATCAATGGTTTATATTAGAAGCTGGAAGGTGGAATAAATTTATCTTATTAACAGGCCTCTTTCCCCCCCATCTCCCTATAATAAAAGATCATTGCATTAGACTGCAACTAGTTAGACAGAACTTCCCGACATAGCCTAGTCTGCGTATGTGTGTTATATCATAGCTGTCTTAATAAGAACTTTTCCCTTTAGCCCAGCTTCTAAAAAGGACTTTACAGTCCTTGTGCTGGCCTCTGACACATGGGGAGAGCTTTAATGAAAACTTTTAATCCAGGAGTGGATTTTCTGTCATTATACTGAAAAGCATACTGAAATATATGAAGGCTTTACATTAAATCACTAAAATGTTAAGAGGAAAGTCATTATCTCTCAGCCCAACAGCGTAGTCGTTGTGGGGATAATAGGAAGAAGGAAGAGTATTCGGTATGTTCATCACTTAGAATTGTTTATAAAAATAATGAAAGTAGAATAAAATAAAACAAATAAAATAGGAAACGCACATCATATCAGAACTGATCTTTAGTGTTTGGTATGCCTTTATTTCATATATATTATCAATCATTATTTGTGTTCTATTTTCTCCCCATTTTTGGAAGAGAAATGTAAATATATTTCTTATATTTCTAAAGTTTCCATTATAATTTTTCATCATCCTATAAGTTATATATTTTGCTTTATGCATATGTCATAAGTAGAATGCGTCACTATCTGAAAAATAGACCAATGTTGTAAAGACACTCAGCAAAAGTTTTTTTTTATTGTAAGTGGAGGGTTTTTTTCTTTGACAATTTCATGAAAATGAGATATTTTTTATTTAGTGCAACTTCCTAAAATTGACAGTTTCCTCGGTTTCATGAAATGGAGATTTCTCTCTTTTTGAGATGGCTCTAGATATCTTTGTAAGCCAGAGAAGTTCAAAAGATCTAGAATTTTTTAAAGCTTTTAATACTTTTTTATTTTACCTAATACAAATTTCCTTGAACATGAATTTTATAATAGTTCCACCATTTTGTAAACTTTCTTCTATAAATATGTCTCCCATAACTTGGAAATTTAATCAAATTTGCTTTGTTTTGCGACTGTAATGAATAGAAAAGCAAGAAAAAATTAAAATATAGGCATTGAATCACCCTCATGCTTGTTTAAAATAACAAAAATATAAATAAGAGGAATGCTTGGTAAGGTTTTGGACATTCTTTGATGTAACACTGAATCATGTAAACAACAACAATCACATAAACACAATTAAACAACTTGAACAAATTTGGGCAATTTGCTTAATCTTTTAAGGAATCTGTAAATATCTATCTAGTTTTAGTTTTTGTTGACTTGTCTTATGATAAAGGCACACTTATAGATTAAGTTTTCTTGAGTTCTTTGGAGGAGCCCAGTATTTTTAAAAATACTTAGAAACTGATTTAAATCTAAAGTAGAAATATGTTCTTAGTACTAAGAGGTATTGCCATTCACTAATTTTATTACATTAAATTATTTCATTATTCTTCTGACTTTCTCCACTTATTCATTTTATTGTAGGTCCTCCAGGTCCAAGAGGGTCCAAAGGTGACAGAGGACCCCAAGGTCCAATTGGACTTACTGGGCCCAAAGGACAAAAAGGAGACAAAGGTGAACCAGGACCTCCAGGACCTCAAGGTGAAAAGGGACCAAGTGGCCCACCTGGATCACCAGGTGAAAAAGGTGGAAAAGGTTCCAGAGGTTCACCTGGATCTAAAGGCCAGAGAGGT
Organism: Ptyas mucosa; assembly: GCA_012654045.1. Lineage (NCBI taxonomy): Eukaryota > Metazoa > Chordata > Lepidosauria > Squamata > Colubridae > Ptyas > Ptyas mucosa. The sequence continues at coordinate 23,222,788 of WNWU01000003.1, forward strand.
TCAACTGGGAAGACTGGGCTGCCTGGTCCTAGTGGAGATCCAGGACTCCCTGGACCACCTGGCAAAGATGGACCCCCTGGCCCACAAGGCCCACCTGGACCCGTAGGTCTTCAAGGATTTGTTGGTGAACCAGGGATACCTGGTGCTCGTGGGTTGTCTGGTTTCCCAGGTGTACCTGGACTACGTGGTCTTCCAGGTGAGCCTGGTCCTCCCGGACCGCCAGGTCCAGGAATAGCTATGGCACTACAAAGTGAGATTAACGGTAAGCTGTTAACACACCCGCTATGTGTCTGCATGCTTCACTGTATATTTATTATCAATATATAAAAGTACGGTTTGAAACTACTGCGAAGTTGACTATTGGATTGGATTGTACTCTGTGTACACATTGCAGTGGAAGTTTATCTATTCAAGCCTCCAACTAGCATGAAATGAACATCATGGTTTTTAAATCCAAGATTTCTAAGGAGGTACAGAAAAGCAATTGTTACCTTTTTTTCCCCATCAGAATTCTTCACATTCTCTTTCAGAGCAGTTAGTGCTTGGATTCAGCCATTTAATCTATCACATTATACACAGAGAGATGGTCTGGGACCATGGAGCACATTTTTGTCTGTCTTTATCACTCGTCTTCTAAAGCTTCTCTCTATAGTGTTAAGAAGACAATAAGTAATTTTGACCCTTGTTATAAGTCCTAGTATTTTGTACTAATATATGTAAAAAAAATTAGAAGCTCAAGCTGACCAATTCCTCTTCCCTATCTTTTAATTTCTTTCTCTTCCTTCAACTGTCATATAGATTCAGTGATATCTAAAGTTTATTGAACTTTATTTCTTCTCCCTTATCTTTTAATTCACAAAACAATTTCTATGTTACTGCAGAACTGATATACATATATGAAAACCAATATTTGTCTCTTGTAATAATGGGAAAAGTTATGTGTTATATGGAAAAAGTGGGCAAAACATAGTATATCACCAGTATTCCTGTTAAAACCTGATAAGTAATTGTGTAGGATTGTTCAAATCTCATTGTTAATACTTGTTTCAAATTTTGCATAGAAAGTTACCCAGAATGGTATTAGAAGAATGGTTTTGATACATGAATGAAATTTGGATGCTTTTCAAAGTTTATCCTGCAATCATATTATTAAACTGAGCCCTTTTTTTCTTTATGATAAACTAGAAATGATTTTGATAGAAAAGGATGGCTACAACTCTCAATAACGGAAATTCCATTTCAACAATATTCTGAATAGATAATTAGTTTTTCAAATGGCTTGGCTTCCAATAATGTTATTCAAAACTAGGGTTTTGAATAATAACTACGGTTATTAGTGCTTCAAGAGTAAATCAGAAGTTGTCTCTTGGATTTCACATGAGCAGAGTGTGTCCCTGATACTTATTTAAAACTAGTGCATCTTTTCTCAGGCTTCTGTATGAGTTTGGGAAAAAAAGATGCTGTTATTTTAATAGTGGCATTGATTTTAATGGGTTGATTCTTAAAATAGAGGCATCTTTTTCGGGCCATACTAAAACCTTTAAAAAAATCAGGCTGTCTTAACATATAGCACATTTTCAAAGTGTGCAGAGCCCTAATTCTAAGGGGGATATTATGTTTTCATTCTCCTCAGCATTTATATGCAAGTGTTTCATGTTATAGGTTGTCCTGTTTACTGGAAGAACTTTTCAGACAACTGCTACTACTTTTCAAATGAAAGAGCCGTTTTTGAAGATGCAAAACTTTTCTGTGAAGAGAAATCATCTCATTTGGTTTTCATCAATAGCAAAGAGGAACAGGTATAAAATCCTACCTAGCATGCGGTTAGATTTAAATAGTACAAAAGAACAAATATGGAACATCATTACTTCCAGCCATGCCAGTTGACAATGATTGGAGTTGAGTAGGTTAGACAAGACAGTCAGAAAGCATCTTATATATTGCAGGATCCAGTCTGGGTTGATCACTGGGACCAAAGTTTTAGTCTTCTGAGCTTTCAGATTCATGCTGGAGCCCATCTTCAGGAACTTGTCTCTCATCAGAATGTGTGTGACACAGATGATTAAACCTCTGGTCCTGGTGACCAACCCAGATTGGCTTCTCCAACATTACCCTAGGACACATATATTCTTTGCCTTCATTCATTTTATAGATGTTAATGACTCATAAATGTAAACATCTGACTAAAGATAATCAGGAGATTTCAGTCTTACTGAAAAAAGTTGACCAAAAATGCAAGTAGTCCTTGTTTAGCAACTGCTTTATTTTATTATCATTTGCAGTTACAATGGTGATGAAAAAGTAACGTTGTGACTAATCCTTGCATTTACTTGCTGTAAAGCAAAGGAAAGTTGAAGTAAACACAGTTGCAGTTTCACTAGCAATTATTTTCCTTAACAACAGAGTTGCCCCTCCCAGTTGTATTTGCATGGAAGACCAACCATCACTTGTTATAGGAGCTTCTGATGCTGTTACCTAGGTTGAATATTCTGCTGAAAATCCATGTTGATTTTCCTTTCTTGAAATGGAACTGTCAGATGCTGCCATCTGTTTGTTCAGAGCAGTCTATGAGAAGAGCATCTATCACTCCTTCTTACTCTGCTGATATTGTGACGCCTATGCCTGCTCCCCCCCCCCCCCCCCAAATGATTTTCTCTAAAGCAAAATGCAGGCTAGGAGGTTGACTCAACAGAGGTGACAGCAGGATTGGAAAAGGAATGCATACCTTCTTCCTGTCCATTTTGTCATTTTAATAAAATGACATTTCTAGGTAGCTAGGCTTCACTACATGACAAAACAAAGTTGAAGGCAACATAAGCAATATGAAGTTTGACCCTATGAAGACTAATCAAAGATTGTCCCAAATGTCAGCTTAAGCAGAGTGTGTGTGCAAATGTAAACCAATGGTATCGCTGAGAATAATATTTCCAACCCCAGAAATAGAAATAGTGAAAATCCAAATTGTTGAAAATAAGGCAGAAGGATGTTGTTCCAGATGAGATGATTATTGTAATTTCTATATGCTTTTGGGGATAACATGTTGGATTTTAATTTAAGTTATAAAACAAACCCTTCCCATTCAGTCTCCAAGTTCCCTTCTCCCTAGCCTCAGAGCCAAAAACTGTTTTATTTATTTATTTGAAATAGCTCGTTATTAGACATCTTCAAATCTGATTCCAGGGCAACTACAGTTGCATTAATATCCACATCATGCTACAATGAGCCGCTGTAAATATAATAAAAGACAGCGTTTTGTATTGAGGCAGACAAATTAAAATGTTTGGTCAGCATTTACTGAGCTGATGCTCTTGTGACAGCAAGCAGGGGAAAGGAACAAGGGAGTTTCTTTGATAATCCCTTTTCATTCTGGCTGCAGAGCCCACCATGCGGCAAACAGACCATGTGAAAGCAGTGTTTTTTGCACGCTGTAGAATTTCCATTGCTAGAGTGGAAATAAAGTCCCCCTCTTCACTTCATGTGCCATAGCTGGCTATTACTACTATCAGCGCACCATCTTTAACCAGAAAATTGGTTGGGCAAAAGTCATTCTTGGTGGATGGTGAAAAGGAAATTGGACTGAGATTGGGAGCGTGAAAGGAAGAATGTGTTGGAAAAGGTGCTCAGATCAAATGAGATTCACTCAGAAATAGTTCCAGACTTGATTTTGCTCAGAAACTTATGTTTATGCTCAGCCACACTTTTCAAGCTAAAATAGTTTAAGGGAGCCAAAACCCTGGGATGTGAAATAATGTGACCGATTCCTTCTTCTGTACACAGCAATGGTTGAAAAAACAAGTTATTGCAAAAGGCAGTTTCTGGATTGGTCTCACTGACTCAGTGAAGGAAGATGAATGGCGATGGCTGGATGGTACCCTACCAGAATACATGTGAGTGCAGGAAGGATATTCACTGTTTTCTGCTAAAGTTGTTTCTTAGCATCTGCCAATAGGAAACAGTGCAGCAACCTTACAAAGGGCATTGTCTTTTAGGTTCAGATTAATATTTCTTTGATTTTAAAAGGCTTATTGACAGAAAAAAATACTGAATAACCAATACAAGAAGATAATAAGGCACATTAAGCACCTTAAAATGCTTATTACAGAGTTAATAGCAAACTAGGCCAGAGAAACCAGAGGTTTTTTAAAAACAACTTTTATATAGACATGTGGGTGGAAGAAGGACAACAAGAAAGAGAAAGGGTCAATTTTACTTGGCTGATTACAGAAAATAAGACTTCTGTATTGCATCAGTTGTAAATCATTGCTGGTACCAAACTTGCATCTTCATTTGTCGCTGAAGCTAAATATCAGCCAAATTCTTTTGAACTGGAATCAGGGTATACACTGGATCAGCACTAGATCAAGTAGACTAAGACTTGTCATTCCCACTGAATGAAATTATTACCTTTTTCTCCAGTTTCTCAGTTTGACTGCTGTTGAGCCCTGAAGTTTAGGTTAAGGAAATGTTACTGGTATCTTTGGCTAATTCCTTCTTATCCTGATGAAATCTCCACATTTGTAACTTAAACCACTGCATCTTTAAGGACCTTAAGAAATCTTAAAGTGATTGTTCATAATCCACCCAAAGGATAATTTACTAGGAGGATGATACATCCCCAAATAAATACAGAGGCTACAGAAATCTGAAGGATTACTAGATGGCAATAAACAGATTGAGAATCTCTGCTTTGGAGTTTTGCAATCCAGACCTGCTAGTTCTAATTATGCAAATTTATTTTTATTATAAGATAGTTCTTGCAATATATGATTGTTGATATGTTTTGAGTTTATGATATGATAATATTAGTCATTTGTCTCTAAATATTGTATAGCAAGAAACTATTCTTTATATTTTGATTTGGAGATGCATATATAAATCTAACAGTAAGGTGTATTTATATCTTAGTAGCTCATCTGCAGCTATAGATGAAACAAACAAATACAACCCCATTGAAAGATTACACTCTGTACATGTGTCTATGTTCAGTCCAAAACCAGAACAGAATTTTTGGTCTAATTTTAGTCTTTTGAGCTTTGGCAGTTTGTTCAATTGATTCCCATCTCTAAAGCCCAGCTGTTTTCAATCTCCAGGAAAAGTCATGCACTATTTGTTAAGGAGTATGGTTTCTACTTTAGGAGAGATTTATTTTTTGTTTTGTTTTTACTATTATAAATCTCTTCTGTCACACTGTCATATGATGGCTTGGTTACGAAATGATCTCTCTTTTTTTTGTTTTATTGCAAGAAACTGGAGTGCTGGACAGCCTGATAACTGGAAACATGGCCATGGGCCAGGGGAAGATTGTGCTGGATTAATCCATGCTGGGCTCTGGAATGACTTTCACTGTGAAGATGTTAATAGTTTTATTTGTGAACAAGATGTGGAAAAAGGTATGGTAAGCTTTGAACCAAATGCATTCACATTTATTACAAAGGTTTATTACCAACCAAATTTCTGCAGCTGGGACAAGAAGGAATTGAATATCCTACTCATACAGATAGAAGGTCTTGGAAGAGAACTTGAGATCAATCCTTATTAGCATCTGTGTATAAATATTCTCCCTAGCTGCTTCTGATGTTCAGGCCATTGAGTTTTAAACTACTGGCAAGATTACGCAGCTATTCTTACTAGGTTACATACATTTGGCAATCAGTGTTCTAAAACATGCCCAGCTAATTCTGAAGAAAAGCAATGCAGTAATTTATTTTTTCCAGTTAACACCAAAAAGACAGTAGTGTAATTTAAGAACCAAAAAATGCAGGTTGAAAGCTATAAGCAATTGGACCTAATGTTTCTGAAGTTTTTTAAAGAGTATTGGACAATGGATGAAGTGTTATGGGTGTTATTACTCAGCTTCCCCCTTTCATTGAACATTTCTGTACCTTACATGAAAATGAAAACTTGAAAAACGAAATAGAATTCTACCTTTGTATTTTGTTATTATCAATTATATAGATAAATTGTTAATATATGACTCTTAGGTTAATTTAATAGAAGGGTTTGAGGTGGGGGGGGTGAGGTGGATCTACCATAAAATTCATTGGATGTTTTGAACAAATTATTCTGCTTTTTCCCTCTCTCAGCTTAACGTTATACAAGAAGGCTGGGGTTAGGATAAAGTGCTCAGCTGAGCTTCTTCAGAAAAGAAAGTGAGAACTATATAGCAAACATAGGGCTCTCTTGAATCAGCCTTCCTTATTTATTAAATTTCTATGCTACCCTGAATTTAAATTTCAGTTAGAATTGTGTTTAAGTTAGAATGTGTGTTTAAATTTCAGCAGCTTTTAATACCTGAAACATGTTGTCACTGCCACCAAAATGTGTTCTGTATAACAGCTAGAAAAGTAATACTTAAAAATCTATTTGTGTTTACTCGGTGCTGTTTCCTACAAAGTAAATAACTTCTACAATGAAGTAATACAAGAGTTAGTTCCCCTGACCTTTATGCCAACACTTCAGTCCTGATCCCTATTGGATCCCCTCCCTTGCCCACTCTTCAATTACCTTACAACATGATTAACAGCACAACATTTCGTTTATAACTCAGATGATTAAGCAACTATACAACGCAATTAAGATGTGTTAAATAAAGACAAATCTTTTCTCAGGTGGTATGGCAATCTTTCCAAAGAACCCAAGATTTCATTATGTTAACAATAGTCAACACTTAGGTGATTTTTTAGGACCAAAATTCTCTTTTAATAAAACTATGGAGATGGGGCATGGGGAGGGATTACCTGTAAAGAAGAATCAGTGTATTGAAGGTGTTTGTTTTTTTTCTACTTCTGCATTTCAAGAATGAAACTGACTGGTCTGCCCTTGTGATTCATTGACAAATGGCAATGGACAGTAAGTAGATAGACTGGACCGGGGTGAAATTCAGCCAGTTCTATCCGGCTAGGGCGAACCGTTAGCGGAGGCTGCGGGAGGCTCTGCCCACCCGCGCGGACATCATGACGTCACTTTTTTGCGACAATTTTAAGCATCTGTGCATACACAGGATTTATGCATGCGCAGAAGGCTTTGTGCATGCGTGGATAACAGTGCGTGCACATTTGCGAACCCGTAGGGAAGGTAAGTGAATTTCACCCCTGGACTGGACATCTTTCTTTTATCACCTGTAATAAGTATACACTAATTTTCACATTAAATATCTTCCTACCATTGTCAGACTATTTGCATTTTGACTGGTTATGGTCAGACAAAGATTTGGAAAGCAGTACTTACCATTGCAACAATGCAGCTTTGGCATTGGTTTCTGGATTTTAAAGCCAGGTTTTACCTTTGTAACACTTGTTACTTTTCCTTTCCCACTGCAGCTCAGCCTCCAGGATTGTAATAGGTCGTGGGCCAAGAGACTGACATTTTCTTTGCAAAGAAATTAATCTGGGACTGAACCATCACTCAAATAAGAAAAGGAGCACTGAGAACTTTGATGAATAAACGTCATCAGCACAATTTGTCCTCCACATTTTCTAATTTTTCAGGGGTTTTACAACCTGTTGCACAAACATGTTGGTAGAAAATGTAATTGGACAAAACTACCTGTAGATCTCTTCAGTCTTTAAGCAGAAGGTATGTTCTGGTAAGAACTAGAAAATAGCAAGCATAAAGTTATGACTTTACTACTCTAGGAAGACAAAAAAATACAAAGCTACTGTGTAAACAAAGCAGCCACTTGCTAAATTCCCAAATATTGGCAATTTATATAAAATACATGTATAAATTTATATAAATTTTATATATAAATATATATAGTCCAGTTCTGATCAGTAATATAGAATATACTTTTTAAAGCTTTTAAAATTCTGTATTTTTGTACAAAATGTTGCCTATTATATTGATTTAATTGCTTTTTTATATGAATATAGTAAATAGAAATCAAAGAAAACACCATTGATACTACTTATCATTCACTCGAAATAACCGTCTGGAATAAATTACTCATGTATAATAACTTTTAAAATTGATTTTAGATGGCATTTGCAGTCCATTATACAAAAATATACACAAAGTTACGATCCAAGGACAACATGCTTGTTTTTCCAAAATGGTCCACTGACTGAACTCCAGGCAGCTGAAAGTCTAGCAATAGACCTGAAGGAAGTGATAACATTGACTAGTAAAGTACATACTTTACATATTGTATAGAGAATTCCTGATTCAGTCTTCCTGATTCCGATTAAAATAATCAAGTGGCCAGAGAGCTAAAAATAATAATTAAAAAAAGGCTTTGCCGAGGGCCCTGGGAATTTTTACTAGCTATAATGCAGGGCTTAATGTATTAGCTGTTTAACATGACCTAACATAAAATATGTTTTATGTTCTTCTATTTTCTTCATGTGTAGGCAATTTCTATTGCTGTAATGGGCTTCAGACCATTGGGGACTAGTTTAAGTCTAATAAAATTTTTAACAAAAATAGATATTTCTGATAGACGTGTGCAACTTGTTTGTAATACCTTTTTGGTACCCACCCACTGGAGCAGGGGGGATAGGAACCAGTAGATATTGCCATTTCTTGATTAGACTTTTTTCTGCTCCAGTTTAACGCCTCCAAATTGCAGCTTTTTCTTCCACATGGAAAAGAACTTGTCAGAAAATGGTTAACTATTCCATGCCACTGTTGCCTTCCTGTTGATTGTCAATAAGACGTTGCTCTGGAGAAGAGAGAGAGAAAAAAGCAAAATCCAAGGCATTGGGAAAAAGTTCAGTATATCTGAATGTAACATATCTAATTTGGTGGATCAGCAGGCAAAAATACTCCAATACTACAGTACTTTTCTGTACTTCCACAGTGTTCAATAATGGTTTGTGCTTAACATATAATTACAGTGAAAATAAAAGGCAAGTCACACATGTTGACATAAATAGTATTTACATGATTTTTGTATGTAAAATTGATACTATGATTGTTTGTGAACATTTATATTTAAGATAAGCATCTATAATCATTTTGCTGCAGATTTGGACACAACTGGATACCTAAAAGAAGGCTGGTAAACTCAGAATATTGAAACAATGAATACATCAAAGTAATTAACGTTTCCTCTGAAATGTTTTTCACATTAGGATAATTTGTTGCTGTGATCTGTGTTCAGTTAAATAATTTAGAAAACTTTTTTTTCTATCTCTAACATCCTTCTGTATCTCCTTCACTGGTACCAAAGCAAATTCTCAGTTAGTTTGAAACTAGATATTGGGTGAGTTATTTATTTGCTGAGGCTTGTGTTTCTCCTGTCACAAAGGACCCAGAACCACTTAAACTCCCAATATCCAGCAAAATGATTAAAATCATAAAATAGCCATTATAGGACAATCAAAACAAAAGTGACAAATACCTCTCCCCAAGGACAAATATTCATATCAGACTCTCAGAGGCCCTTTAGAAGCACTGGATCCAATGGCCCTTAAGAACCATAGCAAGGGTACGGCTCTGATCTCTTAAAAAGGGGAGCAGTGACAGAGAAGATCTGCCCCTGTATTCCCCAATCACAATAGTCCTTAGAGATTGACACACAGAGCAATCATTTTTTGGGGGGGAGTTTAATACTTGGATTAGGTCAGGACTCAGGAGTGTCAAACTCGCGTTGTCATGGTGGCATCACATGACGTATCGTGACTTTTTCCCCCTTTGCTAAACTAGGCATGGGCATGGCCAGCACATAACGCATCTGGCCTGTGGGCCACAAGTTTGACAGCCCTGGATTAGATGGTCTCATAGATAGCCAGCTTCTGAATCATATGTGACTTTAAAAGTGATATCTAGCATTTTGAAATGTGGCCAGTAATTGAATAGCAAACAATGCAGCTCTCTAAATATAGGTGTAACAGCATAGGTAAACCAATTTTGCCTGACTTTACTTAAGTCATTACATTGCAGAGTAGCTGAAGCTTGTGATCTCCAAGTGTAGCCCAAGGTAGTGTACATTGAAATAATAAAAGACATAGTGACAAAGCCTCTTAGCACAGCTTACTGACCCAGAAATTGCCATAAAAGGGAGACAAGCTGGAAGCGGGTAAAAACCTCTTGGTCGCCATCTGCTCTTTGAGCAGGAACTGTGAATAGAAATAGATCTCTAGATTATGTGTCAATTCTGCATGCTGGAGTTCTATCCTGGCCAGAAACAAAGATGGAAACTTAATGGATTTAATTGGATTCTGTACCTAGAGCCAGTACTGTATGTACTGCTGGTACTAAACTTGAGTCAGATCGTAACAGGAAATGAGATGAAATCATTATGGTAAACATAATGAGGTTTGTTTCACCCACACAGTGGAGAACTCTAAAGGTCAACTCTCCCCAGTTGGAGCAGCAATATGGCTTTGAGGAAAGAGCATACTATCACTCTCCTTGAAGGAAGACTCACCACTGCTACTCCCAAGGACCCACTGATTACTAGCCTGACTCAGCCCACCTGTTACATCCCTGAAATAATTCACTAATCAGGTGAGGCAGGAATACAAAACATAGATGGTTTCAAAGAGTCTTGTTTACTTAATTAGGTAAACAGGCTCAAACTCATTTCAGATAACCTTGCAAGATGACTTCTTATAGTACTTGCCGGCATCTTATCTGAATAAAAGAATATGTGTTTGTGTACATAGAACATAGAAAAATATTAAAACATAGCAAGAAAAAAGCAATGCAACTGTATCAAGGTAAATTGATATGCATGAAGATTTTGCATAACAGCTTCAAAAAAGATAATCATATTTCATGTTAATTGTTCATGAACGATCATATTTGTATAGGCAGATGACTTAATATGTGTGGCTTTTTCTTTTTTCCAAGTAGCTATTTATTATTTTGAGTTTTGATGTCAATCTTAGGTCCATTAGAGATTTCAAAATAGACATTTTTGGAGGGAAAGGGTCAAAAAGAAAAAAGACACTTGGCCAATATAATTGAAAGATGGCTGAATTCACATATGTCAGCAGATTTCAAACTCTCTCAGAAGATCTCATTCTGTCTTGTATATAACCTGCACCTTCACAATCACCTTCCCTCAGGCACCATCTGCACCAGTTTAATCATTCCATGCACTTGTGCCTCTTGGTAACATTTGATAGAAAAGGTGTTACTGGACTTCTCCTAAATATGGCATTCTGAGGTCTTAGGAGTGGGTAGAACAATCATCAAAAGAAATTTAAAGTATGTACATGTAGTCCTCGACTTACAGCAGTTCACTTAGTGACCGTTCAAAGTAACAACAGCACTGAAAAAAGTGACATATGACCGGTTTTCACCCTTAATGAATGTTGCGTCATCTCCATGATCATGTGATCAAAATTAAAATGCTTGATAACTGACTCATATTTATGGCTAGTTGCAGTGTCCCAGAATCATGTGATCCCGTTTTGCGACTTTCTGACAAACAAACTCAACGGGGAAACCAGATTCACTTAACAGCCGTGATACTAACCTAATAACTGCAGTGATTCACTTAACAACTGTGGCAAGAAAGGTCGTAAAATGGGGCAAAGCTCACTCAACAAACGTTTCACTTAGCAACGTCAATTTTGGGCTCAGTTGTGATTGTTAAGCCGAGGACTATCTGTCTATAGACCATGCATTTTAATTTTGATAAGATGACCATGGAGATGATGCAACGAAAGTGTGAAAACCGGTCATAAGTCACTTTTTTCAGTGCTGTTGTTACTTTGTGGTCACTAAGTGAACTGTTTAAAGGTTTACCAAATAGGAAAGTAAAAGTTAAGCAGAGCTCTCCCAGCTAAATTCCAAGCTAAACCACTATTTCGTTTTCAAGTCCTCTGTCTGATTGGCTTCTATTGCTCTTACCTTCTTCCAATTTAAAACTGCCGTTCCGTACCAACATTACAGCTTAGCAGCAGCAATCATGCTTCCCTTCCCAATATTATTGAGGAATGTGATTGCTCATGACATTTCATACTTGCCCCCTCCTGCTGAAAAATATCCTCTTAACAAGGCTTTTAAGATTACAAGGATTTTCAGCTAGAAATAAAGCTGCCAGCCCTTATGGGTGGAGAATTTTTAAACAGATTTGTATCCTCTGAAAAGTTTGTCTATGCAGATGGACAACTGTTTTCCTTCTTTTGCCATTTTAAAATTTGTAAGAAACTCTTCCCAGAAGAAGCTTCATAAGAAAAGTAAAGGTTGTTAATCTACTAGGGACTGGAAGAGAAGCAGCATTTTTGCAGGGTTTTTTTTCTATATCAGGCAGCTTTGGTGTTGTGCTACACACAATAAAAAGTTAAAATATGCTGTCTCATTGCTGGCAGCCACTTCACTCTCTGCCTGGAATGCTTTATCGCCCATTGCTATAATCAGCACATATGAGCGCACCTAATTACAAACTAATGGCCAAAATATATTAATTGTGTGCATTTGGAATATGCAGAGTTCCATGATGTTTATGGAAAATATTCAGCAATGTGTTTGGCAGTACCAAACAAAAAAACAAAAAAACCCAAAACCGTCTCACAGTTTGAAAGCAGTGTGTTATGAATCTAATGACTTCTTCCCATCAGAGGCATCTTGCTGAGAGGAAAAGCAGTTTGTCTTGGAAACTCATCAAATTTGTCATAGTCATTTCCCACCTACACACATTTTTTGTAATAATGTGCAACTAACTTTAAAATTGCAGTTTGTATGTGCAGGTAGACTTCGATGTATGATCACAATCAGGACCAGAATTTCTATTGCTAAGGAAGGTGGCTGTTAAATGAGTCACACCGGATTTTATGATTATTATTTTTTTGCCACAGTTGTAAAGAGAATGATTGTAGCTGTTAAATGAATCACTAGGTTATTAGAAGCTGTGGTGGCGCAGTGGTTAGAATGCAGTATTGCAGGCTAATTCTGCCCACCTCCAGGAGTTCGATTCTCTCTAGCTCAAGATTAATTCAGCCTTCCATCCTTCCGAGGTCAGTAAACTGAGGACCGAGATTGTTGGGGCAACAGGCTGACTCTGTAAACCGCTCAGAGAGGGCTGTAAAGCACTGGGAAGCGGTATATAAGTGCTATTGCTATTAAGCAAATCCAAATTCATCCAATGGCTGTGTTTGTCAGAAGTTAGCTGAGAAGATCACAAATGGTGATCACATCATCCTGAGATGCTGCAGCTGTTGTAAATACATGCCAGTTGCCAAGCACCTTTTGAACAGGTGACTGTGGGGATTCTACAACTGTTATAAATGCAAGGATTGGTTTTAAGTCACGTTTTTCAGTACTGATGCCACTTCAAAGTGTCGCAAAATAATAAATTAAGCTTCATGGTTCAGGTTTATGGAATGAAAAGTAGCATACTTCCTAAATAGCTATATCTATCAGAAAAATGAGTCTTCAATTTTAAAAAGGGGAATATAAGAAATGTTTTAAAAGGGTAGTATCATTTGTATTCTAAGAAACAAGTTAATCGTAATTTCTCATTTACTAATGTACTGTACTTCTTTTGAAGCTGTGCTTCTCTTCCTGATACTCAAAGTGCCTTAACTGTTGCTTAGAAAATATGGCTTTTATTTTATTTAAAAAATTGGTTAATCTTATGAGTTACTAAATAATTAATTTATCAGGCAATTATATCAGCATGAGAAAAACAATATACAGAAGAGATGGCGTTCCTTCACCTTTTATAAATTATACATACATATTCCAAAGTAGACCTGAAACTTTCCTATATGGTGTCCTATGTGGTACATGAAAGTTCTACCTGGAAACGCTTTTAATCTGTGTTCACACATTTCTTCTTACTCTATTTTTAAAGCAGGCATTAATTGGGTCCTCACCAAGTTGCAAGACTGGTGTCTAAGATAAGTAAAGCCAGTGGAATGCAGTGGGCCATATATCAGACTAGGAAAGGAAAGACCTAGGTTCTAATCTTCCTCCATAGAAACTCAAATTGGACTAATCATTCTCTCAGCCAACCCTCACTCCCCAGTATGGGGATAATGCTGGTGTGAATATGTGTGTGTGGGAAACAGGCTACCCATCCAACTTTACTTCCTAGAAGTAGAAGTATAGATATAAATAGCTATCATAGTATCTATAATGGCACTGAAAGTCAATTTAGGATTTTTGAAAATTAGTATGTGCTAATGAGGTTTTTGCGTACTGATCGCTGCATATTATCTTGATTTTATTAAAATAAAGATGGGACATACCTCAGAGAAATAACATTATACATTTTCTTGGCTCCTGAAGTAGCTGAAGTATCGTTGGACTCTGATCCTGTTACTGAGCAGTTTGGGAATAATGAGCCTTTAAATCATGCAGCATGATTTCTGGCAATGCAGCTGAACAGATTTCACTAACTATGGCACATAAGTATTTGGAAAATCAACACTTTGCTTTTTTGAGCGTGATCCAAATATGCAGCTGACCTAACAACAATGAAACCTAAGGATATTTATTCTAGTGTTACTGAGAACATTGTGTTTGGTTTTGTTTATGTAGTGACTAGAATGAAGCACGAAAATGCCTTACGCTAAGTAATGTGGGAGTGGGAGTAATCACTCTTTCAATGCCCAAAAGGAAATGACTTAAAGAGTTTCAGGAATCTGTTTGTAATTTTGCAATGAATTTGGCTTGCCAATTTATATGATAAATAACTCGAAAACATTCTGTTTTAAAAAACAGAACGTTTTTACTTGCCTAAATGTTCCATTTGTGTAATCATTGTATAAACTGAAATTTGCTAGTGTGGCAATAATAATATGATATAGGAATGTTGCTTATAACACTTGCGTTGGTTCTCCAGCCATGTTGTGGCCCATTTCTGATCTCCATTTTTGAGAGGAAGTTGTTTTGCTGATGGGTAAACTGCAAGTAGAGTACATTTAGTCTTGAATTTATCTTCCAGTAATCTTGTAGTATTACCCTGCAACACATTTTAACAGTTCATTCTGTCTTTCTGGTCAATCAGTCTTGGGCAACCATATTTACTAAAAAACCAGACCCCCATGAATTCTTAAGGTGTTAAATCTTGGCCTTTTAACTTAAATACTGTCTACCAACATGGCCTATTGCCAACCTGGGTGTTCATGTCTTCCAATCATGCTCCTATTAGCACTGTAATGAAAAACATCTTGCTGCTGGTCATCCTAGCCTTATTATCCATCTAATAATAAATGTGTACAATGAGATGGGTGGCATATAAATTAAATAAATACAGGAGCCCAAAACTCAATCTTTTTGCCATCATCACCATCTACTGTACTGGAACCACCCCCTTAGGAGAACCACAGCAAAACTCTGCTCCCCACTGTTCCTAATCCTCTGAGGCAGGTCAGGAGGATACCATAACTTATGGTATTGAAGGCTGCTGAAAGAAGGCTGCAGTACCAAGAGGGTCCGAAACCCAATCACATTCTTGCCAGAGATCATCACAAGGGCAATTTTGTCTCCATTCCTGCTGATGCATTTTTTTCTAACACCAATATGAGAAGCTTTTTTCTCATCACTATATTGTGCAGCTCAAACAATCAATGGGAGGTTTCTTTGTTTCTAAACCATGGCTTATGCTTCAACTGTCAAAACATATCTTTGGAAATATACAGTACACAATTCTGTATGCTGGTCTCTCTCAGGCACTTTAGAAATAACCAGTAATAAGGCAATGTGATCAGTGTATGGGAGGAAGAGTTAAAAATAGATTCTTGGATGCAGAGTCCTGACAGAAAGAAATGAAGTAAAAATTTATAATTTTCGGCAACTAAAATACAATAGTTTGACTTTAAAAAAAATATGGCTGGTTTTGATTAAAGAGGAAATATTTACTCCTTGATATTGACACTGATAATCTAAGCAGGAAATAAGAAATTGAAATGGGTCACCATAACCATTAAGCTTGATGGATGGCAAAATACGTTTGATGTCAATTTTCCAATCAGTAAATACAGGAATAAAGATCATTTTCTAAAAAGCATATAGATAGCATACAGACTAGATGTAACTATCTAAAAGTATTGTAGCAGGGGGCAAAGGTCTCTTCATTATTTATTACTCATTAATAAATACCCATCTCCCCTATAAAGTGACTGTTATATTTGTGTTCTGTTTCATATTGCTGACTTTAATGTTCAATAAAAATGAAATGAAATACTTCTGGTTTGAAAATAGTGTTTTACTATTGGAAACAACACTGTTTACAAAGTTTTCTACTTGCTGGCGCTGTCATACTATTCTCTTTTAGCCAAGCTAAGCATACAAAGTTTTAAAGTTGTTTTTTTTAGTAAATTTGGCAAAGTAACATTGTACGTGAGCTATTCGGCGTTTGGATTTTTCACACACTAGTTTTCATAGAGTTTTTCCGTATAAGCATTTTTTTGCGGTGCCTTCAAATTTAAAACACTTATTACCCAAGGGAGGTTCTTGCCTGTTGATCACACATAAATAAGTGGAGGAAAGCAGAAAATGAATCAAGAAATGAGCAGTGAATGGAATCACTAAGAATTAGTCTTGTCTATATGAGCAAATTTTAAAATGGAATACTAATAGTGAAAAATAAGTTATAAAATATGGGAGGAAACATGCCTAGTCAATTTGATTTTAATTCAGATTAATATAGGAAAATACAGTATGCGTATCATTGCTAAAAAAGCATTAACAATAATATAGTTGCTGTTTAAAATAGCCCTGGAATTTCTGCCTCCCCCAATTCTCTGAATACATTGGTTACATTTAATTGCTGTATGAACACAAACTCTGATTTGTCTAGAAGGAAAGGAAGTTGCAGTTGAAATGCCTCAAGCACCAGTGACCTAGTGAAAGCTGGAAAACAAAATAGACAAACAACACACCTTTATTTTCTGTGTTAGCTCTGACACCTACTGGCACAATAATGTTATACAGTAACTCTATTAGACATAAGCAAATTAAACAAAACAGTTTTATACCAGGAAGTGGGAAAATAAATAAAAGGCAAATATCTTTGAAGACAAATATTCCAACAATCCTTTCATTTTGCCATCAAAAATCAAGTTGATTTCACCAGGCAATGGGACCACTCATTAAAATATTTCTGCATCTAAATTTAAGGGCATTTGTTTTGTCTTTCCACAAGACATTTAAAAACCACTGTAATGCAGTATTAAATCCTTAAATTACTGTGAAGAGAGAACTGCTTCTGTAGAACTGTAGAACCTTGCTTAGTGTTACTTTCTATAAATTAGAAAATGAAATTTAATTTTCAGAATAATTTTGACAACCAGAGCCCTGACTTTGACAATTCCTAGAACTTCCAGTCAAAAGGCAGTTCTCTCCCCTTCCTTCCTTCCTTTTTTCCTTCTTTCCTACCCCCCTCCCCTTCTGCTCTCTTGCCCTTCCCTTCCCTCTCCTCTCTCCTTGCAGAATAAAGACACAGTGGGAAAACCTGTATGGGTTACCAACAGTACAGTGTGTCCGACACTTCTAGTTAAGAGTGCGTCTAACATTTTTTGAACAAAGCTGTAGGGTTGCACAATTAATATTGTACAATATCAACTGGCGCAGAGCGCGGCCGCGCGGGTGGTGATGGGAGCAACGTGGCGCTCCAATGTTACTCCTCTCCTGCGTGAGCTGCACTGGCTCCCGGTGGTCTTCCGGGTGCGCTTCAAGGTATTGGTTACCACCTTTAAAGCACTCCATGGCTTAGGACCCAGGTACTTGCGGGACCGCCTACTACCACCAATAGCCTCCCACCGACCAGTACGCTCCCATAGAGAGGGGCTCCTCCGGGTGCCGTCGGCCAAACAATGTCGACTGGCGGCCCCCAGGGGGAGAGCCTTCTCTGTGGGGGCACCCACTATCTGGAACGAACTCCCCCCGCAGATACGGATGATCCCGGACCTTCGCGCCTTCCGCCGTGAGCTAAAAACTTTTCTGTTCCACCAGGCGGGCCTGGCCTAATTTTTCCCCTTTTCTATAAAAATAATTTTAAAATTTAAATATTTTAATATTTGGGGTTTTAATATTTTATAATTGGGCTTTTAAATAGTCGGGGCCATTGTTTAATTTGGTTTAATTTGGCTTTTAAATTTTGTATGTATGTTTTTTACTTTTGGCTGTTCACCGCCCTGAGTCCCCTCGGGGAGAAGGGCGGTATATAAATCTAAATAAATAAATAAATATCCTTGTTTGGAAGCATTCAAAGCTTTCAGCTACATGAACAGGCAAAATGAGGAACGAAAATGCTTATAAGCACCCTTTTTAATACAAGGAGAAGGAAAATGGCCCTGAACTTGCTCTTAATATGATTAGGGAGAGATGTCTGAAAGAACTTGCAAGATAAAAGCCTGTGTACTTAATGCATAAGTGTAAGTAAATATTTTTCTGATGCCATCTATATAAAAAAAAAACAACAGCAAAATCTTAGAAATTCTTTCTCAGAAATATGACTAGTTAAAAATATTGATTTAGATCCAGGTCCCATGTTGAAATAATCCAGATTCTAATATCATTAATCACAATAACTGGCATCAGTGGGCAGCCAGGGATGCTCAACAAGAAAGCATTAAGTTGATGCTTAACCAAGACCTCAATGCTAAACTGTAATTAATCTCAATCATGCCAAGCGAGCTCCCATTTAAATCACTTGCATATAGGATAGATATGATATCATTAGATCTTATTGGGTCAAATGAAGCACTAATGGGAACCAGTTCACTGCATTCCTATATTTTTGACTATTACTTTTATGCTGAAGTGTACATATTTCTTCTTCGTGTTGTACCACATGCACCCCCAGTCAAACCTGGTGTATGCTAATTGTATTGTCCTTGTGCAATTGCTTTTTGTCTTATACATAAAATTGGCCACACATTTTCACAAAACGCAATAAACCTAATCTCTGTTATTAAGTAACAGCCTCGATTTAGATAAAAGTAATAAATATATATTTAACGTACTTCTACGAATAACTCCCTCCGTCCAGAAACAGGCCGACATGCTGGAAAGAAAAGACAATCTCTTTAAAGCAGAGTTTCTTAACTTTGGCCACTTGAAGATGCCTGGACTTCAAGTCCCAGAATTCCCTCAACCGGCACGCTAGCGTTAAAACACCGGCCGCTTCGGCTGCAGAGGACCCCAGTGTACGTCGGGGACTACGTCGGACACCAGGGGCAGTCGCGCGCCTAGTACAATCTTCTCCGAGCGCCGTAGGATGACGTCAATTAGAATGCGTCACCGGTGGCGTCTGTCAGGAGCAAGGATGTCGCCGCCAACGCTCTTCAGCTTGCCGGAGGCGCGGTTGCGTTTCATGGTAAGTGGGAGACTGCAGACCTCCCGACTGGGTTTCAGATGGAGGGCGAGTAAGGATGGGCCCAGTCCCGTTTCTCGCGTCCTTTGCTTCTCTGTCGACTTCAGACTGGCGTCGGTGGCTTTCTCGTTCTCGTTCAGCGTTCAGAATGGAGATATTCTCTTCCTTTCCCGTTCCCTCTCTCTCTCTCTCTCTCTCTCTCTCTCTCTCTCTCTCTCTCTCTCTCTCTTTCTCTCTCTCTCTCATATAAAGGGGAAAAAAGAGAGAAGGAGTGTATTCATTCCTGTTCAGCCTAACTAAGCCTAACTAAGCTTTACCTCCTATCACAAAGTGCTCTTCCAGTATTGGAAGTGGTGCTTAGAATAGACATGTAGATTCAACATCAGCCCAGTATGACATCCCCAAGAAGTAGTTGATAGAGCTGCTCTCGGAAGTTGGGGAAGATAAAATAGGTAAGAACACTTTGGGCTTGGCTACCTCACCTTGGGCGGTACTCAGTTGCAACACAAAAGGCCATACAAAGAGAGTCCTAACCCTGGAAGAAAGTTCTGATAAGTGTTGAGCTTTTGATATACAAGCCATCATTGTACAGACAACTGGACTGATGCAGTTGTCTGTACTGTTGCACTTCTGTTCTGTTTAGACATGAGGAGAACCTTTATTATTTTACAGCATCACACAGGTTCTAAAAGTGGGGTGTTTTGATACTGTAAAATAATAAAGGAAGGCTCTTGGCTTGTCTACGCAAAGCAGGAGTGCAGTCTGTCATCATTTTTGTTGGCTATAATTCAGTCTATGTCCTAAACGGTTTGAAGACTATCTAGAGAACCCAACAGAAAATTGTATCTAGTGTGTGTTTAGAAATTTATTTATTTATTTGTCCAATTTATATGCCGCCCTTCCCCGTAGACTCAGGGCGGCTTACAATGCATTATAGCAATAGCCTGCATACTTTTTTGTATATACCTGCTTATTAGGGCTTTCGGCCCCTCCTAAGCGGTGGTGTTCTATACAAAGTTGGCTTATTGCCCCCACAATCCAGGTTCTCAATTTACCTATCTCGAAAGGATGGAAGGCTGAGTCAACCTTGAACCTGGTGAGATTCGAACTTGCACTAATTGGAGGCAGCTGGCAGCTAAGTGCTAGCACTTAACAGCACTTTAGTCCGCTGTACCATCGAGGCTCTTGTAATATGCTGAACAATAGAAAAATGGAACACTTTCCATAGTTTGAGGTGTGGTAAGTCCTAGGAAAGCAATATTTATGTCATCTTGAATTACATTTTCAAATTTAACTTTGATGTAGATTTTCTAAAACATATTGCTTTAATATCTGATATCAAATAAGTTATTTCTCATTTTTATCTTAGAATTCTACTCGAGATGCACTAAAAAACAAAACCATTAAGCCTTTATTGAATGCATTCAGCCAGGTACCTGGAAGGTAAATTTCAATTTTATTTGTTATCATAACAAATATATATATAGTATTTTATTGAAATTGAAAGTTTTAGCAAAGCAATCTAATATTTTTATATATTTCTAGTGAAAATGAAAAAAAGTTAACACTGGATCAAGCTTTCCGAGTTGCTCTGGAAGAAGAAATTGTAAGTAGTTTTTGATTAACTGTGTGTCTGAAAGTTAATTGAATATCTTGAGTGATGTCATTCTAACCGTATATCAGTTTTCAGTTTCTGGAAGTAAGATTCCAGAAGTGTGGCTGTGGTTTGATCTCAAAACAAGCTTGAATGTCCAGAATACTTCAAATTATGTCTAGTTCAAGAGATCTACCTCTGCAGCTTTTGAATCAACAGCATGACCAAGAGGAAGTTGAGCGGTGTACAGAGGAGGAACAATGCATTTTGTTCCTAAATCAATAAATTTCGTGCATTTATATTAGCTACAGTAAGCCTTCTATTCTATTAGACTATATTGTATCAAACCAGTGAAGCAACTTAACATTGCTTCACTTGTGACTTTTCCATTTCTTTAGCCAAGGTGAGAACATCTCTAAATGCATATCTTTATACATAGAAGGATCCTGGCTTCATAATATTTAGTTGTACAGATTCTATGCCCCAAAGAAACACTGTTCATACATGTTATTTACTTTGCATGAAATTAGAGTTGGAATCAAGGATGTTATACAAGTAGACCTTGCATAGTGATTGCCTCAGGCAGCAACAATTTGAACTTATGACCGTGATGAAAAAGTAAATTTGTGATCAATGCCTGCATTTATAACCTTCTCTGTGTCTTTGTCTCAGTCACATGTTTACCATTACAGTCCTTTTGTGTTGTCTTTTGCCTGACCTATTATTTTCTTTACTCCCCTCATTCGAATAGAGAGAATGCCTAAACAAGCAATCTCTTTTTTTCACAGCACTTCCCTAAGGGGAAGTTAACAAACTCGGCTCTGTGACCTTAATTAGCTGGCTGGCAGCTGCTACTTGTAATTGACAAAATCTTAATCAGTTTCACACTTTTCGGGGGGTTTTTTGCCTCCTAAATGCTAGGTAAACAGCTAGTACAGTACATTCTTTTCAGTGTGTATTTTCTATTATGTATCTGATTAATCTCTTATAATCCTTCCTCTCTAATAAATATAAATACAAAATACAAACTTTATTTCCCATCTTGTAATTATCTCAAATCTGGGGTATTTCAAAAGGGGAGTGGAGTGAGAGAAGGGCAATAAGATTTGCCCTTTTATCCAGCTTCCTCTTGAGTTGAGTTCTGAAAACTTTCTCCACTGTTTGAGGTTACATGATTTGGAGTCATAAGCTTCTATCATGTAAAGCAAAGGAAAGTTGAGGTAAAATTATAAACATAATTGCGGTCACACGATTTTTCACTTAGCAACCGAGTTTCTGGTTCCAATTGTGGTTGCTAAACAAGGACTATCAGTATGCGATGAGCAAAATAAATAATTAAACTGGTTCTTATCATTGATATCATTAATGATATCATTAATCCCATTAAGAGTGAAAAATTCATGCGACTTGTTATCAAAATCTAGTCTATACTCCAACATGACCCTAGGATTTCTCACCACCTTTACTCCTGAAAATAAAATACTTTTCCCCAAGAATCTGTGAAGACCACAAGGGAAATAGATATCAACTTTCCAATGCAGTCCATAAAGATAGTGCACTGTATTCTGTTTCAAGTGCCACATGATTTCACTCTTGATGGCTATTTTTATATTTTTTTAGATAAATAAAGCTTCTTGTGAAAATGTCCTGGCTATCATTTCACTTGTTATTAATGGGGTCATAGAAGGTGAGTCTATTTTTCTTTGTAAGTGCTTTGAAATCAAAAGTCATGACTTGAATGTGTATTAATTAAAAACTCTTCCATATTATTTATATTACTTAAAACAAAGCATACATAAATATCGCATTATGCAAAATATCTTTATTAATTCAGTTCACTTTGTCAAGCCAGTTGGAAGTAGTACTATTTCCACCTTTTGTCCAATGCCAATTTGGTATACGTAGTCTGTTATATGTAATAGTGTACATTTGATTGTCACAACAGATTCTTCTTAAAGAAAAGAGAGAAAATTATCATGGGATTAGAATATTTATTATACTTGATAATGCCGTTAAATTCAATTCAATGTGAGGGATGCATTTATATGATCTCAACGATCCATTAATCAAATGTTACACAGAACATGTAGGTGGTGATGGTAAAATCTTTAGCATCACAGCTGAACAGTCTGATGTTCCTGTACTGTTTAGTACTGCTTAAATTATTAGGAAGTATAGTTTAGTCCCATAATTCCAATCACAGTGAATGGTAACAAATGTACATTGCTAGCATGGTGGAATATTTAAAATCTATATCTTCCTACATTGGCTTTTAACATTCCAGAATGTAATTTACATCCAGAATGTAAATTAACACCTGAGTTTGAATGAATTTGTTGAATCTAGGATTACAGGTTAATTGCTTCCATTTAATAAAATTACAGTCTAATGAGCACAGCTTGGGTTGCAACTGCAGTTCAGTAGCATTAGCCATTGACTTTAGGCTACTTTAACATTTTAGAAAATAATTTTTTTCTAATTCTGCAGATTATAAACAAGCTAAAGTGTATGGCTAAAGCTACTGACCTACAGCTACAATCAGAGCAATTTTCATTAGCTTTACTATAGCTTTACTTACCTGTAAGAATGACTTATACAGATGACTTACAACCACAATTGGGAATGGAATTTCAATCATTAAGCAAGATGCCACGTGAACGCACCATTTAGTGACCACAATCCTGGCATTGCTAGCTGTCATCATTAACCAAGAATCATGGGTTGTTAAAAGGAGTCTCAAAGAAAGCCTATGGGATGTTGCAGGGGAGTTGGGGAGGCCCTGGCACACACTGCATGTAAGTGTGGTGCTGTAGGGTTCTGCAATGTTGGTAACGAGCAAGATCCTTGAAAAAATGTCCATTGTTAATTTTTATAAAGAGAAATCATTTTGCAGACATATAAACAGATTCTCTCCCATGAAGGTATTTGTACTGCATCAACCCCTTTTGTGCTCTTGGGAGATGTTTTGGATTGCCTTCCTTTGGATCAGTGTGACAAAATTTTCACCTTTGTGGAAAAAAATGTTACCACGTGGAAATCGGTAAGTATCATGGAATTTGTTAAGTTTTAAAAGTTCGTTTTTGTAATAGATTAATAGGTGAATAATTTGGTTAGCATGCAAGAATTATGTAAAACAAACAGATATGCTGTTTGGAATAATACAAATTGATCACTCTGTATTAAATGATTAAGTATTTAATTGTGTCATTTGTCAATTGCAGGAAAGAAGTGCAAATACTTAAGAACCAAGCATTATTGAGCACTGGGTGGGATTCTGAAAAAAATGAGATAAACGTTGGGAACATTCATAAGCTTTATTAAGTCCACTGGCCAGAGATTACTTGTGACTGCACTGGCTGCACAGCTTTAATACCATTCCTAAATCCAACATTTTTTGGATGTTTAACCCAGAATGGTTGTTTAGAGTGACTTTCATTAGTATTGTATATTTTACTAGCAAATAACTTAGAGAAGTTCTTAGATAGTTGTAAGTGGACTATGATGATCTCTCAAAATTGTACTTAAAAATATAACAAGATTTTTTTGGTTCATGGATTAAAACATACCTGTAACTCGCTGTGTACTTTATCAGCCTTTTTAGCTTAGTATAAAGTATTCAATTTAGTATTTAAAACCACAAATGCTTTTTCAAAGATAAAAAAGGACTATCTCCCCCAAAATAGGAGGGTGAATTAGATATAAGTCTTACAAAGTGCTCTTGTCTGCAGTTCAGTTATTCCTATTGGTAAAATACCTTACTCAGGAAGAACAAAATTCCTTGGAAGAAAAGAATTTGCCTTTGCATTTCTGGGGTGATTGAATCAAAAGAACATGTCCTTCTAAATTCTATTTTCTGAAGCACATTCTCTCATTATCCTGATCTTATGATGTGCTTTTTTGCTAGCTGGTTCACCTCCACAAATATGCGGACACAGAGACATAAAGAAAGCCAAATTTTGCATAATAGCTTGTTAGACTAAAAAAGAAAAATGCATAGTTTTTTGTTTTTTTTTTTAAATTTGATTTATATGCCGCCCTTCTCCGGAGACTCAGGGCGGCTTACAATGCGCTAAGCAATAGCCTTCATACTTTTGTATATTTATACAAAGTCAGCTTATTGCCCCCACAAACTGGGTCCTCAATTTACCTACCTTAGAAAGGATGGAAGGCTGAGTCAACCTTGAGCCTTGGTGAGATTCGAACCTGCAATAATTACAGGCAGCTGATGTTAATAACAGGGCTTTAGACCACTGTACTATCCAAGGCTCTTATAGTTGGTTTAAGACTATTTTTAAGTCTTTTTAACTGTGTTGGAATACATTTGTTCTGTGAGGTGAGGGTTGGGTATACCATTGATATGTAAGTATATGATTTGGTGATTGATCAAAAGAACATTATTTGATTTGCTGTTTTTCAACCATTGTTTTGAGCTAATAATTTTTTGCCCACGATGGACAACATTGGAATAACCTCAGTGTAATGCATGTCAACTCCTGCTCTATCTGTATTTTATTAAAAAATAATAAAAAATAAATGGATTTATTCTTATTTAGAAAAATCTCAATGCATTTTATTTTTATTCTGCTTTGAAATACAGTTTGATTTGAAACTGAATGTTTAGATATATTTTGTTCTGTGGTTTTGTGTGAAGTGTTTTTGCTGCACTATAACCACAAAGGCCTATTGTAAATATTTAATAAATATGAACATATTCTTCCCTGTTTGCTTGAAATATATATTTTATGGTACAAGAGATTATTCACAGTCCTACTCAGATTATCTTTCTAATGTAATTAACTGCATTCTGTTTTTTAAATATCAACTAATTATGTTGAATTACGTGTTATTTTTAGAACACATTTTACTCTGCGGGAAAGAATTATTTACTGAGAATGTGCAATGGTGAGTAGCCTTTTTCCTAGCATTGCCAATGAAGATGCAGCCTTCAGTGTAATTTTCAATGCTGCTTGTTAAAACTCTACTAATGTCCTACTGTTGTTGATCAAGATCTGACATTATAATTCTGTAATGAAACATTACAGGTAGTCCTCGATTTATAACAGTTCGTTTAGTGATCATTCAAAGTTACAATGTCACTGAAAAAAAGTGATTTATGATCATTTTTCACACTTACAAACATTGCATTACAACCCCATGGTGACGTGATCAAAATTCAGGTGCTTGGCAACTGACTCATATTTATGATGGTTGCAATGTTCCAGGCTCATGTGATCACCTTTTGCAACTTTCTGACAAGCAAAGTCAATGGGGAAGCCAGTTTCACTTAATATCTGTGTTACTAACTTAACAACTGCAGTGATTCACTTAACAAATGTTGTAAGTGAAGATTGTAAAATGTGGCAAAACTTACTTAACATATTTATCACTTAGCAACATAAATTTTCGGCTCAATTTTCATAAGTTGAGGACTGTCTGTATTGGTTTGTTTAGCACTTTTTGCTTGATATATCTGCATTTTTATTGGAACTATAATATATCTATCTGAAAAGGATATAGAACTGTGTACATATGCAATTTAGTAACACCATCATCTTTAGAATATTTACTCAAAGATTACTCCAGATAGTTCAGTTCTTTCCATGTAGAAAATAAATTAAAAACCAGGAGATTAAAGAGAATGCATGATTGTATTAGTGGAAAATATTTACTGCTGTCTGTCTGATACCAGAGTCTATCCCTGTAACATTTTTAAAATATTGGAAACTTAAATACATTTTCCTTTGATATCATTAAGATCTTTTAAGAAGACTGTCAAAATCACAAAATACAGTATTTTGTGGAAGAATTCAGCTCTTCTTGGCCAGGTTATTTCCTCTTTCAGAAAAGTCAGGTAAGTTTCTTTTTTAAATACTTTTTAAAGCATTTTTTAAGCATGAACAGCAGTACAATGAACAGATTAGTCCATCACATATATTTCAAACACAGTTTGGCCCTAATTTTACAATATCATTTTATGTCTGTAATTTGCCATATTCAGGACGTTTTTCTCCAAATTTTCTTAAATACCATTGTCTGCATTTTTAGAAATTGAAATATTGTATGATTATTTATAAACTACTCAGAAAACTATGATATTTGCAAATATCATTTCAGATTATTTTGCCTGATCAGATTTTTCCCCCTACAGGACTTAACTTGCAAAGTCAATTTAATTTGGAAAATATCACAGTTTTTAATACCAGTGAGCAAGACAGCACCCTTGGACAGAAGGTTATTTTTTTATTATTATTCTCTGTTATCCACACAATATGGAAAACTTGGGAAATGTAGATATAATATGCAGGCTGTAATTCTTCAAAAGAAGGAGCATGAAGTGATTTTATGCATGAAGTATCATCGCAGTCTATTATTTAATTTATATTGCACCAAAATGAATTATGTCAATTGCTTAAGGAACAAATTTTGGTGGAGATGCAGAAGTGAAAAAAGAACTTCCCAATTTGTGAAATCAGTTTCAGTGTTCATTTTAAAAATACTCATGGTCTGTACTGTTTGAGCGAGCACTGAAGTGTTTCAGCAGATTACTGATTATTTACATTTCCAATTTTAAATAAGTATCATGATATAATTTGCTTTTTCCTCTATTAGTAACTGCACAAAATATTAGTGCTTTGTTTTGAATGAGAACAGTTTTCTACTCATGTAGATAGAATGGAAATTAATGTTAAATTAATTCTGTGACTTTAGCATGCAGAGGAAAGAGAGGAAGGAATGGAAGTGGAAGAAGGTGAAATGGGAGATGATGAAGCTCCTACAAGTTGGTAAGGAGAGATAAATTTAAATTTCCAGTTGTGAAATCGATTGGAATTATATCTGTTAAAAAGATTGCCTATAACTTTTACATTTGCTGTAGATTACCATTTTGATGAAAGTCTAGTAAAATCTTATTAAATAGGGGAAATTATTGGTCATAACCATGTTAATTGAGAACCAAAGATGTTTATCGATTGAACAAGTTCTCATTTCTGTATTTATGTAATATCAATAGGACAACAAATGTATGTATATATGTATTTAAATAATAAATGTACCAAATTTATTTTCAATAATAGCCGGAGATATTTATGAATGAATATATTGTAAATATTTTTTTGTCAGTTCCATTCCAATAGATTATAACCTGTACAGAAAATTTTGGTCACTTCAAGATTATTTCAGAAATCCTGTGCAGTGCTATGAAAAGGTCTCATGGAAAATATTTCTTAAGGTATTGTGCTTATTATATTTCATTTCCATTTGTGGGTATATAAATACGTATTACCTCTGAAATTCCAAGCAAAAGAATTATTGTTATTTTAAGCCACTTTTTTTATAACTCAGAAGGTTGAACATACCCAGTACTCCTGCCCCCTATTTTCCCTACAACAACCATTTGATGTGAGTTGGGCTATAAGAAAGGAATTGGCCCAAAGTCACCCAACAGCTTTCATGCCTTAATACAGTGCTTATGAATAAACATTTTAGAATGCATTGAAAGAACATTAATTAAGGGTTGTAGATAACACAGTGCAAATGACAATTTATTTGAGGGGATTTTATCTGTAATGGCTCTCTAGCCTTCTTTTACTGGAAGTCATTTGTTAGTACTTGTATATAAAATGCATTCTTGGACAGTGGGTAATGGAAATAAAAGAGAGTAGACCAGCATCGTGTGCATCTCATCAAATTTTACTTCTGTTCTGAGACTATAATTTGATTGTTGCATTTTATGTGATCTATTTTAAAAGTACTCAGAAGAGGTATTAACTGTCTTTGAGAGCTACAAGTTGGATGACACTCAGGCATCAAGAAAAAAATTAGAAGAGCTGAAAACTGGAGGAGAGCATGTTTATTTTGCAAAATTTCTTACAAGTGAAAAGGTATATTTTTCCTGTCCCTAAAAACTAGATTTTACTGCAAGAGGAATTTTGTCTTAATTCTTACCACTGTATTAGTTCTTCAGTTGGCAAGAAAATATTGATGGATTACTATCTGATTGTCTTGTCACTGAACTCCCTGCACCTATCAGGATTTTGTTATTTTTCTTAGCTAGTAATCTCTCTGGGTTTCTCAGGAAATGCTGAAGGAAAAGAGCAGACATTTGGAACTCTGGGCTTTTCTGCTTGCTTACAGTAGATGGGCGAAAGATAAATTACTGATGTTGTAGAACCCAAACGTGCTTTTTTCAAGAGGCAACTGGACTTTCTGGTTTTTCTTTAAGACATTTTGCTTCTCATCCAAGAAGCTTTTTCAGCTCAGACTGGGTGGTGGTAAATGGATTTCTTCCATTTTCCTTCCATTTCCCACCACTCAGTCAGAGCTGAAGAAACTTCTTGGATGAGAAGCGGAACATCTTCAAAGAAAACAAGAAAGTCCAGTTGCCTCTTGAAAAAAGTACACTTGGTACAACCATGACCTGGATGATTGAGACTCTCCAGAGACGTTTGGTGTAGAACTTATTATTTCTAAACTAGCAAGGAAGAATAAAAATGCTGAAGGAAAGTTCAGGTAGTCTTCAGTTAACAGTCATGGGGCAGGAATTTCTGTTGCTTAACAATGATCATCAAGCACGTCATATGATTGTGCCGCTTAGAAACAACAGTCCAATACTTAACAGTTGCCATCATTAAGCAGATCCCACAACATTGAAGTGCAACATTGCATGGTCATCATTTGCAATCTGCAGGTTTCCCATTGACTTTGCTTGTGGGAATCTGACAGGAAAACTGGCAGTTGAAAGAATGGCAATCATGAGACTGGGATGTTGCAATTGTGCGCTGGTCACTGAGTGTGTGGATCGCAATCACATGAACGCAGGGATGCTGCAACAGCCACAGATATGAGGAGTGGTCATAAGTACCATTGTAGGTGTGAACTGTTGCTGAAGAAGTGATTGCTAAGAAAGGAACTACTGTATTTTGATTGGATTTAATATTGCAAAGCAGAAGCCATCCTGGAAGGAAGTTGTCATTTTGGGTAAAGCATGAAAAAAAAAATTATTCAAAAACTACTTGACCCATTAGCTACAAGATTAGTACGTGATTGAGATTAAGATTATTGATAAATGTGATGGCCAGGTGTGTCTCTGGAGTTTTGCTTGCCCCACCCAGGTATTCAGCAATGTGTACTTAGCTAAGGCTATTTCATTTCCCAGAAATAACATAACTTTTTTTTTTTTACAAATAAGATTAATAAAGTGAGCTTCTTAACACAAGTACAACTGTGGCCTTTAAGAATCAGTTAAAGAAATTTTTCACATTTGAAATCAAGATAGGAAAAGTTCATTTTTTAAAATCTAAGTTTCATACTTAAATTTAATATTTTATGTACGTACCTAGTATTGATTCCAAAAACCAGTACACTGCAGCAAACTTCTTGTGTGGTTTCGTCCATTTTAATTGTACCCTGTTTCCCCCAAAATAAGACATCCCCTGGTAATAAACCCAATTGGTCTTTTGAGCACATGGCAGTAAGATCAAGCGCTTATTTCAGGGTTCAAAAAAATATAAGACAGGGTCTTATTTTCAGGGAAACACGGTACTTATCCCATTAATTTCATTCTACTTACTTTTGTATTATTAAAAACAGAAAACTGAAGAATGTCTATGTGTTTATCTCTCTCTCTCTCTCTCTTTAATAGTTAATGGATTTACAGTTGAGTGACAGCAATTTTCGCCGCCATATCCTATTGCAGTATTTAATATTATTTCAGTATTTAAAGGGGCAGGTAAAATTTAAAAGGTAAGCTAGTAAAGTTTTTTAAATACATTTAATTAAACTTGTTTACTTCTTTAATATATGTGATCCAACTCACTGCTATCATTGATTGTATAAATCTGCTTCTAAATACTGTACATTGGAAAGTATCCACTAATTACTGTATTTTAATTTTTTAGACTTTGCAATACTTCTTACTATGTTTTTGAAATTCATATTTGCACTGGTTTTATAGAAATCAGTATACATTTGACCCCTGGGCTGTCTGCTTATTGTTCTATTCTCTGAATGTGATCTTGCTTATTCAGGTCATTGATGTGCTTGGTGTGGACACAGAAATAAGATGTAAATTAATGTAGTAAATTAAAAGTGTAACTGAATGCAAGTGAGAGATAACTAGTTGTAAAAAGAAAACATAACCTTCCCTGCAGTTCTGCTCTCTGCCACAGTCCCAGTTTCTCACGCAACCGCTTAGGAAAGTAAATTGCCCATCCCTGGAATCCTGCCTTGAGCAGGGGTGGGTTGGACTAGAAGACCTCCAAGGTCCCTTCCAGCCCTAGGAGTCGAACAAATCTAGCAGTTAAATTACTGTAATAAAAGTTCTGGTGCTGGAAAAAGATTGGAGTGAACAACCCTCATATAGAATGGCATTTTAAAGTAAGGATTATTTATTTTGCTTTAAGAACTGGGAAAATCTGAAAAAGAGCATACATCTTCAGCCTAAAATTAAATATTTAAATATGTTCCATTAAAACCAGTGAGGTTAGTATTTTCTTAGTTTTGGTTGCATCAAGCATCATATTTTTTGTTTTTCAGAGAGAAAGTATACAATCTTTTTTTAAAAAAACTAATTCTCAGTAGACTTATCAAAATGCCTCCTATAGATAAGACTTCAGTCCTGTATCAATAGCAGGAAGGCAGCAAATTTCATTGATTCATCCCTCATCCACACCTCTTAAAACTACTTAGAATGTTGCCTGGCTGTGATGCAGTAAATAAATTAGTGAAATTTCTTGCTAATTCCCTCATGAGAGTATTTGTATGGAACTCTGCTCAATTGATACTATTGCTGCTGCTGCTGCTGCTTAAGAAAAATCTGGGTCAAATGCATTGTGCATGTTTTGACTTATATGTGTCTGTCTTCTTAGTTCAAACTTTATTCTGACCGATGAACAGTCCCTATGGATTGAAGCTACCACAAAACAAGTTTACCAGGTCAGATTAATTAATCATCTTGTGTATCTAATTTTATAACAGTTTTTGTAAAAAACAGTTGTAAAATTCCTGCTTTTAGGAATAAATTTTTCATACATTTTATTTTGAACACATTCCATATTATATTCCAGGTTTATTGCTGAACGTCACATTTTTAGCTGCTCTGCTGCAACTTTTGATTTTTGTGGCTTTTCTAATTTCAGCTTCTATCAGAAAACCCACCTGATGGAAAAAGGTTCTCCAAAATGGTAGAGGTAATTGCCTTGTTCAAAATTTCAGTTAAATTTAGGGGTTTTTTCTTCTTCTGTTCAATTATGTTCAATTGTCAGAGACTGCCTAGATAAGTCCCTGCAGTTTTCTTGGCATTGGTTTTTCCGAAGTGATTTGCCATTGCCTCTTTCCTAGGACTGAGAGAAAGTCTAGTCCAGCATCATCTAGATGGTTTTGTGCCCGAGGTGGGATTAGAACTCATGGTTTCCAGTTTCTAATCTGAAGCCTTAGCTGCTACACCAGACTGGCTGTCAGACTTTAGATAAGCACCATCAATTATAATAGTTCCTCTAAAGTAAAGCTGGTCTGTTTGACACCAGGTCTCCTACTCACAGTAACCATTTAAAAATAAATTCATGTTTTTGAGATCCTTGAATTCAGTTCTCCCACTGGGTTCTTTTTTAATTCTGAATTTTTAAAATATCTTTATATATTTAATGATTTTAACTTTTATTCTACATTTAGTGGACCACTTCTACTGTACAGCAAGATAGAAAAGATACATTTTTTGTCAACTCTCATTTTCTGCCTCCAAAAATCCCATTTTCTTACTGATATTACTTTTGTTTTTACAGCATATATTAAACACAGAAGAAAATTGGAATTCATGGAAAAATGAGGGCTGTCCAAGCTTTGTGAAAGAAAGGTTGTGTATATAAACATTTCTTTTTAATCAACATTGCAGGTAGTTTTTGAGTTATGACCATTCATTTGGTATTATTCTAAGCTATGATAGTGCTGAAGGAAGGCATTTATAACTAGTGCCCCAAGTTATGGCTGTTTCAGCACCCCTGCAATCACTTGGGTCATTTGGGTCCTTAGCAATCTGTTCACACTTAACCAGTTCTAAGCAGTCCATGCTCATTTGACTGCTATTTGCTGGCAGTCCCTGCTAGCTTCCCTCAAGCACAGTCAATGGGAAGGCTGGCAGGGGAGATCACAAGTCACTTGGGTAAATCTCCTGCACCCATCCCAGACTTTCTTCACACACCACGCCCTCCTTTCCTCTTTCGTTCGCACACACCATGAATTCTCCTTCCGCACTTTGTTCTCTTGCATTGTACTTTCCTTCCCCCCTTTGCTCAGTAATACACACCCACCAGTGCTCTTCTTCCCCCCTTCATTAGCTCACATGTGTCCCCCAATGTCATCCTTCTCAGGTCTCCCTGCTCTTACACTTCACACCAGTGGTAAAATCCAATTTTTTTACTACCAGTTCTCTGGATGTGGCTTGGTGGGTGTGGTGTGGCTTGGTAGACGTGGCATGGGAAGAATAATGTCAGGTGTGCTTCCTTCAAAATCCAGGAAAGAAAGACCCAGACTCCATTGTTTATAGAGAAAGGTACTTTTACTAGAAAATGAAGTGATCGCAACCAAGAAAGCTGGAACTAAAGGCAATAGGCACGAAAGTGCATATAGAAAGCATCCCCTCCCACTGTCCATCGTAAATCAACCAATCCAAAGGTCTCAGAAGTCAGGTGGAAGCGCGTCTGGCAGTGTCATTAATTAGGAATGCCACGACAGTTGACCCGATACCAACTTCAAAGATTCGCTTTCGTTTCTCCTTAACTTTCTATCTCCCCTCCTGCTTGCTTCCCCCCCCCCCCATGGTCCCTAGTTCTCCCCCCTCCCGTTACTATGGCAGCCAAAGCAGTAAAGGCAGAGGCTGACAGATACTGCAAAATCTCCATTCCCACCCCATTCCAGGGGAAGTATACTGCAAAATCCCCATTCCCTCTCCACTCCTGGGGGAAGGATATTGTAAAATCTCCATTCCCACCCCACCCTGGGGCCAGACAGAGGTGGTATTTGCCAGTTCTCCAAACTACTCAAGATTTCCGCTACCGGTTCTCCAGGACCTGTCAGAACCTGCTAGATTTCACCCCTGCTTCACACCCTCTTTCCCTAGCTTTCCTCTGCTTGTATATATGTACTTGGCTACCAGGGCCCTCCTTCCCAGCCTCCCTGCTCTTGCTCACACCCCACACCTTCTTTCCCCAGCTTTCCTGCTGTTGCATATGCACCCATCAGTGTCCTGCTATCCAGACTTCCTTGTTCCTATACATATTCTGTGCCTGTTTTCCCAGGCTTCTGACAAGCAAAGTCAATGGGAGAAGCAGGATTTGCTTAACAGCTGTGGCAAGAAAGGTCATAAAATCACTTAACATGCTAGCAAAGGAAATTCTGGTTCCAATTGTGTAGTCAAAGATTATCTGTAATGGCTCTATGGTCCTCTCTATGACCACTTCCCCCTTAGCCTGCTTCTTGACCTTGCAGGCCTTGGACCTACTCACCATACGCCCATCATCCATGACACACTTAACTTTTGAAGATCTCCATACCTCATGTTGGGAAAGGATGGCACACTTTGTATCTTTGGGCTGTGCCGCAGCCACCTCATTTTCCAGGTGCCTACAGTTCCTTGACACAAACTCTATAGAAATGCACAAGTGGCAGCCATTTTGGCACATTCATGGGGTGCATGCCAAAATGATAGCTGCTTCTGTGAGGCTGCCACACAGCCTAGTGAAGAGGAGGGTGTGAGACCTGGTGGGGTGGGGTGGGATTCAGGTATAAAACCTGCAGGGTCTCAAGGGGCTTTGAAGACTGGGCCTACATTAGGCCTCCAAGGGCCTCCTCCATCCATGAATCACCCCGTTCGGGTTAATGACATGCAGACTCCATTACAGTCATATCTCAAGGACCACCTGTATAAACCCTACACTTATGGTAGTTCTTAACTCCAATATCTTCTTGTTTTATAGACAGAGTGATTCCAAGCCAGTGAGACCTTTTGTGCGAAAGAGACCAGCTCCTGAAGATTTCTTAGGGAAAGGACCTAACAAAAAAATTCTAATGGGAAAGTATGTTCAGTCCTTAATTAATTTATTTCTACTTTTGTATTGTAAATTAAATGATGCACAGTGACATTGCAAGGCTGGAAGTACTGCTTAAAATAAATTGTACCTGTTTTTGACTACTTTTAATGATAATCGGGATAGAAATGTACAAATAAAAATAAATCTCACACAGATTTATTTTTATTTTATCAATATTAGAATTGCTTGTTAAATCATATCTTATTTTAGAAACATGAGAGCACTGAATTAAAAACTTGTCTGTGCTAAACTAGTTGTTATATAGAAAGTTTTGAATAACAGTATAGTTATACGTTGATTATGCTAATGTTAGTGGTATAAAATCTTTCTTTTCTGTGCACACTAACACATACATAGGCCTATGCCTTTTGTTGGAGAGTAGTTGTCTTCAGAAATAATTGACATATGGATCACAAAATATAAGAAATAGTAATATGCTATGTGTTTTGGTTTATAGCGAAGAATTAACTCGCCTCTGGAATTTATGCCCTGATAACATGGAAGCATGTAAATCTGAGAATCGGTGAGTAGTTGTAGTTCTTGTAACACTGGTGCTTCCTAAACTAATATTCTAGGGACATTAATGCTACAGATCTCTAGGATTGCCAGATGATTTTGCTAATCATGTTACAGCTCCTCAAAACTGATTTGTAAATTGGGGATCCTGCTAAAAAAATAGATATGCCCTTGTACCACAATTGAAGGAAACAGGAAATCCCCAAACATCACTTATGTTCTTTTTGTTTATTTGTTTATTTTGTACTTTTCTCCCCTTTTTATTGGGTGTGGCATTTGAGTGGCACTTGGATAACTATCAGGATGGGATGATTGCAATTTTACCTCCCTTCCCCATGGATGAAATACTGCATATTATGTGAAGGATATTCTCTTTTAATCTTTTGGATTCTGTCAAGACCTGACATTGAATGTAATTGATTTGATTTTTTAAAACCAATTGATAACTTAGTTCCCATCTATATTTTTCACGGTGGTTGGTTTATTTATATATCAACAAAGGTTGCTTCTTGGGGAAAAGTATGTAATACAATGCAAGACGTAGCATATTTATTTATATCTTGACTTTATTGTACTTATAAATAACTCAAGGTGGTAAGCATAATCAATACTCCTTCCTGCTACTATTTTCCCCAAAAGAACCCAGTGGGATCTGTTAAGGAAGTCATGATTTCCTGGTTTGTAGCCTGGTACCTATGTGAAAATAGACAAATGCTACTTCAGTCTATCAATAGGGTTTGGTTTTTTTGCAACCTTTATATCAAGTTTCATAATTTGCTAAATTAAAGGTAGGGTATCCCCAGCCCATAGATTCTTATGCAAGGCATTTGCACAACTTTTTCAAATTCCTTCTGTGTAATTTGAATTGTTTTTGTTAGTGTCAGCATTTGATATACCTGCATTTAGCATTACACTTCAGCTGTCCTGTAACTTTCTCTTTTAGGAAAAGGTAGAGGAAGGCCCAAGTCCAGCAAGGATTAGATTCCAATCGCAGCTGGCAGGAAGTCTATGTAGGATGAGGCAGGAAGTTATTGTTCATTATTTTCTTGTGTGCATTGCCTTTTTCTGCCTAAGAAGAGCCAAAGAGACATTTCCCCTCTGATCTCCTGGTAGAGAAAACAGTGTTGGACATAGCTTCTGTCCAGTAA
Source organism: Ptyas mucosa (assembly GCA_012654045.1). Classification (NCBI taxonomy): domain Eukaryota; kingdom Metazoa; phylum Chordata; class Lepidosauria; order Squamata; family Colubridae; genus Ptyas; species Ptyas mucosa. Next base: position 23,259,343 of record WNWU01000003.1, read on the forward strand.
CGGGGCTACCTGGAAATTGGTTCTCCAACTTGCACTAATTTTACTCTAATGTAATTATTTCTGATATCTTTGATAATTTAATCTGAATGATTTTTTCCCCATATGAATGTATGTGCCGTATGATAGGCTACATAGTGTAAGAAATAATCTCAATATTGAATTGCTTTATTGAATTGAACTTATTGAATTGCTCATGCAAAGGATTTCTCACTCTAAACATAAAGAAGTTGAGGCAGAAAAACTTAACAGTTTAATTGCTATTTTAGAGAGGGGATAATAGTTTTAATAAATACTTCTTCCTTCCAAATAAAGCACTTACTTTGCCTTTATTTTCTAGAGAATATATGCCAACATTGGAAGAGTTTTTTGAAGAAGCTATAGAACAGGCAGATCCTGAAAACATGGTTGATAAAGAATTTAAGTATGTTCCACAAATCATTTTTTTCATAATTCTGCTTGTTCAGGCATATATTCAAAACAAAGGTAGTCCTTGTCTTACAACACTTCATTTCGTGACCACTTGAAGTTACAGTGGCACTGAAAAAACTGACTTATGACCGTTTTTCACAGGATCATTGCAGCATCACTATGGTCATGTGATCAAAATTCAGATGCTTGGCAACTGACTCTTATTTATGTCCTGGGGTCACCTTTTACGACCTTCTGACAAACAAAGTCAATAGGGAAGCCAGATTCAATTAGTAACCGTGTTACTAACTCAACAACTGCTATGATTCACTTATGAAAGATCAGCAAAGTTCATTTAACAAATGTCTCATTTAGCAACAGATATTTTGAACTTAATTGTGGTCTAAGAAAAGGACTACCTGTATTTTGATGTAATAAAATACTTTTTTTCTAATTATTAAATAGTTTAATTCTGATTTTGTAACATAGGGTTGTGAATAATTCTAACTATGGCTGGAGAGCATTAAGACTATTAGCAAGAAGAAGTCCTCACTTTTTTCAGCCAACCAATCAACAGTTTAAAAGTTTACCGGAATACCTTGAAAACATGGTCATCAAATTAGCTAAAGAATTACCTGTAAGTAATATTGTTTAATGCATATAATTATTTTGAAGATTCTATGCACAATGTGTTGTTGTAATTTTAAAAATTAATATATAAATATATAAAAATAGCTATGATGTCATGTAAAAATGTTTCTACCATTTTTATTTTTTGTGTATGCTTTTAAAGTAGAAGCAAAACAGTTCTAAGAAACTTTCTAAATAGAGTGTGTTGAGCCGACATAGTACCTCTCTTTTTGTTACTGAAGTGTTTAATTTCCTAACATGAATTGTTGCTGTAACTCAGAAGTAAATTCCACTGAATACAGTGGCTTAACTTCCAGATTCGGATAGATTCCACTCTCATTCTGTAATTAATCATATAAATGTTCATAGTAGATTTAATAAATTCAGAATAGTGTAGTGACCATGATTAAGAAAGTCAACAAAGCATATTCTATTTAAGTTCTGCTATCTGTTTCAACTTAACTTTGCTCAACTTTGCTATTCATCTGACGCATGAAATATATATTTTAACATACTAGCTATTTTAGAAGAACACAAGAAGAAAATTTATATTAAGAGAAAGACTACATGAAGGCTTCTGCATTTTGATGTGACTTAGTACTCTGGAAAGTGAAATATTTTAGGACAGGGGTCTCCAACATATGGGCCGCAAACCGGTACTGATCCATGGCCTTGGGAATTAGGCTGGACAAGCAGCGGGCAAGTGAGCAAAACTTCAGCTGTGCATGCGCGGGATCTAGGTTGCACACGAAACCATTCCCTCCCCAGTCCGTGGAAAAATTGTGTTCCACAAAACCGGTCTCTGGTGTTAGAAAGGTTGGGGACCACTGCTTTAGGAAGTTCTGTTACACTTTACCTTTTCTCCTCTACTTCATTCCCCCCCCCCCCAAATCTATCCTATTCCAAATGGTGTAAATGACCAAAATTTAGTGCTGGATGTCTCTTTTCATCAACTATTTATCTGTCACTTAAAGAAATAACAAGAATATTGGGACCATGTTTTGTGATAGGATTTTTGCCTACAATTTCATTTTCCATACAATTGTCAAGTTCTGTTTATGAATAGAGAGCTCTGCAGAAAAGTACAAAATAAGTATTTTTATTTATCTTTTTCCTTAGATAATGGTGATAATCTTTTAAGATTATATATTGTACTTCACTGAAAGTTTGCCCCTCCTTCCCCATTTCTTGTTCTTTCATGAAAAGGTCATTTGGACATTCACTTGTCCAAAGTGAATGTATCAAGTATAAAGGGGAAGGGGGGGGATGGGAAATGTTTCCAAATGTTTTCAAAACTTCCTTTCATCTGGTCAAGAGACCACCATGCAACATTTTTTTTGACTAAACATATAACAATGATATTCAATTCTCTCATTATAGCCTCCTTCTGAAGAAATTAAAACAGGCGAGGATGAAGATGAGGAAGATAATGATGCTTTATTAAAAGAAAACAATGAAAGTAAGGCTGGATTCTTGGGCTTCTCCCTGTTTCCTTTGACATCCATTGAAAAACAAAAAGGAGTGTGTGAACAGAACATTCTCACCAAGTTCCTATTTATGCTCTGAATTGCAGTTCAAAATAAAGAGTCCTACATTTATGTATCTTAGAAGCAGAAAAGATATGTGCTGTGCTGCATCTTTTTAGCTTCTTTAGAGGATGACCTCTCAGATTGACATTTCATCCAGCAGTTACTGTTGGAAAACCCATGGCACATTCTCAAATATTCATAATACTTTCTTCTTTGAAACGCTTTTCAGATTTAATATAGAGGTAGTCCTCAACTTATGACCACAGATGGAACTGGAACCTCCATCACTAAGCGATGCAGTCATTGAGTTGTGTTTGATTTTACAACCTTTTTGCTGCTGTTGTTGAGTGAATCGCAGGATCATTAAGCAAAAATGGTTGATCCCATTGGTTTTGCTTGTTGAAAGCCCCCTGGAAAGTCACAAATGGATATCCCATGACTCTAGGATGCTGCAACCATCATAAATATATGCCAGTTGCCAACACCTGAATTTTGATAATGTGACTGTGGGGAAGTTATGATGGTCAGAAGTATGAGGGCTGGTCTTAACTAATTTTTTCAGCATGGCTGTAATCTCTAATGTTGGTTAAACAAATGTCGAGGACTACCTGTAACTTTTTTTAATTACTTTTTTAAAATGGCATTCCTTTAAGAGCAGTTGCATCATCTTTGAAAATTAATTTCCATTTTAAGGATTCAGTAATAAAATAAAATGTTATGGCTCATCATGACATAGAGCAAATATCATAGGAACACCTTCAAACTTTTAATTTCTTTCTCTTTCCCAATCTGAGAAACTGGGTACCTATTATCTTTATCATATGTTGTTTTTAAGCCATGTATTCCTACTGCTGAAATTCATTTGCATGAGTCCTTCCTTCCCTGTTTCTCATGTGATTATTTTATATTCAATTTATGTTCAGTTTTTAGTGAGTGTATAAATGTAATTAATGTTTCATTAATGTTTCCTTATTCACATTTTCTTCAGTAACTTAGCTGCACATTTGCTCTATTGCGCTTTTAAATTTTGGCACTCTATATTTTCTTATTACTAATTTGAATAGCCATATTCTCTAGCTTAGTCCATCTGAAATTTTTCTCCTCTACATCTCAGTCCCTCTTACTTTTGAATAGACCTGAGTTTGGTTTGGTTTTCAGTATGGTCCCTTATCAGTAACATCTATTTTAGAAATGACTTCTCTGTCTATTGTTCAATTTTATTTATTAGTTATTTCTAAAATGAATTATAAATGAACGCATTCAGTCCTAAGCAAGCCAAGGGCCAATTACCCACTATCCTTTTTGTCTCTTTTTTGTTGTTGAAATATGTTAATACATTATATATTTGAGGAAAACATCTTCAGTGTTCATATAGACAACTTATTTTCAAATTACTGACAATGTGTTTGTTAAAAATTGGATACATTATTTTTGTATTATCTTGAAATGTAATTTAGCAGTATTAGTTAATTTAATTAATTTAATTTAATTAATACTGTGAGAGAGCTGGGCAGTTCCTAAATGTAATAAATAAAAATAAATTAATTGTTAATATCTTTGTTTTCCTGCAGTAGATTTAAGAGTCAGATATTTCTTAAGCATGTTTTCAGAAAACATTTTATATGCATTAGAATGTACCGTATTTTTCGGTCTAAAAGATGTGCTCCCCCCCTCCAAAAAAAAGTGAATAGAAATGTCTGTGCGTCTTATAGAGCGAATGTTGCCGAAGCCCCGTCCACCCGCCGGCCCCCACCCTTTGCTTCTGTCTCTCAGCAATTTGCCTCCTTGCAGCAAACAGCAAACAGCCTGGTCAGCTTCAGCACAGACTTATTTAGCATGAGCAGCTGATTGGCGGTTGGATCAGCCTCCCAGAATACCCCCAAACAGCTGTTCCAGGCTCCGGGGATTGCACTGCCGCCGTCCATCGCTACCACCTATCGCCACCTCCACGCACCCCATTTTCGCCCTCCGCTTGTCCTGTTTTTGGCTTCCGTGCATCCCATTTTTGGCCCATTCCATGATAGGCGGAGGTGGTGGCAATCCTCACTGCCTAGAACAGGCTGAAAATGGGACATGCGGAGGCTGAAAACGGGGCACAGAGGTAGCGATGGGCAGCAGCGTTCCCTGCAGCCTGGTACAGTTGATTCTGGGAGGCCAATCCAACCACCAATCATCTGCTCGTGCTAAATCAGGCTGTGCTGAAACTGACCAGACTGTTTGCTTTTTGCTGCAAGGAGGCAAATTGCTGGGAGGCAGAGGCAGATTTTGTTGTTGTTGTTTTCCTCCCCAAAAGCTTGGTGCGTCTTATGGTCCAGAGCATCTTATAGTGCGAAAAATACAGCAAATAAAACTTTGCCATTTACTCATGCTCAGATAAACTTTCACTATTATTTTGAACTTCTAATGAAAAACGGTCAGTTTCAAGGAACAGCTTAGTTTACTGCCCAGTTATTGAACAGCATTGTCTAAATCTTGCTCATTTTTGTTTTAGGTCCAGATGTTCAACGGGATAAGCTTGTAACAGGAGAACAAATAGAATTATTTGCTAACAGACTTGGTGAATATTGGAAAATCCTGGCTCCATACTTGGAAATGAAAGACTCTGATATAAGGCAGATTGAATCAGATAGTGAAGACCTGAAGATGAGAGCTAAGCAGTTGCTTGTTACCTGGCAAGATCAAGAAGGAATCCACGCTACTATGGAAAATTTGATTACTGCATTGAACAAAGCTGGGCTGAATGACCTTTCTGAAAGCTTATCCAATGACAGTGAAAACAGTAGCTAATTTGAAAATGGCTTTTTATTTAAAAGAATGGCTATTGTTCCTGAATGTAATATTTGATAGGGCAGTTTAATTTGATGAATAATAAATCTTTTAATTACACAATTGTCTAAAATTCTCCAAAGAATTAGTACTAAACAAACATTCCTCTGATATCTTTAAGATGTGGAAAAGTAGAAAATATATATTCATGTGTGTGCTATAAAAGAGATTTCTTTAATATAACTGAGGGTGTTTTAAGGGGTCAATCTCAAATTACATTCAAGCACACACTCAATTTCTTTACTGAAGAGCTGGCAAAGGCAATTACTGTTTGTTTGCTAACAAGCTTTGTATGTAGAAAATCAACAAGGACTACATTAGGTATGATTTTCATATAGTCTGTTATAATGGAGTACCTCCAAATAATGTTGATAGCAGAACTGCAACTAATACTTAAGATTTTATCATTCTGGGTCAGGCTTTTTTTAAAAAATCAGGCACAATGCTGATTTGAAATGAAAAAGCAAATTGGTAAATTGGTTAACATTGGGATTCTGATTCTAATGTTTTGTAATTTTTTTTTAAAAAATGGCATATTGAAGAGGACACAGATATTCTTCTTATTAGGCAAATTGTGCTGTTTTTTGATAGAACTCCCTGAAACTCAGGAGTAGTGAACCTATCACTTATGTCAAGTGTTCAGGTAAATCTGTTTAAAAAGCATTTTGTTGGAAGAAAATATTTCTACGTGTTCTAGTTTGGCCTTGTGTTTAAGTGAAATGAGCTGTAAAAGCACTCAACTTTTCACCCTAACGTAAGCATCTGGATGCTGAAGAAAGACCAATTACGTCCTACTTAATTCACAGAATTCTGTGGCTTCTTTTATAAACTTAATTCAGTGTATATTTCAACTTCTGAAAGGATAACTTCTGTCTACTACCCTGGTTAACTGCTGAAGTAGGTAATGCTGATGCAAAGAAATTCAGTATAAAGAACACGCTGCAAAAAGCCCTCTTCTTTCAGTGCTTTGGTTATAAAATACTATGTCTATCTGTTGATGGAAACTGTACTATCTTTTAGAACCATTATTTTGATAAGTGTCTGCTGGATGACATTGTAATTGGATCTTAAAAAATTAAATGCTGGTGGTTTTGATCCCTAGATCTAGATGGTAAGGAGGTGGTATGATATTGTATGCCAGGCCTGTCAACTTGGTGGCCTGCGGGCCAGATGAATCACGCATAGGCCACACCCACCCCGGCTCTGCAAAGGCAAAACATTTCATGATAACAGTCACGTGGACACCCGTGCTGTATGCTGTCCCTCAGAAGTTTGGGGGCATATTAATGGCTTTCATCTTGCTATTCATGAACCTATTTTCCAGTCAAAACCTATAAGATCAGTATTTCTAAACCTCAACCCAGCATACTGGTTATAAGAATTGTGGGAGTTCACAAGTCAACATATCTTAAAATAGCTGAAGTTGAGAAACCCTGATGTATATTATTTTTTGTGTGGATAGGATAGGATAATCATGGAATTTTTGCCTGCCTTCTCAACTTTTGTACTTCCAGTCTCATGAATTGCTCTCTCCTTTTCAAGGCTTTTGAGGTTAAGAGTGAAGTTAGGTAGTAACTGTTTATTAATCAACTCTTTTCTTAACCAAGACAGTTTAGCTATTAGTTTTGTTCCATTCATTAAAAATATTTCTAATCTATATTTCTTCAGTTAAGACATTCCTGTCTACTATCAAATAATGTTTTATCTAAAGTAGGTTAAAAATGTCATGAAAACATCTAATTCCCCTAAGCCCTCTTGCCTAAAAAGGTATTTACATTGTTAAACCACTTATACCATCACCTTCAACAACCATCTGTTGTTCTTCCAAGGCTTCTAGAGTCTTCAAATAGAAATCCTGAACCCCTTGAAACATTTGCTTCATTTGCCAGTAAAAAAATCCCAAGCCATTTGGCTTGGAGTTGAAACTTGCCTTAAGGAAACTTTGTTACAGTTCTTGTATTTGGTTGTAGCACAAGTGTGCTAGTGCCCATATGTTTTTCTGTATGTAAGCAATAGCTATTTTCTCTCTTGTATTCTTTCCAATATTTGAGGTCCTATTATGTGTGTTGTTAATATTAGTCCAAGAGTGATAAGGATCAAGAGACCATTCATACATGTTTTCCTTTTGTGTTACTAACTCTGGTCACTGGAATTAGGATTCACTTCTTGAGAAAAAAATCAGCAAGCCTAGACTGGGTAGGGTTGTTGTTTGTTTTTTGAGATTTAATATATAAATCAATATCTTCCATTTCTGGGCACAGCCCTTTTTGTTTGTAGCCATCTTTAGCAAGGACCATTATTTCAGTGACTTTCCTTCATTGGCTCAATTTATAAACATCATTTAGTAAGTGCTTATGGAAATTCTACAAAAAGACAATTATTTAAAGATTCAGCTGGAAATTGCAGAGTCTCTCTTTATATCTGGATGAAAACAGTTTAGCTGATATACCAAACTTTACAACTTTCTAATTTATTTGTGTTGTTGTAATTTCCCAAAGGGGTGTTTAAACGCAGGTATGCTGGTAACATTACTTATAAACAGGTTTATTTGTAGAGGTTTCAGCTCAGTTGCAATGCTTTCTTTTTCTTTTACTCTCTGTCTTTTCTCTGAGCAAAACAGTGTAACAAAACGGAATCAGATTACACATTGGGGAAAATTTCCCATAAGAACAGAGCAAGATTGGAATTATGAATTTAAGGGGTATATGCTTTCAAACCTTTTATCTCGAACAGGTCAACAGACTACATCTGCTTTAAGAAAAATATGACTATTTAATTTGCTGTACAGAAAGGGAAGTTTTTAACAGGATTATCTTTTCAAACTTACTAAAATTTGCATTTACTTGGTTTATTTAATATAAATTAGCTCCAGTTCATAGCATTAAGCAAAGATATGCTTAATGCAACTGAAATCTTTGAAGTTCTATTTCTTCATGTTCAATGGGCATTTTCAATGTAACACTTTTTAAAATATTGGTTTGTTTTACATTTTAAGATTCCTGTATCTTCCTCTAGACAATCACTTATCATTATTGGCCAACTTCAGTACCCCACCTAGATGGCAAAATTTTAATGTCCAATATTCAGATGCTAATTCCTGTAACTCAACTCTTTGATTGCCAAATCACCATGCATTTGAAAGTATGGTATCAGAATGGAAGGAGACAGACACAAGTTTTAGACAGAACACAAATGCCAACCATATTTATGTAAGAAGCACCATCATTACTGATCACTTTTTATTTGGAGTCAAAAATGCCAGCAACAGAGCAGACTGAGTTGGCACATCAGGCTGGACAAATACGTGATTGTAGCCATATTTCCACAGGCTATGAGCAGCAGCACTGAGTTACATGTTGAGGCAACAATTGAGTTTTATCTTTCTGACACAATAAAAAGGATGGACAGCTACTGAACTGGTAGAAACCATGCAGGAGTTAACAAAGGTATGAATAGGTGTGCAATAAATATCTTCCTAAAAAATTAGACGAGCAGGAGGCTCACTTAATTTCATTAATAGTTAACATTGTTTTAAACATCAACTTTTGCAATACAGTATTAAAATTATTTTCAAATTTTATCAACCTACCCCTAGTAAGTGGCTGTTTGCTATTGACCTTAGTTTTAAACATGTTTTGCTGTCTTTTTGCACCAAATGGCAGTATTTTAGTGATCCAATTTTGCAGTTTCTGTGAGTCTGGAATTAAGACATTTATTTCACACCTTACAGATGTATATAGGAAGTCTACTGTTCAGATTCATCTTCCACTACTTCAATTCTGCGTGGCCCATAAAGTAGAACATAAGCTATATGCCAGTCTCCACCGCCCGATAACCTCAAAATATCCTCAGGGGTAACAATGCTGACTTTGTCATCATCAAATTTAATCCATTCATCTGTGGAAGAAAAAAACCCATAGTCAGTAACACTTTAAATGACATTAATGTGAGAGCCAGCGTGGTGTAGTAATGAAGGTGCTGGCCTAGAAAGGAGGAGACTCTGAGTTCTAGTGGGCATGAAAGATGTGAAGTGGCTTGGGCACGAAAGCCTGTTGGGTGATCTTTTGCATGTCATTCTCTCACAACCCAATCTACTTAAAAGGTTGTGGGGAAATTGAAGGGGGAAGTCTTAAAGATGTCTCCACCTTGATTTATATATTTAAAAGGCAGGATAAAATAATCAACAGTGCAGAATTAATTTTTCAAGGAAGGATGCCAAGTAACTTAGCCTATCACTTGGCTATTTTCTAAAATTGCTACAATTACCTTGTTTTCTTTTAACCCAAGATACATAGTGTCCAGAAGAACTAGATCGTCCTTGATGAGTTAGCACTGCCTGTAGCTCATAATAACCACAATTATTGGAACCAATATCTGAGAAGGCAAAGAAGATGGTACAATGTGATATAATAGTAAACACCTTACATATTGTTATCCATTTATTTTGAAGCTCTCACCTTCAGAATCAGAACATGGGAAGCAGATTAATCCCACAAAATACATTTGGGACAATGATTTCTATCCATCAATAAAATGTGTTCTCAACTTTGCATGTTCCAATCCCCATTTCAGAATACAGAATAACAATTGGAAGGGATCTCAGAGGTCTTCTAATCCAACCCTCTCCCCAGCTCAGACAGGAAGTCCTATACTATTTCAAACAAATCGTTGTCCAATCTCTTCTTAAAAACTTCCAGTGTTGAAAGCATTCACAACATCTGGAGGCAAGTTGTTCCACTGATTAATTGTTCTGTCAGGAAATTTCTTAGTCTAGGCTGCTTCTCTCCTTGGTTAGTTTCCATCCATTGCTTCTTCTCCTGCCTTCAGGTGCTTTGGAGAATTGGTTGACTCCTCTTTAAGGTGACCCCTTAGATATTGGAACACTGCTATGATGTCATTCCTAGTCCTTCTTTTCATTAAATTAGACATACTCAATTCCAGCATACCCAATTCTTTATGTATTTTAGCTTCCAGTCACCTAATCATCTTTATTACTCTTCTCTGTACTCTTTCTAGAGTCTCAACATCTTTTTTTACATTGTGGCGACCAAAACTTGATGCAGTATTCCAAGTTTGGTCTTACCAAGGCATTATAAAGTGCTATCAGCCCTTCATGTGTTCTTGATTCTATCAATTAATCAGAATAGAGCTGGAAGGGACCTTGGAGGATTTCTAGTCTAACCCCCTGCTCAAGCACCCCTAGTCCTTCTTTTCTCCAGAATGGCCATACCCAATTCTTGCAACCGTTCTTCATATGTTTGTCTCTCCACGTTAAACATCTGAGTTGCTCTTCTTTGCACTTTTTCCAAGCACCTTTTTTGTAATGTGGTGACCAAAACTGGATGCAGCATTCCAGGTATGGTCTTACTAAGGCTTTTAAAAGTGGTACTAATACTTCACATGATTTTAATTCTATCTCTCCGTTAATGCAGCATAGGACTGGCAGCTGCAGCAAACTGCTGGCTCCTGTTTAGATGATTGTCTACTAGGACTCCAAAATCCCTCTCTCAATTACTACTACTACTGAGCCAGATACCACCTATACCATACCTGTGCATTTGGTTTTCAAAAGATTGCTGGATGCTTTTAATTTTTTTAAACTCTAAGCAGTCCCAAAGTCTCACTGCTTAAGCAGATCATTGCTTCCAAAACATTCATTATCTCCAACAAATTAAATAGCAGACAATCAGTGAATGGCCTGCTTCCATGTATTTCAGTGTAATCAGACACTAGAGGTGAGAGAAGCCATTGAAATAAATTCATAATAGATATTTATAGGTATCACACCTATAGGTACAGAGTTAATCAGAGTGCTTGGTGTTAAAAGTTGTACAACTGCATAGAACAGAATTGACAAAATACTAGCATTGCTAATCGTTTTTTCTTCAGATCCATCACCTGCAGCTGACTACAGATTAAATATGAAACATTTAAGACACAAACAGTTCAAGGTAGATTAAAATAAATGTAATAATTTTATTCAATACTGAATTTTTATAAAATAGAATCATTACATTTATTTTAATCCATCATTTTGTATTAGCTATTTTTGAGATTCAAAATTAATTTGAAGTTAAAAGCTTGCTGAATTACAATAACACACTATTTCTATACTAAACATGAAAAATTATGACTTGTGGTCTCTTAATCAATAGAAGAATATATATGTAGCTCAGGAATGAACTGTAGGGTCTTTGGTGTTTTCTTGGATTTGGTTGTTTTCTTGCAGATGTTTCATTACCTGACTAGGTAACAGCATCAGTGCTCTTAGGATGGGATTTGTTCCTATTTATATACAATTTTGGTGGGGCTTTTTTAACCTTGGTAGTCCTTTAAATTAGGGTATTCTCTATTGCTTGTTTGTTTGTCAGGTGTTAATCCCTGCTTATCTGAGTGTTGGTTGCTGGAGAGGATGTATTGTAGTTTTTTCTTCGCTTCTTGGTTTTTTTATGGTCTCTTTTAAATGTATCTAAATGTGGTTTACCTCTGAGTGTTTATTTATGACTGCTTTGTCATTGTGTCAAGCTTCCAGGAATTCCCTAGTGTTTTTTTTATTTAGCTTGATCAAGGATGTTCATGGCTTCTCAGTTAAAATTTTAATTGAATCTGACCATCTGTTGTGAAATTAAGCAGTTTTCATTGTATCTTCTGACTGTCCACTAGTTTGTGTTCATGGAAGTGCTGTTACTTTTCTGCCTGTCTGCCCTACATAGTGGCTGCTACAATCCCTTCAGTGTACATTGTAGACAACTCATTTTTTCTTCTTCAGCTACTGAGTCTTCTGGTTTACTTAACATGAAAATTATACCTAATTTGCTAACTTCTGTGTTCTATAGCCAGTAGCTTATTCCTTTAGATTTAGCTGTCCTTTATTAGCTGTAACAATGTACTATTCAAAGTACTATAGCATATAATTTATCTTTATACTGATTTCAATCATAGTTTCAGATACTCACTAATTGGTATTCCTAAATAATATATCTACTTTCAATTTTTAAGATAAAGCAGAGTAAAAATATCTGCTGTTTTTAAATGTCTTTCTACTTACCCTCAGAAAAGGAAAATGGTTCATACTTAATCTCCTTCTGTGAGCCATCACCTTTACTAGACTTGAAAATAAAACAGAAGAAATTGGTTTGAGTTAATTTTGTAACTAATAAATATAGCATTAAAAATAAGCAAAATTCAAAGACAATTTTAATATATTATTCGGAAATGATTCATAAAATGAAAAGCTGAAGGTTTAAGGCACAGGTAGTAGTGGTAGCTGCTCTGTTTCTTTAAGTGCTACCGTATATGAATCAGAAAATGTGGAATACCAAGAGAAAGGGGATCACAAGAAAGTAAAATCAAGTTTTCTTTCTGTGTAGCACAGGTTTTTCATATATACTTTATTCTTATAATAATGATCCAATAAAAACTATGAAAACATAAAAATTAGGGATGCAGTATTTAATAGTTGATAACACAACCATTAATATATCAGAAAGTAGGAACTTTATGTGAAATATGTGTTTACTCTGGACAATGCTGCAGAAGAAGCAAAATAGGAGAATTATTCATGTTCCTATAGAAATTACAATACAGAGGTACATGGACAAAGGTTTTAAGTTTTGCACCATAAAAGTAATCTCATTCAGATAAGGGGATTTTGGAATGTCTTCCCAGTAGGAACACAAACACATGCTATGCCTGAAAGAAGTTCTCCTTTATATTATGGAAAATGAGAGATGGTAAATATCTAGCCAATACTCAAGGTCCCCTTGAAATTCAGGTTTTGCTGTTATGTAGTATTTTATTGTTCCCCAGTTGATTCTACCTATCAACTATCTTTTTAAAAAAGCACATGACTGGCTTTTTCAGAACCCAAAGTACGAAGGAATGTAGCTGAGGATTAGTTAACATGCTACCTTGGACTGTAACGCATCCCTCCAAATAGGAAAATGTCCTCTGCCAATACAAGGGATAATAGGCCAGAGTGTAAGAACTGAATCCTTTAGTCAATAACAGATCATCAGCCTCCCAACTATAATCTCTGTTGAAGGGATTCCCACCTCAACTCTGAGGGTGATGCTGGCTGCATAGTTTGGTCTGGCAAGAATAGCTTTCATCATCCCCATGGAATTTCTTCACGAAAGGCCAAAATACAAAGGGCCTGTTTTGCCCTGCCGAAAAAGGCTGCAACCCAAATGGACTTCCAAAATTTCCAGATTAAAAAATAACATCAAAGACATTACTAGAGTACATATATCTAATTGTTCTCTTAACAATTAATGTTAACTTAAAAATAATAATTATATCCAGTGAACTTTAGAAAATTTACAAATGAAAATGCAGCTGCAATAATTTATTAGACCATGGACTCTTTAAAAAAAACCTCAACAATAATTCTTTACATTCCATGTCAGTCTTTTTACTACAAATATTATTATTAAAAACATGATTATTAGCAGTCTTAATGATGTTTGGTTGTAAGTTTAAGCTTCATAATACTGGACCTGATTTAAGGTTACCCGTAAAGAAAACGCATATATTGTTAAATGAAATTTAAAGATTAATCAAAGTTAATGGGTTACTTACATTATTTGGTTGCTGGTTTACTTTTTTGTCTTCCAGGTCCTTGAATTTTGATCGATATGGGACCATCTTTTCTTGAAGGCCTGGCGTACATAGCTCATATACATCCAACATAAGTGGAAATTTAACATCCTATAGCAATTTAAAAGAGTTTCATGATCATGTAAATCATCATACGAAGCAAATCAGCTGTCTTAGATCTTAATTCCGCTCAGTTTAAAATAATACTGGCAATAATCTAAGATTTTAAATGAAGTATTTACACTAAGGCTCAGTATTTAATATTTTAAATGCCTCAGGAATAAGGAAAACTGCTCCATTTCATATCTGACCATGAATTCATCTAGTTCAGAATTGTACTATTAGCACTATCTCTCAGGAATTTCTCAACTCCCACTTTATATAGACTCTTAAACTGTAAAACATGAGCTCTGTGTTTACTTTTCCATAGCCATAAATAGGAAATTTTAAAAAAGAAAAACCCAGATTATGTAATATTTTCCAGTGTCCTATGCACTTTATTCTACATAATCTTTTGAATGCTTTAGCAAAAGCACCATGAAGCTGATACAATGCAATTTGGACTGATTCTGCTTTTATTTCCATTCATAGTATAAAGAAGTAAATCAGCATATTTTAATTTAAATTACACTGCCACTGAATGTCAAACCTTGATTGTTGTTGTTTTTTTTAATCAGGTTTTATTGATTTCCTCCCCCCCACATTCACCCGCATATTTTATGAATAGAGACTGGCCATATCATAACTTTTACAATTTTCTTATTCAAATATATTTTACTCAGTTAAACCTTGATTGTTAAATGATTAAAATAGAGCATTATACTACATAGATGAGGTGCAAAATTTAGTATCAAATGTACTTACTTTAAGAACTTTGGCATTCACAGATTCTTTCTCTTTGTAAAAAAACCGAACCATTTGAATAGTAAGGTATGCAGGCAAGCGACTTATCTTGGACTAAAAGAAAAATGTTCATTAGAATCAGTGGACATGAAAAGCTACAGAAATTTAAAGCAGGAGCCATAAATACATGAAAAAATGTTTACCGTAAAGACAAAACAAATATCGGGGTGCACAGGTTTTCAAACCAAATGGTATAAACAATGCAAGTTATCTCTGTATTATACTACTCTCTTTCTATCCCCTGAAAATATACATTGTGGAGGTATATCTTATTTACAAAACATTACTTGCTACATATGTACATATTTATCAATTTGTGCCCCACCACAATGATGAAGTGATTCTAGGTAGCCAACTGATTACGACAAAGAAGTTTGAATAGGGAAGCCATATGACAATCTCTATGTCATAACAAAAGTCCATCTATTTTTATTTCAGGGATTTTAAATCTTGCTTTACTTGTATATAGCCAACTCTTAAAATGGCGGATCATAAGTAGAGTTCCATTACTATAAAGGGATATTACAATGGTATGCTCACCGTTTTTAAATAAAGGGCATTCCTTTGCAATGTTGATGATAATTTAGTTATTTCTTCTTGAAGACGCTATAAGAGAAATATATTGGAGAAGATAACAAAGATTAGAAGATGTGCAAAATTAAGCATGATATTTCATATGTCCTTTTTAAAATTCGGTGCAGCACTTTAAATGATAAATGTAATAAGAATAAAAAACCATGCCCAAGATTTATTGAAATCTGAAAGCATTTTTCAAGCAATGAGGGAAGGAATACACAATAGCA
Source organism: Ptyas mucosa (assembly GCA_012654045.1). Taxonomy (NCBI): domain Eukaryota; kingdom Metazoa; phylum Chordata; class Lepidosauria; order Squamata; family Colubridae; genus Ptyas; species Ptyas mucosa. The sequence goes on from WNWU01000003.1 coordinate 23,275,040, forward strand.
TAGAACCAAAAAGCTTTTTATGCTCATGCAACTTGCATTTATCTAGTGGAATTTTGACTACTTTTTGCTGCCAACTATCACATGTATTTCCACGAGGAAATACATGGAGGGAGTTGGCGGGAGGAGAAGTAATATAGCAGGGATAGACAATTTGGATGTTGGATTCAAAATTCAAGTAGCTCCAGACGATATGACCACATCATCCAGGATAATGAGAGTAAGTCTAGCAACATTTGGGGAAGCAAGGTTTTCTCTTCCTCTTCCCTATACTACAAAATGAATATGGCACGGGGCAACAATTTGGATTTAAAGGCAGCTGTGTAGAGGTCCTTACAGGTGCTATTTTTTTCCCAGGATTATGTAGCTGCTTTCACAGTAGCAATGCAATTTCAGAACAACCTTGATTCAAGGAGTTGAAAACACATTCTAAAGCACATTTTTGTCTTGGAAGAGACTGTATATTAATTACTTCTCTAAAATATATGAAACATACAACTGGAAATTGGATAGTATATTTAGAATACTATTCCACGTTTCAATTTTTAATTTTTATTTTAACACTTCATGTTTTCAAAAAAGGAAAGAAATATATGTTAAATGAATGTTCACCGTTACATAATGTCTTAGAAAATGAAATATCAGAAAAGTCCAACAATCTTAAATTTCATGATCAAATCTCTTTCTTCTTGAAAACTCTTTGTGGACCAAGATAAACCCCCCTAAATACAATGCTGCAAAAACTGCTTAAATAAAGATGCCACAGTAACTCACCAATTTAAGACCCGTGAAAAGATATTTAACTTCCTGATTGATAAAACAACTAAGCTGGAGTTGATTCTCTCTTCCTTTTGTGACTTCCTCCTCTTCTGCTTCTGTGCATTTCATGCTTCACAAAATATTAAGGACCAAATATGAAAAGTACTGAAATACCACTAAGCATTGAACTTAATGATTTGCAAAAAATTATCTTGTTTTCAGAAAGCTTAAATTGCTGCAACAAAACAACAGTTCTTATATCAGCACCTATTATTTAATGACACTAATCAGTTCTTTAGATAAGTATTGAATTTTTTTATAAACTGGCATAAATCATTCTTTAAAAACAAGTTTAAATATAATTTATAGAAATACTTAACTACCAATTACAGAATACACTCATAGTGAGGATTATCTCTTTAGTAAGTAAAATGTATAAAACAAATTCTACATATACTAATTGCATTATCATGAGCATGCTTTGTTATTCCAGAATGTTTAGGATACATAGTTTCAAACTCAATACTGAAAAACTGGTCAATTAAGCTTTTCTTTTTAGGAGGTGCCGTTGCTGCCGTTTCTGAAACTGAAGTCTCAGTCTGTAAAAGTAAACAAATATGTAAGCAACAATACAAACTGTTTATAATTTACAAAGCTGTCTGTTGTACTTTAAAAACAAGATAGAGACCTAAAGGTAGTCAATGAGAAAAAATATGAACGGGTTACTTTGAACAAAACCTGAGAAACATACATCTTGTTCCAATTCTACGTCAAGCATTCTAAATCCAAAACTGGTTAGAAAAAGTCGTTTGGGTAGATATTCCAAGCAGCTTTAGTTCAAACTAGTAGCTTGCACAATATAAAACCAGTATTTTGGATTTCCAAAGTCGCTTCAGAGACCTATGCAGCACCTATCAGCAACTCGTTAGAACATAATGAAAGATCAGCTTGTTAGATCAGACCACGGCTCAACTAATCTGGCATTTTGTTTCTCACAATGGCCAACCAGAAGGTTTCAGTTCTAACAAACTGGAGATGGCCATATGTCTCTTCCCCTGTTGTTTCCATGCAGCTGATATTGGTAAGCATGCAAGTCCTAACCTGGATCTAATACTGAATCTTTAAAACTAATTCCGCCTAACAGAGCTCTCCTCTGAGTTTTTCCATTTCCTTTTAAGCAAGCAACCATGTCTGCATGATGTTAACCAATTCTACAGATTAATTATATGCTTTATCAATAAGCATTTTTGCCAGTTCTTAATCCTTTTGCCACATGGATGGCTCACAGTCCTAGCATTTTGAGAAGAAAAACTTTTCCCTATCCATTCTTGTCATGGCAAGCAGATTTTCACATATCTTGCTTACCTCCTTTCTTGGTCATCTTTTTTCTAAGTGAAAAAGTCCCAAACATTCAAATCTTTTAGTGTATGGAATTTATTTTGGCCCAGTATGGAATTTTTTATTTATACTGAACCAGATTCATCATCTGGCTAACTATTAACCCAATTTAAAGAGATCCCTTTGGAATTTTTCACAATCTTGTTTTCCCATACCCTGAATAATCTGATATTATCTATATGTATTTCAACTTACGCATTGTAAGCCGCCCTGAGTCTCCGGAGAAGGACGGCATATAAATATAAATAAAAAAAAAAAAAACTCACTGCATACTAACTATTGACCCTCAATAGTTGTTGTGGTTGTTACGTCAAGGGTTGTTAAGACTGGATGCGATTTTCTTTTATGAATTTAGATATATTTTTTCAGAGAAGAGATCCACAGGTTTCAGATTCTCAAAAAGGTCCATGGGATAAAAAGATTAACTTCTGATTTAGGCACTTACTTACAATCTAATCATACTTTTATTGCTGTTACATATTACTAACATTATTGACTATAAAAACTCAGCTGCAGCCCGGAGTTAGTCTCAGTTATTTCCAGTAAAGACTTACTTCCATTACTGCATCACCTTCTATACCTTCTAACTTTTGCTGCAGTACTCGCATCATCTGTACCCAGCATTCATTGGCATCCTAAGGAATAAGATAAAATTAGATCATGAAAATCTAACAAAAATATATGTTGAGCATGTATCATATGCACATCATATAAAAACACAAACATGTGTATGCATAGAGGTGCATATAAACAACAAATGAGAAACACTTTCTTACTTTGTTTATTCTAAAATGTTTTCTTCAGCAGCTAGGACTAGAAGCTGCTAAGGAATCATAAAAATATAGCTATTAATAAGGTAATTAATAGCTATATTTTTATGATTCCTTAGCAGCTTCTAGTCCTAGCTGCACATGGAAATGGTAAAACAAGAGATACATTTGTACATAAAATATGCAGCCTACAAAAAAGAAATTAAACAGTATCTACCTGTTGAAGATATTGGCCTTGATCTCCTTTCTCCGCAAACTGAGGAAAGGCCATATGTAAAAACTGGAGAAGAATGATGGGAGGGATACTGGAGGAAGTTTTGTCCATAGAATCAAATAAATCTCTTAAAGCTTAAAAATAAAATAAAAAACAATAAATTTCATAGAAATGTCCTCAAATGCAAATTCTTTATCTAATGCATAATACAATTATATTTTGTAGCAAAGGGCTATTTAAATATATAAATGCATTATCTGTCTATTTAAAAAATACTGTACAATTGATTATATCATGCAAGTGAAACAATCTATATTGTTGCATGGAGAAGTTTTATACAGGTTAGTGCAGCTATTGGGACAGAAACTGCTGTTGTTAAGCAATGCAGTCATAAAAGTATGTCACATGACCATTTCACTTAGCAATGTTAATTGCAGCAGTCCTGGTTTTTTCATTAAGTGAGGACCATTAAGCCACTAAGAACGGACCTCCAGTGATCGCAACTTCCAAATTCCTGCTGGCTTTCCCAATGACTTTCCTCATGGAAAGCCGGCAAGGAACATCGGAAACCATGATCATATGACAGCAGGGATGTTGCAATGACCAGAATTCCAAGGATCAGTATAAATCCTTCTTATTCAGTATCATTGCAAATTTGAACAGTTGCTGCTTATCTTTGACATTTACTTTATGTAAGTCATTTAAGACTAAGCCACGACAGCATATAATAGGTGCAGCTTCAACTGTACATTACAAAAGGGAGTCATGTCAATCTATTTTCAAAATGACACTCTAGTGGAACAAAATGCAATTAATAGGCTAATAACCATGTACACATGGTCGGCACTTTATGACTATAATTGAGCCTGCAATTGTGATCATCAGTTGTGATGGTTATACCCTGCCCAATTTGACTATCTTTTTTGCAGTGGTCAAGTGAACATGGCAGTCATAAAGCAAACACATTGCTAGATTGCCAAGTGACCAAAATATGGTCACATGATTTCCCGGGGGGGGGGGGGACATCAGCATTTTGAATTCAGGACATAAGTCTGTTTTCAAGGTTTGCTGTAACTTCAACTAGTTGCTCAGTGACTGGTTGTAAGTAGAGAACTACATATACTGTAAAACTAATATAGAAAGTTAATTATAATCACATATCTGACTTAGTTCTTATTCAATCTAGCATAAGGCCACAACATGATATATATAAAACAAATGTATGCATATTCCCATTAGCAATTACATTCAGCCCATCATCTAATAATACGTTCTGTACATGCAACTGACTTCTGAATCTTTAAGGCTGTGCTGAATGTTGCATAGTAATGTAGCAAAATTTCAATAACTTAACAGATAAAACAATGTTTCCCTGCACATTTTTGTTAATATCACACTGAAAGAATGAACAAACATATTGGGCAAGATTAACCTAACAAACCAACTAATCAAATATTCTGCATCCATTCAATAGATCTAGCTAGAGCAGTGCCAAATAAGAAGAAACAAGCAATTCTACAGAGTAGCCAGTGAACATACCGTCCCAAAATCTGATAACAGCATATTCAATAGTTGACTGTTCCTGATTTTTTTCTTAAATGAAATGGCATAAATCATAATATCCTGGTCAAGGGCAATAAAGTAAACAAGCAGCACTCATTTTCCAGTGTTCCAAGTATTTCTGGATTTTAAAAAGCTGCAAATTTCAAAAGGAAATTTTTTTTAACAGTGATCAATATTTGGCTACAATTCAAAAGGTGGTAACTAAAACTCAAAATCTATCAAATACTTTAAATTGTGCTAGGAAAAAAACAAAGTATCTTCTGAGCAACATACTGGCCATTTTATCTGAGGTAGGTAGCTAAATATCAGAAAACTCTGCTTTGCTCTTGAAATACAAACCTGCAGTAATATACTGAGCAGAAGCCATTTCCCCTGAAGCTCTTAAGGCACCAGCATACCTAAAAATGTTTAAAACATATAGTTAGTTTGGTCTTAGATTCAACACAATACAGAAATAAAGTTAAAATGGCTTTTATCTGGAAACTGAGATTCATTCGTTAGATTTTGACCACAACCAAGAAAGTTGTTAAGTTGTGACTACCAAGAAGATTTGGAATTTTTACAGTTTGGAAGCCTTAGATAGGCTGGTTACCATTATAACTGAATGCACACTTCAGCTGCACATAAATAGAAAGTGCATATTCAAATTTGGAGGAAGGTATATTAACTTTGAAACATGTAGATATTATATTAGTTGTTTTAAAGTTTCACTGAAAGATATAATTGACCGGGTATGCCTAATTTTTTGCATTAACTGTAGATCATGCCTTCATATAAGGAATGACATATTCAACAATTCAGTTAGCATTATTTTAATAGTTCAATTATTCATTTATTATCACAAAGTACAGGTAGTCCTCGACTTACTACTTTTTGTTTAGCGCACCATTCAAAGTTACAACAGCACTGAAAAAGGTGATTTATAACCATTTTTCATACTTATGACCATTGCACCAACCCCATGGTCATATGATCAACATTTGGACACTTGGCAACTGGTTCATATTTATAACAGTTGCAGTTTACCAGGGTCATGTGATCATCTTTATGACAAGCAGTCTTTGACAAGCAGTCAGTAGGGAAGCCAGATTCACTTTATGACCATATTACTAACCTAACTGCAATGATTCATTTAACAACTGTGGCAGGAAAGGTCGTAAAATGGGGCAAAATTAACTTAACTGTCTCAAAATGTTGGACAAAATTATGGTCATAAGTTAAGGACTACCTCTAAAAGAAGGAATATGTGACTTGAAATTTGGTTGCACCTAATAAGCCTTGTGTGCTTCTCACTACTTTGTATGCATTAAATAAGACTAGTTGTATGGATCAGACCAAAACCATCTCTGCCTACAATTCTATTCTATTCCTACAGTGGTCAGCAATATATCATAGAAAGCTCATGAGGTGGAGATGGCTGTAATGTGGAGTGATATCTCACTTATATTCCAGCAACTGAAATAAATCTTGTCTTCTTTACTAAAGGAAATATATGGCCACCTGTTGTTCTGTCCCCGTCTCACACAGGCACACAAACAGTCAGCCAGGGGTTAAATAAAACTTACAGACAATAAATTCCTTCGATAACAGGATTGGCAGCAACCCAGTAGCTGCTTGCCAAGAACTTTACTCACAGACAGAGGTGTTCTTCCTCCGTCAGATAAACCAAAACAAATACACAAAGTCAGAGAATTGTCAAGTCCAGTCCGTATTAAATCCAAGGCAGGCAGATAACGTAGTTTCAGAGATACAATGCGACTCGCTAGTTGTTTAGCTTTGTCCGTCACAGAGCCTGAATGGCCACCACACCCCCTTTTATCCCCTGTGGGGTGTGGCCCAGTGACTCAGCTTAATGTCTGGCACGCCTCCTTTTCTGTTGCGTGCGCTTGTCTCTCCGACGCTGGCGTGGATCCAGCCAAGACTTATCTCTGTCACTGTCTGACTGCGACTGCTCGGGGATACCTGGCTCCTGGCCAATCTCTTCTCCTTCGGGAGACACCTGAGGCATTGCCAGAGAGGAGGGTCCTAGAGAGGGAGGCCTGGCCAACTCCTCTCCTTCACTTTCGAAGCCTTCTCCCTCCGATACGAAGGGCTCGGGGGTTGGAGTGACAACACCTGTACTAGTAGCTACTGACTGCTTTGTCCTCCCTTTATAATTAAATCTAAATTTAATTAAAGATATCCAAATGATACCATCTTTACAATTTGTACACATTCCATATTTTACCATTTGATTTTGAAGAAGTGTGTTTCAATATAATTCTGATCAACTATTTAATTAGATTGTCCCAATACTAGATTTTTAAAGAAAAAGTTCTACTTTTGAAAGAAGGAGAAAATTCCTTACCCATTTTCCCAGTAGAATATCTTATTTTACTGCCTTCTCAGTATCTCTAATACAACTCTTAATTTTACTGATAGTTTCTTAAAATTTAGCTTTAAACCACTTTTACTGTTGGTTGACAAATTCAACTGTTTCTATTAGGTATATTTTATTACTGTGTTTCCCCAAAAATAAGATCTTGTCTTATATTTTTTTGAACCCTGAAATAAGTGCTTGGCCTTTTTGCCATGCGCTCAAAAGCCCGATTGGGCTTATTATCAGGGGATGTCTTATAAGACCCACCCACCCCCCAAAAAGTGGGTGGAAATGTCTGTGCGTATTATACAGTGAATGTTGTCGAAGCCCCGCCCACCCGTTGGCCCCCACCCTTTGGCCTCTGCCTCCCAGCAATTTACCAGTATATTATGTTCAGAGCCAGTTTGGTCTAGGGGTTAAGGCCCCAGGCTAGAAAGCAGGAGACTGTGAGTTCTAGTCCCTCCATAGCCAGTAAAGCTGGCTGGTTGACCTTGGGTCAGTCACTCTCTCTCAGCCCAACTCACCTTACAGGGTTGTTGTGGGCAAAATAGAAAAACAAAGGTGTGCTGGATATGATCGCTACCTTGATTTACTTGTAAAAATAATAAAGATGGGATCCAAATAATTTGTAAATAAATATGAAACATGAAACAAAGAGTCAGTAGTTTACATCTACATTCCATTCAAAAAAGAGGGTTTCCTTTTTTCCCCTTTTCCATTGCAGCTCACTGTAGCTCCTAAAAAGCTGCTCCTAAAGAGAATCCTCTGAAACAACCTAAATATGTATGGGAAAGCAATATAAGGACAGAAAAGGTAGGAATTGGGGAGGCCAACTGTATGAGCAAAAACATGCTCTGCTTCTTTAGAAGCATTTTTGGATACAAACCACGATAATTTATCCCATAAAAGGTTGCTTAACCAAACTCTTCATCCATTTAAAACACCTGTGTTTTAAAGTGAGAACACTTCTAAACCTCTCTTTTACATATACAATCCTTGATATTTCAAAAGTGCTATGTTAGCCATAGTTGTGCCCAGAGATGCTTTGTAAAATGCGATGGGCAGCATATAAACTTAATAAACAGAAACATTAAGCATGAAAAAACAATTTTAAGGATATGCTAGATTAATTTTGCCAAAGCTTTAGTATCTTCACTTTCCAGTGTACTAGTGTCTGCAGCAATGGTACATTTAAAAATACGAGCTGGTATCAATATTTTTTGAAACTGATCAACTCAATCAAAATAAGATGTTAAAACTTTATGAAATAAATAGTATAGGAACTGGAAGCATTTTTCTAAATACAGAACTCTCAATTCCACTTGAAGAATAGAGTTCAACACACATTAGATTCCTATTACAGCTCTACCACAACAATTTCAGTTTTCCATTTGAAATCTAAAATTAAAAATGAATTTTATTACTTAAACTTATTCTAGCTTTCCTTTCCTATTAAAAATACTAGCTACAATTCATACTACTTCATATTTTAAAAAATGAAAAAATTAACAGCATTTTATTTGTAGTTATGATACCTACCTCTTGAGAGCTTCTTTCAATTCTGGCACAGAGCGAATACACTGAACTGTAGCATTCATATAACAAGTATTCCCAAGATTTGTTAAGCCACATGGTAATTCCATCTGTCACAGAAATATTAAAAATGTTTACTTTATATTAAATATTGTATTTTTAGAAATGTTTTTGAGCATAAAATCTCTTTACTGAACAAGGTATTTTCTCCCAGTTCCAAAAATGCTGCATTTGGTCACAATGATATCTGTCCTTAGTTGCATCTCATTTGGACTATTATTTTATTTAATTTGGATGACAGCTGATTCCAACATACTTTGAAAACTATCCAGAAATATTTGAAAGATCATGTTTTCCAGAAATAAATTGCCTGTTCACTGTCCACCTATATTAATCCCCTTTTGAAAAAGGAAAATATTACTTTATTCTTTCATTTTTAATGTTTGGTTAGCTAAGCTATTCTTTTGTTTAGTAATTTTAAATTGTTATATTGCAAAACAGTATTAAAATTACTGGGCAAATGGGATGTGTATGTGGGTACACCTCCCAATGACTGGGCAGTTCACAAAAAGACAGAAAAATAATAAAACCACATAACAATAAAAACAATAAAAACTAGAGCAAAAAGTTAGCAAAACAATTAAAAAAACATATATAACTCAGAAGCCAAAAGCCTGGGCAAAAAGCTTGGCCCTGCTAAATGCCAAGAGTGAGAGCCAATCCCAATGGAGCACAGAGAAAGGGCACTTTGAAATCCCAACAAATAGCAACATTTACCGTAATCAAAGAAACCCAGAGTGTGCAAACCTCATTGGATAGGCAGATACTATGTAAGATAACTGGTCCCACGAGTAACCAGGCTCAATGCTATGTAGGACTTTATAACACCTAGCACCTTGAATCTCACCTGAAAGGAAACTGGCAACTGATGCAGCTCACAAAGCAGGGGAGTCAGATGGATATACAGAGGCATGATCATGACTACCCTCATTGCTGGAGAGTGATGCAGTAATAAGCTGTGAAGTAACCAGGATATAAGTGGCTGTAGGGCCTTCCTATCCAGGAAAATGTACAACTGGCACATCAATTGGAGATTGGGAAGGGATTTCTAGCTGCAGCTGCTATCTGCTCACTGAGTAGGAGCTATATAGAGAATACTCTTTTTTTCCCAAAAGTGCCATAAGAATTACTTTTTTATAATTTTTACTTGAGCAAAATCATGCTTCCTTTGAAAAGCTAGTTTTTGCATAAGCCATTTAGTACAAATCAGAAGAATTACTAATACAAGGGTTTACTTACATTCACCAAATGGCAATGATTTAAACACAGAGCAACCATCACCTTTCATAGCAATTCAGTTCACTCAAAAAAAGCAAAGACATGTTTTTCAATTTAAGACCCCCATTTCTGGTTTCAAAACTAAGTATATTTATAATATAGATTCCCCCCCACCCCCATTCATGTCTTATTCTCATAGACTATCTGTAGTTTTCTTGGCAAGATTTCTGAGAAGTGATTTGTCATTTCTTCTTCTTAGGACTGAGAGACAGTGGCTGACCCAAAGTCACCCAGCTGGCTTTATGCTCAGATGAGACTAGAATTCAGGATCTCACAGTTCTGGCCTGATGCTTGAACAACTATCCCAAAGTGGATCTTTATTTTATATATAATATATTACTTCTCATTAAATTTGAGGTCATGCATTTCTCAGCGTTCAAAACAGTGAACATAATGAGAATATAGGCTTACTGCTGAGGCTAACTGTTCTTCTGTCATATCTTCAACAAAGACAGGGCGGGCTACTGGTTCTTCAGGAAGTGCGTCAGCAGAGCCCATCATTAATAAGGTCATCCCCTATTGAAAATGTACAACAAGTTTATCAGCAGAAACTTTGCGGGACCGCCTTCTGCCGCCAATAGCCTCCCACCGGCCAGTACGCTCCCACAGAAAGGGACTCCTCAGGGTGCCATCGGCCAGGCAATGTCAGCTGGCGACCCCCAGGGGGAGGGCCTTCTCTGTGGCAGCACCTGCCCTCTGGAACAACCTGCCTCTGGAGATATGCAGGATATCAGATCTCCGGGTTTTTCACCGTGCCCTAAAAACTTTTCTCTTCCAACAAGCAGGACTGGCATAACCCCCCTCCCTTTTTTTTTTAAAGATTTTAGATTTTTAAATTGTCCAAATTGGGTTTTAGTTATGAGGTTTTAAAATTTACGCCCAAAATTTATAATTCTTTTAAATTTTGTATTGACTGTTTTTTATTTCTGGCTGTACACCGCCCTGAGTCCAGCAGGAGAAGGGCGGTTTATAAATTGAATAAAATAAAATAAATGAATAATAAATACTCTAAAAAATTAAATATAATCAGATACATTAGTCTTCAAAAAGTTAGTTTTAAATAAAGTTCAAAAGCAGTTGTTGCACATACAAATTTAAATTATGATTATTTTATTACCTTTTGAAAAACAGTGCAAAGTATTAATATGTACCCTTCTGTTCCTTAAGGAACCAAAGTATTTACTATATCCTTAACTTGCTGAAAACTTACTCCTCTTTTTTCTAGTAGTTCCCCTACTACAAAAATCAAATAATATCAGCAATCACATTTGGGTTCTCACTTTTAATTTCGACTGTCTCCAAAAAGATGTTAGATACATGTAAATATATCACAGTACTAAAAGCAGTATTTAACTCTTTGTAACTGTAGACTTAGAATTTAAAAAGTGAGACACTATCTGCCAACTGAATCCTCCTTCTACTGTTCTCCATTCCCAATCCCATCATACTTTTAATCATTCACAATTGAGGCCACAGAGAAGAGGTAAACCCTGCTCTGTGAAGCTGTTATGCATAGAAAACATCCAAGCCATTATAATGCAACCATGTAATACTTACACTTTTTATTTTGATATTACCCCAATCATCATCCTATTTGAAAGAAAGAAAATAAACGTAAACGTTTCCCAATAATAGTAAGATGACTCAACAGATTCAACAAATACACCAACAGCTAAAGAGGAAATCACCAAAGGTACTTAGATCTCATAGCAAGGGCCAAAAATTCCTCAAAAAATGTACAAAAATAATTTGATATTATATTTAATTCATAAATTCTATCAGAATATAAATTTATGCTGGTATGTTCACTATTGCCTCAATATATTAAATGTGTAAAACATACAACAGTAAGTTGTGATAAAATATTATCCAACTCTACCTTTAAAGTTCCACCTTTCACCATCACTTTCTGTCTGTCAGGCTGAACTCCAGTCAAAGCAAAAAGCTGTGCTTTGAATACCATTGGAGGCTCATCTGTATTCAGCTCCACTCCATCGAATTTTTCTTTGCCCCATTTTACATTAACTGAAAAACAAGGATTTGAGGTACAACACTAACACTACTAATAATATTAATACTAAAAATTAGACATGTTATACAGAACTCCTGATTTGGCAGCAATGAATAGACATATAAATTATAAACAATAAAGTCATACAAACTTATATTAAGAATGCCTTTCCAAAAAATTGTACCTCAGTTTTAGCTATACTCCTGACTGGCTGCATTATCAACAGACATGAATATTTTGCAACTTGTAACAACAAGAGGAGTCTTTACTGAAATACCAAGTTTACATTCATACAACATATTGTTAAAACTGATAACACCAATTTCTAAGGAAGCATGCATCATATGCTATTCCTACATTATAGGAGTTGAAATAATATGGATCGAATACAATTCCCTTTTTCTTTCTTTTATGTTTCTCATCCGACACAGTTCTGTCGGAAGTGGCATGCAGAGCCATCTCTCTGGGCATGCGAGCCGTTGCCTGTTGCTCTGGTCTTCACACACGCGGGAGCGCAGGAAACCGGAAGAGCAGCCATCGGAAGAGCTGCACATGCATGTGCCAGGAAGATGATTTTCCGGTTTCCGGCATGTGCATGCCCACCAGCCAGCTGGTCTTTGGGCATGCATGCATGCCAGAAACTGGAAGACAAGGTGGCCGGTAGGCATGCGCACACCAAAAACCAGAAGATCATCTTCCTGGCACGTGCATGTGCATTGGGCGGCTGCTCTTCCAGTTTCCGGCACCGAAAAGGTTCGCCAACACTGTTATAGGTAGTAGAATTCATTGCAGGGCATACACAGTATTAATTCCCTGAACAAACCTTTCCTCACTTTACACTCTTCCTTCTCTGGGAGACTATATAGTTTATTATGCCTGGTAACACACTACTTGGTAAAACAAAAGTTAGAGCATTGGAATCTACAAGTACAGGTAGTCCTCAACTTACAATCACAATTGAGCCCAGAATTTGTTGCTAAACAAGACAGCTGTTAAGTGAGTTTGCCCCATTTTACGACCTTTCTTGCCACAGTTGTTAAGTGAATCTCTAGAGTTGTTAAGTGAGTAACATGTTAAGTGAATCTGGCTTCACCGTTGATTTTTGTCAAAAGGTCTCAAAAGATGATCACATGAACCTGGGACACTGCAATAATCATAAATATGAATCAGCTACCAAGCATCTGAATTTTGATCACATGACCATGGGGAAGCTGCAATGGTCCTAAGTGTGAATAATGGCCATAAGTCATTTTTTTCAATGCCACTGTAACTTCAAATGGTCACTAAACAGATGGTTGTAAATTAAGGACTACCTGTAGTTTGGGAGTAACAAATGCATTAGGTCCCAATGACAGCATCATCGCTATTTTTATTACAGAAATTCATCTTTACCTTTTACAAGACGAAAGCACAAATATATGAGAACCCCAAGAGCTCAAGTCCCTGAGGCAGCCGAATGACAGAAGCACTTTAATTTTTCCACTGCTATATGACTTGCATTAAATTCCCTATTTTGTTAAATATACGACCCTTGCTAATCTTCAAAGGAACTGTTAAGCATGGGGGAAAAAAAACAGAAATTACTCTGTTTTGCAGGTTTTCTCGAAAGAAAATCCAGGCTCTAATATGACCGAGGACGACTCCTCTTCAAAATCAGCCAGGAAAAAAAAATCAAGGCCTGGGCGATGTTGCGATTGCAGAGAGGGAGCCCTTACACACAACACACAACCAACCACGCCTCGGGCTGCCGTGTTTTCTGCTTGCCCTTTGCTTCCCCGTCGATGTTTTCCACCTTTCACCATCAAGGCAATCCTCCCTTGACAGGGCGGCACGAAAGCACGCCGTCTTACCCACCCACCCCCCGGCCTTCCTCCGGCAAAGCCCTGCTGTGGGGCCGTAAGAGCTCAGGAGGAGGGATCCGGTCGGGCGGACTCGTTCCTTCCCCACCGCCGCCAGTTCCTCCCTCAGCGAAGGGCAGGAGAGCGCAAAGACCCCTCGAGCTTCGGAGGCCTGAGTGGGGGGAAGCCGAGCTAGGCCCTCGGGAGGCGGAAAGGCGGGGATGAGTCCCGCATTCGCGAGAGGCGGCTGGCCAGACTCACCTGTGAAAAGCGGCATGGCTGGCGGGCTAAAAGCAAGCAAGGGGAACGAGCTAGCTCAAGACCCGAGACGGAGCTATAGCAGCGCGGCACCTTCCTTCCTTCCTGCCTCCCTCCCTCCCTCGGGGTCTTATTCAAACCGGCCCCTCAGGATGACGCTGCAAGCGCGGAGGGCTGCGCACGCAGCTCCGGAAAAGGCACCGCCTACTCCTCCTCGTCCCTCCTCCCTCCTCCTCCTCCTCCTCCTTGGCTCTGCTGTTGGAGGTCCTACTAGGAAGGAAAGAGGGCCTAAGGCTGCTGGGCTGCGTTGCACTTGAGACAGAGGCTTCTCCCGCCCGTTTGTTGTTGTTTTTCCTCTGCTCTGTCAGTCTTTCTTGTTACTGGTTCCGGCTACCAGTGCCACTAAAATAGGGGTCCCCAAACTTGGCGGCTTTTAAGACTTGTGGACTTCAACTCCCAGAATTCTCCAGCCAGCTATGCTATGCTGCCTGGAGAATTCTGGGAGTTGAAGTCCACAAGTCTTAAAAGCCGCCAAGTTTGAAGACCTCTGCACTAAAACAACAGAAGCTATGCTGGCTGGAGAATTCTGGGAGTTGAAGTCCACAAGTCTTAGAAGCCGCCAAGTTTGAAGACCTCTGCACTAAAACAACAGAAGCTATG
>WNWU01000003.1:23289747-23355008 GCA_012654045.1 Ptyas mucosa
GCCAAGTTTGAAGACCTCTGCACTAAAACAGAATAGAGCCTAATCTAGCAAAATGGGCGGAGAAATTAAAAGAGTTTATCCTGCTGTAAAGATAGTGGTGTTATCAGGACATTCACGATCTGGTTTGGGTAGGGGGTGATGAGAATTGAAGTGCAACTCCTTGGAGAACCAGCAAATTCATTGTTATTAATCTATGTAGACTCGTACGGATTCTAAATGAACTTAAATTGTTCTTCCTTGGCATTACATGAAAACAAAGCGTCAATCGATCCTGTGTGATTTTTTTTTCCTGTGTATCTAACCAATTCTCAGATTACCATAAACTACAATCAAGTTTTTATTGTATCTTCTAGTGACCATAACACAGCATGAACTACGCAATGGAATATAATAGCAACATGCTGAGTGACCCCTTTATAAATCTGTTTGATGACAGTAATTTCTGTGGCTTTTGTTTGTTAGATTACAAAATCTGGCCTGTAATGCAAAATAGCATTTTGGCTATCTGGCATCTCAATAGACTTTGGCAATTATATTAGACTAATTTAGAAAATGCTAATTGTGAAACAGTATAGCCCCAGTGATTTGCAAATTTCTTTTGAATATCTCACTGCAATGAGAACTTTGTTGAAGTAAAATGCTTGCAAAATTAAATGCATTAAAGGATACCAGTCTGGTAACAGTTAATTCAAACAAGTATAGGCAATGTCTCAACTACAGTAGAGCTGAATGTATTTTCTGTGGTATGGATAATCCTTGATTTACAACTGTTAATTTAGCAATTGAAGCTACAAAAGCATTGAAAAAAATGACCTGCAGCATCCTCCCAGTCATGATCAAAATTGGAGCACTTGCATTGCATCTATGACAGTTGGGAGCATGCCAAGGAAATAGAATCATTTATCATTTATGACTTCCCAGTTACTTACTAGCAGAGTCAATGGGGAGATGGATTTGCTTAATGACCATATAATTCACTTATATGGTCATTAATGCCACTTAACTGTGGCAAAAACCAGTTACAGAATCGAGCACAATTCATTTCACCACCACCTCGCTAACCAATGAAAATTCTGATTCCAACTTTGGTAATATGTTGAGGATTGTACTCAATTTGATATGATCATAGATAAACACTACTACGGTTCATTTTTAACAGGGACAGTAGGGAAACCCCAAAAGGAACTATATAAATGTTATATTTATCCTGCCTTTATTATTTTTATAAGTAACTCAAACATCAAGCATACCCAATATCCTAGGCCTAGAGAGTAATGTTTCCATTCACCCTTACATACTCTTCTTTCACTCTTCCCCAAACACTTTCTCCTCAATGTGAAAAAAATAATATGATAAAATATACAGGAAAATAAATACATATGTTACATTGCTGGTGCTTATTGCAGAAGCAAATCCTTTTAAAGGTTATTGAATGCAAATGCAAAGTTTTGCTTGTCTTTTGTTTTTAAAAAAGAATGTTCTTAAACAGCTTTATTTATTTATTTATTAGTTAGACTTCTATACCACTTCACAGTGCTTTACAGCCCTCTAAGCGATTTACAAAGTTAGCATATAGCATATTGCATAAGCATTAGCATATTGTCCCCAACAATCTGGGTCCTCATTTTACCCACCTCGGAAGGATGGAAGGATGAGTCAACCTTGAGCTGGTGAGATTTGATCTGCTGAACTAGCAGTCAGCTGAAGTAGCTGCAGTACTGCACTCTAACCACTGTGCCACCTCGGCTTTGCTCCCATCTGGCCATCTTAGATTCCCTTCCCTTCCCCCCCCCCCCCCACAATCCATTGCAAAATTTAAAAAAAACCAATTAAAACTTTCAATAAATTTGGTTTTTGTTTTTGATGCCTACTATGTGTTTGTTTAATAAGATAAAATGTGTGATATTGCATAGTACCCCCACACACACACTTGAAAGCACACTTCTGAAACAGCCATGGAGCACTAAAACAACTTTTTTGGCAATTCAAAGATTCATTGGTTTATTTTATTGCAGCATAATGTTTTACAGGCAACAGCTACTCCAAATGATTCATGAAATGGATTTATAAAGTGGCAAATATATACATATGGGTTGAGGAATACCAAAGAACAAACCATCAAAATGAAAATTTAACAGTACTAAAAATACAGAATCTGATACATTATATAGTTAAAATTGTTGCATTAAAACACATATTTTACTGACACTGCAGGGAGGGGCCTGACACCAAATTCACAACCAGGCATGATTAGATGTTTACAATTACACATCACAGGAATGAATTCTTCAACATTATAAAATAGCCCCTGGAGATTAAACAAATTGAGTAACCTAAATTTTGGGTTTAGGCATAATTCTCCAGAATGCATGGCAACATTTCATAGATGGGCTAGTATTGTTCTGCATCAATATACCTCTCCCTATAATATATAATTCTATGTCAGTTCTGGTGTTATTAAGCTACTATTTGGGTATAATTTAGATTATTTCTGTCTTCCTGTTAGGCATCACTCATCCCATTTACTGAAATTGTTAATGGTGGTAAGAACATTGAAAATTGCACATTTACAGGTAATATTTATACCTTTTTTTAAAAAAAAAATCAAACTTATTCTGTCTTCATGGAAACAGTATGTACGTTTTCTTTTTAAAAATCCTTAATTTTAAAAGTTTTAATTAAAATATAAAACAATTCAAGATTGAAATGGGTTGTTCTGAATCTTATTAGAAGCATTCAGCCATTATTCTGACAAAATATTTCCAACTCAAAATGGTACCATTTAGAGATCAGAACTCTTCTACAACAGCTTGGGCAGCTGTTTTCAATTTTGAGTATTGTAGAGCATTTCAAGCTCAAAATATTTCAAATTCCATACCTTTTCACTCCACTGGTTTTAACCAGGAAACAATCAAATTCAGTAATCATATCCTAGGTTATCTTCTCAGTTTCCTCTCAAAGTAACTTTCTTCTTCACTATAGACCTTTCAGTCTTGTCTAAGCACTCTATGGACCCTTTTCCAAGCTCTGAATCAGTTAACAAAACTTTAAATTTCTATGCCTGTTAGTCCCATCTCTTTGGCTTTATATTCTATCTCAAGCACATGAATCTTCCCCAGTTCCTTCTTTCTACTTGCTGATCTTTATGCCTTCTCCCACTACGTCAGTCACCCCACAGTCTTTTGCCTTCCGATTCCTGTCCTCTTTTCTCACACCACTTTGATAAAATCAAATTCTTCTGGCCTTCTTTAACTACACTTTAACTTCCTAACCTCTTTTAACTTTTCAGCATCCACTGTCAATCTTCTCTCAATTCTATTACTCACCTAAGCTTTTCTAGAGTCCATATTATTTATATAAAGTAACAGAGCAATATCACTGATTTCCAGAGTGCAGAAGTCAATGTAACATATTTTTATTAACAATTATGGTTTATGCATAAATTAAAATTCATGGAAATATAATATTGTAAGAGCTGTGTACCTGGTATAAGGCTTCTGATGGAAATCATTATGTGCTAGTAAATGGATTTAACAATTTAATTATCAAAACAAGTTCTTTAATATCCTATGCGATTTCTACTACTTTACCCTGTATTAAAATGTAGTATGACATTATAAAAATTTATTTTTTAAAAAAATTATCAAGTTGCATCAGATTTAAATATGCTAACAGTTGGTCATCTGTAAAGTATAACAAAACTTCCTAGGAACTGTATTCTGGAGAAAAATACCACAGTCATTTTCAAAATAATTATTCATAAATTAGTTTTATTTTGTATTAAATGAGCACAAGTCATTACTGCTGTATTAACAGATATGCTTATTACATATCTATTGCTAACACCACTTGAAACATGCAAATCGCCATGGAGACGAATCATTTTTCCAGTGCTTCTTATTTAATACATAACTGCAAAGCCATTATAAATTACTAAAGAGGTATTTGGTTAAGAAATAAAATAAATCATACGGTTAATACCATAATAATATTCCTGCTACAAGACAAGAATTTAAAAAGTATTCAATTCCTGTATTACCTGGAATTTTAACATGTTACAGAGATTTAAATTGTTTTCATGGTAAAATTTTTTATTACTATTTGTATTATGATTAAATTATCTTGTGGTAACCAACAGTTTTATTCAAGATTGTTCAACTGAAAATGGATCTAGAGCCTACAGTACTTCAATCAATAAAACTACTGACACAGCAATAGATATTTGAAATTTCTAAACTCATTTGACATGGCAGTAAAAGAATTCTCAGAATAAGGCACTAAAAGGGCAACAACCAATAAAAATATTCTAACAATAATTTACATGTTAAACGGAACATACATAGACATATGTGTATGCTTATTGTGATTCACACTTCAAATTGTTAAATGAAACATGTTATACAAATTATTGAACAATTATGAACCAAAATACACTTCCAAACTTGGTTGTTTTAACAGTTATGGTACTTCTAACGCCACTTGAAAAACAATTCTGTATGGCTTGGCAATAATGCATAGATTACCTTAATTACTCATTTTCTCCTCCTTTACCAATATGTGAAGTTAATATTTTGTAAAGCAAACTGTGTAATACTTTGAGCTATCACGAATGATTAGCATTAATAACAATACAGAAAAGGCACTGAATTTCAAGTGATTACATAAGGCTTTGTTTTCAAGCAAATTTTGCTGCTTTAGCACAACTTCGAGTCTTCCATGAAAATTTCAGCTTCTCTCAGTTTGAGATACCTTCTTTCTATATTCAAGTCTGTGTGCTTATCCCAATATAAATACCCCTCTCATAGGGTAAATAGTTCTCTCATTCTCACTGATATGAGAAAAGCTTACCACATTCCATTAAGATTGACAAGCATTTTTTTCCAGGAATTCTAAAGGCAGCACTAATCCTAAGCTTTATTTGCTTTTACTTGCATTACATAGTAATAATTAATCTAATCTACCTTAAGGCAAACCCGCAATAAGATACCCTCAGCGAGCTTTTTATGCCAAAGCAAGGAGGAGTGAGTAACAGCAGTCTTAGCCCTGAAGCTTGTGAAAGTTGTATCGGAAAGAACAACCGGTCTGAACACTTCTATATGGTGAAAAAATCCACCATTCTCAGACTGCACCATGTCAGATCCATGAAGCTTGCATGTATTGTTAACTGGAATAAACAAGACAAAAAACCAGAATTACAGATGTTTATATCATTTCATATTACATTATAGATTTAGGAAAAATCTTTATCTTTTAAACTAAAGCATAAGAGCAATATTTGTAAAATATTCATGTTGGGAAAACCAGAACCTCTTCATAGTTAATGCATTTCCTTAATAGTTATGAGAGTTAGAGAGTTTGCATGATTTTGTGATTCCCTCAGTTCTTGTTGTTTTTAAAGTTATTAATTAATAGACTCCCACCTGATAAAATTATTGATAAAGAAGTGACATAGCATAGTAACTAAATTACCAAATATTTAAGTTCTGTCATGTCAACTTATTAAGGCATCAGGCTACAAATCAGGAGACTTGTGAGTTCTATGTCTGCTTTAGGCATGAAAGCTAGGTGGGTGACTGCACCAAAGTCAATCTTCCAATGGATGGAAACTAATCAAACTAAACACCTAATCCTTGGGACCAACTCTAAGGAGAAATTTTCCGATAGAACAATTAATCAATGGAACAACTTGCTTTAAGTAGTTTGTGGGTGCTTCAACACTGGATATTTTAAAGAAGAGATTGGACAATCATTTGTCTGAAGTGTTATGGAGTTTCCTGTTGGACTAGAAGACCTCCAAGGTTCCTTCCAATTCTGTTATTCTTATCCCAACCCATCTCATAGGATTATTGGAGGAGGAGGGGGGGGAGAGGAGGAAAGAGTAGTTCACCACCTTGAGTTATTCATAAAAAATAATAAATATGGGATATAAATAATATTAAACTTTGAAACTTCTGTTCCCAGGAACTTTTCAAAGGAGGAACAAACAGTTGTGCCAGATTTTTTATTATTTTTGCTTATTTGTATAAATAACAAAACACCCTTTTAAATTCCATTTCTAAACCATTTCATTATGGTTATGTTCTTCCAATTGGGTGGCACTTTTCAGTACAGACGTTTAAGTATTAGTAATTGTCCCACTGGGTTGTTTGAGCCAAAGCAAGATGTGTCTATTTCTCAAAGTCATGTTAAAGTATTTTCATTACTGTGGGCAGGTGGCCCTTCTTTCAATTTTGCATATTAAAATTACCAGAATGTATCAAAATTATCTTGTATAATCTTGACTCCTGGTATACTATGGAAAGATATTTACTTTTCAATGTTTAAATAAGATTAATTTTATACCTGAGTTTGTGCTTCTCTTCTAATACCAGGCTTGATAAACAATTCAGAATAACAAAGGAAGGTTAACATGATTCTTGGCAGAATTGGGAAGCGAAAGGGGCAAGAAAGACTTAAAATTAATTTAAGAAAAATGAAAAAATCCATCCCTAATGTAATATTTAAAATATTTATGGCTGGATGTATAGTTCAGTTTTCAGACAGAAATTTATTAGATTTTAAGTGCAAGAAGATTATTCAAAGCTTTGAATGAAACTGGAAGGCCTGCCTCAATGAATTTGCATCCTAGTCAGTACTAACTAAAATATTTGAACAGTTTTTAAAAAGCAATGTCTGAGTAGAAAAATATCTGAAAGTTCAGGTAAAATGCTTTAACCTTCTTGAGGAAAAAGAAACAAGTCCAACATTCAAATTACAAATGATATAATAGTACTGACTTTTTCTTTTCTAACTACAAAAATTGGCATAATCCAAACTACTTGGATCGACTTGGAATATTTTTTTGAACTCTATCTTACCCATGAAACATATTTGATTTTAAGCAATGCCCTTAGTATGTTGATCAGAATTACAATGAAGTTTTTGTAATGTTAGATAAGGTTGTGGATAACAAAGATATGTTTACCCATAAGATAGAGAAGCAGTAAAAAGTACTAAGAGAAATGTACTTTTCACAAAATAGGATTCCATCACCATGCCATGTTCTACACAGTAGAATTAAGATTGTTTTGAAGATACACATACTGTTCTGTTTCAAACAGTATAAAAAAGAACAATATAGCATACCAAAGATTTTGAGCATATGATATAAAAGGACCAATGGAAGCAAAGGTAATAGATTTCTTTAAAAACAACGCCAAGAGTCTAAGAAATGTTAGGGTGAGAGTTTTTTTAACCTTGAGAAAGTTCCTTTTTCGTTATTTGATGAAAGTAATTTTGCTTTCTTACTTTTGTTACACGACACAAGTACCAGTGGGTTTAAAAGCAAAAGCTACTCACCAGTAACTTGAATTCTCTGAATGAGTAATGTCCCCCACAGATCCATATTCCTTTGACCTATTGAAATTTAGAAATTAACATTTCATGATAATTGCCATATGCCCTGAATGCTAACTGTATGCTTTGTGAAAAAAGGAGAAGTGATCTGAATGTTGAAACAGAGTAAAATGGGAGATCAATCCAAAATATGAATTCACGAGGAGTAGGAAACAAAAGCAGAAAGAGAAACAACAACAAATGAATAGTTTTGGCAAAGTGAAGAAAAAATGTCCCTCTTTTAAACTGACGTTTTAGATTTTGTAAATAATGCAGAAACAAGATATTTTAAAAGATCAAGATTTTAAAATGCCTAGGAATAATGAGATTCGCAGATGAAAGAGCTAAGAATGAACTGTTCCCAAAGAATCTTGTTAGATCTGGTTAGTATTTTTTTTAGAAAAGTATAGATGATTTTATAGATATAGAGAGAGGTTACCTGTGAATGGACTCCAGCATGAGTTCAAAAGCCTGGAAGACTAAACCTCTGGTCCTGGTGACCAACCCAGATTAGATCCTACAATTATCCTTCTCGTCTTTTCTATGACCTTCTTTTATTGGTATCATTATTATGATTATTATTGCTCTGTTGTTTTGCATGTACACTGAGAGTTTATGTACCGAGACAAATTCCTTGTTTGTCTAATCATGTTTGGCCAAATGAAGTTCAGTTCTGCTCTGCTCTTTTTTATCCCTAAGCCTATCCCTACTCTCTTAGAATGTTTGAGAGACATGCAGATTTCATATGGATTTTCAACTCACTCTACATATTTTTGCCACAGTCAAAACTTCATTTATGCATAGCACCTATCTTATCTCAAGTGATATAGCACTCTATATGATGAAAAATCATGTCTAGGATTAGATAGATAAACCAGTGAGAATTCTGCCTAGTAACAGGTGGAAAATGCTAAAGACGCTGCAAATTCTATTTAAAATAATCAGAATTAAAAGTAGCAATAATGATTTTAGTAAGGTAGTAAATATTTGGCTTAGTATTAGTTATTTCAGTTGTTTTATATCTAAAGATGACAATTTTTTAAATATCACTGTAAGCATCTATCAATAGTCCTGCTTCCTGACAAATAATAATAAACAGCGAAATCTACAGTATTAAATCTCAAGGATGTGACAGAAATTACAGTTGAAGAATGTTTAATTGAATACTGTATGCACTAATGTCTTAGAACTAAATAATACTAAAGAAAGTAAAAGCATTTGTGCTATAAGAAAGAAGTTGAGAAACTTGATCCTTAACACAACCTTCACAATGAAATAAAAATAACTGCATGACTTCTGTGATTTCAGAATCAGCATTATAAGAATCATGACTGAATAAAAATTGCACCAGTGTGCAAATGAAGCAAAAAGAATGATGGAAGAGATGGAATCAAAGAATGGAATAAAAATGACTTTTAAAAGATGGTATCTTTTGTTATTGTAAAAGCAGAGATGATACTTCAAACAAACTGAAAAGATTATGGCAAGAATAATTAGTAACAGATATTTAGTTTGATATTTAAACTGGTAATTTGGCAGAGCAGGTCCCTAGAATTATGGTACTGGAGGATTTAGATCTGTCATCTCTTGGTGTGAACTCAGTAGTAGTTTGGGAATTCATGGCCAACATGGTAACCATGGACTTTAAGCAGGTCCAACACTGTAATGAAGCGAACTGAAGGTGGAGAATGCTAACATCAGTCTCTTCATGGCCAGAGTGGTCTGATTGCTTTCAAACTCTCCACAACTGTTCCCCACCAGAGGGGGAATAACCTATGAGATTGTATTGCCCTAGGCACCTGCATTTTAGAGGGATGCACAGTTTGACTGAGGCTTTAGTCACTGCCTGGAATTAGAGAATGACAGTGAAATAAGCAGGTTACTCTCCCTGTTTGTGGATTCTGGAGAGCCCCGTGGATTTCCCAGGAAGTCTGAAATGACCAAAAAGATGCCTAGAGTCCCACTTGAGGAAGATGAAGAATAAATCTAATCAAAAACAGGTAAAAACCTTTATTAAGGATTACCTTGTGCTATTAAGAACAATAACACAAAATGATTTTTACATTCTTATCCTGCCTGCAATTAGCTGGCTATTGGCTCTGTTCAAGGTGACCCAGGACCTCCTGAGTAGAGAGGGGTCAGGGAAATTTCAATAGGAACTTCTGAGATTTACTCAAAGGATAAGGTTGATAAAATTTACTCTGAACTAAACTCCAATTAGGCAGATCCTATGGAATTAGTTGACTATGGCACAGTCTATCTTAGTTATATGGGAAGAGAGTAAGACTGTTATTCTTAAGAAAGTGGACAGAGTTCTTGGGGCTATAAATATCTGTATTAAATCCATGGCCCTCCTGACTAACCAAGGCCTCCTTGGAAACGTGGTTGGATGCATGTGGTGATAAAATCTTTGGATGACAAGATAATCCAATCAGCATTTGAATACCCCCTTCTCTAGCAGCCATTGCTGGATCAATGGTACTAAAGAAAATTTGTTTTATCTCCAACCTATCCTTTCTAAAGTGGTTGTTGAGAAGGTTGGCTGCAGCTTCAGAGGTCCTGCACAAAAAGATTATCTGGCGACTTCTAAGTTGGGTTTTGGACCTAGGTATCATACCAACGTAGTACTGATAACACTTACTGATGATTTATGGTGGGTTTGGGATGGTGCATTATGATCTTTTTTGATCAGCAATCTTCAATACCATCTAATATGGTATCATTCTGGATAGGTTTAGAGAGTTTGGAATGAGAGTCATGATACTACGGTAGTTCTTTTTTCTCCAAGGCCAATTCCTGTTGGTTCTGGGTAAGGAGAAATCCAGGCTTAAGTCCCTGTTTTCCATTATGTCCTCAGAGTTCTATTCACTCCCACATCTATTTGACATCTATTCAGTGAAGCCATCCATCAGAATGAGGTTAAGTCTCATCAATGTACTGATGATAATCTGCTATATGTCTCTACTCCTGGCCAATTAAATAACACAATCAAGGTTTTCTGTCAGCAGAACAGTCTGTTTTCTCTCAGGCTGTGGGACAACAAGGTTTAGTTTATCCATCAAGAGACTGAATTTCTGTGAGTTTTAATGTCCCCAAGAACTGGGGATTAGTTCTAGAAGGGGTTGCATCCTCAAGCAGAGCAGGTGGCACTCATAGTCAGGAGGGTCTTCATGCATCTTGTGCAGAAATTGTGTTTATTCCAGTGGGTCACAAGCTGCAGAGGTTTCTGGATGCAATTCAAGCTGATTATCACCTATAAAGTCCTTAATGACACATGACAGGCTACTTGTGAAACTGTCTATTTCCAATTATTGCTGTCTAGCCACAAGAGATGATATGATGAGTATGTTCCAGGTTCATTCTATCAAAAAACATCAGTGATGGGACCTAGGATATGTGCCTTTTGTAGCAAGTTTTTTGTGTTTTTTATAAAGTTGTTTCAATTTGATGTAAACCAGGTATATCCAGGTTCTTCTGTATAAGAGACTTGGCCACATATGATGGATGAGTGAATGAGTGAGTGAGTGAATGAGTAAGTGAATGAATGAATGAATGAATGATCTTATTTCAGTTCACATAATTCATGTCTCCATGTAAGAGTAACCGTTATTTATAAATAGAAATAATAATTTAAACCTTATACAGGTAATCCGCAACTTACAACACTTCACTTAGTGACCTTTCAAAGTTACAACAGCACTGAAAAAAAGTGACTTATGACCATTTTTCACACTTACAACCATTGCAACATCTCCTTGGTTACGTGATCAAAATTTGGCTGTTTGTCAACTGGTTCATATTTATGACAATTGCAGTATTCCAGAGTCCTGTGATCTCCTTTTGTGATCTTCTGACAAGCAAAGTCAATGGGAAGCCAGATTCACTTAATGACTGTTACTAACTTAACAACTGCAGTGATTCATTTAACAACTGTGGCAAGAAAGGTTGTAAAATGGGGCAAAATTCACTTAATGCCTTGCTCAGCAACAGAAAGTTTGGACTCAATTGTGGTTGTAAATTGGAAACTACTTGTATTACATATATGATTGAAAGCATACTAGGTATACCAAGACTGGGTTTGTATACTGCACACTGCTTGTACAGCCATTATTTATTTTAATATGGATTCTTAAATAACTGAGAATTGCACCCCAAGCTATAAGCTATAATTTACAAGCCACAATGTCTGGTTTCACATGAAAACACAAAAGACTCTGTATTCCCAGTATAGGCTTTTAATTTATCTTTAGCAAAATATTTACAGAAGAAACATTTCATGTATTTAGTTTTATAATATTTCCTGTTACTGACCATGACTTTATCTATATCATTGTGACAATGTTCTAATAGACTTATCATTCTGATTGATATTTTTGTATTAAAATCTATTTATAATTGGTTTTCTGTTCGGAAAAAGATTAAAATGTAAGTCTGTAAATCTCACCTAGCTTTTGCAGAAGTATTTTTAACTTTCCTGAATGACTGATTCGCTGTAGATCTTGTGGAAAGAGTCCTCGGTGAAGCACGAACAAAACTAGATGGTGGTGTTTTGGGGAGCTTCTTTATTAAATGAGAAACCCATTTCTTCTGATCTTCCTGACAGGATGCCAACAGCAACATGTCTCTTGCTGAAGTTATGTCGTAACTTACTATTGGGAAGAAAACAAACAGAGCCAAACTGTTTTGAGAAAAAAATATATATAGCCCATTTTGCTTGCAAGTATATTAATTATCATCACTATCTGCTTTTCCTTCCAATGAGAGTCTGTAGTGATGCACAAAAGCAGCATTTAAAATACACAGAATATAAAAGACAAAACAAATTATTTTATTAAAAAGGTTACTGACTGTTCTGTCCCCATCGTCCACACACACAAACCCACACAGACAGTCGAGGGTTAAATAATTGGCACACACAAACGGTCTGTTATCAGAGGCTTGGCAGCTCTACGGGAACCGGCTGCCAAGTTCTTTACTATAACAAGAAGGGGGGTGTTCCTCCACCAGATAACAAATGCAATACACACCGGCTGGGAAAAAACAGTCCAATTCACAATCCTTCAGCAGAGTGACGCTTTGCACCAAAGAAGCTTGCAAGAATTAACTTTGTCCGTCACAGAATCTAAACGGCCACCCACCTCCTTTATATAGCCTGTGGGGTGTGGTCCAGTGACTCAGCTTAATCCCTGGCACGCCTCCTCCTCTGCTGTGATCGTTTAGCACGCTGACGCTGACGTGGGTCCAGCCACAACTTATCTCCCTCATCACTCTCCGACCGATCGGAGAGACCTGGCTCCTGGCCAATCTCCTCTCCTTCGGCCAACACCTGAGGAATTGTCAGAGAGGAGGGGCCGGGGGAGGGAGGCCTGGCCGGCTCCTCTCCTTCATGTTCGGAGCCTTCTTCCTCCAATACGATGGGCTCGGGGGTCGGAGCCACAACACTGACTTTCATTAACAGTCTGGTCCTGAGTCATAAAAACCTAAGATTCATCTGAGAAACTTACCTACTAGGTATTCTTATAAAGAAGCACTTGAGATCAATTATAGTAAAATCAAGATCTCAATTTTTGCACAGCATCTTAGAGTTCATGCTGATAGTTAAATGATCAGAGAATAGAACAAGTTATAATCTTTAAATATTTGGGTGTAGTTTTTCGCAAGTGCAAAGATCAGCAATAGCAATAAAATCCTTTCACTATTCCAGACGGGCACAGCATTTTCTCAAAATGCTAAAGTTATATTTGGTTAAAGTTTATGTGAAACTTTTGTCGAAAGGTCATTGGAACCATACAACTCCTCTGTCCCTTTGGAAACAGACCAGTTTAATTCCTAATGTATTTCAATTGGGCAATAGCTATCTAATGGGATAAAAAACACAGAAGTTCCTCTCATTAAAGTAGGGCAGACATATGGATATGTATTACTGTCTGCTAGTTAAAATGTAATTATGATGGATTTGGTTGTCATTGAGACAACAATGAACAGACTACCCTTGGAAAAATAAAACTGCAACAGAATCTATTTTTTAAAAAATGCTATTTTGATGATGGACCAAAACAATTTTTTTCAACTGTGTAGCTGCAGTTTTACGTTTGTGTTTTGTTTCATTTGAAACAAACTATTTAGTTTACTCTGTCATGCTAATGAACTTCCTAACTAGAAATCAGGATAGTACACTAGAGTGTTGAAGATAAACAGAAAAGGCCCAACACATACATACATACATACATACATACATACATACATACATACTTATTTATTTAGCTAGCCACTATCTCCCCTACAATATGACTCCAGCTGGATTAATTGTTTGGTTGTCTATTTCAAATTACCCTGAACTACATTCACGGACTTGTAAATATATTTACGATATAAGGCTAAAAGGCAACAATTAACTTAATGCATATTCCAAATCTGCACATATTTGTTCCTGAGATGAAATATGAGGTGATTTTAGGAATCTAAATGGGGCAAAGTAAAAATTGGATTGGATCCAAACAAACAGCACCCTGTAACAAATGCTTGCTCAAATACATAAATCCATCTGAACTCAAATTAGATTTATATAAACACACACACACACACACACACACACACACACTGGATTCCAGCCAAATTAAGCAAATTAATCAGGATTTGGGTCAACAATTTCATCAAGAACTTCATATATGCATGCCCTGTATTGAAACTGTTAGAAACACGTTGAACAATAGTTAAAAACAATCATATCATGCCATACCTTTACATGGTGCTATTAATTCTTCTTTTTTATCCAAGTGATCTTTGTGGCATTTAACATGGCATCGCCGACATTCCACTGCAGAGGGTGGCTTAAATACATGCCATAGAGGCTTGGCACAAGCCTCACAATTGGCTGGAAAATGGTATAAAGTTGGGACAAATTCATGCCCTTTATGATGCAGAAAATTTGTCTTCTCTGCTGGCTGCACTGGTTCTACTTCCAAGTCTTTTCTACATTCTCCCTCATTGGCATATAAGATCTGAATAAAGCAAAACAAAACAAAAAAATGTAAAGGTTTCTGTCAGTCCCTGGGTATATAAATACACATTAACTAAATGAACAAACCAGTAATAAATATTTAAAAACAAATACGCAAACGCTTTACCTGGAATATTTTCGGTATTTCTTCAGTTTCTGCTCTATAAACATCACCCTGTGTAACTGGTCTAACGTGGAACAATTTACTAAAATGAAGTTACAGTGTGTTAATAATCATTCTCAGTACAAGGCAAATTTATCATTTAGTTTAACAATATAACATAGACTATTTCATGTTAATATTCCATATTAATAGGTGATATTCCTTGCAAAAATAGGTGATGCCCATGTAACACGCTGCTTGATCAACACATGGTATTCATAAATGAAAAAAATACATAACTATTAGAATACCAGAAAAAGAATGCCAATGAAATTTTCATAGTGATGAATGTAAACATCTTTATGTAATCTATACTCTTGAAAAATTTATTTTGTGAACACACATATTATAATTGCAGTGGCCCACCATATTGTATTAAAGTAAAATATACAGCTGAAGTTTTTAATTTTAAAAGATTTTTACAAAATCTAGACTATTAAAAAATAAACAAAAAGAATTCTTAAAACAAAAGAATTCCAATAATAATGATCAATCTGATTTTGGTAACAGAGTAGAGTGGATATTAGATAAAATGCATTTGGTGACATATCTACAATGTCAATATAATTTCTGTGACAACCATAGTTACATTTTAATCATAAATTCGATATTGTATAAGTTCTAAATTTCTGCACCTCACAATTACAAGTTTATGAACATTATTTCACACACACCCTTAATATATATTTATATACTAATATAATATAATATAATATAATATAATATAATATAATATAATATAATATAATATATTACACCCTTAATACTTACATGTATTTATACCTATTTATATTATTCATTGTTCACAAAATACTATAAGAAGAATATTCTGTCATCTTCTAAAAACACTATTTCTGCTCAAACAATATAAACCATGAGAAAATCTATCTATATGGTCCCTAAGAGTTAACTCAAGTTGCTTATACAACCAAAAATAATCAAGTATAAATTATAAGATTAACAAGAGTAACAATCTTGTTACTATGTGGAAACAAATATTATACAGAATCCCCCCAAAAAAGTTAAGTGATAATATTTAGAGGCAATATTTGAAAAATTATTAGGAATATTACACTTCAACAATCACCTACAGTCTCAAATTTAGACCTCAAAATTATTTCACCTCTATTTCAAATTGATATTAGGAAAACGTACTCTATATCCAATACCATACATGGGTTAGATTGTTCTTTATCCTGTTCATCATTATAGAATAGAATCTTCCTGCTGCTGACCACAACATACTGGGAGGGGAAAAGGAAAAGAAAAGATACTATTAGTGCCTATGTTATGCTTGCTTGTGATAAAAAAAAATTCTGGGCAAACAGGTGGTGTGAGGTCTGGTAATATGAACATCAATAGAAACTTAA
Source organism: Ptyas mucosa (assembly GCA_012654045.1). Lineage (NCBI taxonomy): Eukaryota > Metazoa > Chordata > Lepidosauria > Squamata > Colubridae > Ptyas > Ptyas mucosa. The sequence continues at coordinate 23,305,655 of WNWU01000003.1, forward strand.
ACTAACCACCTGCATATTATAATGAAAGGCAAATACAAATACAAATATAATATAATATGAAATAATTTAGTCATATTACACTTTTGGTAACACTTTTAATACATTAGTATCAAAATATTTTCATATCCGGGTTAAATAATTTCATGTTCTGCATGGTATGATAAATATAAATTATAAAAATATTTAAATATAAACTTTAGATAAAATTATTTTAGCAGCAGACAAGATTTCATATAATAATTTCTTGTTTTTCTTTACTGCAATTGTAACATTTCATATTTGAATTTATTAATTCCCATTGTAAACACATATTTTTCTTTATCTGAACTCTAATTCAAGTCAAAAATCAGTACTTGGTTTGGCTTATGAAAGGCAAGTCAATGTGTACCTGCTTCTTCCACCCGTAACGTTTAATATTCCCTTTGTTTGGTATTGAAAGCCAGCCCTCTATTCTTGATTCTGTATAAAAACCAATATATACTGGTTAACATTTTATTCGCAGAGAATTATAAAGAAAGGATTTGCTTTCATGCAGCCATTAGCAATGATCAAACAGACTAATAAAATAGCAACAAGTAAGCTTAGCTAAACAAGAACAAGGATTGAAGCTTTTTTCATGCCTAGTTTACCATGGCACTATTGCAAAACCTGCAAAGATGTTATAAAACTTACATCCAACACTTTCAATGGATATGTTTTAACTTAGTTGACAGGATCCCAACGGGCAACTGTTTCAGCATAAAGATGTTTTACAAAAACTATATTCCTAATTTCATAATAGAGTGGGAGCAATTAAATATTTTGCATAAATATATAGTAATTGAAAGCCACAATGAAAGTGCAAAAGAGCAAGCAAGAAATCCCCATTTGTCCCATTACTCACAGAAGTTAAGAACAGAAGAGAAATAAATAAGGAATGTGGGAAGAATCAGCTAGATATAAAGAATAAGAGAAAAGCAATTTATTCAATTTTAAATGACAAGAGAATGATAAAATGAAAGAACAAGTTTATGATGTGAAGCTTAATTAAAAATTAAGTATTAGCTGTTGAAATTCTTGATTCTCACATAAAAAATATCAAAACATACAATATATCCAAATTCAACTTACTATTTTTGAACTAAGGGCTCTGTGATATGAATGTGATAAGCTGGATACTAAGAATAATTATTAGGTGTATGTGTTTGTCCAAAATAGTAATGTAAACATAAAAATTCATATATCCTTGTGATGATAAAATCTATTTTTGTTTACCATTCAAATGTATAAAATATAAATAGAGAAAAACTAATATTTAAAAGTTGACATCTTATCTAAACAGGATAGTATTTTTGGTATAACATGATGGAGAATTACAAAGAGTTACTCTCTTACCTGTAACACTTCCATCTGTTTCATCAGCCTGAAGGCTGGCAACACTTGTAGAGTCCATGCCCTGCTGCAAGTCTAAAATTTTACTACGCAACTGTTCTATATCACTCTCTTTACTGTCCAGCTGCATCTGAAGTTCATTCCTGTATGTGGACTCTTCCGCCAGTTGCTGTATTCAACAGAAATTGGGATAAACCATTCTTCCAATACTTATATAAATTCAACTGATAAGTAATAGTAAAGTCAATATTCATAAACAAATTTTCACTTATATCAGTTTCATGGAGAGCTGTAGAGCATATTGTTTAAGGCTTTTCTCGACCCTGCTGGGAAACATTAGGTGGGAAAATGAACTTCTAGGCCACTGAAACAAGTTTGCATATATCTGGAGGATAACACTGCTCATATTCAGATATTGGCTGACTAAGCCCAGAGTCAGAGATGACCAAAAAATTTATCATGTGAAATTAACTGGGGTTAATTTGAGCTTGTGGATCCTGAGGAAGTGGAAAGTTTCTCACAATGTTAGCTCTATCACCTATTGATTAGATGTATGTCTCATCCGCTTAGTGAAAGTTACCTTGAACAAAGGGACCTTGAAGTGTACACTGTCTCCTCAAGAAACCATTGTGGAAGCTGGCTATTTAGGTAACTATCAGCCTGTCTCCAATCTTCCCTTTTTAAGGAAGTTAGCTGAGAGAGTGATGGGGCTTCACCTACAGAAGGCCTGGATTAAAAATATTATTTAGATCCTGGGTGTCCAACCTTTTGTTTTCTTGGATCACAATAAGTGAAGAGGAATTGTTTTGGGCCATACATAAAATATAAATATAATTAATGTATATAAATAACAAACTTCCTTTAAACAGTTTTTATCTTCTGAGGCCACATTACTAGCTGTCAAGGACCGCATGCAGCCTGTGGGCTAGACACATTTGATCTAGATTCTTTTCAGTTGGGATTCAAGCTTGGTTATGGGATGGAACTAGAATCAAGCAAAATTAAATCCCTGGATAGGAAGACCCAAAAAATAATGGCAATGAATCATGCCCTTCATCCATGCAGCGATGTTGACAGACTCCACTTATCAAGGAAAATTGATGGACATGGCATGCTCTTATGGATAATTTGAATAGTTTCCATAGGATTCCATAGGATTGAAATTAGAAAACAATTAAGAGAAAGATCTGCTATAATGTATATCAGGACATTTTGCTTTTATACAGGTAACAGTTTAATTGATAAAATTCTTGTAACTCCCTTTCTTCTCAATAAATCTTAATAAGATTTAGTGAAAGTCATGGTTGGAAAATAATAACCATCAACGGCTTGACAGTTAACTTTGTATGCCAGGAATGAAAGACTTTGATAATGGTACCTCTCATCAAATCATGTCTGTATTGATGACATTGTATAAGGGGCTCTCCTTGAACTCCAAATCTGGTTGGGTACATGCTTAAGTTTATCCATGTGACATCTCTACTTTGACAGCTTTTACTTTCCAGATGCAGCTCACAATGCTTATTGTCACCTTTAAAGTTCTATATGGTGTAGAATTGGAATTCCTTAGAGATAACCCAATTCAAGTAGAATCAGGTATGAGGCTTCTACTGAGTCAAAGACTCCACTATAGCAGTTTGGGCATAGTATTTCTTCTATTCTGAATATATGACATGTATTTCAATCGATTACAAAAAACAGAGAAAAAGGATGGAAGTGGCTGAGTCAATACATTGACGGATAGGATAAAAACAGATAGTCCAACAGTGGAACTATGAGATGGAGACAAACAAATGGAAGAAAACAAAAATTATCCGCTGGACAACAAATACATGGATATAAGCAAATTGATGGTTTAAGCATTGTTAAACAAAAAAAAATATCCAATGTAATCCTAAAAAAAAAAAGTGAAAATAACTCGAGAGATGGTAAAGAAAATTAGTAGCGGTCTGGAGTAATTATCTAGCTTGCTATTTTAATTTGTCAACAGAAGAGAAATGACATTGGAATAGTTGCATGTTGTTAAGTTCTACATTTTTCTTATGCTTAATTTTTTGTATGATGTGTTGCCTTATCAAACTGCCTTTTCTGAAATGAATAGCCACTGTTCTTTTCCTGCTGGTACTACTCATCTCTCCCTTATTGCTTCAATTGTTGCGGGGAAGACTGTACAATAAGGAAGAATGTTCCAATTCTTCTTATATGTCTTTTCCCCCCCAATAGCATATTGGCCTGTAAATAAGAAATTAGGACTATGAGGAGCAACACTGTGCTGGGGAAATGCCAAATTGTTTCCCTTTTTAGATCTTATTTACAGTAACATCAACCTAAGAATAATTTAAGGCAACAATGGGGGCCCACCATTCAATAACATATTCAGCCTTCGGGTTGTTCTCCTCTCTCTGAGGCATTCTGCAATATTTAATAGATTCATTAACCCAGAAGTTATATTTCCACGATGCCATGGAAGTGATGTCCCAGTGCCTGGAGGCCGTGCGGGTCTGGATGGGGAGAAACAGGTTCCAACCTGTTCCTTCCAAGACCGAGTGGCTGTGGCTGCCACAACCCTTCCAAGACCGAGTGGCTGTGGCTGCTGGCGTCCCAGTATAGCCAGCTGGTGCTATTGCTGGTTATTGGAGGCGAATCATTGGCCCCCACGGAAAGGGCTCGCAACTTGGGCGTCCTCCTGGACTCACGGCTGTCTTTAGAAGAGCCTATGACGGCCCTGGCCAGGGGGGCTTTCTATCAGGTTCGCCTGATACGCCAGTTGCGTCCCTTTCTTGATCGGGACTCCTTACGCACGGTCACTCAGGCTCTCGTCAGTACTCGTCTGGACTATTGTAACGCTCTCTACATGGGGCTCCCCTTGGGGTGCACCCGGAGGCTCCAACTGGTGCAGAATGCGGCTGCGCGGGGGATTATGGGAGCGACGGGGCGCTCCCATGTGACTCCTCTCCTGCGCGAGCTGCATTGGCTCCCGGTGGACTTCCGGGTGCGTTTCAAGGTGCTGGTGATCACCTTTAAAGCACTCCATGGCTTAGGGCCGGGGTATTTACGGGACCGGCTTCTGCCACCAATTGCCTCCCACCGGCCAGTTCGCTCCCACAGAGAGGGCCTCCTCAGGGTGCCGTCAGCCAGACAATGCCGGCTGGCGACCCCCAGGGGGAGAGCCTTCTCTGTGGTGGCACCCACCCTCTGGAACGATCTACCACCAGAGATACAAGTGATCCCAGACCTCCGGATTTTTCATCGGGCCCTGAAAACACACATTTTTCAGTTAGCCGGGCTGGCCTGATTTTATTTGGTTTTAAAATTCGACATTGATTTTAAATTGGAATATTTTAATCTATATGGGCCAAATTTTATATAATTTATTTTAATAATTAGTTTTAACTTTTTTGTATAATTGTTTTATTATGGCTGTTCACCGCCCTGAGTCCGAAAGGAGAAGGGCGGTATAAAAGTTTAATTAATTAATTAATTAAATAAATATTTTCACATATTGCCCCTTTCAGTGAATAATACAAATTAACCACAATGTTTGAACAAACTGAATTTTATACATCTTTTAAATCTGAAATATAATTTGGGCTTCAAAAAGAATATGATCAGTGAATCTATTTGATAATTATGTTAAAAAGTCTTACCGCTTGCATTTCATTAACCTCCTTTTGATATTTTATTACCATATGATTAAATTTCTCCTTTTCCTGGTTAAGTTCCAACTGCAACTTTCGGTTTTCCTTCTCTTTTTTCTTGAAATCTTGCATATTTACTTTCTTCCTATCTAGTTTAAAATCTTTTCGATTCATAATCTCAGCCAATTTGTTGACAGCCTATTGCATATTAAATAGGAGAAAATAAAAGAAGACGCATTAAAACAAATTAACCTTGGAAAATAAAGTACAGAAGATTTCTATCTAGAGAATAAATATCAATAAATATTATTTTTCCACCTGAATATTTTATGAAGAACATCCTCAGCTTAGTCTATTAAAGACACAACAGATAATTAATAGCTTTACTTTGAGTTAATTAACATCTTCTTTTGGAAGCCATTTCACCATTTACTTTGAAAAACAACTTCAAATGGTAACATTTCACAACATAAATTTAGTTATTAAACAAATATAAATCTCACATTCATCTGGAACACACTTATAGGCTTAAGTGTGTTCTATTCTAACTCATGAATAACCATGAGCTATCTAAGGAAGCACTTTTTTGTACAAGTGTGTTTTGAGTCAGTATTCACTCCTGGAGAATACTAGGCAGCTCTCAAGTTTTCTTGGTAACATTTTTGGAAGTAGCTTGCCATTGCCGTCTTCCTAGAGATGAAAATAATTGGACCAAAATTATTTAGCTGGCTTTTTACCTAAAACATCACTAGAATTATTTTCCAATTTTTAGCCTGGTGTGTTAACCACTACAACAAATTGGCTCTTGTGGAAGCATTAATGTCTCTAAATATTTGTCATCTAAATATTCATAAATGTAGTAATCTGCCTTTTATTGCATCCGATAAACTATCTAGGATACCATTGACTATCAACAGCATTTCTCAGTTTTACTTTGTTGGAAAGAAACCATATGTATTACTACCCAGAAAACAATGTATCTGTATGAAAGGCAACTCATTACTGATCTAATTACTAATTCTGATTCACAAATTTCTATACAAATATCTTAATTTTTGAGAATAATGGCAAATGCTTATGAGAAGGTTGTAAATACATTAAAAAGGCAAAGCTCATTTTCTGAAATCACAATTAAAAGAAATGTGGTATAGGCTCCCTAAAGTTGACCAATATATTTAGGGTTTTTTCTGTTATTCTATGAATTAAAATTCAGAAAAACAAAATTCTTTATGGAGAACCAAAGCACTATATTTTAGTGGACGTGCTCTTAGTAATTTATGCCCTGGTCATCTCTTGTTTTGATTACTGCAATGGACTCTGCATGGGCCTACCCTTGAAGACTATTCGGAAGCTACAATTGATTCAGAATTCGGCAGCATGAACTGTTTTGGAGGTCTCTATGGTCGCACATGTAATACCAGTGTTATATGAGATGCTCTGGTTGTCAATCTGCTTCCAGGTCCAATTCAAAGTGTTGATCGCATGGGTCCAGGATATCTGAGGAGTTGTCTGGCTCCAACGGGATCAGCCTATCCCACTCATTCTGGTAGAAGGGGTCTGTTGCAGATTCCATCAGCCAAGGCTGGCAGAGTCCAGGAGAAAAGCCTTTTCTATTATGGTCCTGCGTTCTGTGGCTGGAGGTGAGATTCGCCCCTACTCTTTTGGCCTTCTGGAAGGGCCTTAAAAGCTGGCTTGTTACTTAGGGCTCCAATAGAGGTGCACTTGGCTGGCAGTAGTTGGTGTAGTGATAAGAGAATGCCCCACTCCCATTCTGCATGACTCCTTATGGTTTTTTGTTAGCCTGTGTTTAACTCTTGGAATTTTAAATAGTTTTTATATTTGTAATCTATTTATTGTAAATTACCCAGAGTCACTTTGGATAGCAAGATGGGCTGCATATAAATTTATTAATTAATACATAACCTAAAATAGCTGTCCTTTAAAATAGACATCTCCATCAACTTTCCAAAATACACTCACCTGTGTTTTAAGCGTCCTTTCATTGTTCAAGTTTTTTTCATACTGTGTTCTAATTATGTTGAATTCCTCTTCTTTTTTCAATATATACTCTTGTTGAAAAAAATTAACAATTAAGAATTTGTGGGATTTTATTGCATTAGTATCACATGCACTTTCTCTCTTTTGTTAAATCTTAATAGAAACAGAACAGAGTCCTGCCCCTACCTATTCAGTCCAGAATTATACAGGATGGAAAGTGCTTAGCTTTTAAATAGACAGGCAGGCTTGGTTGACTTATTAAGCTAATTCCTAATATAATGTTTGACTCACTGTGTTTTGTGAACCTAGCAACCGTGATGGTAATGTGTTTAGTTTTGTACGATACATGAAACATAAAAATGGTATTTAAAGCAAATGAACTACAGTTTGGAGTTATGTATAGACTATGTAGTTATTACTTGCAATTCATCAAAAAACTACAATCACTTTCTTTGCTGATTAAGATCTGTGTATCAACTGATACAATGTCCAAGCTGATAAGCTTAAGGTATTGCCATTCTTGGTTTTCAAAACTTATGTATCAATTGCATGTGCATGCAATGTGACAATGAAAAAATAAAACAGTTCCTACAGTACATGCTTAACTCTGAGATAAAATATATTGTTCCCATTATTAAATATAGGATGACTGTCTAAGTCATTACAGATAGTCCTCAACTTACAACCATTTGACCAAATTTATGATGGCCATGGAATGGTTACCAAACAGCCCAATGCAGCATTCTGCAGTCATGTGACTGCTACTCATAATGGTGCTTGCAAATGAATGGGCTCGCTTAACAACCATGTTGTTTGCTTAACAACTGCTACAAAAAAGCCTGGAAAATTACTTCTGATTACATGGGTGCCTCATATCTGTAACGATGTATGACTGATTTACAGTCCCAATTACAGTCATAAATCAAGGACTACCTCTATTTTATTGACTCTTAAATTCTGTTTTCTGTTTGAGTTCTAATCTGTTTATAAGAAGCTTTATTTCATTTTCTATTAAAATAACTCAAAGGAATCAAAACCATTAGAAATTAATAAAACAAAACAAAGTAAAAGTGGAAATAATGAGACAAGAAAAATAAAAATACAAATTATGAGGGTTTGTTTTTAAAAGGGCTATCTCAACTATTTGTAATACCCCTTTAAACTCACTACTCAAAGTGTGAAGATGCAAAACCTTCAAAATGGTTACTGAAACTGTTTCAAGAATATTCCTATGCTGATTTGAGCATACATGGATGTGAAGATGACACCCATTTCAAATAATCACCAGATGATTTTACATAATTCTAATGTTTAATGCAAGTTATTCAAGTAAGTTAATAAGGAATCTGCTTTCACTCACCCACCCACCCCGATTATATAACATGAGAGTCCATCCCATTAAGAAGTATTGCCTGAATCACTAGGCACTTTCTGAAAGAAATTTTAAAATGCGGATGAATTTCTTCCCTAAAATGTTATTTTTATCTTAAAAAAATTAAACAAGACCTCCTATACCTGTGATGGCGAACCTATGGCACGCATGCCACAGGTGGCACGTGGAGCCCTTTCTGCAGGCACCCCAGCCATTGCCCCAGCCAGGGGTGAAATGCTCCCAGTTCGGACCGGATCACCCGATCCGGTAGTGATGGAGGCAGGTGGTTCGGAGAACCGGTAGCAAAAATCTCTCCCCTGGCCCCAGCCCAGCTCCATTGCGCATGTGCGCACGCCTCCCACTGGCTAGCCTGTATTTGGGTCTCTAATGCACATGCAGGGGGGGCAGGACGCATGTGCTGGGGATGCTCACATTGCATTTGGGGGATTTGTGCATTCCCCGTGCCCCATTTTGGGCCTGAAATACCTCCTGCACCAACCTGGAAGCCAAAATGGGGCACAGGGGGATGTGTACGCATTTGTGGGGTGGGGTACATGTATGTGGGGGCACACACACTGCATTTTGGGGGTTCGGGCACCTGCGAGTGCATTTGTGCGTGCATGCACATGCTTTGGGCACTCAGCACCAAAAAGGTTAACCATCACTGCCCTATACCTTTTCTCATACATTCTGATAATCACTCCAACAATTCATTGTGTTTTCAAGTTATCTCACATTTTTCCTAATTTACAAAGACCAAACTCTGTCTTCTTGAGTATAACTACAATCACACTTAAAATATCTAAATTAGTTCCCTGTGTTCAACAATATTTTCATCTTTTGGCCAAATTCCCCCCCCCCCCAAATCTATAAAGCAATATCTATAGAATACCAAACCATATTCTGCTGCTGCAATGTTGAAAGATCATTTCTCTTACTCTATAAGATAGTATTGAAAAGGCGTTGGCCTTCTTCCAAACAATGTCACTGAAAATATGAAATACCTTCTTCAAGTTTTTTAATATTTCCATTTAGCTCAGAATTCTCCTTTGTTAGAAAGGCCACATCTTTGGTTAATGTATTATTTGTTTCTTCAAGCTAAAGAAAAATAAAACAATAACTACAGCTGAATTTGAGTAATTGTTGAGGAAAAGAAATAGAAATTTTATAGAAGTATACTGATTCTATTATGGAATTAAAGAATAAATGGACACAACTATATGGCTAATGGCAATTCATCTTTCCATAACTTATTTTTAAATTTGACCTAGCTTAAACATATCTTTTACCCATGTAAAATATTAGCAAAAATATATTAATACAAATACTAAGTTTAAGATGACATTCTGTATTAGCACAGTCAAACTGATGTGATATGAGTCCAGGAAGAACATTAAAGAAATAGTTGGTTTACCAATTGGAGAAAATAGCAATACGGTGATAAGGAAAGGGGAAAGATTGAATTATTTAATTCCTATTTACACCTGATGAAAATAGTAATCCAAGTTGCTGGAAACTTCGCTGGGGAAGCAGAACAGAAATCTAAGTCAAAATAGGAAAGGAATGGGTAAAAGAACAAGAAGCTGCTTAGATGAACTTGAATCTTTGGGACCAATCAGACTTAAACTGTCAAAAACTGGCAAATTTTATCTCAGCACCACTGACTGTAATCTTTGAGAACTGTTTAGAGTACAAGGTAAGTGGCAAAAGATTGGAAAAGAGCTGATGACATCTGGATGGCTCCTACCCTGATCTTGTTCAGGAACCTATTAAAGGCCTGGCCATTCTCCCAGCCTTTGGGGTTAGGTGATAGTGGAGCTCCTGTTGGATGGGAGGTTTTTTTTCTTCAGACCACTCATGTTCTCTTTTGGGTCATTTGTTTTTCTCTTTTATTTGTAAGCTGCCCAGGGTTTCTTATTTCGTAGTCAAGAGGCCTCTAATCTTTATGAAGGTATGAATGCACCAATAAATTTCTATCAAACTTCAAAAAGAAAAAAAAAGGCAAACCCCACAAGCTCCCAGATCAATCATGTTAAAATTGCAACTGGGAAAAATCTAGAAAATCTAGAAAAGATCAGTTTGCAAGCCCTTAGAAAAGTCATTGTGGGTTTGCTAAAAACAGGACACGAAAACATGTTTTTCTTTTGACAAAGTGCATAGATTAACAGATCAAACAGTATGCTCATACTTCACTAAGTATTTGATCAAGTTTGCCACAGCTGCTTAATGAAACAAAACAATGTGGGATGGATGATGCCACTAGCTATGAATTTGTAGCTAGTTGAAAAACCATACCCAGTTAGGGTCCTAAATGGTTCTATGTCAGTATGAGAAAGTGATCTAGTATTCAGATTCAACATTCAACTGTTCAAGGAAAGCACAAGCTAACTATTTAAAATCAGATTTTGTTTCAACCAGAGCTAACTGTGTACACAGTTTCTCACAAGTCATAACTACTTTTTAAACACTACACTGGAAAATAGTACAATATATTATAATATTCAGTTCGGGGAGACAATTTCTTACTTAGCTATGAACTAACAGTTTACAAATTCTGCTAAGCCATTATTCATGATTTGTACAGCAAAACCCAGTGCTCTTTAACGTTTTCATAAGTGACACAGATAAGGGGACCAAATGGATACTCATTAAGTTTGCAGATTACAGGAAGCTTGGTGGGGAGAAAACAGGTTTGAGATAGAAAATGATAGACTTGTACCCTGGCCCTACTTAACAAAGAACAGTTCAGTTGTGAGCAATGTAGACTTCTGCACTTTAAGCAGGGAAAACCAGATGCATTATTGGCCATACCTTCTATCTCAGCACCAGTACTTGTGTGAAGGATCCAAATGCTTTGATAGCTACTGATTAAGCATGAACAAGCAATGTGCTACAGCTACCTCAAGAGCTAATAGAATCTAAAGCAGTATCAACAGAGATACAGTCTCCAGTTCATGGGAAGTGAGAGTTCCACTCTATGTTGCATTGGTCAGACTGCCCCTGGGTATTGTGTCCAGTTCTGGTTGCCAAAATACAAGAAGTATACTGAGGATATAGGGGGAGGACAAAGATGGAGCCCTGGAGATAACATTCTATAAAGAATGTTATAAATGAACTGGGTATGTTGGGCTTTAAAAGAACTATTAAGCAGTAGAATAGTCTGCTTTCTGTAGTTACTAAGACTCCATCACTGGAGGTTTTCAAACAATGGATGGATGTATATAAGATGGTATGAGATTCTTGCCCTGAACAGGGAATTGGCTGGAAGATCTCCAAAATCTTTTCTAACCTATAATTCTGTGATTTCCAATGCAAGAAAATGTTTCGTATTTCATTAAAGAAAACTTCATCCTTATTTAGCTAGATGCAGTCATCCATCATGCTACTGAAGATTTGTAAGAAAAACAAGCATGCATCATAGTAATCACTCAGTATGTAGTCACATTACTAAAGATACAATATATTTCTTTCTCACAATATAATAAACTGACTTCATGATACCAAAAATATAAATATACCTTACCCGACTGACAATGTTGTCCTTATCAGTAATTTCTAGTCTATTTCGTGATGCTGCTTTCTTACTCTCTTGTGTTAGTTCAAAATACTGTTCTTCAAGGAGAGCTCGGGCTAATTGTTCAGATTCAGCTTTTGTTTCAGCCAGATCTAATTGTGTAACAACAGCTTCTCTGCAACACAAAATTATTATTTTTAGAAAATATTAATTATGCAAAATATTACACTGCTCTTTTAGAAATAATGCAACGTAGTTGCTCAACTTAGGATATAATTTCTTATTTAGCTATAAAGTCATTGATGGTTTTATCATGGTTTGTTTTAGACATAATTTGTGAACAATCCATCATGATAATTATGCTAAACCATAATGGAGATTGTTTGACTCAGATTGATAAGGTGTGAGCCCAGCGTTGTTTAATTGTACAGTGACTTGTACATTATACAAACAACTATGTTTCAGTTCAAGGCAATTACAGGAATAAATTGCAATCTCTATCAGATTCCAGAGGAGATCATTATTGCTACTGAAAAATATATAAGATTAAAAAACTCCTCGCATACTGAATTATCAGAATTTTCTATTTCTGCTGGGACTATAGCTTTTATGTTTATATCTTACAATAATTAATAAACAGACAAACAAACATCTCATACTTTTGTACAAACATCTTTATACTTTTGTTTCATTGAATGCTTTACATACATTTCCATAGCCAACAAAGCTGCTTTTTAGACACATTTTAAAATATAAGCAATTACAAAAGATACTTGTATTTAATAAGATAATGTTTTGTTCTAGCTAATGTTTTGAAAATGTGCTAACTTGACATCGTTGTTTGTTTTAAGAACACTTTTTTTCCCTTAAAATATAGGCAGCAATCCACAAAATTATCTTATTTAAATTCCTTTTGTTTTCAAGTGATAAAAAAGATTTTTCTCTTTCTTGGGGATGGTTCAAAAATGTAAAAAATACATATATACATACGTATTCCATCAACAATATCAATGCTGCTTAGAATATCTCAATTTTGGAAAGACTCTGTCCATAAAAGTGACTTACTTTTCATTTAGCAGTTCTTGTATTTTTTTCTGTGTTTCTTTATTTTTTTCCTCAATTTCTTCTTTGAGTTCTTTAACTTGAGTTTTATAAAGTGTCTGGAAATATTTTAAAAAGGCATCATCATCATTTAGACATTGTTACAATCCAGAGATTTCCATTTATTAGTCAACTTGGGATGATGATAAGAGCTACCAGTATTATTCAATCTATATTTGTGTATTATTTATATCAAGTTTTTACAACCACTCTCTCAAAGAGCTTACAACATTTTTGAAAAAAATGAAAGAAATTAAAAAATTGTACAATGAAGCCAGCAACGAAGAGATTACAGTGTAATTTTTACTTAATTACAGTGTAATTTTTACTCAAAGCATTTCCTCTCATGCTGTCTAGTACAGGTAGTTCTCAACTCACAATCATTCGTATAGTTCTATTCAAAGTTACAACAGCACTGAAAAAGTGGCTATTTTTTCACACTTACTACGGTTGCATCATCCCAATGATCACATGATCAAAATATGGACACTTGGCAACTGGTGTGTTGATGATGGGTGTAGTGTCCTGGATCATGTGATCACCTTTTGTGACCTTCTGACAAGCAAAATCAATTAACAACCGTGTTACTATCTTAACTGCAGAGATTCACTTAACAACTGTGGCAAGAAAGGTCGTAAAGTGGGGCAAAATTCACTTCACAACTGTCTTGCTTAGAAACAAAAATTTGGGACTCAATTGTGATTGCAAATCAAGGACTACCTGTACAGCAACAAGTACAGGCAGTCTTCATCTTACAATAATTAGCTTAAGGACAGTTCAAAGTTATGAAAAAGCAACTTAAACCTATATTTGCACTTACAACTGTCACCCCACCTCTGCAACCAGCTCACATTTACATCCAACTGCTGCATCCTGCTCTCATATAAACAAGATTTATGATTTTTTTTGCCAATTTGTGAAGTTAGATTCACTTAATGATCACATAAAAGTTGCATGTAATAGGCTGGACTTGATTTACAACCACAACAACTTACAATGGAAATTCTCTTCCCAATTGTGGTCGTAAGTCAAGAACCATTTATAGTGGGGGGAGGGGGGAGAAGAAAATGATCTAGATGAATAAAATTACAGTTAAGTCAATCTGAGATTCATGAGTGCTAGCTTGAAAATAGTTATACCTGCCTAATTGGTGAATTGAAAATTAGGAAACAATTAGATGTGGGATGAAACAAAAACTCTGATAGTTTTCCATACCTAAAAGATATAAAAGAAATTCTCTCCATTTGGGAGGTTCAGATTGAATATTCCCTTCACCTTTTAATGAAGTTTTAATCAATGCTATCAAGCAAAAAATAAAAACAAGATCTATAGAAGGTCTTTTCTAATTAGGCCTTCTTTCTGTCCTTCCCAAATTGAATTTTTTTAAAAAAAGCATTGTGATTTAAATGACATATAGAAGGGTTAACACATTAAAATATTGCAATGATTTAATATAAATATGTTAATCGGTTTGGGCTCTTTTTATTATAAAGTAAGAGCTGAATAGTTACTTTATAATTGGGTAGCTTTTACACCGAGATTAACATTTCAGAATAAACTGCCAGTGCTGTTAGTTTTACAAATTCACTCTCTATCTCTCATCATCAAGATACATTTAAGGGAATATCATTCATATATTTAAAAAAGATCAGGCCAATCTCAAATAATAGACAAGGCCAGGGCACAGTAATTGGTTGAACTGTGGGACAGCTTCTTCTTAGATCTCTGCTATATTTCTATGCAGTGAAATGTAATGTAATGTACAATTTAAGCCATTGATGGGAATGCTAATTTTGTTTTTTCTACAATCAAAATTCTGCAAAACCAAAAGAAAAAACACTATACAATAAGATTCTTTTTTCACTACTTTGTCTAGTGCACTGATTTTCTATTTTCAGAAGAGTTTTTAAGGAGATTTTTGGGATATATAGGCTAGACACAAGCAAATCAATCACAATAAGCCTTTCCCTTGAGAGTGCCAGTTGTTTAAAAATAATAATAAAAGTGGAAGAAGGCATTTATAAAAGTCATTTCTTGGATATTTAGTGAACAAAAATGATTTATTACAGCAATTCTTTAAACAAACATGTCTCTTGAGAGAGAGACATTGGAAATCTAAAGTACAGGTGCCAATATAGCAAGGTGAGGTTTTAGGCACAGAAAGTCAAGTCAGGTATACTATTGAGCCTAATCTAATACATGTGTCCAAAATGACAACAAGGGCAAGTCCAGAATGGTTAAAAGACTGGAAGAAAAATGAATATTTACCATTTTTTTAGCTTGACAGCAGACAAAAAAGTTGAAGTCAAACAGTAATTAAAAAACAGCTGTGTACCTTTCTTGTTCTTCCTCCCCCATTTATTACTTTTCCCATTATCTAAAAGTGAAGGTCATTATTAATAGATTGATGCAAGTTGATAACATAATTAAATGCTTGTGCAATATAAAGAACACTTACAGAAAAATATTGTTCAGCTTCTAGCTGATCTTGTAGTTCACGCATTTGGCCTTCATTCCCTCTGTATTGCCTTTGAGGGGAAAAAAAATAAAGGAATTTCTATTCTGAACTCTTAGTCATTAGGTGTTCAGTAGATCAAGTAATAAAAGTATTATTTGAATAGAACACAGGCAACTTAAGAAGTCTACAAGTTTAAAATATTTATGCCATTCGTTTTCATGGATAGTTTACATGAGATGTTTGCATAACTATAAATAGTGAAGTGAAATGTCAATAAAACATAGCTCAAACCACATTACTAAAAGCAGTCCTTTACAATATAGTTCTTTTTGATAATAAAAAATGTAATTTACTTAGCCAGCTGAGCCAACTCAAATTCTGCTAATCGTTTTGCTTCCAACAATGCATTGATCTCCTGTTTTAGCTGTTTCTCAGAACTCTTTAAACTATCTGCTTCTATAGCATGCATCTTCAGTTCATTCTGTGTCATCACTCTTTTATTTATCTCATGTTCCAATTGATGTGTCAGATTCTTAACCTAAAAACACAATAAAAACGTATTTATTTCTACATACGTACTTTGGCATTATCCAATTTCAGGCCAAGAATGAAAATATTTTAATTATTAAGAAAATTCTACTCCTTATATTAAATTCACTTATATAAGGATGGGCAGCATTTGAATCTGAAGTGAAAAGCGTTTTGAAGCAGGTGTCGGGGTTAACACTGGGTTCCTGGGTTAACACTGTAAATGTACAATTCCGGGAAAATATATATTTGAATTAAGGAGGTGCTAACAGCACACTCAAAACTACTTTGAAGCACCCTGTAGTATCCTTCTGGCACTCCCTTAACTTAAGCATGTATTTTTTTCCATGGCTACACGTGAGCCCAGGAAAAAATGGTAGTATTTTTAAAAAGTTGCTGGCAGGCACAATCCATGCCTATTCCGAAACATTATTTTAAGCTTTGGATTGCTGCATGTATATCTGAAATCAAAAACAATACTTATGGCATTTTTTTCTTTGCATTAAATTATCTCAATCAAAATATGCTTAAAAATCAATTTCAAAGGCATTTTGCCTTCAGACATCTGGAATTCTGGCCTGAAATGGTCAACATTGAAAACTATGTGGTCCTTTTGAGTTCTATTCTATATGAATATGTAATATACAGCAACAAGGGCTTGCCTTAATAAGTTCCAAAGTTTTAATATTTTGAGACTTCTGGTGAAAATTAATGGTAGTTTAGTTCTATTTGTCTTCAGGGAAGACAACACCACAGTTGAGATTGGCGCCCAGAAGCTAATGCCTGAAGCCAAACTTCCTCTGATCCAGATAAAGGAAGAAGCATGAAAACAACTCATCTGATTAACCAGGAAAAGTACCCAGACCAGATGGATTACCATTTTTTATTACAAATACTTTCTGGATGAACTTTTACAACTCCTCCAAATTACAATGAACTCTATTCTGTAAGAGCCATGGTGGTGCACTGGTTAGAATGCATATTGCATGCTAATTCTGCTGACTGCCAAGAGTTCAATCCTGACCAGCTCAAGGATCAGCAATCTGGATTCTCATTTTACAGATCTTGGAAGGATGGAAGGCTGAGTCAATTTTGAGCTGGTCAGGATCAAACTCCTGGCAGTTGAGTAGAGTTAGCCTGCAATATTGCATTCTAACCACTGCGCCAATGCTGAGAAAGAGAAGGTTATCAGAGATAGAACAAGATTTGAGATTTGGTGGGATAGTTATTTACAGTATGATAAAGTTAATGTAGAACTTATCATCAAAAAAAGTTTTAATGTTTCTATTTTTTTCACACTGTATCAAAACAAAGGTTCAAGTAGTTTCATAAGAAGTCTCATATACCTGCCAATGGCCTTCCAATTCTATTTAAAAGATTTAAGATTCAGGAAAGATTTTAGAATATCATGCCCAGAGCCTTAGGTGTGAGGAAGTTTATAAATAAATAATTTGTGAAATTAATTTTGTGGTGGATTTGAAGCTACAGAGATTTTTGGGTTCGTAGAAATAAGGTAATTGTTCATGTATGCATAAAAGGAATGTTCACATGAGTATAGAAATTACTGTCTTACATCATCTTCCAGTCTCTCTTTCTGTTCAGTAAGGTGCTCAATCTTCTGTTGTGATTGCTTCAGATCAAAGTCTAACATGGAACATTGTTTTTCAATCTGAACTATTCTATTTTCTGCCTTCTCTCTTGCTGCTCGTTCTTCCTTTACCTTTTTTTCAATTTCTATGAGGAAAAAAGAGAGACAACAAAAACTAAATATAGGTAGTCCTCACTTACTGCATTTAGTACCAATGTATCGCTAAGCCCAAGTCACAACCTCAATTCATTTCTGGCTCAATTGTTAAGCAAATAACTGTGGATCATTAAATGTGATGTCACTTGATACAGTTTGGGATTTTCTGCCAGCTTCCCAATTTGCTTGTTGGAAGTTGGCTGTGAAGATCACAAATGGCAATTGTGGACCATGGAACACTACAACTGTCATAAATGTGCACTGGTTACCAAGCGCCCGAATTATGATCATGTAGATTGCAGGAATAGAGCCATAACTTTGAAGACCAGTTGTAACATTTTCAGTGTCATCATAACTTTGAACAATTGTCGAACAAGTAATTGCTAAGTGAGAAATACCTGTAAAGTACATTAGAAAAGGAAAAAAGAATGTATTTGTGAGATCTTTCAGATATCCTACTGAGAGGTGAGAGAAAATATTAAGAATTTGGAATAGCTATATTAATATAACTATATTAATATCTACAGTAAAAATCTCCTAGAATATAATGATATATCTAATTCATATAGATTACATACCATGAAATAATACATGAATGATGGCCAGCTGTTCTCTCTTGTTTATTACCAATTTATTAATGATATGAGAAACAGAGACTAGTACCTAGATTTTTTTGTAATTAAATAACAAAAAATAACTACTCCACATCTCAGCAGGGATCAGCTTTCCCAGGTAGACAAATAGGAAACATGACCAGACACATTAACTCTACTTTGTTGTAAGGCTACATTAACAGAATTTTGTCAGTATGATAATACAAATCTTCTGCTGTTTCGTTTACATCTTGAGAAGGTAAGGTTCCTTTCCAAGTTTCTTTCTCTGCCCATTATATAGATGTGTGCTATGGCCTCTCTTATCTAATCATTCCCTAAACAGCATCTCTTCGCTCCATCTTCCAATGTCATTACACCAAGCCACGTTTCTAGTAAAAGAGACTTTCCCTACAATAGTAGATTAATATTCTGTAGAAATCTATTGCATTTCCAGAACTATGATGAATCATGCTGAAAGTTAATTTGACACCCCCAGTATCCCATTTCCTAAAAGAAATTTCCCAAAGTGTAATTTACAGAAAGCCCAGAAAAGTATGCAGGTTAGACTGCTTAGTCCAGGGATGTCAAACTCGTGATGATATGTCGTCACATGACGTATCACAACTTTCCCCCCTTTTGTTAAACCGGGGGTGGAGGTGGCCAGCTCATGACACATCCAGCCTGAAGGCCGCAAGTTTGACACCCCTGGCTTAGTCTCTAATGCACGGCTGTCAAACTCGCATTGTCACAGCGGCGTCCTGTGACATATCGGGACTATTTTCCCCTTTGCTAAACTGGGCAGGGCCAGCACATGACACATCTGGCCCGTGGGCTGTGAGTTTGATAACCCTACTCTAATGGGAAATCATCAGAAAACCAAAGGTCTTCAGGCCAGATAGGGAATTGGGGGGAAGGGGGGATCCCAAAAGAAGGTGGTGGCAAACTAGATGGTTGCCAAGGAACCTACAGAGATTTGAAAGGAATATGCAACCAATTATTTAAAGAGAGAAATATATAAACAGTAATTATATCTTGCTAATTCTTTAAGAACTTACCATACATAGCAACAGATTTGGCCTCTTCTATTGACTGATGCTTGTCAGTTAACCGAGCTTTGTTTATGTTATGTTCATTTATTTCTTGCTCTAAACGTTGTTGTACCGTTTTAAGTTTGTAGTTTAGATCTATTTCTAAGTTATTCTTCTCCTGCAAGATATTTTGTATAAAATGGCGTCAGATATACAAAATATGACAATTATTAATATTTTATCATTACTTTCCAGTACCTTTCTTCTTCCTACATATGTTTTTATTTGATACAAATCTACTGGATCCTGAATATGTATCAGTAAAATGCCTGTGGGATATGGGCAATAATATACTAACTTGAATGATAGTTTTTAAACCCTAGCATGCATAGAGTGAAATGTACTTGGAGTAAAATTATGGGCTGATTTTGCTTATGGTATATTAACTAAAATATTTTAGTTTAGATTTCTCTAGATTGCTAAATAATAAAAGCCACGGTGGATAGAAGAGGTCAATATGTATAGAATCACTGGGTGATGACTGTGTCATATGGAAAGCTATGAATTGAAATATAAGATGCATAAATGGTAAACAATATGAAAGAAAATGGAAAAAAATGCATGTCTGTGAGACTAAGAGAAGAAAGATGAAATAGAACTGAATAAAAATGGTGCAGTCTGTTCAACAGATGCAGAGAAGTAAGGATGTAGGGTCAATTATGAATAAACGAGCTAAAATATAGATCAGGATCACCTTCCAAAAGAAGTAAAATGGCTGTAAGAGCCTGCTTCTGCCCACTTTAAATGAAAGCAAAGCTTAGGTATGTCAAGAAAAACATAATTTTAAATTGAATATAGTATGAGTTACTTAAAAAGAATACAGGTAATCCCTGGGTTACAAGCGTTCCCTTAGCAAACGTTCGAAGTTACGTGATAAGCGCCCCCTAGTGTTTATGAACTAGTTCCGAAACTACGAATGTTGTACCACTCTTATGTTTTGTTCACCCTTACAAACAACCGCAGAGTATCTGTTCTGCCTATTCCACTCCACTCAGCACTTTGCCAGCCAAAACAGAGGTTCGGAGAGACGGGCTCACCCAGCACTTTGCCAACCAAAACGGAGGTTCGGAGGGGTGGTTACACTTTAT
Source organism: Ptyas mucosa (assembly GCA_012654045.1). NCBI lineage: Eukaryota > Metazoa > Chordata > Lepidosauria > Squamata > Colubridae > Ptyas > Ptyas mucosa. The sequence continues at coordinate 23,326,148 of WNWU01000003.1, forward strand.
GGCAGCTACTCTCTTTTCTCGGACTATACAATTGCAAACACACTTACTTCAATAAGGTGCAAGTGGGTACTATGTCCATTCCGAATATACTACAACTATCTTTCCCACAAATCCAAAATGTTGCCTTGCTTACCATTTAGTAATAATTATAATTTAGCAGCAGTCTCAATTTGATTTCTGGTTCTCCCTTCTTCCATTGCCTTACTGAATTTTATGTATTTGTATATTTTCAAATGTACATTTACCTGTAGTTCTAAAAACACGCAGATATATTTTTTTATTCTAAATATGCAATTCAATTCCAAGATACATAAGACTTTGTGCCTCATTACTTAGTTACCTTACCTTTTCAGAATGATTAAGCATATCTTGGGCCTTTTTTCTTTCTTCTTCTACTCGCTCAAGATTATTTTTCACACCTTTGATTTCTTCTTGTAAAGATGTAATCCGAGCTACAGAATTAATTAAATATATTTAACTGTATCTATGACTTTAGATGGACAAGAATTGTTTACCATCTACGCTCTCAACTTTCATTAAAGTATTAACTGAAAATTTGTAAACATATATTTTCATGTAGGTACACATATATGCAAATAAATATTGAAAATGAAGTGTATGCAAGAAAGTCTAAGTGACCACACTTAATTAAAATGCAGATATGGAATAGTCACATTTGCATAAAAATGCTAGTCTTTATAAATTTGAAGAATTTATATTTATTGATGCAAATAGATTACACTCACAAATTTCCCAATACATTTAAGAGTAGCACAAGTAAAAGATTTTTTTAGAAAGACATTAAGTGACCTATTTCTCAGAAAGCTATTTTAACCCACCATCTATTGTTCACCCTCAGTAAACAGTATTTATGATGACTACTTAATATCTGTGAAAAATAAAATCATAAGATTTAATTCTGTGATTTAGGTTCTGTTCAAAAATAGATTTTCTTAACTATTTGTACAAGATAAAGAGATCCAAGAGTAGTTAAGGCAGGATAAGAGAGAAAGTATTTATTCTCACACTATGATCATTATTTGTAGAAATACCATTTTTTTGTGAACATTCTTTTTATATTGTGGGATTTTAAGCAGTGAACAAAAATATAAAAGCTTTAGATAAATCAATTCTGCACATTCAAAATCCAAACTATATAAGCCAGAAATGCTTCAAAGAAAGCTCAGGCTACATTTTTTTTTCCAACCAGAAACACATCTGAAATTGGGACAGTAGACTCATTTATAATCTGCCTGACATGGAAACTCTTTAGAATCACAAACATATTTTACCTAGTTTTACTGCACATATTTTAAGCTAGTTTCAAGGATGTTCTCACCTTCCCATGAGGATCCACAAAGATTTTTGTAACTAAATACAATGCAAAGGATATAGTTTTGTTTTGCCAAATGGTAGGTGCTTTTAATTTTTTTTTAAAGTTAACATAGCCAAGATGTCCTCTGGAGGATACAATACTGTCTTATTGAAAAAAACTATTTATAAATGAGTAAGAACAATATATTATATTAAATTCAAGTACAACTTTTCATATTATTATAGGGAGCTATAAAAAAATAAATAGTATCATTTTTGTTTAGATTTTTTCCCCTTCCCTTAGGATTTAAAACTTAATCACAGAGTTCTTTGGGGAAGTAGACTCTCATTCCTTAAACAAAAACATTACAAAAATTTCTCTTTTCCTCCTCCAACTTTCTATATGTTGAACAGTTGATTTCTGTACTTCTAGGTGGCCACAATATAGTCTAAAATCAAATTGCAAATGATACAGCCACATGGTTCTAATAGCATATATCTTTTCTTTCAGTTTTGTCTCCACAGGGACATTTGGATGCATTCTACACATATCCAAAGGCCAGACTTGATTCTCTATTTTATGCTATATCGTAACTTATTGCAACAATTCATGTCTAATATGTGTGTAATATAGGATACATATAATTGGCATGCTAAATTCGTTTGTACAGTGATGCTATTTCTATTCAATCCTCAATGTTTTATGTTTTTAACCTTAACCCAGGTGTTTTATAGTTATTTATGTCATTGTAAACTGACCAGAGTCCTTTGATGGTGAGATGGCATATAAATATAATTAATTAATTAATTAATTAATATCTTATTTTCCAGATATGAAAACAAAGAATCAGATCATATTATTTATCTATTATGTATTGAAATCCTGCAAAAAAAAGGTACTACATATTCTTAAGTTTTACATAACGTATGCAGTCTTTACATTTATATAAGAGCATTTATATTTATCTTTCACCATTCATAAACGTAACTCAGTCTGAAATTGTTATTTATATTTCAAGCTATCAGAAAAAAAAACTTTACATTTTATAATTACACTGTGGTAAAATTATTACCTTGTAGCTCTCCAATAATTTCTGATCCATGACTCCTATCTCTTCGTTCTACTTCCAGTGCTCCTTGTAGCTGGAAATAATCCTTTTCCACCTGTAATTTTGTGTTTTCCAGAATTCTGCATCTTTCCTGCAATTCCCTATTTAATGATTCAAATTGACTTATTGACTTGCTCATTTCTGTATGACTTTTCCTTAGTCTTGCTGCAGTATCTGACTCTGTTCTCAGCAAATCATTGGCCTCTTCAAGCTGTATGAGCAATAGAGTTAGGAAAAAAAAATAGAGCTTAGTCTAAAATGAGCATGGCTCATATCTACCCTAAAAAAGGAGATTTAGTTACAGTGCATTCAGAATGTATTCAGACCTCTTTCACTTGTGTTAATTTTGTTATGCTTCAGCCTGATTCTATAATTGTTGAAAAATCATTTTTTTCTCATTAATTTACACTCACTACTCCATAATGACAAAGTAAAATGTTTATAATTTTATTAAAAATAAAAAACTGAAACATTAGCATAAGTATTCAGACCCTTCACTTAGTACTTTGTTGAAGCGACTTTGGCAGCAATTACAACCTCGAGTCTTTTTGAGTATGATGCGACAAGCTTGTCACACCTGGATTAGGAGATTTTCTGCCATTCTTCCTTGCAAATCCTCTCAATCTCAGTCAGATTGGATGGTGGCCGTCGGTGGAGAGCCACTTTCAGGTTCCTCCAGAGATGTTCAATAGGGTTCAAGTCAGGATTCTGGCTGGGCCAACCCTAGGACATTCACAGAGTTGTCCCTAAGCCACTCCTGTCTTGATTGTGTTGTGCTGTCTTGATTGTGTTGTGTTGATTGATCATTGTCATGTTGGAAAGTGAACCTTTGGCCCAGTCTGAGTTCCTGAGCACTGTGGAACAGGCTTTCATTGAGGATATCCCTGTATTTTGCTCCCTTCAGCTTTCTCTCAACCCTGATCTGTCTCCCAGTCCCTACTGCTGAAAAACACCCCCACAGCATGATGTTACCACCACCATGATTCACAGTTAGGATGATATTGGGCAGGTGATGAGTGGTGCCTGGTTTCTTCCAGACATAATGTTTACAACTGAGGCCAAACAGTTCAATCTTGATTTTATCAGACCAGAGAATCTTGTTCCTCACAGTATGAGAGTCCTTCAGGTGCTTTTTTGAAAACTCCAACTGGGCTTTCATGTGTTTTGCACTGAGGAGAGGATTCCATCTCGCCACTCTGCCATAAAGCCTAGATTAGTGGAGGGGTACAGTGATGGTTGTTCTTCTGGAACTCTATCCAATCTCCTCATAAGATCTCTGGAGCGCAGCCCATCGGGTTCTTGGTCACCTCTCTTGCTAAGGGCCTTCTCCCTGATTGCTCAGTTTGACAAGGCAACCAGCTCTTGGAAGAGTTCTGGTTATACCAAATTTCTTCCATTTGAGAATTATGAAAGCCACTGTGCTTTTAAGAACCTTCAATGCAGCAGAAATTTTATTGTAGCCTTCGCCAGATCTGTGCCTTCCAATAATCCTGTCTCTGAACTCTTCAGGCCATTCCTTTGACCTCATGACTTTTGCTCTGCTACAATATGCATTGTTAGCTGTGAGGCCCAGGGCATGGGTAGCGGGGTGGAGCGAAGGGCCCAGGGCAGGGGTGGGGGGGTGGCGGTCATTATAAAGGAAAGTCTTGGTCCGAGGGAGACCACTGTACCTCAGATAGCCGGATGTGAGTCTCTCCTGGTGAAGTGGGGCCATGGGATGCAGGTGGGCCTGCTGATTACGTACCTGGCTCCCTGCCACGTGACAGCGGCCCTGCCCGAGCTTCTCAACGTTATTGCCGGGGTGGCAGTTGAGACCCCCAGACTTCTGGTCATGGGGGATTTCAACTTGCCGTCCGCCGGTGAGGCATCTGGGATGGATCAGGAGGTTATGGCTTCCATGACAGCCATGGACCTGACACAACTAATTCATGGCCCTACTCACGTGGGAGGACACACTCTGGACTTGGTTTTTGTTTCTGGGCAGTGGCTGAGTGATCTGGATATAGGGGATATAGTTACTCAACCCCTGTCATGGTCGGATCATTCTCTCCTGAGGCTGGACTTTCTGACTGCTGCACCCCACCGCAGGGAGGCAGAACCGACCAGGGATAGGACGGCTGCCGGTGCTCTGGACCGAGTTGTGCCTTTGCGGCCTCTGACCCGGCGCCGAACCTGCCCGGCTCCTTGGTTCTCCGAGGAGCTGAGGGAGATGAAGCGCCGGAAAAGATGCCTAGAGAGTGGTTGGAGGGCTAGTCGCTCCGAATCCAACCGAACACTAGTTAGGTCTCATATTAAGACCTATCTAGTGGCGATAAAAACGGCAAAGTGTAGCTACTTTTCCGCTCTTATTGCATCAGCAGATAACCGCTCAGCCTCCCTGTTTAGGGTGACCTGCTCCCTCCTACATCAGGAAGCGCAGGAGGACCCCTTGCAAGGGCAGGCTGAGGAGTTTGCACAGTATCTGCACGATAAAATCGTTCAGATTCGGGAAGGCTTGGACTCTGACTGGGTAGATCCGGGCGGGTTGACTGAGGCCAGTCTTGAGAATGTTATCTGAGATGAGTTTGACCCTGTGACTCCCGAGGACGTGGACAGGATCCTGGTGAGGCTTAATGCAACCACATGTTTACTGGACCCATGTCCCTCCTGGTTGGTACTGGCCACCCGGGAGGTAACACGAGGCTGGCTCCAGAGGATTATAAATGCTTCTCTGAGGGAGGGGTCCTTGCCTCCCGCCTTGAAAGAGGCGGTGGTGAGGCCCCTCCTCAAGAAGCCTTCTCTGGACCCAGCTGTTTTGGCAAACTACCGTCTGGTCTCCAACCTTCGCTTTACTGTGAAGGTTGTGGAGAGTGTGGTTGCGCAACAGTTTCCACAGTACCTGGATGAAACCGTCTATCTAGATCCGTGCCAGTCCGGCTTCAGGCCTGGGTACAGCATGGAGACGGCATTGGTCGCATTGGTTGATGATCTCTGGAGGGTCTGGGACAGGGGCTGCTCCTCTGTTCTGGTCCTGTTAGACCTCTCAGCAGCTTTTGATACCATTGACCATGGTATCATGCTGCACCGGTTAGGGGCGTTAGGAGTGGGAGGCACCGTGTTGCGGTGGTTCTCCTCCTATCTCTCTGACCGGTCGCAGTCTGTGTTGGCAGGGGGGCAGAGGTCGACCTCGAGACACCTTGCTTGCGGGGTGCCACAAGGATCAGTCCTCTCATCGCTCCTGTTCAACATTTATGTGAAGCCGCTGGGCAAGATCATCTGTGGCTTTGGGGTGCAATGTCATCTGTACACTGACGATACTCAGCTGTACATCTCCACCCCAGACCACCCCAATGATGCCCTCAAAGTGATGTCCCAGTGCCTGGAGGCCGTGCGGATCTGGATGGGGAGGAACAGGCTTCAACTTAACTCTTCCAAGACCGAGTGGCTGTGGATACCGGCGTCCCGATATAGCCAGCTGGTGCCATCGCTGGCTATTGGGGGTGAGTCATTGGCCCCCACAGAGGGGGCTCGCAACTTGGGTATCCTCCTGGACTCACGGCTGTCTTTAGAAGAGCATATGACAGACGTGGCCAGGGGGGCTTTTTATCAGGTTCGCCTGATACACCAGTTGCGTCCCTTTCTGGATCGGGACTCCCTATGCACGGTCACCCATGCCCTCGTCACGTCTCGCCTGGACTACTGCAACGCTCTCTACATGGGGCTCCCCTTGAGGAGAACCTGGAGGCTCCAACTGGTTCAGAATGCGACCGCGCGGGTGATTATGGGAGCGACGCTCCCATACAGGCAACTGCATACAATCAGGCAACTCAATGTAACACATGGGACAAATTAAAACCATAGTATAGTAACAGAAGAACAAAATAGAAAAACAACTGTCTAGGAATAATTAATCATTAAAATAATTAAAACAATCATAACAAACTAGTAACTTCATACAATCCTAAAGTTCAGAGTCTCATGAAAATAGAAAAGCATTTAACTGATGGCAGAAAATGACCTAGTGGTCCATTGAGTCTGTCCTTTCAGTTTTTATTTTTATTTTTTTTAATTAGTCAGACAATAGACATATATTTATGCCAAGCATATTTAAACTCAGTTATTGATGATTGATCCACTACCTCTGCTAGAAATTGGTTCCAAGCTTCTACTACTATTTCTAGATCTTTAGGGATTTCGTGAAGGGCAGCAGTATGCAAACCGGGGGGAATTAATATATGCAAAATTACTTACTTGCTTTTGCAACTGTGTAATTTTTTCATTTGTAATATGTGAGTGTTGACTAATTTTTTTTAAGTCTTCCAGCTGATCTTTTAATGTTGACACTAAAAGCAAAGAAAGACATTTTAAGCATACATTTTAATATTTCCAGGTAAATTACAGAAATAAAATGTTCAAAATGCAAACACTTTCCATTTTATTAAAAAAACTTCTTCATTCATGCCTTCTATTGATGATTATGATCTGAAGAAAGAACAGAGGATTCTGCAGTTGAAACGTTAGTCCAAGGAATTGTATCAACAACAAAACCATAGATTCCTGAACCAGGATATATTATCTGCTAAAAGGCTTTGGTAAAAGATAAGCTTTACCTCACCAAGATTGAGAAAAATGTGTTTCAAAGGCATCTTACTGCCTTTGGTCATCTGGCAGACTTTAAATTAACCATGGAGGGGTAAAAGACCAATACCCAGAACTACATTCAAAACAGTAAGCCTTATAACAAGAAAGGAAGTGATAAGAAGCCTTGGTAGTACAGTGGTCTAAAGCACCCTGTTATTAACACCAGCTGCCTGCAATTATTGCAGGTTCGAATCTCACCAGGCTCAAGGTTGACTCAGCCTTCCATCCTTTCTAAGGTAGGTAAATTGAGGACCCAGTTTGTGGGGGCAATAAGCTGACTTTGTATAAATATACAAAAGTATGAAGGCTATTGCTTAGCGCATTGTAAGCCGCCCTGAGTCTCCGGAGAAGGGCGGCATATAAATCAATTTTTTTTAAAAAAAGAAGGAAGGGGGCCATAGAAATGCATCAGAAGTTGAGCAGGCAAACCGTAAGACAGACAGTACTAAAGGGCTCAAACGACTGTAACCCATTACTCAGAGAATGGGGAAGAAAATAGAAAAGATGGGTGTTTGGTGGGAGGGAATCCAAGATTGGGGTATGTACATATAGTCCTTGACTTACAATAACTCATTTAGTGACTTTTTGAAGTTATAACAGCACATGACCATTTTTCACATTTATAATCATTGCAGCATCCTAATGGTCACGTGATCAAAATTTGGATGCTTGGCAACTGGTATATATTCATGATGGTTACAGTATCTCAGGGTCACATTATCTCCTTCTGCAACCTTTTGACAACCAAAGTCAATGGGAAAGCCAGATTCACTTTATAACTGTGTTACTAATTTAAGAACTGCAGTGATTCAATTAACAAGAGTAGCAAGAAAGGATGTAAAATGGAGCAAAACTCACTTAACAAATGTCTTGCTTAGCAATAGAAATTTTGGGCTCAATTGTGGTCATAAGTCAAGGACTACCAGTACTGGTAAGACAAAATTTGACCATGCCTAACAAAAGAAATGCAAATTCATTATATATCAATCATGACTACACAATATGGAAATTTATGATGGTGAAAGTCTACCCTGGACAGGATATTGGACTAGAATACCTCCAAAGTCTCTATGCTTGTATGAAGTTTTCTTACTGTAATATACAAAATAAAAATACAACTTACCTTCATTTTCTGCATTTCGACGTTTTTCATTCTCCTGTTCAGCTTTTCTTTGATATTCATTAATTCTATGTTGCAAGAGCATCTTTTCCTTCTCTACTTGAGTAACTGTTGATTCCAAATTTTTTTTCTGATTTCCCTGTAAGTTATATTTAGCAATAAAACTCTACAGCTACGCATTCATCTGAATATTTACAATATAGAATTGTGATTATTTTAATCAAAAGATTTTTACAATAAATAAAATACAATGAAATACATTTGCTACTTTAAATTATAATAAACTGATATATAGGCAATTTAGTATTAGTTTTTATATAATAACTATGACCACTTTGAAAATGTATCAAAAAAAGAGTTCTGAAGGGCTATTAGAAATTTAAATGCTACAATAGGTATCTTAAGCCTGAATAAGGCTTAAAGTTCCCAATTTGCACCTTAAAATCAATCAAAATCCACAAATGAAATGTTGACTCTCACATTCTGGGGGCTGTGAGAATCAAAACCAATATTCCATCATGCTGAAAATAGCCTTTTTTTTTGCAGTACTAACCTACTGTAAACTACATTTTGTTTAGAACAAAACTTCTTTAAAACAGCACTTAGAAGACTTTTAAAACTAGCTATTTCCATACATATACTAAATAGCAGAAGATGTGACTGAAGCATTAGATTTTGATTGTGGAGCATAAGGAGGAAGTTGAATGTGCCAGCCTAGGAAAAATCAAGGCCCATTCGCATCTTGATAGTCAGTCTAATTTAGGCTGCTATGTTTTTCCTAAATACTTATTAGCATAGGGATCCCCAACCCCCAGGCCATGGAACCAGGCTACACAAGCGGCGGGCGGGCGAGCAAGCGAAGTTTTATCTGCCCATGCATGAGAGCTAGGTTGTTCGCGAAACCACTACCTCCGCCCAGTCCATGGAAGACAATTTTTCTTCCAAAACCAGTCCCTGGTGCCAGACTAGTTGAGGCAACTAGTCTGTATTGGCAATCTCTTCTTATCTAGTCTAAGTATAATGTAATTTCTTTTTGATTTGATTTTGATTCTTACAAAATCAGTAAGGAAAGACTAATAAATCAAACACTTACCTCTTCATCTAGTTCCTTCATTATCTTGTCTAGTTTAATATTTGATGTTCTATAAAGAATATAAGAGCTGAATTTTATTTACTGTCTCTAAGACAAAATATTTCATACGTAGCTGATCAATATCGCCAAAACATCAAATACATACCAAACCATTAAAATTTTAATGCTAAAAATGCTAATGCCACCAAAATTCCACAAACTTCCTTTTAATATCCTTCTTAATATCAGTAGGTAAGAGTCTGTACTATCATAAGCAATTTTTATAATATTGTTTTCAAAATTATTGCTCTTAAAGAGATCTAAAGTCAATAATTCATATGGGAACAAGAAATGACAAAAATACAGTCTGTAGTTTGGCAAATTCCTCACAGCTGTTGCATGTTTGCTGACATACATGAACATGTTGAATGCTATTACCATATCATACTACTGATATTTCATAAAAATTATGTTTGATATTCTGAAAAAAATGAACTATATTACCTGAATTTTTGTTCCATTTCATCTTTTAGCTGCATTTCATTATGTAGCTGTTCTTCAAGTTGATAAACATTTTTTTGCAAAGATTCCAGCTTTAAGTACAAAATACAAAATGAATTATAAATGTTATACTTTTACAGAACTAGTTAAATAAGTAAGGCACAACGGTTTTGGAATGGTTTTCCGATACTTGTATGTTAAAAAGTTTTGGTAAAGGAGAAACACGTCTAATTAATTTTCCAAAGCAGAGTGCAGGTTAGTACTGATCCTAATGAAAAGGGGGGGAAAGCCTCAAACCTAGTCTTTAGAATATGTCAAAAGAATGATTTTCTCTACCAATACTCTTGAAAAAGCCAAAAGAGGAATGTGAAGTTTGATTTTTTTCTTCTCCAACCAAATAATTTATGACCTTACCAGCATTGGGATTGGATGGAAAAAGGAACAGAGACATTGCCTCTGATTAAAGGGTTTGTGACAGAACAATGTCAGCTTTAATAGTGCCTTTATACGCATAAAAAAGTCTGCCTAACATTTTATGTATCCATAAAATATTTAAAAGAGCTAACTCCAAGGTTATCCAACAATGCTGATAATGAGGGTCTCTTTTATTTTTATGTTTATTTAAGATTTTATTCATAAAAATTAAATATTCATTTGTTTTGAGTACAGAAACCTGTTTGAAAAAATTTCTGGAAAAAAATGTTATTATTTGAAAAATAATGTTCAAATGATGTAGAGTCAAGTACAAATAAATATTTCTTGGATGCATAGTTATTTTAGTGAATATTTGAAGTTTGGTTACCAAGTTTTTATCTACGTTGGTGCTCGTTCTGTTGTCATTCGAATTAGCTGTGCAGGTGGATAAATACCTACAAACACAATTTTAGAAGTTTTAGAAAGAAACAAAAAGAAATATAAATATTTATTCTCAAAAAACAGAACATCCTTAATAAAAAAATTGTCTTTGTTTTTCCAAAGCTTAAAAAACTATAGAATTCTATTTACTATGAAACTCAGAAGATTCTATACTAGAAAATTAACTATGCAAAGACTGTCAGCAATCAATTAAAAATATCTCTTTGTCCTATATTATTATACAAATCATAAAGTCTTCTTTGTAGCTGTGTACTATGTGAGTGTAAGTGTGTTGTTTCTCTGCCATTATTTATACTAGAACTAGACTACATTCACTATGTAACATTCAAAAGACAAAGGCTCTCTTCCATTGTTGTTTTTCAATTTATTTATTTACAATTTCTCTGTACCGTGCACTTTAAAATTGAAGCATTTTATACCAGTCACAATACCCTGGCTTAAAGTAATATATTGAAGAGGTTACTATTACAGATAACGTATGATTGAGCTGTTTCTAAAAATTATACTATTGATTTTATAGTAATATATTCATGTTTTTATATACTTATTTGTGAACCTGGGAAATGTGTTGTCTTCATGTTTTCTTAAATATGGATGCCTTCTATAGTTGCTGCATAATTTCAGGAAAAAATGCAGGTGCTTTAGAGTGCAGACAGTGCTATATCTGTGCTCCAAAGTATTCTTCTGAAGTGAATTAGAGATCATTCCAGCATTACTAAAACATATGCAACTTGATTTTCCAAATAAGCAGATACCTTCTTTAATTTTTTTTTCTTTCCTTATTAGATTTTGCTGCATTTACCAAACATAGCTTTTGATCCTGGTAGATGTTTTTTAGACTGTACTATAAGAGCAACTATTACCTGAATATTCTGGCTTATTTAATTGAAAATACCCACACAAAGCAAAATACAGTCAGGTTACCAGAAGCAAAAATAATCTCTACGGAATGGATATTAACCCTCTAAACTAAATACAGCTGCAATATGGTTAATGTTTCCAGTATCAATATGCTAACACAAGGCAGTTTTTAATGACTGCAATAATTTAGTTATATTTGCTATATTCTTGTTATAAATATCCACATGACTTTTACCGACAAGCCAATATATTAAATCTACATATACTTACTGATGATTACTATAGTAAGTAAATCCTACAAAAGGTAGCTGGTTGCCAACAAAAGCTTTTGGTATAGGAAATGTTTCTTCTTCACCTTTGTCTTCCTCCAGATCATCAAAGTTACTAGTGTCAATATCACTACTTAAATCAGGCACAACAGGTGCTACAGCTACCCCAAAACCCCCCCAAAAGAACAAAGATTAATAAGTGTATAAAAATGTGTATATTAACATGTATACATGGAATGAAGGTATGAAAAAATGAAGTTGTTTTACAAGATCATACAATGCTGAAATCCTTATTATATTTTGAGCAGTATGTGCATAAATTCCCCAGAAACTTAAAAAGTTTCAAAAATTATGTAACATTAAGAGGCACAAACTGTTCCATAGTACCTCATAACAAACTACTGATCTGAGTATCTCAATTCTGCCAAATATTTCTAGTATTTTAGATATTAGCTGGGACAGGAGAACTATTACAAACTGACTTATCAAAGCAGTTATTTTCATATATAATAGTGGTATTTTCTATAAAACATAAAAGATTTTACTACTGTTTTATTAATTAAAGAGCAAAGGTAAATTATAGATGTCATATATATTATTATATAAAATCATCGCAATTACTGATTTTGTCCCGTTATCTCAAAATACTAAATGTTTCTATTTTAATTATAATACTGCAATGTACTGCATAACCTTTGGGATAATAGAAAATCAGAGGAAAAACTCAGAATGGTTAAAAATTATTTTGTAATTATTGTTAAATAAAAATCAAAACAATTTTATGAAATTGATAAGTTGATTTAACATTAACCACTAGGTTAGAAATAGTTATCCTGAATCAAATGTTTCAAATGTATTCTATGTTTAATAAATAAAAGATATTTGTCTTTGTCTTTTTTTTTTATATTTTAAATGTTTTATAGGGTTTGCTATGACAAGTACTTATATTTTTTGTATATTTTAAAGCAGGGGCCCCCAACCTCCAGGCCAAGTATGCGGCATGCCAGCAACCGAGCCACGCAGACAAGCGAAACCCCATCTGCGGTATGCAGGCAGCATGCAAAACCACGCGCCTCCAATCTGGGGATATACCTTTCACCATGGAACCGGTCCCTGGTGCCCAAAAGATTCGGGGCCACTGTTTAAAGAACTACACAATAAATTTTAGATGCCCAGCTCAGCTAAGGTTCCTCAATAGCAGCCCATAATACCCCATATCACAGTACCCCATAAGTCTCTCTTTGAGAGAGATGGAGATTCAAAAATATGATAAACAGACAAACAAACAAATATTTGGAAAACATATTTAGAAATTGAAGAGGGAGGAAGACAAATGGTATATAAGATCTCACTGGATATACATAAACTTTCTAGAGTGAAACAGTGTGAACCTTGTGAATGTTGTCTGAACCTTGGCCTTTTGAATAAGCAGGTCAGCAACTGTTTTTCTTTATCTGTTTGTGATGTAGAAAATTATATTCCTTCAACATTTAGAAAAAAAATTTAATGCATGAAAATTATATTACAACAAAAGAAGATTTTATACAGTAAATTACTTACTGTCTCTAAGGTTTTCCCAAGACCACTGATCATTTTTGAAAAATGGATGTCGCTTGATTTCTTCCACACCATTTCTTCCTAATCTAACTTCCCTGTATAAGTGAAATAATTTTAAAATTATATTACACATGTTGCATAAACATGAAAATAATTTGTAAACAAATGAAATGTAACTCAAAGCCCATTTTAAAGCAAAAAGATCATTTATTTCAACATTAGCAGTTTCTTTGCTGTAAATATGGAATGGAAAAGTTTTCCCCATTCTCAGTAGTAAAAAGCATGTTTGCTGTCAGAAACATTTATTTGATACTACAGGAATTGCAAATGTTTATATAGAATTATACAAATCCTCCACAAACTTTTTATCTGACTTTAATCAAAACAATTTTTCCAGGTAATCAGTAATCATTACATCCGACTCAACACTTCCAAGACCGAGTGGCTGTGGCTTCTGGCATCCCGAAATAGCCAGCTGGTGCCATCGCTGGCTATTGGGGGCGAGTTACTAGCCTCCACGAAGAGGGCCCGCAACTTGGGCGTCCTCCTGGACTCAGGGCTGTCTTTAGAAGAGCATATGACAGCCATGGCCAGAGGGGCTTTTTATCAGGTTCGCCTGATTCGCCAGTTGCATCCCTTTCTGGATCGGGACTCCTTACGCATGGCCACTCAGGCACTCATCACTTCTCGCCTGGACTACTGTAATGCTCTCTACATGGGGCTCCCCTTGAGGAACATCCCGGAGGCTCCAACTGTGCAGAATGTGGCCGCGCGGGGGATTATGGGAGTGATGCGGCGCTCCCATGTGACACCCCTCCTGCACGAGCTGCATTGGCTTCCGGTGGTCTTCCAGGTGCGCTTCAAGGTGTTGGTCACCACCTTTAAAGCGCTTCATGGCTTAGGGCCTGGGTACTTACGGGACCGCCTTCTGCCACTGATAGCCTCCCACCGGCCAGTACACTCCCACAGAGAGGGACTCCTCAGGGTGCCATCAGCCAGCCAATGTCGGCTGGCGACCCCCAGGGGGAGGGCCTTCTCTGTGGCAGCACCTGTCCTTTGGAATGACCTGCCCCCAGAGATACCCAGAGATTACCTCCCCCTTAGCAATTTTTAATTATTAATTGATTTTAGTTGGGGTGTTTTAAATTTATTGGGCCAAAATTTGTCTAATTCTTTTTAAAAAATTAAATTTTGTATGTGATGTTTTTATTCTTGGCTGTTCATCGCCCTGAGTCCAGTAGGAGAAGGGCGGTATAAAAATCTAATAAAATAAAATAAAATAATAAATAATTACTTGTATCTGCATTTGGCTGAGCATGTCATAGTTATAAAACATTTCTTTCCAAATCTTTCAAATTATTAGAAAAATTTCTGCTGTATTTTGTAAGAATCAGGGCAAGGGATAAAGTTGGTTGAAGGCAGGAAAAGTAAATAAAAATGTTACAGGTCTAAAGTACAAATACTCAAGATAGAAATTTCAGAGGAAAAATCATTTAAGATCTTGCACAGAAAGCTGAACAACCTGTAGAATAACAATAATAAAGTATCTGTAGTAATTTAATTATGACTTGTTTTAAAACAATACACCCTGTTTGAAGCTCATTTGTTGCTAATATAACGATGTGATTATGATTTAGTTAATACATGAAGAACAATTCAGTTAAATTATTCCATTATATCAAAACTTGATCCAATCCACAGAAATACCGAATAAATACCTCAAAGAAAGAAAACAAAATAAGAAATAGCATTGACTATGTTTTCAAAACTTGTGGTTAAAACAATTTTTGATATGTTATAGGAACATAGCCTATATTTTATAAGATAATGAATAATTCTCCTTAAAAGAATTTATTTAATAATTTAATTTTTAATGTTCTTAAAAATAATTACAAGTATTTAAAAATACTTTTTCCACAATATTATTCTAAATATATTACCTGTCTGTTAGAAAACCACAAATAAGATTTTTTGCATCTTTAGAAATATCATTATCATCAGGGAAGCTAAGAGAATTCTTATGGTTCATAATTTTACTATATGTTCCAACCAAAGAATCTGCATAAAAAGGTGTATCCCCTAAAACAAGAAAGAAAAAATTATAAGTCACACAACTGATTGTTAAAACTAATAAAATAAGATAGCTAGATTGCACAATCTGGCAACATTTCAATACTATTCAGCCAGAAAAAGTGGTTTTTTATGCTTATTTTATGAGCTCAAAATAGTATTATCGTATCAAAATCACAAAAAGGAAAAGATATTCTGCAATCGAAAAGAAATATTCTGAAGTTCCTAAGATTACCTCATGCCCACTTCTCTAAAAACCATTTAAGTGTTATCATTCTAAGAGCTACAAAAAGAAACTGGGGTAATAGATGTAGTGGAAAAAATGAGGAAGATAAGGATGACATACAGGTAAGATAGATGATTCAAATAAGTTTTTTTTTCTTTACAGATACAATTAGCTCTGAAATCTGTTCTAATAGAAGCATCTTCTAGCTACTCACAAGGGACTGCAGATGATGTAATTTCAACAATCCGAGATGAATAAACAGCAAATGAAATTCAACAATCATAGAATTTTGAAAAAATAGAGACAATAGAATCACAGAACTCAATGAGATTCAATTCAAATAATCTTATTAGGACTCATCTCTACTGTCATTCATTAATTAAATAATTAATTAAATAAATAATTAAAATTATTATTAATGACAATAAAAACAAGGTAGTTTATTTTGTAATGTAATTAATTTATACAATATTTTTCTGATACTCACCCACAAGCATTTCATACAAAAAAACACCAACTGACCACCAGTCACATTCTCGTCCATAATAACCATCACCACCCTGTGATTTTAATACTTCTGGGGATATATAATCCGGAGTTCCAACAGCTGTATCACATCGTACCATGCCTTCCTATTAAAAAAGGAAAGATTGTTTAAAAGTATATGAAGCAAGATGATTTCTTAGATCTTTTTGGAAAATAAAATTTAAAATTAAGTATGAACTCCAGTTAAAATTCTTAATTTAAACAAACATTGATGTCTGTTTTTCAGAGTACCATGATTTTTCACAAGCTAAAAGCTAATTAGTAGTTTTTATCTACTAACCTTATTCATTTTCATACAGGTACCAAAATCTGCTAGTTTTAAATGACCAGATTTGTCCAGCAGCATATTATCAGGCTTTACATCTCTGAAAACAGTAAAAGAAATATTATCAGACTAACTTTTATTTATTAAGCAAGAACATCACTGAGCCTCATCTTAAATGAAGAACAGAAATAAACTATGGCTAGGAAAATGAGTCAATTCTGAATTATAAAGTGCCTTTACATTGCTTTCCTTTAATTGTGATTATGTGGCTCTCAAAACAAGATTTATAAATTACATATAGTAAGACTCGTTCTTTTTTCAAATGTATTGCAGAAAGGATGAAACAATTTAATTTTGTGCCGATTACCTCAAAACTGCTCAAGTTTGACATTGTAAATAGTCCAGTAATATTATAAATTAAAATTTCAAAATATTCTTATGTTTAATACAATTTAAATATTGAGAATATCGGCTATATAAAAGATACTTACCTGTGAATAAAACCCATGGAGTGAATAGCATCTAATGCAAGAACAACTTCTGCTGTATAAAATCTTGCCCATTTTTCAGGGACATCGTAGTTGCTCATTAAATTTACCAGATCCCCACCAGGCATATATTCCATCACCATATAAAGGTAACGATCATCTTGGAATGCATAAAACAACTATGAAAGATAATAGACTAGAATCACTATGTGCTGCATTCCTATCAACTGCTATTTTCTTTTTGAAAAAGGAAGTTACAGGTAAATGTAGAGTTTATATTTATAATATAAAACTAATATGAATAGGTAGTCCTCGACTTACAACCACAATTGAGCCCAAAATTTCCATTGTTAAGCAAGATATTTGTTAAGTGAATTTTTCCCCATTTTACAACATTTCTTGCCACAGTTACAGCAATAAAAATAATGTGAACCGCTTGGGATTACATGGAGTTTTGCATGAATTGGTCATAAAATATGCTCTGAATTTCATCTAAGTCACAACAATAGAAAAACACAGTCTGCTTAAAATAATACTACACAAACATTAGATGTTGCCATGGTTTAATTGAACATAACATATAAACATTCACAATGCAGGGAGGAAAAAGTATGTGAGCCCCTAGCCTAATGACTTCTCCAAGAGCTAATTGGAGCCAGGAGTGAGCCAACCTTGACTCCAATCAGTGTGATGATATTGGATGTGTTGCTGACAGCTGTCCTGCCCTTTAAAAACACACACCTGTTTTGGGTTTACTGGTTTCAAGAAGCACTGTCTGATGTGAACCATGCCTCGCAGAAAAGAGCTCTCAGAAGACCTACGATCCAGAATTGTTGACTTGCATGAAGCTGGAAAGGGTTACAAAAGTATCTCCAAAAGCCTTTATGTTCATGTGTCCACAGTAAGACAGACTGTCTACAAATGGAGAAAGCTTAGCACTGTTGCTACTCTCCCTAGGCGTGGTCGTCCTGTAAAAATGACTGTAAGAGCACAGCACAGAGTGCTTCATGAGGTAAAGAAGAATCCTAGAGTGTCAGCTAAAGACCTACAGAAATCTCTGGCACATGCTAACATTTTTGTTGACACATCTTCAATAAGGAAAACATTAAACAAGAATGGAGTACATCGGAGGACACCACGGAGGAAGCCATTGCTGTCCAAAAAAAATATTGCAGCACATTTGAAGTTTGCAAAAGAGCACCTGGATGTTCCACAGCACTACTGGCAAAATATACTGTGGACAGATGAAACCAAAATTGAGTTGTTTGGGAAGAACACACAACACTATGTGTGGAGAAAAAAAGGCACAGCACACCAACATCAAAACCTCATCCCCACTGTAAAACATGGCGGAGGGAGCATCATGGTTTGGGGCTGCTTTGCTGCCTCAGGGCCTGGACGGATTGTTGTCATTGATGGGAAAATGAATTCCAGAGTTTATCAAGACATTTTGCAGGAAAACATACGACCATCTGTCCGCCAACTGAAGCTCTGCAGAGGATGGGTGATGCAACAGGACAACGACCCAAAGCATACAAGTAATTCAACAAAAAAATTGGTTTCAACAGCACAGAATACGCCTTCTGGAGTGGCCCAGTCAGAGTCCTGACCTCGACCCAATTGAAATGCTGTGGCATGACCTTAAGAGAGCGATTCACATCAGACATCCCAAGAATATTGCTACACTGAAACAGTTTTGTGAAGAGGAGTGGTCCAAAACTACTCCAGATCGTTGTGCAGGTCTGATCTGCAACTACAGGAAACGTTTGGTTGAGGTTATTGCTGCCAAAGGAGGGTCAACCAGTAATTAAGTCCAAAGGTTCACATACTTTTTTCCTCCCTGCACTGTGAATGTTTACATGTTATGTTCAATTAAACCATGGCAACATCTAATGTTTGTGTAGTATTATTTTAAGCAGACTGTGTTTTTCTACTGTTGTGACTTAGATGAAGTTCAGAGCACATTTTATGACCAATTCATGCAAAACTCCACGTAATCCCAAGGGGTTCACATACTTTTTCTTGCAACTGTAAGTAAATCACTGCAGTAGTTAAGTTAGTAATATTGTTGTGGAGTGACTCTAGTTTCACAATCGACTTGTCAGAAGGTTGAACAGTGTGATCACATAACACTTGGACACTGCAATCATCATAAATGCATGCCAATTGCCAAAGGTCCGAATTACTGCAATAATATAATGTGAAAAACTGTAATGTCTTTTTTCAGTGCTGTTGTAACTTCAAATGGCTACTAAACAAATGGTTGTAAGTCGAGAACTGTGTGTGTGTGTGTGTGTGTGCGCGCGTGCATGTGCATGTGCATGTGCATGTGCAGGCAAGAACTGGATTTCACTATCACATAATAAGCTTGCTATAGGGAAGCAAAGATACCCAACTGCAGTCTGCATTCAGGTAATTGTATCTCTCACACGCAATTTATTAACTCTTCCCTTTGCACAGATTGCAATTTTAACCAGGAAAGTCCATAATTAACCACAGCAATGAAAGTCATAGATACTAACTTAAGACACCAAAATATTAATACATATTAATTTATTTAATAGATAAATTAAAATACTATCTGGATCCAGACTTGATAAGCATAACTTTCTAACTTGAATAAAACAAAAAACTGTTGTTATAAAATTTTTAACTGCAAAGAGATGAAAAGGGCTGCGTATTCATGTGTATTTAGTTTGAACAAATTGGGATATGACTTTAAACCAGGCCAAATACTGAACCTACTGCTACATAATTCAGCAGAAACATAAGAGGAATGATTCATACGGACACACTAAGCAGATTATTTTTTATAATTACTTATCGATTAGCATTATGCATAATTATTTTTTTGTTCAAACTACAACTGCAAAATATTTCCACTGAAATTATCTTAATTATTGGAATGAATAATTATTCAAATACAAATATATTTAAGAAGAGTTTTAAAATTGTAGGTCAGTAAATTAGTATGGCTTTAAATTATATATGCTCTATACAAAATGTTAGACACTTATTCAAGACAAATGTTATAATTCTTGACCAATATAAATTCAAATAAAAGTCACCTGAACAACCCAGGGGCTATTTGCAAATGCCATGATATCTCTTTCTTCCCAAAAGAATGCAGAATCTGATCTTTTTATCATCTCAAATTTGCTGAGAAGTTTCATGGCATAGACCTTTCGTGATGACTTGTGTCTTACCTTTAAAACAAATAATATGAAAAAAATAATATAAGTATGGAACAGTATGAGTGCATTCTATTTCCATTAACTATGTTAAAAGATTAGGGTTATGTACCTAGTCATCATCTTAAAAGGAAAGCTCTTTCGCATTTCATGGAACACTGTTGTTGTCTTAGCTCTTCTTCTCTAGCATTATTGATTTACTTATTTCTGCGAAACTGTCCCACACTCCACAGGTCTAGAAAAGATCAATGCTATTGAATGTTGTCATTTCAAGGATAGATATTCTACAGCTAAATACTTTGAAATGTTGTTGGCCAAAGTTGTTTCTACCTGTAAAGGTAGCCATGAAACTTTTACAACTGACCAGTATAACATTTCCTACATATGAGTTTGGCGTTAAGTTTAAAAATTTAGTAGTTATGTTTAAATCCATTCATAACTGAATTATTTTACTGTCCCTATCTCTAGAGCTAATTTGTAGTTTTCTCTGTATTTATTACATCTGGAATATCAAAAATGTCTAAGGTTTAAACAATTTCCAAATTTATTTTAGAGAGAGTAAATGAGATAAGTTGTATTAATAAATATGTTTGAGAATGGACGTTGTCTTACCTGAACGTCCTTTTTCGGGGCACTGCGGCTCCACTCCATCTGTGGGTTTATCCTCATTTCTGACAGCAACTGAGAGAACTTAAAATCGATTAGCTCCCACTCCGTGCTCTAGCCACGCCTCCCCTTAATCCCCAGTCTTGAATGAAGACTCAGCACCAAGGAAATTGACAAACTTTATTCAGACCAAAAACAAAACCAACAACCAACAAGAGCAGGACGCCAACAGCAAACCAATAGGGAGGGAATGGAGTGGAGCCGCAGTGCCCCGAAAAAGGACGTTCAGGTAAGACAACGTCCATTTTCCAGAGCACTGCGGCTCCACTCCATCTGTGGGACATACCCAAGCTCAAACCACAGGGCCGGGAGGCGGACTGCACCCCCCCGAAGACCCCGGAACAACACTCTGCAAGACCCTCCGACCAAACGAGGCATCGGCCGAAGCGTAAGAGTCAATCCGATAGTGCCGTATAAACGGCGACAACGAAGTCCAAGTGGCAGCCCGGCAAATGTCCAACACCGACGCTTGCGTCGACCAAGCCGCAGAAGTAGCGGCACTCCTCGTCGAATGAGGCAAAATCCGCGACGGAGGAGTCTTCGCCTGGCGTTCGTAAGCGTACGCTATACATGCCTTGATCCACCGACCCACCGTGGCCGAGGAAACTTTCTGACCCATGGAGGCCGGGTGAAACGACACGAGGAGAGCCTCCGACTTCCGAAAAGCCGCCGTCCGGCGGATATATCGACGTAAGGCCCTACGAACGTCCAGAGTATGCCAAAGAGCCTCGCGCTGATGACGAGGTGAAGGACAAAAATCCGGCAAAACGATCTCCTGCGCACGATGAAACCACGAGTTCACCTTGGGCGTAAATGCCGGATCCAAACGAAGCACAACTGTATTAGGGCGAAAGATGCACAAGTCCTCCCTGACCGACAACGCGGCGAGCTCCGAAATCCTCCGCGCCGACGTGACAGCCAGAAGGAAGGCCACCTTAAAGGAAAGAAACTTAAGCGAAACCGAGCCCAACGGTTCAAAGAGTGCAACGGTAAGCGCCTGCAAAACCAACTGCAAATCCCAAGTGGGATACCGGTGGACCACCACCGGGCGTAAATTCCGAGCGCCATGAAGAAACCCCCGGATCCAAGGATGATGCGCCAACGACTGGAAAGGAGGAGCCGAGATAACAGTTGACAGAGCCCCACCTGGCAACGCAACGTAGCCGGGGCGAGTCCCCGCTCGAAACCCGCCTGAAGGAAACCAAGAACATCCTGCACCGACGCCGACATGGGATCCACGTGACTCCCAGCGGCCCAACGGCAAAACGCCCGCCAAGACGCCTCGTAAATCCGCGTTGTGGACGGTCGACGAGCCGCCTGGATAACGCCAATGACAGGGTCCGGAAGCCTGCCCTTCCTCAGAAGGAGCCGCTCAAATCCCAGACGGCCAACTGGAGCCACTGCGGCTCGGGGTGAGAGATGGCCCCTTGGCGCAGGGCAATTCTGTGGGGGGGGATCACCCACGGTTCGGAAACCGACAGCTCCACTAGGTCCGGGAACCAGGGCCGGCGAGGCCAGGAAGGGGCCACCAGCAACACCCTCGCCCGCTCCGCTATGATCTTCCGGACGACCTGCTGGATCAACGTGACCGGAGGGAAGGCGTACAGCAAACCCGGAGGCCAGCGGCAACGCAGAGCGTCTGTGTCTTCGGCCAGCGGCGAAGGATAACGGGAGATGAACCGAGGAAGCTGGGCGTTGGCAGGAGTGGCGAAGAGATCTACCACCGGATCCCCGAAACGGAGAGTCAGTTCTCGAAATAGACGGGGATGAAGTTGCCACTCTGCCTGGTCGATCACCTCCCTGCTTAGCCAATCCGCCTGGATGTTCGCTGCGCCGGAAATGTGGTCCGCCCGAATTGATGACAAGTTCCACTCCGCCCAGCTGAACAGCCTCTCCGACTCGAACATCAGGCTCTGGGACCGGGTACCGCCTTCCCGGTTCACGTGCGCTTTGGCCGACGTGTTGTCCGTGAGGACCAAAACGTGTCGCCCCCGAATCTCCGCCCTGAAATGACGAAGAGCCAACCTGATCGCCCGCAGTTCCAGCAGATTGATGCTCAGGGCACTCTCGGTCTGGGTCCATACACCCTGAGCCACCCGATTGGACAAGTGGGCGCCCCAGCCGTGCAGGCTGGCGTCCGTGGTCAAGACCACCCGGTCCAAGCCCAGAAAGTGACAACCTCTCCGAATGGCCGCCGATCTCCACCAACGGAGCGACAGCCTGACCTGAGGGGGAACGGGAACCTTCCTCAATGAGCTGGCCCGCCCCCTCCGTTGAAACGGGAGGAGAAGCCACTGCAGCGGCCGCGAATGACGTCTCGCCCAAGGGACGATCTGGTAACAGGAGACAAACTTCCCCAACAGCCTCGACAGAGTCAACAATGGCACCGATCTCTGGGAGAGCACCTGGTCCAGCAACAGTGAGATGTCTTCCACTCTGTCCGGAGACAAAAACACCTGTCCTCTCGCAGAGTCTATTATGGCGCCCAGATGCAGAATCGACGTGGACGGGATGAAGTGACTTTTTTCCACGTTGATCGTGAACCCATGTGCCCGGAACGCCGTCAAGACCAGGTCCATGTCCTGAACCGCCCTGTCCCGAGATGACGACAGCACCAGTACATCGTCCAGGTAACACAGAGTCCGCACCGGAACCGAGCTGAGGGAAGCCGACACCACCGCAACCAACTTGGTGAACGTCCGCGGGGCGGAGGAGAGCCCGAATGGCATTGCACAATATTGGTAATGCTTGCCCGCAAACGCGAAGCGCAGAAACCGCCGATGCGAAGGGTGGACTGGAACATGGAGATACGCCTCCCGAAGATCCACGGACTGGAGGAGATCCCCCTGCTGCACCAAAGCAAGAATAGAACGCAGGGAGTGCATCTTGAAACGGCGATAACGCACTGTCAGGTTCAGTCGTTTCAAGTTGAGGATTCCCCGGACTCCTCCTGAACTTTTGGGAACTAAAAACAGAACTGAATAAAATCCGGTCCCCCACTGATCCCGAGGCACCGGTTCTATCGCCTCTATCTCCAACAGGTGCGAGATCTCCTCCAGCATCAAATTGCGACGCTCGCTTGTCAACGGAACGGGACAACGGAGGAAGCGCCCGGGAGGACGATCCAAGAATTCGATCGACAACCCTTCCGCCACAGTGCGACGGACCCACAGGTCCGGTGTCGACAACTCCCACTGACTCCGGAAGAACCGAAGACGACCGCCGACCAGACCCGCAGGCGGCGAGTCATTTGCCCCGACGGAAAGGTTTGGTGCCGGTTCCTCTGAACGGACGAGACGAAGACGCCTGCTTTCCACCTCTCTCACGGAACCCACGTCTCCCGGAAAACCGATCAGCTGCCGGGAATGTCTGGCGATAACCGGGGGACCCGCCGGCCCCGGGATACTGACGAAAGGGCTGGCGAAAGGAATAGGGCGTAAAACGTCTATCTCGCTTGTGAGAAGACGACGGCATAACCTTCCGCTTATCCTTGTCCTCAACAAGGACCGGATCCAGAGCAGCTCCAAAAAGCGCCGGAGCCTTGTACGGAGCCGCTGCCAGCTTCCATTTCGTCTTAACATCCGCCTTCCAAGGCTTCAACCAAAACAAACGGCGAGACGTGACAGAAGCCGCCAGTGCCCTGGCAGCAAACTTGACCGAGCTCAGAGAAGCATCCGCCGAATACTCAGTGGCTGCGATAATCTTATTAACATCATGGTGCAAACGTCTCTCCTCCGGAGGAAGGCGTTCCTGCAGCTGCCTCAGCCAGATTAGAGAGGCCCTGTTGAAGAATGATGTCGCCGTAGCCGAACGGACGGCCCAAGCTACCGCCTGATGCGCTTTGCGGAAAGCCAGCTCAGTGCGCCTCTCCTCCGACTTCAAACCCTCCAGGGGATCCCCCGACACCAACGACTGCGAAGTCAGTGCCGCCACTGGAGCATCCACCACCGGCAGCTCCAGTAGAGCATCCAACTCGGGCGCTGAACAAAACAACTTTTTGTCCAAATTCGTGGGCGCAGTCGAGGAACCCGGTTGTCCCCACGGAGCCTGCAGGACATCAGTAAACAGTTGAGGGCATGGCACAAAGTCCTTCTCGGTCTTGGTCTGCTTGAACAAGGCATCATGCGGTCCCACCTCAGACTGTGAAGGTGGAGGCTGAGCCCCTACCGATCCCAAGTTAGTAGTCAGGCGCGCCTTGTGCAGCAAGGATTTGAACAGAGCCGGTCGGAACAGACCCGTAAAGGCAGGCGAATCCGGTAGCAGACCCTCGTCCTCCGAAAACTCATCATCAGGATAATCCTCCTCACGATCAGACTCCTCTGAAGAGTCAGTCTCAGGCTGCACAGGCTCACGGGATCTGCAAGCAACAGGAGTCACCTGACGCGGCTGGGAAGGTCCTGGAACAGAAGTCTGAGCCGCAGTCTGCGCGCTTGCTGCCATGATAGAGGCCAAAGCAGTAGACAGCACCATCTGGAAGTCAAATTGTGGCCCCACGCCAGGCTGAGCCACCGGTCTCATCCCCGCAGCTGTGGGCGTGAACGTAGCGGAGGAAGGCTGACGACACAGGTGATGGCCAACGTCCAATCCCGCTCGGGAGACATCCGGCAGAGATTGAGAGATGCCCCTGGAAAGGGACAGAGGAGCCGACGAGACCTTCCCGGAGAGGGCCTGCGCCGGACCAGACGGACTACCTGGAGAGGCCCCCTGCACGTGGGTAGCCGGCGTGGCCGCAGCCGATTTAGCCTTCTCCCACTGCCTTTCCAAAGCCTTGTGCCTTCGGAGCGCGTCCTTCTCAGCTGAAGAGGACGCCCTAGAATGGTGGGATTTACGGCTCCTCTTGCCAGAAAGCTTCTTGGCAAGTTTGGGGGGCCGTACCGGGCTAGGCTCCCGCTCCAAATCAGAGGAACATGATGAATCGGCCATTCTGCAGGACACCAGGCAACAGCCTCTTTTTTTTTTAAACAGATTTATTAATATGCAAATTTTATGCAAATTTATTAATATATGCAAATTATATGCAAATTTGCTAATATATGCAAATTTATTAATATATTCAAATTATATGCAAATTTGCTAATATATGCAAATTTATTAATATATTCAAATTATTAATTTATGCAAATGACATGCAAATTATCAAAGTCTGCAAATTACTTAATTTGTGCCAAACAAATCAAATATGTAGCTGGGCAAACCAAACTACCCTGGCACAACCACACAAATTACAAAGCTGTAGAGGTTGGGGCTGAAGGGCACCCCCCCCCCTATTGCAGCCAAAGCCTGACACAAAAAAATTTGTTGCACAGAAACAACCCCAGGCAGCAGGGGAGTGGTTTCGTGCCCAAAATGTCCCCAGCCGTTAAGATCAGGTCACGGCACAGGGGAGAAATGGGGGAAGGTGAGGCAAGGCAGCGTGTGCCCGCACACCATAAACACTCCCCCCCCACAGAACCTGCAGATGGCGCCTAAGCGGGACAAGGAAGGAGAGGAGGAAGGCAAGCCCTCACTCTCAAAACCAGGCCAAAGCAGAGCGCACAAGGCAAACTCTCCTGGCAACTCCGCTGCGGGCCCCAAACACGAAGACAAAATGGCGGGCGGCCACGTTGCAATAAAATGGCGCCCGCCGCTTACTCAGCCTCCCACGTGGAGTGTGTCCCGATCCGGCTGTGAGCCAGGCAGCCGCACAAGGCCGAACTCGAGCGGGCGGTTCTCCTCGCCGGCGCTCGCTCTTCCCAGCGCTGTTGTGGCTCCTGAAAGAAGGGAAGACGGCGCCGCCCGCAGAGCCCTGTCGGGACGGTCGCCGCGAAAGCCCCTTATCACCTGGGATTCGCCTCGGCTATTTAGCCGCCCAGGGAGAACGGCGCCGCTCGCAGAGCCCTGACGGGACGGCCGCCGTGCCTGCCTCCGCTCCCCTCGCAGATGGCAAAGGCGGGGGAGCGATCTGAAAGGGAAGGTGGCAGCCGCCAACCTTCCCTTTGACTGTAAGGGCCGGATCCGCCCCAAAGGGTCGGAATCCGGCGGCTGGAGGCGCTCACAGCGCCGAAGCCCCGCGTGACCAGGCACCCCAGGCACACCGCAGGCAGAACCAGCAGGCAGGCAGACAACGAAGCAAAGGGATGAAAAATCAATCAAAGAAGCCCCAAGCTCCACCGAAAAGAAAAACTAATCAAAAGAAAATAAAGAAACCTAACGGCCAAAGATCCAGAGCACGGAGCAAAAATTATTCCACCTCAGTCTGTCAGCAACTGAGAGAAAGACTG
This sequence comes from Ptyas mucosa, assembly GCA_012654045.1. NCBI lineage: Eukaryota > Metazoa > Chordata > Lepidosauria > Squamata > Colubridae > Ptyas > Ptyas mucosa. Next base: position 23,353,159 of record WNWU01000003.1, read on the forward strand.
GGGATTAAGGGGAGGCGTGGCTAGAGCACGGAGTGGGAGCTAATCGATTTTAAGTTCTCTCAGTTGCTGTCAGAAATGAGGATAAACCCACAGATGGAGTGGAGCCGCAGTGCTCTGGAAAATTAACTACATTACATTATTCTAACACTACTGCAACAAAATCCAAATCCTTCATTCCACAAAATATTTTAATTGTCATTTTGTTTATAGCAACCATAACAAAATTATAAAATGATACATACCATGCAAAATAAGTACCTTCAAATTTAACTTGATAATTTGATATATTGCTTATTACTGCATATATTAAAGACCTATTAAGGTGAAAGAAATAGAATAATCTATTTCAATCCAATGGTAGTAAGTAATGCAGAGGGCATGAACACTAAAAGTAGATAGGGCAACCAATTGTGGGTATACAACTTTCAAATGTTTTTTTCACTAAAGGTATGTGTACTATTATTGTCTATTCACAAAATGCCTTATTTCCCAACACTATAATTAGATTTTAAAATAGTTGCTAACGTCAGTGATTTTAAAACACTGATGGAAGAACATGAAGCCATTATTTATGTAGATTATACATTCAGGAGAGAAAGGCATAACCAAGAGGAAAACTTTCCTCCAGGAAAGTGTACCTCTCACAGCAATTAAGGTTTTAAAATAAAACCACTGAAAATAATGAATCTCTACTTGCAGTGCAAACTGGAAATGTAATCTCTCTTCTCAGATAAGAACTTCATATATTTACATTAAAAATTTCAATATGACTTGCTAAAATGTATCTCTACAACTAGCAACATTAGAACATAGTAGTTTGTTCTGTATATTATACTGTAACAATAGCTTAATTAAAATAGGATGGAAATAAACATAATAACCAAAAATTATTCTTCCACAGTATATATTTAAAGATGGGATAAATCTTCTTGTTATATATAATTCACAGAGCATGCTAAACAATAGTCTACTTTAACTATAATTTAGTTGATTTATAGTTAAGGAGGAGACAGATATTATTTTGCAGACAAAGTAGTTGTGGTTTATTTGGTAATTTTGTTGCTCTTTTTTCAGTTGAACTAATCATGTCTATTTTGCTTGCTTACAAGTTTATACAGGGCACAAAAATTAGGCAAGAATGAGCCAATAATCAAATTATATTTCCATGCACAAATCATGTCACCCTACAAAAACTAATTGGTAAGAAAATGTCAGTTTAGACTATTATTTACTGCCATAAAACTAGTCAGTTTATTCAATGACAATTTTCACAAATAATGCACTGAAAACTAGTGGTAAAATTGTTGTATTTCCAGTTGCTCTTAGAAGAAACCACATTTTTTTTCAACACGCACTCAGAAAAAGATGCACTTAAGAAAGTATTAATAAGACAGGAGCAAGGTCCAACCATACAAAGCAAGTATTTATTTTCAATTTCCCAGATTTTGGCAGCAGAGAAACTGACACAAACATCTATCACATATAAGAATAGTCTGTTCACTGGAAATTGCTATTTTAAAATAAAACTGAAGTCTTAGTTGTAAAATCTGCATACATAGAATAACCTACCAACTGAACTTCTCCAAATGCTCCTCTACCAATCACTTTTACTACTTCATAATCTTCAGCTTTCATACGGAGATCTCTTACTTTATTTATTGTGTCTTTGTCTGTGAAGAAAATATTTAAAAAATACTGTAATAATAGGTTCATTGTAAAAAGAATGTCCATGGTCTTTAAAATAAATTTACATATAAAAATATACATTATGATTACAATTATATTCAAATAGAATAGAATATAGGATAGGGATAGGGATAGGGATAGGGATAGGGATAGGGATAGGGATA
>WNWU01000003.1:23355018-23413561 GCA_012654045.1 Ptyas mucosa
GGATAGGGATAGGGATAGGGATAGGGATAGGGATAGGGATAGGGATAGGGATAGGGATAGGGATAGGGATAGGGATAGAATAGAATAGAATAGAATAGAATAGAATAGAATAGAATAGAACAGAACAGAACAGAACAGAACAGAACTAGACTAGACTAGACTAGACTAGACCTTGGAGTTAGTTGGAAGGGTCCTTGGAGTTCTTCAAGTCCAACCCCCTGCTTAGGCAGGAAACTATACCATTTCAGTCAAATGGTTGTCCAATCACTTCTTTAAAACTTCCATTGTCGGAGTATTCACAACTTCTGGAGACAAGTTGTTCCACTGATTAATTGTTCTGTCAGGAAATTTCTTCTTAGTTCTAGATTGCTTCTCTCCTTGATTAGTTTCCATCCATTGCTTTTTGTCCTGCCCTCAGGTGCTTTGGAGAATAGATTAACCCCCTCTCCTTTGAGCCAACCTCTGAAATATTGGAACACTGCTATCACGTCACCCCAAGTCCTTCTTTTCATTAAACTAGATATACCCAATTCCAGCACCTCTATGTTTTAACCTCCAGTCCCCTAATCATCTTTGTTGCTCTTCTCTGCACTCTTTCTAGAGTCTCAACATCTTTTTTACATCATGGCAATGAAAACTGGATGCAGTATTCCAAGTGTGGCCTTACCAAGGCATTATAAAGTGGTATTAACACTTCAAGTGATCTTGATTCTATCTCTCTGTTAATGCAGCCTATAACTGTATTGGCTCCTTTGGCAGTTGCAGCACACTGCTGACTCATATTTAAATGGTCATCCACTAGGACTCCAAGATTCCTCTCAGTTACTACTATTGAGCAAGGTACCTCATATACTGTACCTATGCTTTTGTTTTTCTTGCCTAAATGTAGAACCTTACTTTTTTCATCACTGAATTTCATTTTGTTAGATGGCGGCCAAAGTTCAAGTTTGTCAAGATCCTTCTGTATCTTGAGACTTCCACTTTGGCATCTGATGAGCCCCGCGAAAACCCTGGCTGCTGAACCACCACCGATGGGTCTTCAGACCAGAACCATCCTGCAGGGATGGGGGAAAAGGAGGGGCACCTCGGATGACCAAGAGGAACAGGCAAGTTCCTCAGAGGTCAGAGGGAACCCTCTGTGAGTCAGTGGCGGGGGGCAGCAGCCATGGCGGTTGCCACGAAGCTGGGACAACCGGGCAAGAAATGTGCTGGAGGAGAGTGATAGAAACAGAGCTCTTTGAAGCTGGGTGAGTGACAACCAACCCAGGCTAGAACAACGCCTAGAGCAAAATTAACATCTATAACACCCCTAGCTATAAAATAGCGGCTGAATAACAAAGGGGCTGAAAGTTTAAAATGTTACCCTAAAGAAACAAAGACCCGATAAAGAACTAAGCTTTGAATAGAACTAAAGGAATTAAATATCGAGATATGGGACAAAGACTGGATATTTTAAAATTTGATTGGATTTTTTTTAAAAAAAGAAGATTGGATACTTTTAAAATTAAAAGAAGAAGAAATAAATTGGATTGTTACATAATAGCACAAAATGGATACTCGTATGACTAATGGAAAATGTGGATTGTAGAGGGACACCATCTGGTTCAAAAAAGAACTTTGTAACTCTTTTCTGCTATGGGAAATTTTGAGTCCTACAGATAAAAGTTGTGGGATCTTGCGGAGGAGGTTTTTTTTCCTTGTCTGCAGGCAGCTTGATTTTTGTGAAAAGAAAAGGAAATTATAATGGAAATCCTATAGTTGAAACAATAATAACTTGAAAAATTGGCGCAGGAATAAAAGAAGGAATAAGCACAGGCCCAAGAGAAGATTTGATATATTATATCCGGAATAAAAATAACAAAAAGATATAATATGACTTATGGAGGACAAAATTGAAAACTTTGAAAATGGAAGGAAATATATGTTTGCAGGTGAGGAGATGAAGAAATAAGATAAACACGACTGGAAAAAGAAAAAAAGATGATTGAAACAGTGATTAAAAATAAAACAATGTACAGGTGGATTGTAGTAAAAAAGAGGAGGTTTTTACAGAAATTAAGAATGCTAAAAGGAATTTATAAACATATTTAAAGGTATGTTTGAAGCAAGAATTATGTGTTAATGTTAAATTGGTATGAAAAAGGACCTGGATTGTGGGGGCAATAAGCTGACTTTGTATAAAAAAGAACACCGCTGGGGGGGGGGGCGAAAACCCTACTAAGCAGGTATGAAGGTTATTGCTTAACGCATTGTAAGCCGCCCTGAGTCTCCGGAGAAGGACGGCATATAAATCGAACCAATAAATAAATAAAGATAAATATGGTTAATTTAAAATGTTAAAAGGAATTTATAAATATATTTTAAGATATATTTTAAGCAAGAACCATGTGTCAATGTTAAATTGTTATGAAAAAGGATAAGGATAAATATGATTAACTGAAAATAAGCAATGTAAAGATGGATGGAAACAACAAAGAAAAGATTAAGTAGGGATAGTTAAACGAACTATGATTATGCTGTGTTTAACAGCCAAAAATAAAAATAGATATTCTGTGTAACAGCCAGAAAACAAAAATGACTATGCTGTGTTTAACAGCCAAACAAAATGGATATGCTGTGTAACAGCCAAAACATAAAAGGATATGCTGTGTAATGGCCAAAAAAAAAAATGAGCATGCTGTGTCTCAATAGCCAAACAAAAATGGTTATGCTGTGTAACAGCCAAAATAAAAATGGATATGCTGTGTTTAGCAGCCAGGAAATAAAAATGATTGATTTAACAACAAAGATGAAGATAAAGATGTTGGGTTTTATAGCAAAATAAAATGAGGTCGGATAGCCAAATAAGGAGGAGTATTGCTTGATTATCTTTTCCAGAATCTTCCCAGGTATTGAGGTCAGGCTGATTGGTCTGCAATTTCCTGAATCTATTTTTTCCCCTTTTTTAAAAATGGGAACTACATCAGCTCTTTTCCAGTCTGCCAGTTCCCCAGTGCTCCAGGATCTTTGAAAGATATAGTTCAGTGGTTCTGAGATCATGTCTGCCAGTTCCTTCAGAACCTTGGGATGTAACCCATCTGGTCCTGGTGATTTTAATTCCTCTAGGGTGGACAGGTGCTCACTTACCATTTTCTTCCCTATTTTAACTTGTGTTCCTAATCTGTTTTTAAATGGTGCTGTTTTGGATAGGTTGGACTGGTTTTTTCCCTTTGTGTAAAGAAGATGCAAAAAATGAGTGACGTAGTTCTGCTTTCTCCCTGTTGCTTGTCACCTTCTTGTCACTTCCTCCCACCAATGAACCAATTGTTTCCTTGACTTTTTTCTTGTTTTTAGCATATTGAAAAAAGCTTTTTTGTTGTTGTTTTTGACATTTGTCACAATCCTTTGTTCATTGTGAGCCTTAGCGTTCCTCACTTCATCTTTGCAGGCTCAGGCTATTTGCTGATATTCTGCCCTAGTTATGTGCCCCCCTTTCCAACTTTTATACTTGTCCTTTTTGTCTTTCAATTTATCAGAGTTCTTTATGCAGCCATGCTGGTTTCTTCTGAGAGCTGTATTTTTACTTCTTCAGACTGGGCTTTTATAATTTCACTTTTCAAAATTTCCCAAGCTTCTTGAGTTGTTTTCCCCTTGAGGATTCTCATCCATGGAATCCTTCCCAAGCTCTAAGTTTATTGAAATTAGCTCTCTTAAAGTCCAAGACTCTAGTTTGACTTTTTTCTATTGCTTGTGCTTGCATAATGCTGAATTCCAATACTGCATTATCACTCACCCCCCACCCACCCCCCAAGGTTCCTGTAGCTTCAACACCTTCTATCATTTCATCTCTGTTAGTGAAATTAAGTCCAAAATGGCTGATCCCCTAGTTCCATTCTTTACTTTTTGGGAAGCAAAGGTTTGTCAGGAACCTATTTGATCTTTCACTTGGTGCAGAGATTGTCTCCCAGTTGATGTCAGGATAGTTAAAGTCCCCCATTACTATTGTGATGAGCTTCCTACCTACCTTAGTTAATTGACTAGCAAATTTCATCTATTTTCTCTGTTTGTTTGGTTGCTTGGGTGGCCTATAGCAATGTCATATGGCGGTGTCATATAGCAATGATATTCCATTTGTTGGCCATTTCTTGTGTAAATAAGAAATTGTTTAAATAAACAATTTCCCAGCCTTAACCAGGCTACAAACATCTTCTTTGAATCTCATTGCTTTTCATTCCCATAGCAACATTCAAATGCCAAATATAACTTCACTGTAGAAATAAGACTGAACTTTAATAATGGTTAAAAGAAGTTAAAAGTTTAAAGAAGTTAAAAGAAAAAAATTATTATAACATTTTGCTATTCTCATCAAATAATTATTCACAATGCTCTACAAAAGATTTGGTTGAAACATAAAATGAGTTTCTAGTGTTTAGTTTTCACTGATGTTCATGTTATTTTTTTTAATTACCATGAAAATATAAGCTAGAGGCTCTGCATTTTTAAAGCACTACTAGGAGGAAACAAACTATAATAATTTAAATTCCCAGCTGACTGTTACTCTAACTCCAAATTTGGTAACATGCTATTTTAATCTACATGGGTCAACACTGGCATGAGATTATACCCAAAAAATTAGCATTTCAGTTCAGGGGATATAGACTGAAATTGCTGATATAACTTTTTCTAATGCAAAATTCAAAGGAATAGTATCAACGTATTGAAAACTCAAATCAATGAGATTCTTAGGATTATTACAAAATGTTGTCTTCTAACTACTGCAAATTATCATAAAAATGCAGTAACAATGTTTTAATTGCCTGATTGCTCTCACAAATTTGCAAAATGTAAGGTTCAATGCTGAAATCTGCACTACCTTTTCCAGAGTCTCTAAGTACTTACAGGTGAAACTAAAAAAATTAGAATATTGTTCAAAAGTTCGTTTATTTCAGTAATACAACTTAAAAGGTGAAACTAATATATGAGATAGACTCATTACATGCAAAGCAAGATAGTTCAAGCCTTGATTTGTCATAATTTTGATGATTATCACTTATAGCTCATGAAAACCCCAAATTCACAATCTCAGAAAATTAGAATATTACATGAAATCAATAAAACAAGGATTGTACATAGAACAATATCGGACCCCTGAAAAGTATAAGCATGCTTATGTACTCAGTACTTGGTTTGGGCCCCTTCTGTATCAATTACTGCCTTAATGCAGTGTGGCATGGATGCTATTAGCCTGTGGAACTGCTGAGGTGTTATGGAAGACCAGGATGCTTCAATAGCAGCCTTCAGCTCTTCTGCATTGTTCAGTCTCATGTCTCTCATCTTTCTCTTGGCAATGCCCCATAGATTATCTATGGGGTTCAGGTCAGGTGAGTTTGCTGGCCAATCAAGCACAGTAATCCCATGGTCATTGAACCAGGTTTTGATACTTTTGGCAGTATGGGCAGATGCCAAGTCCTGCTGGAAAATGAAGTCAACATCCCCATAAAGCTCGTCTGCGGAAGGAAGCATGAAGTGTTCCAAAATCTTCTGGTAGACGGCTGCATTGACCCTGGACTTAATGAAGCAGAGTGGACCAACACCAGCAGATGACATGGCTCCCCAAATCAACACAGACTGTGGAAACTTCACACTGGACTTCAAGCATCTTGCAGTGTGTGCCTCTTCATTCTTCCTCCAGACTCTGGGTCCTTGGTTTCCAAATGAGATGCAAAAGTTGCTCTCATCAGAAAAGAGGACTTCGGACCACTGAGCAACAGACCAGTTCTTTTTGTCTTTAGCCCAGGTAAGACGCTTCTGACGATGTTTGTTGTTCAGGAGCGGCTTGACAAGAGGAATACGACATTTGAAGCCCATGTCCAGGATCCGTCTATGTGTGGTGGCTCTTGATGCACTGACTCCAGCCCCAGTCCACTCCTTGTGAAAGTCTCCAACACTTTTAAATGGCCTTTTCCTGACAATTCTCTCCAGGCTGCGGTCATCCCTGCTGCTTGTCCACCTTTTTCTTTCACACTTTTCCCTTCCACGTAACTTTCTATTAATGTGCTTTGATACAGCACTTTGGGAACATCCAACTTCTTTTGCAATTAGCTTTTGAGACTTTTCCTCCTTATGGAGGGTGTCAATGACGGTTTTCTGCACAACTGTCAGGTCAGCAGACTTTCCCATGATTGTGATTCCTACTGAACCAGACTGAGAGACCATTTAAAGGCTCAGGAACCCTTTGCAGGTGTTATGGCTTAATTAGCTGATTACAGTGGAACACTTTGAGCCTAGAATATTGAACCTTTTCACAATATTCTAATTTTCTGAGATTGTGAATTTGGGATTTTCATGAGCTATACGCCATAATCATCAAAATTACGACAAATCAAGGCTTGAACTATCTCACTTTGCATGTAATGAATCTATCTCATATATTAGTTTCACCTTTTAAGTTGTATTACTGAAATAAATGAACTTTTGCACGATACTCTAATTTTTCAAGTTTCACCTGTATATACAATATTGTAATCCTATTTAACTTTTCATTCCTCTCCCGGAGGTTATCCTGTGTTCCATGATCACCAAGTATGTTCAGTCCATATTGAGCTATGTGGTGAGACTATTTCCCATTCTATATGTAAACACTTTCAAATTGCAGGGATGAATGAAATTATAAATTCTAATATTTGTCCTGTATTTTCCAGCATTTTGTTTTATCTTGCTGTCATATAGGTTTATTTTTCTTATATTTTTCCTAACATTTCTGAATATGAACATTTTACACAGGCTACATTACAAGGTTATATTTATACATTTGGAATACAAGAAAACTGGCTTTTTACACAAATGTCATTTTTTATCATCTTACTCCAAAGATATATACCTACCTTCATCCTCAAAGTCCTATCCTCTGTAAATGTTCTTGTCATTTATTATCAGAACAATAAATACTACATAGCAATAATGCTGCTTCTAAAGATAAGCTCAGCATTAACTCATAAAAAGTGTTCCCCTTTTCACAACTTTATTATTTTTATTTTGCTTTTTTTCAAGAAGCTTAGAAAGCATCCTTGGTATACCTTTTTATTATAACTTTATATAATCAGATATTATATAATATCAGTGAGCTCTTGGACAGTATTACTTGGTCTGCTGTGTGGATGTTTGGGTGGTTTAGGGGTGGGGAATTGTGGTGGGTGGGAGTGTGTTTGGGGATTGTTATGTGTGTTGGACCTGGTTTTTGGGTGTTAAGTGAATTTCATTGTATGGGTGTACTGTGTATACACGTACAATGACAATAAAGTTGTTGTTGTTATTATTACTATTATTATTATTTATTTTATTCATTAAATATGAAACTCAGTCAACTGAACATTTAAAGATGCATCACAAATACCATTGACTGGTGCTAATGGTTGATACGGGTTACTGCCAGCATCCTAGGTATCAACCAAGTACCTTCTTAAGATGTACAATGTTCCAAGTAGCGCAGTTTTTTGCAGTTCTGGTGGTGTTATTGCCGGAAGCTCCAATTTGTTGATGTATCTTATAAAATTCTTGGACATGGTACCAAGTGCCCCGATGACAATGGGTATCACTGTTACATGTTTCATCCATAGCCGTGTAGTTTCGATGGCCAGGTCGCGATATTTCATGATTTTTTCCAGTTCTTTTTCTTCGACTCTGGCAACTCCTGATACCGCGATGTCAATAAATTGTACATCTCGGTTTTCAACAACTGTGAAATCTGGCGTGTTCCATGTGACGATCTGTCTGTATTCGAAAGTCTCACAAGATCTTCACCTTCTCATTTTCTATAACTTTTTCCACTTTATGTTCCCATGACTTTTTGGATACAGGTAAATCGTATTTTTTACATAATGACCAGTGGATTAATTTAGCAACTCGGTCATGTCTAGCTTGTAATCAGTTTGTGCGATTTTGCTGCATTCACATATTAAATGTGAAACAGTTTCAACTTTGTTGTTGCAAAGTCAGCAGTTTGGATTGTCGGTGGATTTCTTTGCTTTCATGGCATTAGTTTGTAGTGCTTGTTCTTGAGCAGCAAGTATTAAACCTTCCGTTTCTTCTTGATGGTTCCCATCTCAAGCCATGCCCATGTAAAGTTGTCATCACATTTTCCTTCAATGTTTTTCAAGTGCTGTCCACGCAAAACTTTGGTTTTCCATCTATTTAATCTGTCATCCAGCTGTTTTTCCATATATTCTTCCTTTGTTTGTTGTTTTTATAATGTTCTGTTTTCACAGCCATCATCATCATCATCATCATCATCATCATCATTATAGATTATAGATTAGTTGAAAAAGAATTCATAAAATCATCATCAGGTCCTCTGCTAAGCACATTGGGCTACAAGTATACTCCACAGTTCTCAGTCCATCTACGCATCTACTATCTACGCATCCTTCTATTTAATTAATCTTAATATCAAGCTTAAGCGTAAATCTTAAATGGTTAGCAATACAACTCCAAAAACTTTCAATTTCTCTTCCCCTGAAAAAAATATAGTAGGTACTATTAACATATAAAAGAAATTAAAAAAGTAAAATGTACACAGATTAGATAATCAGAAATCCAGTACAGTGTATGTATAAATATATATATATATATATACTTACATTTGGTTAAAAAGGTGTCTATGTTTTTATTTTTCCGCAAAGCAGGAAAATCCAAATCGTATACCAAGGCATCTAATCCATCCTGAAGAACAAAATAGATATTTTTTAAAGAACACAACTAATGAGTATTACAAAAAATACATCTCAAGTATAAATGTGCCTGTTTAATCATGCTCTAAATATTTTAACATAATTTTAGTCTAAATTCTTACATATTTTAGATGTAAGAATTCATATTAAACCCTATGTTTATGGATAGAAAAATGTTTAAATCCATAGCACTCGTTCATTTAAATAGTGAAACAGATTAAAAATTATAACCAACTAGAAGTTAAATGACTCATGAAATAAAAATTCTTGGTAATTCTTCTAAGAAAATGTTATGAGGACCAAAGCAATTTCCAAGGGAGTATATTTTACAGCTTAGCAAGTGCAGTCCTCTCCTGTGAGTACTTATTAACAGAACTCTAAAAATAGGAATATCTTCAGAATCATTTCGCCCACAAAAAATAATGCTTATAGAAATTTATAAAAGGATCAGGCCAATAGTGCAATAAAACAAATTCTAATACCAATTTGGACATGAGCATCAACAAAGAAGTCATTACTTCAGGGAGGAGTATTATTTATTATTTTGATTGATTGAGTTCTGCCTTTTTCCCTAGACAGTGTTCAAGTACTCAGCCATAAAAAATATATAAAAGAAATAGTTAAATTCTACTAAAATGTTTAAAATTAACTATAAATTTATTCCAAGCAAAAAGATGGATTACAGAGAAAACTCTTGACTTGTTTCTGAAAAGTAGAAATTGAGGACTAAGTGAAACTCCAGAGGTATTATTTTGGTCTTCTACTATATGCTTGAAAAATGAACTCAGAATGTGAGGATACTTTTGATGATTTATCTTTAACAATCTCTAAGAAAGCAATTCCTCAAACAAATGAAGCCAAGACACTGCATACTTTTTTTAAAAAAAAACTAGCAACACATGCTTAGAAAAGCAGTACAAATCTTTCATCCAAGTGTAATTGCTCCTATTATGTTGATTTCCTATATGGCTGCTACATTTTATATCAACTGATACTTTTAGCAATAGCAATAGCACTTAGACTTACATACCACTTCACACTTTACAGCACTCTCTAAGCAGTTTACAGAGTCAGCATATTGACCCCAACAATCTGAGTCTTCATTTTACCAATCTCAGAAGAATCGAAGTCTAAGTCAACCTTGAGTTGGTGAGAATCGAACTGCCACTCCTTAAGTGAAGCCTCATATAAAATATTGCAACAGACAAATTAGGCTATTAACTATGGTATAACTAAAGGTAAAGGTTCCCCTCACATATATGTGCTAGTTGTTCCCAACTCTAGGGGGCAGTGCTCATCTCCATTTCAAAGCCGAAGAACCAGTGCTGTCCGAAGACGTCTCCATGGTCATGTGGCCGGCATGACTAAACGCCAAAAGCACACAGAACGCTGCTACCTTCCCACCAAAGGTGGTTCCTATTTTTCTACTTGCATTTTTACATGCTTTCGAACTGCTAGGTTGGCAGAAGCTAGGACAAATAACAGGATCTCACTCTGTTAAACAGCGCTAGGGATTCAAACCGCCAAACTGCTGACCTTTCTGATTGACAAGCTCAGCATCTTAGCCACTAAGCCCCTATGGTATGAGTAGCAATGGGCTATTTCCCTCATGTTAATATGGCAGACTCTACTGATTCGGGAATCATCACATATGGCATACTGCCATCAATTCAAAATCTAGACATGCACAAAGCTAATTTAAAATACAAGAAAAATCAAATACAAGATTGTTTTCTAAGATAAATAGCTTTATGCAATAAATATAAAAATCAAAAATACAATAAAAAAATTATAAAATGTTTTATTCTTAATAACAAAAGTAAAATTTTAGTAAAACTGAATGTAATTATTTCAATTCAGCTTTTTGATGTTTTGTGTGTTCTCTCTCTCTCTCTCACACACACACACACAAACACACAGTGGTAAAACTTGGAAGCATGCAAAAACAGTTATACTCTTTTGGAAGACTGGCTCTATTCCAAGCAAAAATGTCCTTTCATCTTTTCCTTTTTTGGGCAGACTAGATTTTGTAAAACATGCAGAGATAGCTTCTTGATCCATTATTTCACTTAAATATAACCAGTTGTTTTCTTCTGTTTTAAGAATAAATGTGCTCTTTGTATATTTGTTTAATGTTTAAAAAACATGCATCAGAAAGTACAATTTCAGCATAGTGTTTGCTTTAATAACAATTACCTATCTATTGAAACAGCATTCTTGGTTTGATTAAACATTAAATCATAATCACTCTCTGATACAAACAGGTTTCAGAAAGAAGCAGAGTTTAGCCTCAGAAGTACTGGTGCCAAAACCTGATTTTCTGTAAAAGAGATCATACCACCAAAGAACACTCTTTCTAATTTATAATTGACAGTAGTATTTCTAGTTTCTGAGTAGTTTGCCAATCTCATTTTTCACTGTAACTTTCTGATATTCCTCCCACTGCTTTATTGTCTTCAACTAACAAACTACATTTCACATCTCTGGTCTCTGTATTTCCCAAAATCAAACTAAATATATACCGTATATACTCGAGTATAAGCCAAGTTTTTCAGCACATTTTTCATGCTGAAAAAAGCCCCCCTCGGCTTATAATGGAGTGACGAAAAAAATGCCTTTTTTCCTGCAACTGTTTTGGCTCCAGGGTTGCAGGGAGGCTTGCTAAAGCCAAAATGGGGCGTGGGGAGCGGGGCCCGTCCCCTGCGCCCCTTTTTGGCTCCCAGGTGTTGCAGGGAGGCTTGCTAAAGCCAAAATGGGGCGTGGGGGGTGCCTAGCAAGACTCCCTGCAGCCCCATGGAAGCAAAAATGGCCTGCGGGGGTGGGGGGGGGCTTCAAGGGAGAAAGAAACAAAGAAATCCTCACTGTTTTAGGGAGATCCCATCTGCACTGAGCTTGAGTTGAGAGCTTCTTGTAATTGAGCTTCTTGTAAATGAGAGCTTCTTGTAATTGGCTGCTAGCTATCCTTGCTCAGGCTAAGCCAGGAGTGGGTAAATGTGGCCTTTACAACCTGTGGACTTCAACTCCCAGAATTCTCCCAGCTTGGCTGTCTCAGGAATTCTGGGAGTTGAAGTCCACAGGTTGTAAAAGGGCCACATTTGCCCACCCCTGGGCTAATTAGTAGTGGACCTCTAAGAATGCCAGATAAGAAGGAGAAAGGGAGGGAGGAAGAAAGAGAGAGAGAGAGAGAGAGAAGAAAGAGACAAAGAAAGAAAGAGAGAGAAAAAGAAAAAGGAGGGAGAGAGAGAGAGAGAGAGAGAGAGAGAGAGAGAGAGAGAGAGAGAATGCAGGAATCTCTTAACAGAGGCTTGAACTTGCCTGAAATTAGATCAAGCCAGTGACTAGTGTGGCTAGCTGGTCATGTGATATATGTGTATAGGGACTACTCAGAGGGCTGTAAAAAGTCATTTCTGACAGGTCCTCGCACTTTTGACCATCCTCACATTTATGCCCGTGCAGCATTCTTAACAACTATGTCACTCATTTCACAACTGCTTCTTTTCACCATGGTGACAAGATAGGGCAAAAACGTAAAATGTGAGGACAGTTGTAAGTTCGAGGACTGGTCAAAACTGTGAGGACCAGTCAAGAATAACTTTTTCAGCCCTCTGAGTAGTCCATATGCACAAAAGGACTACCCAGAGAGCTGAAAAAAAGTGATTTCTGACAGGTCCTCGCACATTTAACCAGTCTTTGCACTTATGACTGGTCATCATTTATGCCCATTGTAGCATTCTTAAAACCGTGTCACTCATTTCCAACTGTTTCTCTTCACCATGGTGACAAGATATGGGCAAAAATGTAAAATGTGAGGACAGTCATAAGTTCGAGGACTGGTCAAAAGTGTGAGGACCAGTCAAAAATAACTTTTTCAGCCCTCTGAGTAGTCCATATGCACAAAAGGACTACCCAGAGGGCTGAAAAAAGTGATTTCTGACAGGTCCTCGCACTTTTGACCGGTGCAAAAATCCAATTAGTGCCATGTAAATACCTTTCCCATTGTATTTATTAAACAAATTTATATAGCTACCCAGCTCATATACAGTACTTTTAAAATTATTGTTGATACCATATTGTTTTTGTTGATCCTCTTTTCCACTTACAGAGCTAGTTTACTGTTTTTCTTTGAAAGCAATATTTAAAAACATTTAACCTACTGATGCCTCAATTAATGTAATTTTATTGGTATCTATTTTTATTTTGAAATATACCAGTAGCCGCTGCATTTCCCACCCCTGGCTTATACTAGAGTCAATAAGTATTCCCAGTTTTTTGTGGTAAAATTGGGTGCCTCGGCTTATATTCGGGTCGAGTATATACGGTAATTTATTAATACTAATATGACCAGAAGTTGCAACCATAACTTTTTAAAAGTTGAGAATGAAAGAATTCCTTGAGAATTTGTGAAGAGTTAATCCAACTTTGTCTCTAATTTCTCTCACAGAAGTAAATATGAATGAAATGGCCTAGAACAGAAATAAAGATTATTACCTTTTAAGCCCTACATGCCTCAGGGCCAGGCTATCTTTGAGACCGCCTTCTACCGCATAGCTACCAGCGACCGGTAAGATCCACAGAGTTGGTCTCCTCCGGGTCCTGTCAGCTAAACAATGCCGGCTGGCGGGCCCGCAAGGGAGGGCCTTCTCTGTGGCTGTCTCAGCTCTCTCGAACTAGTTACCTCCTGAGATCTGGACTAACCTCACCCTATTGGCCTTCCGAAAAGCTGTGAAGACCTGGCTTTCCAGCAGGCCTGGGGCCATTGATCTCGCTGTTGCAATTTTGCGAGATCCAGCCATGAATGGTATGCATGGGCTTTTAATATTTTTAAAATGTTTTTATAATGTTTTTAAATAATTTTCCTATGTTCTTTGTTGTATTATTTTTTGCTGTAAGCCGCCCAGAGTCCCTTGGGAGTTGGACAACATAGAAATTCGATAAATTAAATTAAATTAAATTAAAGAATACCATATGGAACTCCACTACTGTCTTCCTTGGAATTTCTCTTATTATTTTCGGAAACTAGATTAAATATTCAGAGAATCTTCACCCCCCCCCCCACCTGCTCTCAATTCTTCCTCTTCATTGCTCATTTCAAGCCTTCCTCCTATAATAGGCAGTAACAATAGAGTTTTTTTCTGATAAAATGGGAGACAACAGAGAAATCTACTGAAGTGGAATCAAGAAGGTAAATTAAGCTGCAGAAGGCTCACCAAACAGATTATAGTTAGCAGAGGAAGTCTGCGCAGCAAACGACCAACAACCGTCGAGTAAAATAACCACACTTTATTAACAACCAACTTCAAATAGTAAAAAAGGGGGAGTAACAGTAGAAACACAATCTGGCAGTCAGCCCAACAACGAAACAAGGGAGGGTATGGATAGTGTACGCAGCACCCAAAAAAGGGACGTTCAGGTAAATCAATGTCCATTTTCCTGTACGCTGCTCCCACTATCCACTAATGGGATATACCCAAACTCAAACCCCACGGGCGGGAACCTGACTGCCTCCTGAGTCCTCCCCTGCCAGGACAGTTTGGAGTACTCTGCGGCCAAAGGCCGAATCCACTAAATTATAAGCATGAATTTTGTACTGGTGGATGAACGGTACCAGCGACGACCAGGTTGTCACTCTGCAAATATCTGCTACTGATGCTTGTGTAGCCCAGGCCGCCGAGGTGGCTGCACTGCGTGTGGGGTGCGGTACAATCTTGCCAGGCAGCGGTCTGGAATTCAGTTCATACGCCAAGGCAATGCAAGCTTTAATCCACCTGCTAACCGTAGAAGCTGAGATCTTCAAGCCCATGGAAGCTGGATTAAAGGAAACCAGAAGTGCTTCTATACTACGAAATGAGGCGGTCCGACGAATATAATGGCGGAGGGTGCAACGAACATCGAGAGTATGCCACCTCTTCTCTCTGTGGTTTCGAGGTGACGGGCAAAAGTCCGGCAAGATGAGTTCCTGGGCCCTGTGAAACCAGTAATTCACCTTGGGTACGAACGAGGGGTCCAGCCGTGGTGTCTTGGAAGATACAAAGATCCTTTCGTATAGAAAGTGCTGCCAGTTCTGAGACTCTCCTAGCTGATGTGATAGCCAGAAGAAAAGTCACCTTAAAGGACAAGTACTTGAGGGCAGCTGACCCCAAAGGTTCAAATGGGGCCCCCATCAAGGTCCGCAACACTAGAGGCAGATCCCATGTTGGATAGCAGTGCACCATCGGGGGGCGCAGATTAGTAGCACCATGTAGGAAACCTTTGATGAGAGGATGGTGTAAGAGTGACTGATAGTGTGTGCAGGTAATAACCGTTGACAAGGCTGCTGCTTGACATCTTAGGGTAGCAGGGGCCAGACCATTTACTAGTCCCGTCTGCAGAAACTCAAGGATGTCTTGCACCGTCACCGCTGTGGGATCTACATGGTGCCTAGAACTCCAGCGGCAGAAAGCCCACCAAGAGGCCTCGTAAATGCCAGCCGTCAAAGGCCGTCTGGCCGCCTGGATGGTACTGCCGACTCCATCTGACAAGTTATCCTTCTTTAGAATGACCTGTTCAAATGCCAGACGGCCAATTGAAGCCACTGAGGCTCTGGATGAGTGACTGCCCCTTGACACAGAACTTGATGCGGGGAATCACCCAAGGTGGGTCCACAGATAGTGCCACAAGGTCTGCGTAACACATCCTTCTCGGGCAGTTGGGAGCCACTAGCAGTAGGTTGGCCCTCTCGGACAGCAATTTCCGAATGAGACGTGGTAGAAGTGGAATCAGAGGGAATGCGTATAACAGGCCGCTGGGCAACTTGCAGCGAAGAGCATTGTGGTCCTCCACCTGAGGCGCTGGGTAACAAGACACGAAGCGAGGCAGCTGGGTGTTGGCCGGCATCGCAAACAGATCTACCTCAAGGGGCCCAAATCGTGAGGCGAGCTCCCAGAATAGACGGGGATGGAGTTGCCACTCCACCGGATCTATCATTTCTCGACTGAGCCAGTCTGCTCTGACATTTGACAGTCCCGAGATATGATCCGCCCAGATCGAGAGCAGATTTCTCTCCGCCCAGCTGAACCGGGCTTCGGATTCTAACATCAGAGCTCGGGACCTCGTGTCCACCTCTCTGTTCACATGAGCCTTGGCCGAGATGTTGTCTGTCAGGATCAGTACATGCTGACCTTGTACTGCAGTTTGAAATTGGAGTAGGGCCAGCCTGATCACCCGGAGTTCCAGGAGGTTGATGCTGTCTTGTTGTTCTCGACAAGACCACTGGCCTTGTTCCACTAGGTTTTGGAGGTGCGCCCCCCATCCTCGAAGACTTGCGTCCGTCGTGAGGGTCAACCTGTCCGTGTCCAGGAACTCGCAGCCCTTGAGGATCGAGGCTGATATCCACCAATTGAGGGAAAGGCGGACCTGGGGAGGTAACAACACCTCGCACTTCGAGTTCGTGTTGCCCTACCTTTGGAAAGGAAGTAGGAGCCATTGAAGGGGCCTCGAGTGTCTGCGTGCCCACGGTACGAAGCCGAAGCAGGAGACCATCTTCCCGAGCAGTTGGGATAGTTGGAGTAAGGGTACTCTCCTCCGGATCAGAATCTGCTGGATCAGTCTTGGATGCTCTGAACCCTGTCTGGAGACAGATTCAGTCAAGGGCCAGGTCTTCCTATCACTGTTCCTAGCTGAAGTAGTCGGGTAGACGGCTGGAGATGGCTTTTTTCGAAGTTGATCGTGAAGCCATGCTCTTGGAATGCTCTCAGGACTAGTTTCATGTCCTTGACCGCCTGGTCATGCGAAGACGACAGGACCAGAATGTCGTCCAGGTAGCAAAGGACCCGAACCAGGATGGTTCTGAGTTTGGCTGCCACCACTGCTACCAACTTGGTAAAGGTGCGGGGTGCTGATGAGAGTCCGAAAGGCATTGCGCGGTATTGGAAATGGCGCCCCACATGCTCGAACCTCAGATACTGTCGGTGGTCTGGGTGAATGGGCACGTGTAAATAGGCATCCCACAAGTCGACTGACTGAAGATCTCCTTGTCTCACTCCCGCTAAAATCGACTGGAGGGAGTGCATTTTGAACCTGCGGTACTCTACTGTCCGATTCAGGTGTTTCAGGTTTAAGATGCCCCTCCAACCCCGGGAACTCTTGGGTATGAGGAAGAGGATTGAGTAGAACCCCGAGCCCTGTTAGTTCTGTGGTACTGGCTCTATGGCTCTGATTTCCAGTAGGTGGGCAATCTCTTGAGACATTAGGATCCTGAGTTCCTTTGAATGTTGGATCGGGCAGTGCACAAACTGATGAGGAGGACCTGAGAATTTGATAGAAAGTCCAGAGGAAGTTGTGCACCTTACCCACAAGTCTGAGGTTGACTGGGCCCATTGCTGGTGAAATAGATGGAGTCTCCCTCCTATCGGGCCCACTGCTTGGGCGTCACTTCCCTCTTCTGCCGTTTTTGAACCCAGACCCACGAAAGGGACGTTTGGACTGTTGGGTTTGGCCTCGGAACTGCTGTCTGTCTTGATATCTATTGCCGCCCTGGTAATGGGAGCGCTGCGAGGAGGACCCCCTGGGTCCTGAGTTGAGACAAAAGGGCTGCTGAGATGGGTATCGTGTGTACCTGCGCTCCTGATGGCGGTAGGACGACGGAAGTACCTTCCTTTTGTCCTTATCCTCGATCAATATGTGTTCTAGAGGATCCCCGAATAACTCAGGCATACGGGGCTGCGGCCAGCTTCCACTTGGCCTTAAGGTCGACCTTCCAGGGTCGCAACCAAAACAGTCTCCTCGCCGTGACATTGGATGCAAGTGCCCTTGAGGCAAATGTTGCCGAATTCAGGGACGCATCTGTGGCATATTCAGTGGCAGTTCCTATTTTATTTATGTCTTGAAGTAGTCTGGTGTCCTCGGGGGGGGTGGGTTGTCTTTTTTGCAGTTGCCTCAGCCAAATGAGGGATGCCCTGTTGAAGAAGGACGTAGCTGTTGCTGATCTGATCACCCAGGCCACTGCCTGATAAGACTTGTGAAAAGCCCATTCTGTCCGTTTGTCCTCCACTTTGAGCCCGTCCAAGGCGTCCGTTGAAATCATTGAGGACGCAGACAAGGCTGCCACCGGCTGGTCCACCAATGGAAGGGCTAGCAACTCTTCCAGTTCCGGGGCTGAACAGTATAGCTTCTTGTCCAAACTGCTGGGTGTTGTAAGTGAAGCCGGCTGATCCTAGGAATTTTGGATTACATCTGCGAACAGCTGTGGGCAGGGTATACAGTTTTTTTTCTGGTTTAGAAGATTTGAGGAGCGCATCATGGGGCCCCACGGTTGCGTGGTCGGATGTCTTGACATCTCCGGGCACTCCCAGATTAGTCGTGAGACGAGCCTTATGAAGAAGAGACTTGAACAAGGCCGGGTGGAAAAGACTGGTGAATGCCGGGGTATCCAGAGTCAACCCCTCATCCTCTGAGAACTCAATGTCCTCTGGCCCCTCGTCTGCTTGATCTGAATCCTCTGATGAAGAAGCCTGAATCTGAGGCGGCTGGAGTTGGGACTGATGCTGATAATACGTCCCCTGTGGCGCCGATGGTTGAAAGGGGGCCTCAGTAGCCTGCTGCAAGCCTGCAGCCAGAAGTGATGATAATGCTGACGAAAACATAGCCTGAAAATCCAGCTGAGTTGCTGGTAATGGCCCCCCTTGTGCCTATAGACTTACTGCCGTAGGTGTAAAGATCACCTCCGCCACACGGTGATGTTGGGCCGAAGAACCAGCCGCTGAGACATCTGTTAAGGAAAGGGAGACACCTTTTGTGCGGAGTAAAGAGTGGCCCAACTTGGCTAGGTCAGGAGTTACTGGGGTCATAGCCAATTCAGCCAAGGTAGTAAGTCCGGGGCCTGCCTCCTTTGATGCATAAGGCACGGCTTTTGAAGGATCTGTCTCCATGGATGGAGTTGTCGCCGCTGGTTTCTGAGCCTTGGCGCATATGCGCTCCAGTGCTTTATGGCGTTTTAATGCATCCTTGTCCTGCATGGATGGCGCCTTGTCTACACTGGATTTGCAGTCATAGTGCTCAGCCCGCTTTCCAGTGCTCTTCTTGGCTGATTTTGCCACCTTGCAAGGTGGGCTTGATTCCAGCTCCAGATCGGATGACAGAGGAGATTCAGACATGGTTGTCCAGTAAGGTATGTGACCTGGGAGGTTTTCTTTTGTTTTTGTTTTAAATTGAGGGTTATAATGTCCCCCCAAATCACGTTCAATAGCAGGGGTTTCCCTGTTCCAGTCACTTCCCCCTCCTAGTTCCTGATGACTGCTCCAAGGGATCTCAAATATCAGGCCGATCACTGGTGATTAGCCGAGGAGCTGGTTTAAAATAACTGCCCCAAATGGTGGGCGCACGAGGTGCCAAGTACAAAGGAGCCGGTAAGGAGAGGAGGTGGTCTAGAATCCAGCCAAAATGGCAGCCCGAGGGTCCGTTTCAATGGCAGGCACACGGGCGCGAAGTCTAAACTGAGCCGGCAACACATGGAGGTGTTCTGGGAATTAGCCAAATTGGCAGCCCGAGGGTCCGTTGTAATGGCAGGCGCACAGCACACGAAATTACAAGCAGCCAGTAATGCCGGGAGCCAGTCTGCAATCATCTAAATTGGCAGCCTGAGGGTCCAACCAACAGGTGGGTGCCCATGGCGCAAGAAGCCCAGGGGGGAGGGCGCACAGCAGCGGACTCACAATGGCGGCCCGAAGGTCCGTCCAAATGCAGCGCTTCAGAAAGGTCCTCACTATCACTCCTGATGATCGTTCTTCCATAGCCGCTCCTGAGGGGACAGGGGTGGCTGCATGTCAATCGCACCCCCACCACTCTGTGAAGAAGCCGGATTCGCTCTGGTATGTTCGTGACCGGCGCTGAGCTAAAGGAGCCGCTCGCTGCAGCGTGAGCGGTCTGAGGCTTCGTTCTCGCCACCCAGCTGATGAGCGCGCCCGCTATTCTCTCCCTCCGAGGGGCAAGACGAAACGTGAAAGGGAAAAAAATACTCAAAAATAAATTAAAAACCTAAGCATCCCTGCTAGGGAAAAAGAAAATTGAAACTCTGGAAGCAAACTCTGGGTAAAACCACGAGCTCCCAGGAATCACTTCAGCGTTTGCCAACAACTAAGTGAAGACTGGGGTATCATGGGATTGAGGGCATGGCTAAGCAACCGGAAAGGGGAAAAATATTTAAATTTCACTCAGTTGTTTGCCAAAGTACTGAAGGATTAACCCATTAGTGGATAGTGGGAGCAGTGCACAGGAAAATTAAGAGTGGAGCAATATGAAAGAATTTTCCCCATTAACTTTGTTTGTCGGAATCTTCTGGGAAGGTCAAGTTTGTCAGAAGCTTCTGGGAAGGATATATATAGTTTTATATATAAAATAAAGTTTTATTTTATTTATAGTTACAGTTGGGGGCTCAAATGACCATAAATTAGGAATTCGAGGATTATAGTTTTCCTATCAATGGTTATCTTGTTTGGGGTGAATGGAGGGGGAACCTTAAAAAAAAATTAGTGACTGAGCTGAGTTGGGTGCTGCCTGTGTGGATAAGAGAACAAACTTTAGGAGGAATGATCCTGAATGAGTCTGAAACTTTATTTCAAAGGTATAGTTTCTTATTTAGGGGCTTTGCTTTTCTTTCACATTCAAATTCGGGAGCAGAATACTTGCATTCCAGTGTTACCAGTTTCTATGAGATGGTTATTTATGACTGGTCACAACCATCAAAGCAACCATTTTGTGACTGTGCCTATATCTTATCAAAATTCCAAATATGTCAATTATACCCCTTTAAAACAATATATCTACTGTCTTCAACTAAGGATTACTGAGTAAAGCAGTATAATTCTGTCAAAGAGTCTTTGATAAAAAGAACAAATATATGCGATATTTCTTCAAGATCATTCCTGCATATTTTCAATGAAACAAGTTATACAAATCACATGGCATTTACTTAAGAGTATTTTTTCTCATCTAGTAGCTATATTTCTATTCTGATATATCCTAGTATAATCTTAAAAGTATCATAAAGCTATAAAAGATATTAATGGCCAGGTTATTCAATTAAGTACTAATAAAACTGAATGCTGAAATTTAAATGCTCTATTTATTGTACTACATGTAAATCACCAAACCTATGCATCACTTTATGTGCGTATATTTAATTGACACAATATTTATACATAATACTGTTGCCATTTTTGTGTTAATTTTAACACTCATTTGAAGTTCACTTTTCCAAAGAAAAAGTTCTAGTTATAATTTTACAGACACAGACAAGTAATATTTTTACTTGTTACCAAGCAACATTATTTCATATCAAAATGTCAGAGTGATAATAATAGAATGAAGGACAGTGAAATATAAAACTACAAAAGAAATTGCAGTTAATGAGTCTTTTAATCATAAGGTGTTATATAAAGACATTTTCAACATTCCAGAACTAAAGTATGAATAACTGTTACTACAAGTTCAATTTTAAAATATTTTAACTTAATTCAAACTAATTTACATTTTTAAAGAAGTTAAAATTATTTTGCATATAAACAAGAAGAAGAAAGTATTGTTATTCATACTACTGACTTTCTAAACTAAGGACTCAATATAATATTTAAGCACATCCTTCTGGTTTAGATGAATTACTTTAACCATTAAAATTTAAAATAGAAATGGCTATCTGATCATTTGAAAAGGAAACATTCCAAGCCACTTGTCAAATATCTTCTCAAATACTTGCCAGTATCTCACATGATACAGGTAATCTTCAACTTATGACAAAAATTGAGCCCAAAATTTCTGTTGGTAAGTAAAAAAATATGTTAAGTGAATTTTACCTCATTTTACGACCGTTCTTGCCACAGTTGTTAAGTGAATCACTGCAATTGTTAAATTAGTCAAATGGATAAGTGAATCTGACTTCCCCATTGACTTGTCAGAAAGTTGAAAAGGGTGATCACATGACCCTAGGACACTGCAACCATCATATATACGGGTTATCAAGCATATGAATTTTAATCACGTGATCATGGGGCTGCTGCACTGCTGCAACAGTCATAAGTGTGAAAACCAGTCATAAGTCACTTTTTCAGTATTAACTTTGAGCAGTCACTAAATGAACTGTTGTAAGTCAAGGACTACCTGTATCCCATCACTATACCTGATACAAGCATTTTGCAAAAACTAAGGTAAAAAAAAATACAGCAAAAGCAACAGCACAAATCTCCATATATAGTAGACCATCTGGTCACAATCATTCCATGACTTTGGTCGCCAACCGATTTGGTCATGACCCGAACCTAATTTTGGAAATTTGGTGCTTACAAAAAAAAAAATGGCGTGTAAGGGGAAATCGGTAGTGGAAAAAAAATAATAATTTGTGAATTTTTTGGTCAGAACCCGATTTGGCCATGGTCAAAAGCATTCATGACCAGAGGTTCTATTGTACATGGCAAAAGTCATTAGGCACAAATGTCATGTGACCGCAGTTCTAGTAGTCCTGGATGAGGTCATTAGGTGAAGATCTCATGCTTCTCCTATTCTGCCATACTCACTACTGCTTCAATTTCCCTGCCTATCTATCTCTTCCATCTCTGTTCTTTTGGCTTCTCTGCAAATTATCACTGCCTAGCTTACCCTTGGCAGGAGGAAGAAAACGGCAAAGGTCACCTGGAGGCTGCTGGGTGCAGGGTGACTAAAACAGCAAAGATACAGGGGAGATAGATGGGGGGAGATGCAGGGGAGAAGTGCACATTGTGGTCATAAATGTGGGCAGGCTACCAAGTGCTCAATTTTTGATCATATTCCCATAGGGCACCGCAATGGTCATAACTTCAAGGTTAGTTCATACCAACCATTCATTCAGACCCATTGTAACTTTGAACAGTTGCTGAACAAATGATCATTCAGCAAGGGCTACCTATATTTTTAACATTTCTTTTGAAGTTTTCAAGAACAATTACGAATTATATCTGCCTTCTAGTAGAGTATTGTCTACACATAGAGTAACTTGCAGCTTTCACTAAATGAATTAATTATAGTCTTCAAATCAAGCTTGATTTCTAGTAATTTCATAAACATCCATGTAGTTCTTTTGTTATGATAGAAGTGGCATGCATCCTTCTGGGACATTTTTTCAACTACCCAGTTTAACACAAAGCTGATAGAGTTCCCAGTGGTCTCCTAAACTATCACTATTCTTGCTGAACTTTATTTATTAATCAAATTTATAAGCCACTCTTTCTAAAGAAACTTAGAGCAGCAAACAAAACTAGGAAATACAAACAACCATAAAACACATGTTAACATACAAATCCAGGTTGAGGAGATCCGATAAAATTTGCATAGATTGGGTTCATAACCCTAATTTTATTCATTATTTGATTTCTCAGATTGAAAGAAAATGCTTTGCAGGTTTTAGGATCTCTTTGCCCCAAGGATTTTTTGTAACAATTCAAAATATGACTAACCTATACAAAACATTTAACTCTGCTACAGGAAATACATGGGAACATGATCAGAATTAGAGGTGTATCTGAAAAGGAAAAAAATCAGGCAGTTCTTGTTGACTGTGCTTACACTTTTACTTCAGCTCTCCTTCACTTTACTACATCAGAATATGATCTCAAGTTACTGTTTAAGTCTAAATGATAAGAGATTTCCAGAACTCAATTCACAAGAAATCAAATCTAGAGCAAATCTGATAGCACTTTTACCTCACTCCCAGGCTCTTTGGAATGCTCACCCCAGTGCTGGTATACAGGTAGTCTTCAAATTACAACAGTTCATTTGGTGACCATTCAAAGTTAAAATGGCACTGAAAAAAGTGACTTATGACAGTTTTTCACTCTTAGGACCACTGCAGCATCCTCATGGTCACAGGAACAAAATCCAGATGCTTGGCAACTGACTCATATTTATGCTGATTGCAGTATCCCAGGGTCCTGTGATCACCTTTTGCAACCTTCTGAGAAGCAAAAGTCAATGGGAGGAGCCAGATTCACTTAACAATTCTGTTATTAAAAACTATAGTGATTCACTTAACAACTGTGGCAAAAATGTTGCAAAGTGGGGCAAAATTCACTTAGCAACTGTCTCACTTAGCAACAGAAAATTTTGGCTCAATTGTGGTCATAAGTCAAGGACCACCTGTAATTAACAAGAAGAGAATGTCTGTATTTACACTCATTGTAGAAAAGGGATGACAATAGAATAAGCAGGCACACAACAGGATATACACTTTAAAAGAAATGTGCAAGGTTGCAAGCTGCTTAAAAAACAAACCAAAGTCTTTAGTGTTATTAGAGTTTTGTCAGTGTTAGGTGGCAGCAACTAGAGGGTTCTAATCAAAGTCACAGACTAAGCTTGTTAACTTGTAATAAGCACTTTTTAAAGAAGTATTGTGGTACAGAGAAAAGCAGTTCAGGAAGAGGTATCTTGTTTAGGCATTCTCTAGGCAGAAAAAAAAAGGATTAGGAACTAGATAATATATCTAAACAGTTCGAGATCAGACAAAAGCTTCAGCTTCAGACAGATATTGCTACTGGCACACTGATCAGCTGCTATGTAACTACCAGAAATCACCTTTACTTTCTTTCTTTCTTTCTTTTTCTTTCTTTCTTTCCTGTCCCTTCCTATTTTTTCCCTGGCTCTCAAATGGAGCTAATAAGCTACTGTTCCTCTCAGAAAGTAGAGCATAAGCCCGACCAGAAGAATTTCCATTTTCACAGAATACAGGAACAATTAGCATTGCTTTACATACTTCAATTGTAATTCTTCTAATATAATGTTATAATGCAATTAGCATTATTATGCATATATGCTCATACATATTTGATATAATAAAAGACATTTTCAAAAAGGGTACAGGTAGCCCTCAACTTACTACCTTACTGACCATTCAAAATTATCACTAACTCAAAAAAGAGGACAAGACATGAATCCAAAGTACCAATAGTCGCTTCTCCACCAAGTTATATTACTACACTTCAGGGACTCAGCAAAATGGTTGCATTTAGGTCATTTGTAACATCCCATGGTCATGTGACATTTTATGACAGTTGTGCCCAAAACTAGCAGTTTCTTCCGGGTTTTGGCAAAACCGTGCCCATAGTGAACTATTCATTTGCTTAATGATCACAAGAGTTCATTTTACAACTGCTTTTTTTTCATTAACTGCCACCAAAACAATAAAATCAGGTCAGTCACATGACCAACCTGCTTTATGACAGTTATGACTTACAAACGTAATGGGCAGACTCTCTAACAGTCCTGATGACTACTGAGTGCCAACTTGTTTAGAATTTGAATTCAGCATAAAAGTAGTGATCAATGCAGGTTTTCCAAGATGTTAGCATGATGCATGCTATTCTACATTAGGACCTTAGACACATTTTACACCTGTAACTAAAAAATATGTAAGTGAACAATACTTTCAAAGTGAAATGAAGTATGCCATCCACAACAGGCTATCAAGACACATTTAAAGACTTCCATCTTGGTAAAGCTATATACTAAATTTACCGGTCTTCATTTAATTCTCAAATATCTCAGGTACTGATTCAGCAGCTGTGCAACTTCACCTCACAAACATGGTGAGCTAATACTACAGAATTATGTAGCAGTAATGCTTAGGGAGTTGACCAAAGTTCAACGAAGCTCCTTTCTATAAAGTATTATGCGTATTCCAGCACAAATACTATATGTATATAAAACAATTATATAGTATCCCATCTTTCAAGCAGCTCTGGGCGGCTCCTAATCCTAATCATAAATTAAATTAATTTAAGGGAACATAAAATCATACTAAAGTTATAAAGCTCAACCCATTAAAAAATTAAAAAAAAACAAAAACTTGGTGCCAGATCAGTTCTAATGTGCAATTATCTAATCTTCTTCCAATGCTTGGGGAGAAAGCCAAGTCTTCAAAGCCCTATAGAAGGTTAAAAGGATAGAGGTCTACCAAACTTCATGGGGCAGAATATACCATAGGGCAGGAACTATTGCAGAACAGGCACACTTCATAACTCCCATCAGATGGCAATACTTAAGAGGAAGAGTCTAGGAGCATGCCCACGCTATCTGATCTGGTTGGATGGGTAGATGTCCTTAAGGAAAGGCAGTCCTTCAGATAACTTGGCCTTGTGCCATACAGGGCTTTAAAGGTGATGACTATTACCTTGAATTGCACCCAGAAAAGAAATGGAAAAGAAACTCGCACAACAGAGTTATTACAGGGGGAAACCTAGGGGCTCTAAATACTCATGTGCATTGCCACATTCTGGACAAGTTGAAGTTTCCAGGTGTTCTTCCAGGACAGCCCATGAAAAAAGTAATCCAAAGGGGAGCTAAGGCATGAGTAAACATAAGCAAGGCCTCCCGGTCCAGGAAAAGGCACAACTGATGTATCAGATAGATCTGTGGAAAGGCCACCCCAAATTGTGTACCAGCACAGTCTGGGGAAGTGCTATCCTTTCCAGAGTTGAAGATGAAGAATCACCTGATCCTGCGGGGTGGTGGTGGACAAAAACCGAAAGTCACTCTGTCTTGCCAAGGTTGAGTCAGAGCCAGTTCCTCCCCATCCAGATCCTTATAACCTCCAGGCACTCAGACAGCACTGCCAATGCATCATTTGCTGCCAAGGGATGGATATATACAATTGAATATCATCAGCATACTGAATTATTATTCCTTCACCTGACTTTATGAAGTACAGGAACTTACCATTATCTATGATATTTAAAAGTTACTAAAAGAGCCAGAAAAATTAAGAGAAAGTTACTGTATTTATTCTCTCAGCTCACTCTTAGGAAATATTGTCCATGACAATCACAAAGACTATTCTCATAACGTACCTTCAAGTTGCAAATTCCAGGTTAGAAGACACGTAAGTGAGAGAGCAAGGGAGTGCATGGGAGGGCACTGTAAAGGTGAGTCTGTGAGTGTTCTGACCTAGGCTTCCCAAGAGCATGAAGCAGACTCCTTGTCCTGATAAAAACCCCTTTTTATTAAGTTACCGTGAATTCCTCTCATTCACATCCAGCAAAGTCTTTCAAGGGAGAATTTACAGTCACAGACCTTATCTAGCTTGGAGAGCTGCCAGGCGGATATCTTCAAAACATGGCAAGACGTCTCTGAGAGTCATGAAGCAATTAAATGAACTAATTGTCGCCTGCAAACTCCACTCCCCTCTCGCTCTTTATTCCCTATGGGAGGGGCCATTCACCGTCCATCTGTGGCTTTACTCCTGAGTTGACCCTTGTTCCTTAGCTGTTCCCTTCTCCTGGCAGCTCTGTACATGCACACACTGGGAACAGGCTCCAGCTGTTCTTCTGCCCCACTGATGTCTGACTCCGAAGGCAGCTGACAACTGTCAGACAGCCCTGGCCCCATCTCTGCCTCCGGCGCAGAGCACTCATCAGAGCCTTCCCCAGACTCCAGGACTGGCCCATGTTCCTTTCCAATTTCCTCACTGTCTGTGTCCGCCACCAGCTCCACCGGCCGCTGGCAGGCCAAAACAGTGGGAGGTGCAGCTCAGCTCAGGTGCACAAGGGTGCAAGGGATTTAGCTAACAGACATGGCAAGAGGAAGGTGCAAGGGGTGTATGAGAAGCACAACATGAGTTAGGCAGGATGAGTATGGCAAGGGTCAGGGAGGGTGCAAGAGGATGTGATACAACAATGCTGTGGAAGAGATGTGACGAAGGTTGGGTATATAAGAAATACAGTGAGGGTCAAGAAAGATGCATGAGAGGAGTAGCATAGGACAAAGAGGACACACAAGGATGCAGCATGGGTCAGAGACGGTCTGCAGCACACAGATGAAGTGTATAGGAACCAGTGCAGGTTGGGGAAGACACACAAGTGCCCACATGATGCGAATGCAGAGGGACTGGGAAAGCGTGCTTGAGGAAACTTGTTGAGATTTGTTATTTTTCCTGCAAGATTCTCCATTGACTTTCTGGGGAAGCCAGCAGGAAATGATTCAGGGCACTGCAACCAATCATGAGTGCAAACTGATTGCCAAGTGCTCAGATTTCAATCACCTGACAGGGGATGCTGGGACAAGCGGAACATCAAGAACATAACCACTATTGGTTTAGTGCTGTTGTAGTTTCAAATAATCATAGGTTGAGGATTACCTGTATTCAAACATACTTTGTTAGTTTGTTTGATTCACTGAAGCATAGCCTCAGAAAAATTGACCAAGCTCTATAAATGTACTAATATTAATAACCATTTTCAATGAACTGTTTTATGAGACAGTGGCCTGAACAGAAATCTTTGCTACATAGCCATAAAAAACCCAAGGCAGCAAACATGCATTTATATATGCCAACTCAAAGCAGTGAACACACCTAATAATTCTGCCTCCTATTTTTCCTACAACATTGTGACTTAAATTCGGCTAAGAGAGTTTATAAAATGGCCTGATTTACCCAGTTAAGATGCTTAAGAATGTGTTAGTCCAGTGATGTGCTAAAACCTATGTTTTTATTCACAGCATCTATTATTTTTATTGCATTTCTCACTAAATGATTTAAGTTCACATATTATGTAATCCATAATGAGATTTAGTTTGGGTTTAGCATGTTTAATAATTCAGCCATTGTTTGTAAAAATGATAATTGCTTAGTGGTATACCCAACCCAGCCAACTGTTATTTATTGAACAAACTGTGGTTAAATAAGCCACAATTATGATTTGCATGCAGACAGCATGCAATATTTGTGGCTTTAAATATATAAACTACTTGCTCTGAATGATACAAAACATCATTAATTTATAAGTCTTCGTAAATGTATTTTACAGACATAAATTATAGAACAGATGAATAAGGTTAATTGTTAGTGCTTGAGACTTGAGAAGCATTTAATTTAATTGTAAAGTTTCTCCAAAATTTTGTGTTTTTAAATTATACTTAATTGTAAACCAACAATTAACCAAATTACTATAAAGTTTCAGGCTCTTTTATGAGAACATTTATATTTTCCCAAAATTATCAAATACTAAAAATAAAGCCATTACAGATTTGATATTTAAACTTAAATTTTCAAAATGCCCCCCAAAATTATAATAATGTCAGAAATGCTAGTTGTAAGAATAGTAATTGTTTTATTTTTGTATTTATTTGTAGGAAATACAACATTAGCAAGCTGGACAATAACACACTATTTCCCAATTACTGATAATATACTAGAGAAACAATGATGGCAGACTTACAGGCGGTTATCAGTTCCTTTGTTTTATCTTATGGAGATAAAGACAGACTGGTAAGAAAGAGTGCTGGAGTAATTTTCTGGAAATAATTTAGTAGAGGACTTTTCTAACAGAAAAGGCCACAGAACCCACTAGTAAAAAAAAAAAAAGCAAACAAACCCAGAACTCTTGATCAAGAGGCAAATCTCTTATGACAGACAATATCTGTGTTTGGGTGAACATTTTCCTTAGTTTCATTTTCATGGAACCTAGGATTCTGCAAAACGTTTTTTGAAAGGCTCAAATCTAGTAGACACGTTGTGAAACAGCCTGGTCCTAATTTTATGAAAAATTGGGGAAGGAAGAGGTTAATCTTGGAGAGTAAAACGAACAACACAGTGATGACTGATCATAAACATGTTAGGAAATAGATTTTTAGTCCAAATTAAATTTACTGGTGATGGGTAAACGGAACCTCTAAAATGTTTATAAGATGATGATAAAAGTGAATACATTTTTCTACCATGTTTCCCCGAAAATAAGACATGTCCTGAAAATAAGGCCAAGCTTTATTTTTAGGGTGGGCCTAAATATATGCCCTCCCCCCAAAATAAGTCTCTCCCTCTGTCACACACACACACAGAGAGGTCTCTCCCCCCAACCCACCCAAGGCAGCCACATCCCTGCAAATTCCTGCGCCCCCCACCCCTTTCGCCGCCCGTGGCACCAACTGTAAATTTCGAGTGCCTGCTCCTTCTCCATGGTAGCGGCCTGCCCGCTCTCTTCCCCATGCCCAGGCACCGCATCCACATAGCCTCTGCTATGTTTGGAAATCACAGAGGCAGAGTTTGGGGGAAAGAAAGAAAGACTTCTGCTGCTTCTGCTTTTGGCTGCATGCAAGGAAAGCAGCAGAAGTCTTTCTTTCTCGCCCCCAAACTCTATCTCTGTGGCTTCCAAACCCCAGCCAGGGCAGCGGCCCGTCTGGGAGTGTGCTTCCCACTCTATGGTACAGCTGGAGCTGGAGCCTGGAGGGAGAGCTGGCCCAGGACGTGGCTTCTGCTATGAATTCAAGGACCTGGTGCTCACCAGCTTCACCTATATCAATATGGTGAGGCCTGGGAGGCACGCGCGGGGGGGGGGGACAGGCACTCACACAGATTGGTGCTCATGTTCTACACACACCCTGTGGGAGGAGAGGGGCTTGATGGTGGCGCATGAAGGGAACCTTTCTCTGCCGGACTCCCGGCTGTGAGTGCACAGCCTGCCCAGGCCTCCTGCACCCCAAAATAATAAGACCCCCCCCAATAATAAGGCCAAACCCTTATTTCGGGGTTCAAAAGAAAATAAGACCCTGTCTTATTTTCGGGAAAACATGGTACAGTAGAAGGAAAATTTATCTGATACTAAAATCTTCCAGATTTACCAGAGGAAATTGTACCACCACCACCCCCCGCACGACTCCCACTTTTGGCATGCGATGGCAAAAAGGTTAGCCATCACTGCTCTAGGGTTATAGAATCAGCCTATTTTTAAATATAATTTTAAACCAGTATTTCTACACATTAGGTATATAGATATTATCTATAGGTGAGGAAAAAATAATAAGTTCAAGAAGTACTTATTTTCAAAACCCTTAAAATGACTTACAAACCAAATGCAAATAGTCCTTGGCTTACAAAAGCTCATTTAGTGACCATTCAAAGTTACAATGGCACTGAAACCGTTTTTCAATTACAACCTTTGCAGCATCCCCATGATCATGTGATCAAAATTCAGATGCTTGGCAGTTGATTTATACTTGTGGCCATTGTAGCGTCCCGGGGTCATGTGATCATCTTTTGCAACCTTCTGACAAGCAAAGTCAATGGGGAAGCTAGATTCACTTAACCAGGTCACTAACTTATCAACTGCAGTAATTCACTTAACTGTGGCAAGAAATGTCATAAAAGGGGGCAAAGCTCACTTAACAAATGAAATTTTGGGCTTAATTGTGGTAGTAAGTCGAGGACTACCTGTATCTAAAGAAACACAAACTCTTCCTTATCACCTATGAAGATGAAGCTTCTCTTCAAGTTCTTCATTTGGTGAACGTATACATAAAAAAGGAAAGACTGTATGTAAATCTTAGAATGTATTGTTCTCTGACGGCAGACTTTTTTAACCACAAAGTTTTATCACAAAGTTTATGGTACTAGGTTGAGATATTTCCTCAGGTATTTTAAGTTGGTTTTATGATCTATCTACTTTATAACTTAGAAAAATCTTATTAGTTTATACCACAAATAAACTGCAAATAATTTTGGAGAAACAAAATAAATTCAAGTGCTTGGGATCATGTTTGAAAATCTTTTTTTAATCTGGGAAAAAACCCTAGACATAAAAAAATTACAATGTCAGAGTTACTATGTTACTTTTACTGTTACTATTATGTTACTGTACTACTATTACTATGTCAAAACCAATTATACAATATGCCATCTTCTATGATATGTATGTTATAGCCTACAAAAATATTTTACTTCATCTGATACTTATGATAACTTAGGCTTAAGTTGTTCATTAAATGATATCCAAAAATACATTCTGGGTTGCAAGTAACATTTTCTTAGTTAAAATTATATGTAGCTTCCTATAGTTAAATGACTCTTTTCATCAACTTAAGTGCATTTTTTTAAAAAACTCACAATATTTGTACAATAACATTTGATAGAAACTTTAGGAAAAAAGCACTTTTTACCACACCATGTCTCATTTTCTATGCAACACATATTCAGAGAAAAGGACTCCCAATAGCTACTCTTTAGCCATTAAAAACTTTAGCCATTAAAAACTATTTAATTTGAAGCTAAGGAGGTAATATAAATTCTTGTTATACTGAATTACTTATATATATCTCCATAACTTTTGACTTCTTTACTCTCTGTTAACTGCCATGATGACATAAAATACTTTGACAAATAGTTGTCAAAAGTGTTTCTTGCTGTCAGTGGTTCTAGATTTAACTATTTGTGAAATAAGAATAAGTAAATCACCAAAGTGTAGGTGGACACAGAGACCTGTAAAGCCTAAACATTGGATACTGCATTAACATTACTCCCTCCCAGAAATAGGATTGAAGTCTTATTGTCACTTTTTAAAAGGAACACAAATTCAAATTTAGAAGTACAATTCTTTAGAGTACTGAAAATACGTTAAAACCCAACAACTAAAAAGCACGCATGAATTTAAGATAAAAGCACTAAAATAGTTAATATAATCACATCTGAAACAGAAATTGAATACTTAAATATGAACTTTCTAGGAATAGTTCAGAATGTTATATTAAGATTTTAAAGCACTATAGAAATTCTAATTGCCCAAACTGATTTGTTTTGATTTCATTAGGTAACAGTTAGTGTAATACAGTGGCCCCCAACTTTTTGGGCAGCAGGGACCGGTTCCGTGGAGAGGTTCTTCCGTAGCCCAGAAGGGGCGTGATTTCACATGCTGCCTGCATCCTATGGATGTGGCTTTGTGTGGCCCGGTTGCTGGCATGCCATGGACCAATACCTGTCTGCAGATCTGATATAATAAACTGAATTTGCAAAGAAACTTTGAGTTAGAATATTCTTAAAGTTTTAGTAAATATTTCTTCTAAAAATACTGTAAATAATAGGATCCTTAAAAGGATATCTCAAGATCTAAATAATAAAATAGGTTCATATATGGAGGAGGTGGTCTATAAGCTAGTTAAATTTTAAAAGATTATAACACATAGATGTTTCAATATTGGATTATGATAATCATTATTGTATGGTCTTCATTATGGAAATATCTAAACGTTTTTAAGGATAGGACTATGTTAAAATCACTGATATATGTAAAGTATAGATAATTGCTACGAACTCAGAATAAAGCTAAAATAAGTAAAAACTAAAAAAAAGAAAAAAGAAAGACATGCACAAGTTAGTCTATTTAAGATCCAAAATCTTCAGAGTTTATATAAACTTCAGAATAGATACAAATGAGAAAGCAATTAACAGTATTTTTTTCCAGGGCAGGGCAGGGGGTGGGGTGCGAGGGAAAGAGAAGATGGGGTTGAGACCTGTAAGTAAATGTCAGGCTTTACCTGAGCATCAGTGCTACGTCTGATCCTTGCCAGGAAACATAACATACATGCTAAATGATAAATTGACAGCTTCCTTAATCAAATATAGAGGTTGATTCTGCTGAGTGTTTCACTGTTTGTTATTCACAGTACCACTATAAATTCATTCCATTATTTAGACATGTACAATGAGGCAGGCAAAATATTGGTTATCAAAAGCTACACAATATACATAAAATGAAAATATTAACCCAACCATATGTATTATAGACTATACATGTACATAGACTTTTGTTTCCAAAATACAAAATGAAAGAGCCAATAAGGTCAGGAGAAGGGGAAAGAGCCAGAAGAACAAGGGTAGAGCAGCATCAGGTAAGAAGTGATCTGCTATTGCTTTTCCACCAATTTAGGATTTAGCTTAATATCAGAGTATACTCTCTGTATTAAGGCTAATTCAACCCCAAGGAAGTTATTTGAATAATGCTACACCTATTTGCAACAACTTAAAGCACCTATGTCCTTTCCAAGAGTCACATTATTGTCTTCTAACACAGCCATGAAATCCAGAAAAAAAACACATTTGTTTAAGATTGTAAACAAGAAGCGTGTTTGTGCTCTCATACATTCTGGATCAAGTTTGGAAGTTTTAAACCAAAGTGCTACAAAGCCCTATTCCCAAATTAAAATACTATTTTCTCTAGATTAGTTCACACAAGAGAACTATCTTGAATCTAACCCAATTATAAACATACAAAAATTCTACTAAGCTAATTGGGCAAAAACTCTAATTCACATCAGGCATCTTCACTATAGGCCATGCACATCTCTATTACTGTTAAGATATTTAGTAGTTACTCTTGATTATCGACTTAATGTAACCATCAATCACTATGCTAAAAAATATCATTCCCATGAAATAAATTCAAAAGTTACACAGTAACAGATAAATGAATCTGCCCCAATCATCAGCCTAACACACAAAGCATTTACTATGAACAACTGATACAAGCAGTGCTTTCATATCAATATTATGCCCAACAGTGAGAAACTTCTAGCATTTCAAGGACATTTCCAGGCTTTCTGCAACATGTTAATGGCTGTTTTTCAAAACTGGAAGGACATCTGAGGAGGATATTTAGGGGATTTTAAGGAGCAAAACGATACTTTAAACTAAGGGGCAACTTAATTCCTTAATCCTCCACCCACAAATGGCTGGAATTTTGGTTCCAGCTTTCACCATAAGGGAGAGGCAGCTTTCAAGGGCAGCAAAAGGAATACATCAACTACAGTGCTCTAGGTACTTCTGTTATGCACCTGATTTTTATATATACATATACACATATACTACACACACATATATAATGAATAAAAATCAGGTACATAACAGGAGTATCTAGAGCATTGTAGAGTAAGCATGTGTGTGTGTGTGTACCAAATACACGGTAGCCTGCTACAGTTACTGCACTGATGGATATCTCCTGTCTATAAAAGAAAGAAAATATATCACTTTACACTTGACAAGACATTGATAAAAATAAGGAAAGGCAGCTTATTTTTTTAAAAAAGTAGAATAGTGATTGGATAGCCAGGCAATTAAAACAATGGCCTAGTCTCATACTAAGCTTCAATAATTATTTTCAATTATACTTGTCCTCCTTAACAATTATAAAGTTTATAAACTAACCACAAAATAAAGTTAAAATATGATTGTTTCTTTACTTTGCACTGCCATGTGGCTTTCAATTCTTTTTTTTTTTTTACAGTATTGTACACTGGGAAAGGGTTCTATTACACCCTGATGTTGCATACTCTACCTTAATAGTCTTGAGGACCGGTAATCAAACATTTTAAAGTTACATTTTTATTATGGGAAAAAATAAGGACAAATAAGCCAACTTATTCATTGGGTTAATATGAAAAATGAAATTATGCACAAGGGTGTAAACCTAATTCAGCTACCTAAAATTCAATGAATCATACACCAATTTAACCTGTCTCTTTAGTAGAATAGAAAACCATTGGCTACCTGGACTAATCTTAATTGGTTAGGAACCTATATTCTACGAGATTGACCCCAGCTATATTTACACAAATTATTCCATGGTTAACTGAAGTATAGTTTGTTTACTTAACCAAGTGCCTGAATCAATAACCATAGAACCATAAACAAACTACATAGGTTCACTTCTGAGCCACAAACTAACCAAATGTTCAGTTTAATATGTTTGAACACATCCCTAATATTAGCACAACAGTTTCACTCCCTAAATCAGTACATGCGGTCATGTAAATAAGTCCGAATGAACAAGCTAAATCTTATTTTTGTAACAGTAATTTTTTTTGTGTTAATATCACATTATGCCTTCATCAACCTCTAGGGCAACCCTTTCAATATCGGACAGTACATAGACTCTATTGGTTGGAAAATACATGAAACATACAATCATCTTAACCTCTTTGAGGTAATTCAATTTCTTCGACTTATTTGAACTGAGTTCCAATTCTCAAAAGGGTTCCACAACACATTACAGGTACTCCTCAATTTACAATCATTTGAAGTGACTTATGATCAATCCTTGCACTTACAAACATTGCAGCCTCCCTGCAGTCACATGACCAAAATTTGGACACTTAGCAACCAGCATATACGTTGGCAGCATCTTGGGAGTCACGTGATCACCATTTGCAACTTTGTCAGGGAGCTTTGGACAAGCAATGTTAATGAGGGAAGCTGAATTTAAAAACCATGGTGATTCGCTTAACAACTGTAGCAAAAAAAAGTCATACAATTGGATGCAACCTGCTCAACAAGTGGATCACTTAGTGATGAAACTCCCGCTCCTAATTGTTGTCATAAATTGAGGACTCCCTATAGTGGGCTTTGACCCAAACATAAGCCTACAAGAATAAATTATTTTAATTTGAGAAAGTAGAGCTGCCCCCTTCTAGACTGAGTGCTTATACAAAAAGGCTTTGTCAAAATATTTCTAGTAGCTTTCTTCAAATCACTATCATCCATACATGCAAGACTTAAACTTCCAGAAATAAAAAGGCAACCAAGATGTTGTATTTAAGGAGGGTGGGGGGGACCCTCAAGGAAGTCTTCCCCTCCCGTATTTAATAGAAACCAAAAAGGAAGTCAATGCCACTCACCAGTAAGCAGTCCGAATTCACTTCAGATTTGGGGTCTTTTATCATCATCCCGATTTTTTCAAACCGGGACTCAAAGCTTTCTCCTGTCGACATAATGTTGAAGAGGCGGTCTCCTTAATCCACAGGAAATCAAATCTGGAGGACAGGGTGGGGGGGTGGGGGGGGTTGTCTCCCTGAGTTCTCCCTCTCAGAGAAGAGCCGGAGTCTGGCTGGGGTTGTCCCTTGTCCTTCCCCCGTTACACATCGTCGCAAGACAAAAGCGAACGTCGAAAACGGGAAGGGAGGCGCTGCTCCGTCCTGGGGGAGCCGCCTTCTCTGTCGCCCCGCGAGTCTCTAGGCTGTACTCCCTAGCCCGCCGGTGCGCTCTCGTCTCCAGCCCGAGGCCCTGTGTCGAAGGAACCACATTTTCCCCGATCAGTGTAGCGGTTCCTCCCGCTTCTCTTTGGGCATTAGCCGCACAGCAGCAGCTTTGAAAGAAGGGAAGAAGGGGTGGAGGGAAAGCGCGAGGCCTACCATGAAAAACAGGAAACTTTCTCAGCGGAGCGTCATCCAGCTGCTCCCTCCACCGAGACTCGGGCCTGAGGCGGCGCACGGCTTCATTTCGTACTCAAGCCACGGCGGAGGTAGCGCGGGCGAGCCGTCTCAGAGGCCCCGCTAGCCCCCACTTCTGGGTCGGGGAAAGCAAGCCGACGCCTCCGCTTTGCTGTCCAGATGCGCGAGTTTTCTTCGGCCACCGCGTAACGGTTGAGATGCTTTCTTCCTCTCCTCGCTGTCTTTTCCCTCCTCTTCCGCGACTTCTCCGGCCGCTTTTTCCTTTCTTTTTCCCGATGCGGACCGGGATTCAAAAGTCTCGGAGAAGTAGGTGAAGCTTGCTAGAGTTCCGCTGCTCTGGTTGCTGCCCCACCTTGGTCCGTCGTGGCGCCGGGATGGGGGTGGGGAGCGGGGGGGAGAAAAGAGAGAGAGAGAGAGAGAAAATGCAAGCTCCTTCCAACTGCAGAGATGAACGAAGGCAAAAAAGTACAAAGCCGCAGGGTAGTCACTATCGCCTCAGCACAGTAGCTAACCGAGGAGGGAGCCCTCTCACAAATATGTCCGCCTTCCTGTTCAAATAGTCTAAGCAAGACCGGAGGAAAGGGCGCATGCGCCGGAGGAGAACCACCGCCGGCTGTGACCGCGACTGCAAGCGCGCGCATGAGCGCGAGTGCCTCTCCGCCCTGTCTTAGGGCAGACTCGGCCCATCCGCTGCTGCCTCTTTCTCACGCCTCACCGAGGAGAGCTCGAGAATTAACGGCCGGTCTGCGCACGTGAAATCTTGAAGTGATTACTAGGCGGCGGCCTGCGAGTAATATGGCAGCCAATTCAGAATTGTCCAAGAACGGTTTCCCTATGCAGAGGATTAGCTTACTCCTCTGGAGTAGGTTCCTTGTGGAGCGCGTGTTATTCCGTGCCATCTTTTTTGGGAAAAATTGACGGTGTTGTAGTTAAATCTTCTTGTGTGGATTGGTAGTGAAAGTCGAAAGATCAGTGCCTCTTCAGCGCCCTGGATGTTTCTCATTATGCGTATCCTGAGAGGAATTCCCATTTAATGAATTCAGATCTAGAGAAATGGACAATTGAGCAAGAAAAAAGATACCAGGGGTTGTCAAGTGAGTATATTTTGAAAAAATAACAATTCAATGACCAACAAAGTAAATCATAAGGTGTTTTTTATTGCCTTTCTGTTGGTAGTTTGTGATCAATGGTTTGTGGCTTAACTAATCATAATGATGCTGCCAGAGAGATCCTGCCATGGACCAGGAGGTCTTCTCTGCAAAAGTTACAAAGTAGACTATCTGGGCTGCAAAAATCTGGATGATTAATATATGGCAGCAGAAAGACAACATCCAGAAAGCATCTTAGCTTTTTCTGATGGAAATGTGTATGTAATTTTCATGGACTGGGAAACTTCCTTTGTTTTCATCTTGAGGGAAACACTTTAGGTTACTTTAGTGCTACTGTACTTCCATTAATAAAAGACTTCTGCCTTTATTTATCTCTTTATTACTTTTCTTATAAAAGGTTGCTATCTTCTTGTCCCAATATCGTTTAATTTGTATTATTCACATGAAATATAAATTTGCATATACTTAATATAATATGTATCAGTTACCTGAACAACTGAACAATATCCAAATTTTGTTGTTTTGTTCAAGAGTCAAATTCTGTTGCCTTCCCTTTGCTTTATTAATTTAGCATTTCAAGGGCATATCATAGAATAACTGCTTCTGTGGAATCACTAAATCACACATAATTATTATTTTGCAGCATCTATCATATGGACATTAAGTATTTGCTACCATTTTTCTTTTTTTCTGTGTACTGTTGCCCTGCCTATATAACTATATGCAGAGTACATCATGAAAAAGATGGGGCTAGATGAATCAAAAATTGGAATTAAGATTGCCAGGAGAAATATCAACAACCTCAGATATGCAGATGATACCACTCTAATAGCAGAAAGCAAAGAGGAACTAAAGAGCCTCTTAATGCCAGTGAAGAAGGAGAGTGCAAAAATTAGCTTGAAACTCAATATTAAGAAAATTAAGATCATGGCATCCAGCCCTCTCCATTCCTGGCAAATAGATGGGGAAGAAATGGAAGTAGTGACAGATTTTATTTTCCTGGACTCCAAGATCACCACAGATGGGGACTGCAGCCAAGAAATTAAAAGACCCTTGCTCCTGGGGAGGAAAGCTATGGCAAATCTAGACAGCATTCTAAAAAGCAGAGACATCACCCTGCCAACAAAAGTATGTATAGTCAAAGCTATGGTTTTCCCAGTTGCAATGTATGGTTGTGAAAGTTGGACCCGTAAGAAAGACTGAGCGCCAAAGAATTGACGCCTTTGAACTATGGTGCTGGAGAAGACTCCTGTGAGTCCCTTGGACTGCAAGCCAATCAAACCAGTCAGTCCTACTAGAGATCAATCCTGACTGCTCTTTAGAAGGCTAGATCCTGAAGATGAAACTCAAATACTTTGGCCACCTAATGAAAAAGAAGAACTCACTGGAGAAGAGTGTAATGCTGGGAAAGATTGAGAGCAAAAGAAGAAGGGGACGACAGAGAATGAGGTGGCTGGATGGAGTCACTGAAGCAGTAGGCGTGAGCTTAAATGGACTTCAGAGGATGGTAAAGGACAGGAAGGCCTGGAGGAATATTGTCCATGGGGTTGTGATGGGTCGGACATGACTTCGCAACTAACAACAACCATTTTTCTTAACCATTTAGGGTGTTTGGATTGTTATATAATTGTCCTGATGTAAACAAATCTTGACTTTTTGTTTGCAATTACTGGGGCTTTCTGTGTGTTTTCAGAATTTGATTTAAAAACTCAGTGTATAATGCCACTTTAGATTTTTCTTCACTTTTATTTAAAAAACAGTCAGTGTTGCATATAATTTCACTTTCAGCTTATTAAAACCCTAACCCTAACCAAGCTAGGCATCTGATCTCTTGCCCTCTTGATAACTGTTACTGATAAGAAGCTGGAAAAATATTACTTTTTCTCAATTAGACTCATCAGCCTATCCCAGAAGAGAATATTAGTAAACATGGAGACACCAGAGTAGAAATACTGCATAGATAGTCCTCAACTTATGACGACAATTGGGACTGGACTTGCCATCACCAAAGCACAACAGCATTGTGTCAAGGTTCCAAGTAATGAACCCTGCCAATTCAGCAACTCTGAAACTTTTAGCTTTCTCAAAGAACTGCTTTATAGAGTACATCATTTCGACACAGTTGAAAAACAAATCAGCTCTTATTTCCCACGCTTTCAGTATAATTAAAGATTAGACATCTCACTCCCTCCTTGTCATAGGTCACATTGTCCAATTAGGTGTTCTGGCGTCTCCTTGGTAACCTCTTCTAGTCTCTGGCCAGCACTTGTTAGGATGGCCTTGGTTACCACGAGATAGTAATTTGTTGATGTCTGATCTGACATTCGAAAGCTCCATTCTCCCTGCAACGTATTTCAAGCTGAGATACAGAGAAAATGGCTGTGACAGGCCCAAGCCGTTTTGAAGTTGACACATTGTTTATCAATGGCAATCCCTGCAGTC
Source organism: Ptyas mucosa (assembly GCA_012654045.1). Taxonomy (NCBI): domain Eukaryota; kingdom Metazoa; phylum Chordata; class Lepidosauria; order Squamata; family Colubridae; genus Ptyas; species Ptyas mucosa. The sequence continues at coordinate 23,395,253 of WNWU01000003.1, forward strand.
TTGGTTGCCATTGTTAACCATATCCTATAGTCACTAGGTAAAACAGCCTCCTGTCACCTTTCACAACCAAGTCAGTGGGAAGCCAGCAAGAATTTGCAAATCCCAGGCAGCTCCCAGGATTAGGGTTAGGGTTAGGGTTACCGTATCCAGATAAAATCCACTTAGGGTTAGGATTAGGTATCCATGAATTCTCATAGCAAAATGGAGATCGTCAATCGATTAGAAGTCCATAGGTATGATTAGGAAGGTGGATTGTTTTCGAGCCTGCCTTATCTACTTTTCATTGGAAAATACATGGGAAAATGCTATTCGGGTAAAATCCACTTAGGGTTAGGGGTAGGTCTCCCTGAATTCGCAGAGCAAAATGGACATTGCCAATGGATTCAGAGCCCATGGGTATGATTAGGAGCATGCATACGTTTCCAGCCTGTATAATTTATATTTCCTGAGAAAATACATAGGAAAATCCCATTTGTGGAAAATGCAGTCAAAGTTAGGGTTAGGTTTCTATGCTCCAGAGAAGAAAACAGACATCGCCAATGGATGCGGAACTGATGGGTATGGTTAGTAGGGTGGATCCTTTTTAAGCGTGCCTTATCTAGTTTACCTGGGAAAATACATGGGAAAATCTCATTCGCGAAAAGTCCACTTAGGGTTAAGGAAAAGTCCACTTAGGGTTAAGGTTTTAATCTCTTTAAAAAAGAGATTTTTCTTAAACATAGCTGGTGCATTAAATCATAAACGCTAATTTCAATTATCATTCCTATGGTTTATGATCCAGTGAGCTAATGTTTTTAATTTGTTACAGCATACTCAGCTGATCTCTGATATATAATTGAGTATTCCCAATTTAATGCTACTCATGTGATAAGAACAGACAAGATGTTTGGATATATTGTAAAACTCTTACTGCCTGAATTTCCAAGTTAGTCTGTTACAGCAAAAACAGAGTTTTGCCTTTATGCATAAGGAATATATTATTAAATAACTTGTTTTAATGTTTCCCCCTTTTTCCTCTTTCCCCTCCCAAGAATGAATATCTGTTATATAATACTCCTTATTCACGTCTATATTATGTTTATCTAATAAATTTGCTGTGATGCATTAAAATTGGATAAGCATGTTTGTGTTTAACCATCTTTATGGGTTGAATTGCAAAAAGAAATGGCAGCACCACTTTTTAAAAAATAAACAGATTGCTACATAGTCTTTTGACTTTATCTCCTAATATATTTATTGTGGGACCCATTGCAAATTGTAATATTTACTTCAAAGAAAAGAGAACCCTAACATTATTTTATGCTGGTCTGTGTCCAATAAATAAATAAATGCGTGACTGATTGAAAGTAACATATAAATTCTGTTCCAGAATATGTCAAAAAAAAAAACCCCAATGATTCGGCTTTAAATGATTGTTTATACAGACAACAAGGAGGATAGAATAGTTTTTACAAGCAAGCAGTTGGACTTCATGTGTGCTCTTTTTCATAACATCAAAATTCTTCTGGGGGTTGAGATGAGCAATATATGATATTATATAATGTTATATAATATATGAGCAATATATATCATGTTACTGAATTTGTCCACCAGTCCAAATCAGCATGGCTAATGGTGACCTATGATGATAATTATAATCCAATAATATAAGAGCTATATGTTCCTCTGTTTAAGACTTCATAGTTATGTGTCTTCTAAAATGATATAAATTTGGAAACCTAAACCTAAATCTAATACATTTAGTGGAGATGCTGCACTGTGTTCAGCAGAATATATACAACACAACACAAATATTTTATTTATATGAAAAAAAATTCTACCCTATGTTTCTAGTATCTATCCTGTTCTTGAGACAGTTTGCAGTTTCTTGATATAAATGTTATTTTTAAAAATATGAAAATACAGTTAAAAGTGTAACAAAAAACATATATTGTGAAAAATATAAGATCAGATAAAATGAAGCCTCAAATATTTACAGTAGCAGGAAAAAGAATAAAATCTATATTTTATCCTGATTCTCAGTTTTTGTCCATAAAAATATTAGACTTTTTTGAACATTTTCTGCCCAAAGGTTTATTAGCAGAAGAGATAGTATTAATTGAATTATCAATCTATACTAAGTCTCTCTTTGTGTACACTTTTATATAGAAATAGAAACAAATCACCAAGAAAAAAATTTTGAAAAACAGTCTCTCTTCTGATCTTGTATAGTGAGTATGGAGGGAAAATAATACATTTATGTTAACAAATACACAATCATAAAAACCAATTTAATGGCTATAGATTATGGAGATAGCTGAAAAGATCTTTCTTAATATGCAAGAAAAGGGTTGACTCATACATGACGCCTAACCATATAAATGATTGCAAAATTGTTTCCTGACCCAGCCCATAATGTGACCACAGAAAATTTGAAAGCTGAAGAAAATAGACTGGTGAAGGAAGTTCTTTCTAAATAACTATTTAAAAAAAAAAACCAAGCAAGCTTAGGATGTGATGTCTAAAATAATCTGCCTAGAAATAAATATCTTTGAACATGTGTATACCATGTTAGCACATACATTTTTCACTTGCTTGTACACTTCCTAGACCTTCTAAACTGGCAATATAAAAATCTCACAATTAAAAACTCTTTGATGAAAACTGGAAGTAATTGTTGAGTAAGTTTTAATTTTACATGTACAGCCCTAAGGATAAACTTGAAATATTTTTGAAATAAAGATTTTCAGAATAAAAAACATACATTTTACTTTCAGAAAAAAATAGGGTAAAAAATATTTCTTGCTCCATTTTTTAAACATTTTTGGAATAGTATGTTTACTAAAAAAAACAAAAGGTAGAAATGTATAGTATTTCTACATTTTTAAAAAAAAAGATTTTTCTCAAATGGCTTCCCAATTCAAGGATAGGTGCAACAGGCCATCTAGATGAATCTAACTCTTTGTTACATCTGCCACCTGTCCTTTCAACAGCAGTGGTGAGCTCAAGATTTCCAGATTGTGCACCAGTCTTGAGTTGGAAAGTACTAGTCCATTAAAGATTAGAGATGAAAAATTTCCAGGACCAGAAAGTCCAAATACCCACAGCTACTCAGTATCCTCCATCCAGATCCACACAGTCTCCAAGCACTGAATCAGAATTTGGACACCATCACTTGGACAACCTGAAGTTGAAATGTACAACTGGGTATGCATTGTACAAATATGATACCAAACTCCAAACCAATGGATGATCTCACCCAGTGACATTAGGTAGTTGTTAAACAGGAGAGGTGAAAATGTGGAGCCCTGTGGTACACTACAAGTGAGGGTCTGTGGGCTTGACTTCTCTTCCTTTCAGCACTGATTGGAATTGTTTATTGAGAAAGGAAAAGGCCATAATAACACAGTATTTCAACTATTACAGACTCTGCAGATGTTCCAGAAGGATTCTATTATTTATAGTACTGACCATGGCTGAGCAATCAAGAAGCAACTAGATATTCAGTGGACTGTTTCCATCCTGGCCTTCCAAAGATCCTCAACAAGTGCAATAATTGCATTATCTGTGCTCTATCCTGTTCTGAAAGATGACTGAAACAGGTTCAATAATCTGTTTCCTCAAGGTTCTTCTGAAGTTGTTCCCCAATCATCTTTTCAGTGACCTTTCCTTGAAGACTGAACGAAAAACTTTGGATTTGATGATGGCCCTCTTTTGTTGGGAGCACTCCACCACCTCTCTTAAGACTGGAGGAACACTTCTTCAAGGAGGCTGACCCCACTGCACGGAATCAGTCACATGCCACTTCTAGGGCCGCATCAACAACTGAGTAGAATCAGATCTAACAAACTGATGGCTAAGCCCATTATCTGAAGGACTCTGTCCACTTAATCAGGAGTTACAAGATCAAACTAATTCCAGATAAACAATGACACTGCCCCAGTAGTGAAATCCAATTTTTTTACTACCAGTTATATGGGCGTGGCCTGGTGGGCGTGGTGTGGCCTGGTGGGCGTGGCCTGGTGGGCATGGCAGCGGAAGGATACTACAAAATCTCCATTCCCACTCCACTCCAGGGGAAGGATACTGCAAAATCCCCATTCCCTCCCCACTCCTGGGGGAAGGATATTGCAAAATCTCCATTCCCACCCCACTCTGGGGCCAGCCAGAGGTGCTATTTGCCAGTTCTCTGAACTGCTCAAAATTCCGCTACTGGTTCTACAGAACCTGCTGGATTTCACCCTTGCACTGCCCCAAGCACCTCAACTGAAGTTGCTTAGTCAACATGCAACTCCAAGGAGATCTGAATGACTTTATACATCACATAACTAGAATATGTTTTGCAAGATCCCTTGGTATATTCTTGGGGTTCGTCCCTTTCAAGCAAAGAATGAGTCATCCTGAATAGCCTGCTAGATGGCTATAAGCAGACCCAGCAGAGGAATAATGATGCTTTGCTGCTCTTATAGGCACAATTTAATCCCAAATATTGGCTCTTTCTCATGTTCAGTCAACTTTTCGCTTTGTCTTTTTCCAACAATTCTCTAAACATGTCTTTTAGCATTTTATTTCCTGAGTTCCTTGGACACCAAGAAGCACCATGGGATCAGTGCACAGGGGGAGACCACATTGGGACACTGTGGTTCAAAGCTTCTGCTACCAGCATATTTCAAACTGCGACTAAGACCTTGGCCAAACTGCCCCAGGACTGCTATTTGGTTTGTTCCTGAGCCCATGTCCAGGTTTTTATGATTTATTAGATGCTAAATAACCCTAGGCATAATGAATTGAGGTAGTAGGCCTAGAAATAGCCAATAAAGATTGTATTGGGCAAAGATCCTTAAAAAGATACTTCATATATCCATAGGAAAGGCAGAATATTGGGCAAAACAACATTAGTACAAGCTCACAAAATAAGGAAAATTATTCTTAACCCCAGAATGTAAAAGAATTTTCCATTTTTAAAACTGCTTGATTATAAATTTGGCTGACCGGACTAAAATATAACCCAAGGAATTTATTATTGCAGTGGAAACTGAATCAACGTATTTAAATTGATGTCATTCTTACAAAGACATGAGTTCGTGTTTTAAAATAGAAACTTTAGCTTTAAAAATAAGAACCTAGAAGCTCAAGTTTTTCTATGACTGTGTTTTTTCTCGTTTGTGTTGAAAAGAGCCACTTTAAAAATAGTAGAAAGAAGAAGAGGTCAGCTTGGATCAAGGAGATTGTTTTAAACATCAGCTTGCATACTCATGCAAGGGGAACAACATCACATTTCAAGAGGAATATATTTAAAGAAAGACAATTTACATTGTAAATCAGGTTAAGTTCTTTTAAATATTTACTTTAAATTCCTTTCTCTAAAAATAGAAAATGATCAATTTTGACTATGTGGAAAAGAAAGGCACGAGTCAATTGAAAACTGATTTAAATGTACTGATTTCAGTTAGAACCTAGATATTACATTTCTTCAGTGAAATGTTGGGACCCAAAAGTATTGTGCGGAGGAAACCTATTGTCTTGCTAAGAGTGATTTAAGAGCAGAGTTTCTGGCAAATTAACATCCTACTAGATTTATTCAAGTAGATAAAAACAGTATCCTACTTATGTTTTCTGCTAAACTAACCAAACACTGAAAGCATTTCTCCATGGAAACAATGGGGAAAAAATAAATTCAATCGATCTAGAATTGGAACACATTTTATGACGATATTAGATTAGCCCTATATGCTTAGATCTGGGAATTTTTCCTCACATTTCCCATTATACCCCTTTGGGGGATTTTACAAAGTCAGCTTTTCAAGGAATTGGCTTGGAAGACGACTGAATATCAGATTACATTCTCCAAGGTTAGAGTTTGGTTTCTGACTTCAAGGAGGGAAGTCCAATCAGTCCTAAACCTTCTAGAATCTATGACACAGGTGTCAAACTCGCAGTGTCACATTGCCATCACGTGACATATCACAACGTTTTTCCCTTTGCAGAGCTGGGGTGGGTGTGGCCTATGCGTGACTTATGAATTATGATGCTATTATTTGAAAAAATCAGTAAATGACATTTTTATATGTCAGGCTTTAGGCTTCTAGGCAGCTTTCCAGCCCTTGATTCACAAATCCAGAAATTGTATTACCTTCACATTTTCTGTCCTTTGAATCATAATTTTCAGAATCGTACTTAGGTGCTTAGGTAAGATATAGGGATGTAGAAATTTGATAAATAAAACCAAAATAGTCTTAGTATTGCTTAGAGTTTATTAATTCTGTAAGTTTGAAAATCGAAAAGGTTTATTGTATAAATAGCTATTTCACTTATCAGGTTGGTAAGTTATTTAACTATAGGTAGCAAAATTTAGGACAACAAAGTTTTTGTACATTTGTGCAAAATCTGCAAAATCACAGAAAAGCAGGAAGGGAGCCTTATTTTGTAATGCTGCCTAATGACTGTGCTCCTATGTAATGTCTGGATTTATGCAATGTAGTACTTGAAATGTGATTGGATAGCTCTGCTATTACGTAGTTTATGGTTCATCATGTTAACAAGAACTTGGACAACTAGATTAATTCATTTAATCAATGAATGTGATTAAATGTGATTCCATTTGATTGTGGCTTAGCATAACCACTGGGTAGTAGTAAGTTAAAGAAGGACAGAAAGGGTGATGCAAAAACTCATACGTGTGGGAAACCCCCCCCCCACCCCAGAAGAATGAAATATTTTGGGAAATATTAAAAAAGGCAGAATATTATATTCTCCTAAAGGAGAAATGGAGAAACATGCTCTTGAAGCAGCCCCCAAGTCTTTCTTAATAGCTCACAGCAGATGCCAGCACTTAAGAGATTGAGGACCCGGTTTGTGGGGGCAATAAGCTGACTTTGTATAAAATATACAAAAGTATGAAGGCTATTGCTTAACGCATTGTAAGCCGCCCTGAGTCTCTGGAGAAGGGCGGCATATAAATAAGAATTAAAAAAAAGAGAGAGAGAGAGATAAAGAGCTTATTGAAAGAGGATAGCTATATAGATGGCTCTATTCATAAGCAAAGTAAATACTGCAGGCAGAAATCCATTCAAGACAGGATATTTCAAAACTCCATGCAGACAGCTAACAAAGGCAGAATGATAGGATTAGAAGCAGCCCCTCACCCAAGATGACGAAAGTCATTAGCCGCAATAGGAATTGCCCAACATCCTTTCAGAACACAAGTCCCTTCACAGTAGCCCAAACATCAAAGTCACAGAAACCTGGGAGCTCAGATAAACAATAAGTCAAAGATTGACCAGATTAGCTCAGACAAACACCTAGGATTTGCATTTCCTCTTTTGCCTATAGAGCCAACTGTGACCCCTACATAACTCCTACATGACCCCATAGGAATCTGACAACAGCCAATAGAATATTAAAGGACATGTTTTTGCACAGGAATAGGAAGTTCAAATGCAAAGTCTAAAGAAGGTATAAAAACCCACCCACTCTCAATTCCATTTTGTCAGCTGACCCAGGACTACTGTTGGTTCTGTTAATCATTAAACTTTCTTTCCAATCAGCCTCCATGTTGTTTCCAGCATTTTTTTCCCAGCTTGGAACTGAACCAGATGGATTTTCCTTCCAACAATTGGAAATCTGATATCAGAATTTAGAGATCCTGTCCAACTATGGTGAACAAAGAGGAACCCAAACATTAGGAAAAGAATGCAAAAAGTTGGAAGAGAAGGGAGAGGGGGGAGAAAAGGAGCCAAGTAAGAAAAGCAGAATTGTGGATTTTAAAACATTTATTGGTTCTAGAAAATCCACAGTGACCAAACATTTGGGAGTCTCAAAAAAAGGAAGGCATGTGGAATTACATCATACCTTCATAATGTATACTTAATCCTATGCAAATTTGCTAAGAAGCAAATCCTATTGTATTTGGCAGTTTACTTCTATAGAAAGCACAAGATGCAGTGTGAAAAAGGCATTGGATTATTTTATACAAAGCTTGAAAAATGTAGGTATTGAGAATACTGTTAAATGCTTTTGATGAAATGAACTTTTGGTTTGAATCTCCATGAAAAGAAATAAGTTCTGTTCATATCCCTGGTAAGAGAATAAAGATTTACTGCAAATAAGCTTGAAAATTTTCAAAAAGCTATTTTGACAAAGTGAAAAAACTTTTTTTTAAATGAAAGATTTTTCTGTTTTCCCTCTACAAATTTTACAAATACATGCTCTGTTCAAGGCATGCACCCTCAGACTTAATGAAGTACCTATAAAGATTAGGCTGAGAGACGCTTTTGGTTTGTGTAAGTTTAGATTGTCTACCTTCAGTATTTAAGACAATGGCACTGTGTATCCAGCACGAACAACAGCTCTCCCTGCTGGTTTTCAACAGCATCTGCTTAAAACAATTGGAAAAGGAAGTGGGAAGAACATTTCCAAAATAATTTTAAAAATGCAATAAGTTACAGTAGACTTATCTAATCAATCAGTCAATTAATTAATTAATTAATGTTATGGTTGATACTTTGGAATATTGCTTTTATGGATATTTTAGCTACCAAGAACCAGAAAGAGAGTGAGCAGCATATAAATTATTTAAATGAAAGGAAGGAAGGAAGGAATTGCCCTTTTGATTTATTTTATGAGATAAAATAAATCAAGACCTGCCACAATTGGTTAGTCCAGCTTCTTTAGATACCATCCTCTTCGTATCCTGAGTTGGAAGTCAACGCAAGAAGAGCTCGTACAAGTGGCCATCGAGTGCAGCATATACCAAGTTGATGCGCTGTCCCTTCTGCTGTTGTGCATACATTTGAATCCCCTCAGCCAGATAATCACAAGGGCTGGATATGGATACAAGTTCAAGAGTGGAATTACCATCAGCCATCCTCTTTACTTAGATGACATCAAGCTGTATGCCAGGAATGTACAAAACATTGACTTCCTGATCCAGCTGACATGGATCTACATTGAGGGTATTGGGATGTCATTTGGATTGGAGAAGTATGGCTGGGTGATAGTCATGAGAGGGAAAGTAGTTAAGATTAATGGGATGGAACTACCAGTAGGCCACATAGCAGCATACAGACCAATACAAGTATCTTGGTATCCCACAATTACTTGAGAATCAAGAGGAGGCAAGAAAGACAGTATCATTCACATACCACCCAACGATAAGTCAGGACCTAAGAGCTCGCTCAATGGGAAGAACAAGATCCATGCCATCAATTTGTATGATCTGCCAGTAATCAGATACCCTGCCAGTGTAATAAGCAGGCCATGGAATTTGCTGTGAAGACCCAGGAGCTCTTTAAAAAGTATGGAGGTTTTCACTCTAAGTCCAACACCCAGAGATTATATCAGCCAACAAAAGTTCAGGCTGGGTCTGGTGAATGTCAAAGCCACTGTTACAGACAAAATCCAGAGCATCCAGGAGTACATCAATAAAATGGTATCCAAAGAGGTGTAGATACAATGCAGGCAGCAGCAGATATGGGAGGATATCATGGAAGATAAGACCTTGCATAAGATGTATCATTGACACATAGCTGAACTGGCAGACATTAGAAAATCCTACAAGGGGCTAGAAATGACTGGACTAAAAGACAATACTGATCACGGCAGCATAAAAACAGGAACTAAGCATCAGATCCATAGGAGCAGGGGTCTACCACACTAAACAAGACCTGAGTTCAGATTATGCAAAGAGGACTCAGAGACAGTCCAACATGTAGTGGCAGGGTATAAGATATAAGATACAGGCAGGAACAGCATGCACTGAATGACGCAACTAAGTAGCTGGCATTTTGTACATGGGCAGTGTATGGATTATACACTCTCATGTCCAAATGGAAGGTTTCACACAAGGTTGTGGAATAAAAGAGCTAAGATCCCATGAGATTCCAGATATAGACAGACAGACAGACACTAGCCAATGACCAGACATTGTGGTAGTAGATAAGGAGCAGAAGACAGTAGTGGTGATAGACGTAGCCAAGTGATAGCAACATCAGGAAGGCATATGAGAAACTTGGAAAGTACCAGGGCTTGAAGGAAGAACTAGAGGGGATATGGTAAGTAAAGGCCAAAATGGTCCCAGACAGTGGTGTAGGAGAACTTGGGTCTGTGACTTCAGTTGGGAGAGTGGCTGCAACAAATCTCAGGAACAACAACAGAGCACTCTGTCTAAGAATGCAGTTTTAGGAGTATCTGAAATACTACACAGAACTCTCAAACTCCCAGGCCTGTAGTAGCAGACCTGAGATTGAGGAAGAGACATATCACCCATAGGGGAAAGAAGGAATTTTTTTTTACATATATAACAAAATAAATAGCTGCTCATAAAACTCAAAATACCAATACACTAAAGATGGAAGAAAAAATACATGTGAAGCGTTTATGGAACAAATTTTAATGACAAAAACATTCACAACTCTATAGTCTCCTATATTTTGTTTTGGTTGTTTTATATGTGTGTGTGTGTTTTGACTCAAGAATGCGGTATATATATAGCATCTACTTTATTCCTGAATCAAAACACTTCACACTTCTGAAAAATTCTATGGCATATCATTTTTAAAAATATTTTTAAATAACTCAGGTTTATTGTATGTTATTCATTACATTCTTACACATTGCATGTTTTTATTAGAGAAACAGTAGATATTATTCAATCATCTGAAATAATCCATGTCATTGACTGCAATGAACAATTTTGTTAATACAATTATGCCAGTTTTGTCCATTAGCTTTAATATTTTCATAGAGACATTATAAAGTCTCACTGCCTTGCATTATCCATTTTAACTGCTCATATCATTTATTTTCTTAATATGTAAGAGCTTGTATATTATGATATGGTGGTTTCTGCAGAGTTGCAGCTGTGGTGGTAAGAGTAATATTAGCAGCAAAATGACAGCAGAAAGCAATGTTTAGTAAAATAGAAAGTTTGCAATAAATTTATTTTTAAAGAGCTACAAAATTCTTTATTACATCCCTATCCTAAATGCTACTATTTCATGGATACTACTCATTTTTATTTAGGGATTACAATGAAATCCCAATTTCTCTTTACTGTCTTTTATTAATTATATTTTCTCCTGGTGTATATGGAGGTTCTCAGTCATCCAGGACATGATTGTCCTAAAGGTGCTTTTTCAAGAGGCAAGTAGAATTTCCAGTTCAGTGGTGGGTTGCTCCTGATTCTGTCCGGTTCTTTAGAACTGGTAGTAAAAGCGGCGGGAGGCTCCACCCACCTGCCTGGACGTCATAATTGACGATCTGCACATGTGCAGAAATGCGTGCGTGAGCAAAGCAAGCGCATGTGCGCAGTCCCATTGCGAACCGGTAGTAAAGGTAAGTAGAACCCACCCTGGTCCAGTTGCTTCTTGAAAAAGCAACTTTGGGATTTTTTACTGATGCATCATTTTGCACTTTCAGACATGTACCCTTTATGTAATATACTTAATTACCACAAGGTGTCACTACTGTTGCATTTCTCTTGGCAAAAAGGTCAATATAGTTTATCATTACACACACACTCCAGCTGCTAATCAAAGTGCTTGTTATGTTAGGCTCTTAAATAATTAATCAGACGTATTTTAACTACATTTTTCACCTGATCATCGTTTCATTGATCATTGTAGTAAACGTATTTGATAAAACCTAGAGTTTTATAAAAAACACTTTGAAAACATAAAATGTATCTGAGCTGACATTTCTGCTCATCAACATTTTGTAGCAATTTTGTAAAAGAAAAAGAAAGAAATATTTTTTTAAAACAGTGAATGACTGAACTCATAAAATGATTGTTGATATGATTTCAGTCTTTCTTTGTAGTGGCCTGAAACCGACATTTTAGTTCCTAATTTTTAAATTAATTACATAAAAATTATATGGACATGGACACTGACATTAGCTTGCCTTGAAGGAGTGTGGTTATATGTGCAGAGCGCACTATTCCATATCTTATGGAATTAATCTGATTTTCTGCAATTATATGACATATTGAACCTTTAGTTAAGCACACAAGCAGGATTTACATAATGCACTAATCTAAAATGCGCTAATATAGTTTCTGGTTCAGTATGCCATGTAAACAGTCACTCTGTGCCCACTATGTCATGTGAATTTCAGATCTGTTACATCGCCAGTAGCAACACTTGAGAACAATGCTGTCTCTTGCTATGCTTTTAAGTGGATATGTATGATAATTCTTCTGTTATGATACATGTAGAATAGAATATAATTTTTTATTGGCCAAGTGTGATTGGACACACAAGGAATTTGCCTTGGTGCATATGCTCTCAGTGTACATAAAAGAAAATATACGTTCATACTGTAAAAGGAGGACCATCTTTATTATTAGCCAGAATGGTACTCTATGACCATTTGGAACCCTTGAAAACAATATTTTGTCACATCTCAGTGAAAAGCAATGTGGATAATGCAAATTATCCTATTATGATGCACTTGTTCTATGGCAGAGACTATCTGCAGCTATCTCCTGAAGCTTATTTGGGGTGTTCTAAAAGGGAGCAAGTATAAGTTTTTACTGCCATAAGTACTGGAGGATAGAAGTCTGGATGCACAGCTTCTCATAGCAGGACCTATTTTATGGAATAGCCTCCCTGGTACTAGGGATGTTGGAAACAAAATTTAATTTAAATCAGTTCGTGGGGTGGGGGGATGAATTTGTGCCAGGAAAAGTTGTTACGTAGAAGAAATCTGCTACTCTCCTTTAATTTTAGCTCTAAAGCAAATTATTTCATAAATCATTTTAGAAATCTCTGACCTCTAGATATTGATGAAGAGTAATCACCGTGTTTATAACTTGCAGGATCCAGCAATGAAGAAATATGCTGCAAATTAATATTTGGCAGCGCAGCAAAGAAGACCTTGAAAATGATAATATAGATGCTATGATGTGCCTATACTTAGAAAGATCTGAATTATGCAGGTAGTGGTTTTTTAGTTATTCCTATGACACTGTGGAAACGGAAGCTGAACTTCAAAGAAGCAGGATAAAAAGAATATTTATGCTTTTGTACTTTGGTGTTGGAGAAGACTCCTGAAATCCAAGGATAATGAAGAAAACAACAAATGTACATTAAAAAAATTAAGAACTCTCATTTGAGGCAAAGATAACCAGGATCAAATTATTATGTTTTGTACTCATTACTCAAAGACCCTAATCAGCAGCAAGTGGATGGAATTAATTACAGCAGTAATCAATCCACCATTTTAAGGACCAGGTTGGGGATACATATTCTGAAAAATATAGTTGCTAAAAATGACAATAATCTGATGGCACAAAATAAACCAAGCAGTGATGAATTGAGAAACGTATGGTAGATCAGCAATATTTGGAGGGCTACAGGTTCCCCATCCCCCATTCTAACAAAATATAAGAGCAGAAAGGTTTTAAAAATCAGTTGAGGAAGGAGGTACTTTGGAGGTGTGTTTTGAACTCAGAACAGAGGTAAGTCTTTTCTGGAGCTATATTGGAAAAGTTCTATATGTTCCTCCTTTATTTGGTCTGTGTGACCTGACTTTAATATAAATTTAATGAATATAATTTGCATATTTTTCCCATACCAAGAATATACAAAATGTATTTAATTGACCAGTTCCATTTCTTTCTCTGTTCTTGTGTTAATGGCACTACACCTATATTTGTAAGAAAAAAATGCTACATAATGAACAATATCATTGAACCAACTAACTCATGTTGTCTTTTTTTATTTGTGGGTGCTCTCCAAGGTCTGCTTCTCCCATTCTCTCGGAAAGCTCTTTTATCTAGGACAAGGGCCTCCAAATGTGGCAACTTTAAGACTTCAATTCCCAGAATTCCTCAGCCAGCCCTGGTTAGTTTTGTTTAACTTAAGATTGGGTATTTCACCTTCTGTTCAGCTCTGTTTTTATTATATGCATTATGCCTCTTTTATTTGTAAACCACCCAATTTCACTCAGGAGTCAGGTGGCATTGAAATTTAAATAAATAAATACTGAAAATCTTGGTATTCCTAGTAAAAATTGTTTGGAAAGGTAGTTAGTAAAACTTTATTCATTGCTACTCTGCGGATTCTGTTCATTTAGGGATAGAAGTAGTCCTTGACTTAGAACAGCAATCGGGACCAGAATTTCCATTTTTAAATGATGCAGTTGGCCCAGTTGCTGTGCTTAACTGAATCCCTTGGTCATTAGGTGAGGCAATTTCCTGCCAGCTTCCTATAACCAAAGTCAGTGGAGAAGCCAGCAGGAAGTTGCAAGTCCCAGTCTGGCAGGAAGGTAAGTAGCTAGTGCCAGGTTGAGACACTATGTGAGAGTGCAAGGGAGGGACAGCAAGGGTGGAGGGGTGTGTGCAAGAGGCATGGTATGGTTCAGGAAGGGTGTGAGGGGCTGCATAAAGGGCCAGCATAAGCACAGAGGATGTGAGGAAGGGTGCACAGGTAGGGAAGACTTATCCCAGTGACTTGTGACCATCCCTGCCAGCATTGCTACCAACTTTCTGGGGAAGCCAGCAGGGGAAATTGCAAATGACAATCATGTAATCATGGGATGCTGGAACCAGTCATATGGACCAGTTGCCAATTGTCCAGATAATGTTCACATGACTATGGGAGTACTGGAATGGCTGGAACTCTAAAGGCCAGTCATAATCACCATTTGTTCAGCATCATCTTAACTTTGAGTCATCACTGAATGAATTATTGTAGGTTGAGGACTAACTCAACTACACAAGCACGTATTTGTGCTTATAATATAACAATGGGATTGTATATTTGTATTGTATATTATATTTTATAGTGGATGGTTTTGTGATGACATGCAGACAACAACCTGCCGTTTGTGTCCTGATCAGTGTACACTTGAGACCTCATGGCAGTGCAATTCAATGCAATTAATATTGTTAATTTCTGGGCAAGATCTGTTTAATTTGTATGTATTTTAATCTTGTGTTTTATATTTTAAATTTTATGTTGTATAGTATGCCTTATTTTAACTGTATTGGTTCTGACACAAATAAACAAACTGGACGATTGACCATGAATCATTTGGCCAACTTCCAGAAGCACCTGATATTTGGCTGATTCATACAAGACTAGGTGGGCCTTGATTCATTTCAAAAAGAAATTCTGAAGCAAGAACACACAGTTTTAAAATTAGTTTAATGCTACACTCTATTTTGACATATCTTAGATATTTCTATAGAATTGGAGGGGAGATGACAAAAAAAAAGCTAGACTGCTCCCATATCACTGGATTTATTATGCCTTTTCTGTGATCATGTCAAGGTCCTGTTGGAACCATTTTGTGAATTATTCTGAAATACAAATATAGTTCCATCTAAATTTCAATTCGCCTGTGGTTTGGTGCTATTTTTATGCATAACACAGTTTTTCTCTATTTTATCTTCATTGATAAATAAAAATACTGTAAATATGTTTTTAAAAAATTCCATCTCTCTACAATTCCAGCTTAATGCATAGGAAACTATTTGCCCACTTTCTAGTTATAGGTTTAAAGTTGGTGGTTCATCTGCGTTTGATTATCTGTATAAGTACATTGGACTGTGGGCAGAGTTGTTTTGAGAGGACTTTGTGGAGGCAATGATCAAGTGAATAATTCTTCCACATGGGAGTGATAAAGACAGTCTTTGGGATGGCACAGTTTCAAAGAGCTGCAGTTGCTCAACCTGGAACGCATAAATTATTGTCTCTATGCAGTTTCCACTGGGCTGCAAGACCAGTAAGTTCCCATGCATGACGGAGACATAACACAAGGCTATTTTTTTCACTGTAACTACTTTTTTTAACAGGGGATCTGATTTAGAATTAATTTAAACAAGTGTATATGAAGATATTTTTGTCATGCAACTTCAGGAGATATACTATGACCAGGATCCATTACTAATTAGTTCCTGGAGGGGAAAAAGTTATCAGATAAAGCTATATAACATAGTGCAAAAAATTTTAAGCAAGTGCCTTTCTTACTTTGGTTGCAACACCCAGAGATGCACAAAGAGTTGTACAGAATTGAGGTTTATAATAAGGGAGAAAGTGGGAATATGAAATACAGACAGCAATTTTATAAATTGAATTTATACTCTGTGTAATACATATTATTTAGACATAGATTAAATCAACTTCACTTTTCTCTTGATATCACCCCTTTTAAAATGGCTACAGTTATTCTCCTGCAGGATATTGGGTGTATATTTATGAATTATTCTTGGTCATATAATTGATAGTAATACCCAATATTTTGCATCTTATTTTTAATACTTAGTTTTATATAGTTTGAGGAGAAAGAATTATAGATATGACATTAATTTAGTTTGAACTCTTTTACTCCTGTCCATGCAAATATGATATCTTATTTACTGCAATTTGTTAATTGAATCTAAAGCTGCAAACCATATGATTGTTTCCAAGCCGCATAAAGGCTATGTCATTTTTTTCCACGTAATCATAGAGAGACTAAGAAATAATGCTGCACCTTATTTCTGGTTCTCTTTCCTGTTTCATAAAACATTAACTATCAAGCATTACAACGGTCTATTCACCAAACTTCATTTTCTCACTTTATATCAGGAAAATGCACAGCAGGTGTCCAAATGGAGCCAGATATGTGGACACGAAGTCGTAGTTTTATATAAATAAATATATTTTACATCTATATACACAGAAAACAACATAGTCAGGCGCATCAATATATCATGAGGTAAATCATCAAGTAGCACACAGAAGAAAAAGGCAGGATGGGGAGGGAAATTCCCCCTTATCACCCAGCAACCAATCATAATGTACATTGCCTCATGCAGGTGCCCACACTCTCCAACCAATCCACTATAACTATGCATTCTGGCCCATTATATACTTTACTGTTCCAGCTATTAAGTGAAATATCTTAACACTTTATAAAGTAATTTGCTATAAATGTTAAGAAACAAAATAAGATTAAATTCATATGTTCTTGCAAATTAAGCTAAGGCTGGTGAGATTAATTTCAAAGTAAACTGAAAGAGGATTGTGCTGATTACCTCACAGTGCAGAGACAATTTATAGAAAGGAATGTGTTAAGGATATTATGCATCAAATATTACAATAATTGTGTGAGGAATAAAGCTACAGTTTCTATAAGAAAACATATTCTTTTTCTTTCTCTAAAAAATAAGACAAACAATGTCTTATTTAAGTTTAAACAATGCTCAGCTAGAGTTTATTTAAGCAGTTTATGAAATAAACAATTGGCTGAATTCATACAATTCTCTAAACAATAAAGAATGGATTTTTATAAAATTATTATTTACAGACATACATGGATTCATACAAGGGCAGTTTCCACTTGGCCTTTGAAGTTCCTTCTGGTACTTTCACATATCAGTCCTAGCTGCAACTTCACCATGGTTTTGAACAATTCATAATAGCACATTGCTCAAGGACACTTTATAGTCCACTAATAATAGGGTAACAATTAAATGTGATCTCAGCAACTGACCTAGTAGGTTTGGCAGGTCTTTTCAAAATGGTACTGAATTCTAGAAAGTTGTTCCTCCTTTTGCAGGAACTGCTAGGAGTATTGGATTGGTTTTGTCTCTTCCTAAATTTCTGTTATCTCTTTTTAACCGATAAGCATGATCTCTACCATGTCTCTCTGATCTTAACATGGTTTGCTGCAGAAGAGCTTATGTTCAATTCCTACAAGACTAGGGAACAGAAAATGTTGAACCCTTCTCTTTTTGAGAGACAGGAGAAAGACAGTTATATTGGTCTGGATGGGTTAATCATATGGAGATAAGGCAGCTTTTAATATTCCTATTTTGATATTTGCTAATCTATTAAAGTAGTACAGGCCACTTAGCAATAACAACGGTCTCAACAATACTTTTGAAAATTCTATGTGATTCAGAGATATTATTCACTCATATATATGTGTGTTTAGTGTTCCAATTAAATATAGACATTAGTACTATGTAAAAAAATCTTACATTTTTTTCTATTCAATCATTGAGCATTTCCTCCAGAGAAGAAAGGAATTTAAGTGGAATGAATGAGTAAAATTAATATTCTTGAAATTATTGTGCTGTGGTCAAGGTTTATTTCTACATCTTCCATCTTTAATTATGTTATCTTCAATACTCTGCAGGCACCCCAAATTTCAATTAAATCCTAAAGATGAAATAATGATAGAACTCCTTCCATTGAGCTTCTTCAATCTGAGGAGAATAGACAATCATGTTTCACAGTGA
Organism: Ptyas mucosa; assembly: GCA_012654045.1. Lineage (NCBI taxonomy): Eukaryota > Metazoa > Chordata > Lepidosauria > Squamata > Colubridae > Ptyas > Ptyas mucosa. Next base: position 23,413,464 of record WNWU01000003.1, read on the forward strand.
TAGAAAGATACTCAAGAAATGGATGTTAAAGAAAAAAATCTTATGTAATAAATAGATAGATAGATAGATAGATAGATAGATAGATAGATAGATAGATA
>WNWU01000003.1:23413571-23430371 GCA_012654045.1 Ptyas mucosa
ATAGATAGATAGATAGATAGATAGATAGATAGATAGATAGATAGATACTCAAGAGAAAAGGGCAGCACCAGCAATATTACCCATTGCTACCTTCCAATAAGAAACTCGGGGGGGGGGGGTGGAATACACCAAAAGAAATCTGAAAAACATTCTCAAGCAGTTCAGAATAAGATAAAAAAACAGCCATTTTCTAGAAATGTCAAGGCAGATTTTATACATAAACATAGTGGTACTTGCAGCTTGTATAAAAAAAACAAATGTAGATACTGCGATGGTGCTTTCTACATAAGTATGTAAAGCAGTCTTGAATAAGCTATCTATTCTCTGTCCTTCACTACATGCTTCACAGGAAAGGCGTCCAAGTGAGCTGAGTTATCAGCAGAAGTTGTTGCGTGCCAGTTGCTCAACTTGGGTATGTTGCGAGAGTGAGTCACGGCGGACAGATAAAGAAAGTATGTCAACACTGGTTGTAAGGAACCTTCTCTCAACTTTCATCTCCTTGAAAGCCTTATCTTCTCACTCTGTTTCATTCTTTTGTGGCAGTGGTCTTGAATTATGAAACCAAAGAACTTGATGCATACTTGTAACACTATTCTGAAGCATATCTTTGTCAGAATTTATTTCTTCAATAATATCAGATGCTATCAGGTCTTTTTTTTAACATTTAAGGATTCAGATGTGTGCACTTTTGTTAACATCTGTGTCTCAGTCTTGCACCATTTGAAGAGGGGCATGGATTTTTTTCACAATCCATTCTCCATTATCCTCAGATTTTACTAGCAGAGCATGCTCTGTGAAAATGATCACTATACTACAAATGATAATCTGAAAGTCACTGTTTAGGCTAGTATGTGTGAAAATATAGAGGTTTTCTTGCTTGACAAGATGCTGGGTCTATGATATGACTTTCGTATCTTATTTTTAAATGAAATTGGATAAAAATACAGAAATCATAATTTTCTTCACTGGATGCATAAGGAAATAAACTTTTTAATTGAGGGTGTTTTAAGATCCTTTTTAGGTCCTTCGAGCTTGATCAACTTTTGGGACATGGCCTAGCCTCCGCATTAGAAATAAAAAAGAATGGATGAATGGCTTCTATGTTAATCTTCTTCTTGGAAAGGAAGGTACCCAAAACAGATGTGCAGGCTAAAATGCAATGGAGTACTAGAATCTAAAATGCATAGTAGAACAAGGCAACTACCATAAAGGACAAATAGAACCTAATGGGTCACAATAATAGAACCTAAAGTCACAGTTATGAATGCTTGCACAAATATGTGTCTTCTAGTTGTATGTTAATGTATACTTAATAAATGTCAATGGTTTTTTAAGGATTATTAGAACAGAATAACTAGAGTAGAAAGCTGCTGGCATAGGATCTCCTTCAGAACATAGTGAGATCATGGCTAGGAATTGTAGCCTTTTACTCAGATCTTTGAATGGTTTGGATCAGGGATGAAATTCAGCAGGTTCTGACAGGTTCTGGAGAACCGGTAACGGAAATTTTGAGTAGTTCAGAGGACCGGCAAATACCACCTCTGGCTGGCCCCAGAGTAGGGCGGGAATGGAGATTTTACAATATCCTTGCCCCAGAAGTGGGGAGGGAATGAGGATTTTGCAGTATTCTTCCCCTGGAGTGGGGTGGGAATGGAGATTTTGCAGTATCCTTCCCCTGCCACGCCCGCCAAGCCACACCCACCAAGCCCACCAAGCCACGCCCACAGAACCAGTAGTAAAAAAAATTGAATTTCACCACTGGTTTGGATATCTTACAAAATACATTTAGGTAACAAGTACAGTAGAGTACAGTTTATATTTATTTATCAGATTTATATGTCTAATGGAAGGTGACTCTGGGTAGTGTACAGCGACGTATTAGCTATTAAACTAACAAGAACAGATACCACCTTTGATCTTAGCCAAAAGACCAAGAAGATATTATTATTTATTAACACTTTATATCGGTCATACGCCAATACACAAAATTAGTATAAGATAATAGCATAACAAGTGGAATAAAATCCTGTTTGTTAGGGGGAAATATTCAGTTCTTCATCAACCTCCTGGCTGCAGTCCAACACACTGGCTATTTCTAAAACATATATACCTATGATTAAACTACTGCAGATTATGACTTAACCTAATTTTCTAGATTTGCATATTCTAGTTCAAATTGGTTGGCTAATTTGGTATGCTATTTGAACACAATCCCAATCAAATGGCCAACATCTACCAATTTCAAGAAAACCAAATTTTGAAGATGGCCAAAATAGCTTATTTTGCACAAGCAGGTGCCTCCAACATGCTATGGTATTGCATATGTAAACATGGCAGTGTTCATCCCATAACCCATCTCTTATTAATAAGCAAATTAAATAAGTAGCATCTTCTCTGTATCCAATTGTCAGCAAAAGGTCCAAGCAGAGCTCTAAAATATTAACATTAATTAACATACATGAAACTCAATTTTCTGCATCTCAACTCTTAGTTCTAAGCAAAAGCCTATTTAAAACGCATAAAAAGGTGCCAATATCTTAGTGTAAACAAACAAAATCTAAAGTTTAACACAACTAAAGCCAAAGTCCAATACACAATATTTCTCCTGTTTCAAATGCCAACGATTCCAGGATTACCCCAAATAGCAGTTTTAATTATAACTTTATAGAATATTAAAGATTTTAAGATAGTCCATATGTTTAGCATTCAGTAATCAAATAGTGAGAAATCAAGCAATCTATTTGAGCTTGATTGCTCAAACAGACTGTGAAGGAGAAAATGTAGTTTTCTGACTAAGTGAGATCAACTCAGCAGATTTGGAGATGAAGGGGAATTTATTATATGTCAGTATTTCTCCACATTGTTATCTTATTTAAAGGTTCATAGAAATTTCCAGTAGTTAATGGACTTATTTATAATACAATTTTTTTCCACATGTTACTAATTTTGTAGTAATTGGATCATCTTCTGAGATTAATAATAAATGTAATTATACAATTGGCAATATAATTCTTGTTTTCATTATATATATATATGTACACAAACAATAATCATCACTCTTTTTCAAAAGTTTGCCAGCTCCAAATGGTAGTTGTAGAAATTGTCACCCGAACTTTCAAGGATTTCGGATTGCTTTACAGTTTAATTTGTTTCTCTTTGAATCTTTCTTGTCCTGGCAAGTGCCAGGAAAGATATTACTCAGTTATGAGCAAGAGTTATTTGTATGGTTGTCAGTTCAAAGGAATCCCACAAGGCAGCCTGGATCATTGCTGGTTTAGCTTTTGATATCTCAATCCCCAAGGCTAGAGGCTGGTGTTCCTGAAAAACAAGTTGGAAAGGAGAAGGGAGGGGGTTTGAGATGGGTGGTCCAACCAACCAAATGTCCATCGTCTTTGATTTCCTTCTTTCCCTCCCTTTTTTTCAACTTTAAAGAAACATCCATATTTTGGGTCCCTCTGGCTGATTCCCATTGTTTTGTTTTGTTTTCTCCTCTGGTAAAGCTTTGCTTCCCATCACCAGGGGGCTTTCAGATGGACAGCTCCTCAAATATTGATCCAAATGCATTACTTGTTTTTTTTCTCCTGAAAGCTTTTCTGCAGAAAACTAATTAGGAGCCCACCAAGTCAAACTCTCTCTCAACATTTCTGTCAAGCCAATGTTTTGTTTAAATTCAAAATGTCTGTCCCACCTTTATAATACTTAATATAGTATGCTTAATATAGATTGCAACCTTAACCACACCTGCTAGGGAGAAGCCCCACCATTCATGGCAAGACAAGGTTGAGTTTAACAAAATATGGCTGCCTTGCATGGCATGAGATTTAAATTGCTTTTTACTCCTACTTATTGTTTACCACTCTTGCTTATATCTCAAATATCCAAATAATTCAGCCAGACGAGTACCATTTATGCACCTTAATACTTTAGTTACTAGTGCAACAACATGTAGCAGTTTAATGTGTTCCTGCTTATTCAGGCTTTTTTAGGACAAGCTATTCCATTGGATTCTTACCTCTGTGCTCTTTGGAAAGTTGTGAGATTTTCCCAACTGTACAGATTTTGTTTTAAAGAGATTTGTGGCAGGGGGCTTTTCCAAGGTTTAATATCCAAATAAGCTAGGTGATATCTTCCTGATCACATGTGTACTGTTTTGTTCATATAAGGGTCTGAAATGGTAAAAAAAAATGATTTGGTGATTTAATGATAAACCTCAACTCCGTAAAAAGACAATGGTTTGTTAAGAGTTGGGAAAAGGGAACAAGGGGAGCTGGTGTCTCTGCCCACACTTCCTTCATTATTGTTTGAAATGGTACAATGTTTGTCAAATGAACATTCTGCCTCAGCCCAGGTTTTTCAGGAAAAAATGCCCATCTGATGGCAGCTCTAAGTTGCAGGAGGTCTTTACTCTGGAAACTTTGGAGAATGCTGTTGCCATGGCCTCTGAAAAGAATGGTATAGCATGCCTTGTTCTGATTTTCAGCAAAACATGCTTAGCTGTTAGTTTACAATTTCCTATGTTGTATGAACACAGCCAATAAGATCACACTGCAATTTACATCATGCCATGATTAATTCTGCCCTGGCATGAGGATGAAATAAAGCAAATCCTATTTTATAAAAGTATTTACAGGTAGTCCTCAACTTACAAGCGCAATTAAGCCCAACATTTCTATTGCTAAGTGAAACATTTGTTAAGTGAATTTTGCTGCGTTTTACAATTTCTTTTTTGCCACAGTTGTTAAGTGAATCACTACAGTTGTTAAGTTAGTGTCAGTGTTAGTGCTGTTAAGTAAATCTGGCTTCTCCATTGACTTTGCTTATAAGAAAGTAGCAAAAAGTGATAACATGACCCTGGGACACTGCAACTGTCATAACTATGAGTCAGTTTCCGAGCCTCTTAACTTTGATCACATAACCATGGGAATGCTGCAACGGTCGTTAAATGTGAAAAATGGTCATGTCACCTTTTTCAATGCTATTGTAACTTTAAACGGCCACTAAATGAACTGTTCTAAGTCGAGGACCACTGTATTGTTTATTTGCAAAATAAATTTTAACATTACCTCAGGCATGTCTAAAATTCTACTCTAAATAACAATCAGACCAAGAGGACAGCACAGTCTATTGCAGAAGGCTGAAATCTACCTCCTCCCCTGCCATTATCGCTTAACTTCAATAAATGACATTGCAAAGCTAATATTTTATTTTTATCCTGCCTTTATTATTTTTTTTACAAACAATTCCAGGTGGAGTGCACATCTTCCTCCTCCTGTTTTCCCCACAACAACTACTTGTGAGTTGGGTTGGGCTGAAAGTGACTGGCACCAAGTCATCCAGCTGGCTTTCACAGCTAAGGCAGGACTTGAACTCAGGGTCTCCTGCTTTCCAGCTTCGCACCTTAACCACTAGACCAAACTGGCTCTTCCCATCTTTTCCACAATATTCTTTAGATTCTTGCCTCATTTTTCATGGCTATTAGCGCACAGGCACTTAACAGTGGTTAACAGAACTATTATTTATCCCATTTTCTAGATTCACACAATTCTCAATTCTAGGTTTTAAAATGTTTATAGATGGGTGAAAAAGGAGACCAGAGTACTTCAGACCAGAGTTGATGGCCCTGCTACTTTGAATTAATACAATACAGACTAGGCCACAATGTGACCGGCTAGTTTGCGATCATCTTTCAGAAGCACTGAAGAAAAACATGTTGACTTCTGGAAGGACTGCTAGAAAGAGGGCCCCATCCACCTCCCACCACCGCGAATGAGAAATTCGGAGCAGGGAGCAGCAGCTTAATCCGCAAACAAGCGCGCGCCCCGGGCGGCGCTCGCTCCCCCTCCCAGAGTAAGGGGGAGCCATCGTCCCGGAGTCCCCACCCCTCAGCTCCGCCGCCCCTCCTCTTCGTCCTCCAGCCAAGCCAGAGCGCTTGCGAGAGACAAGGAGAAAGCGGGCAGCGAGCGCCTTCGGAGACTTTTGCGGAGGGGAGGCTGTGGGTGGGAGCGGGCTGCAGGAAGAAGCGACGTGGGATCCGGCGCTCTCCTTGCCTCCCTAACTCCTTCCTACTTCGCACGGTAAGAAGCAGCGCTCAGAGCTTTAGCTGTGGCGGGGCCTTCTTTCGTCTTGCTCGACTCGGATGTGGGAGAGCCGAACAACCCCTCCAGCGCTAATAAAAATAGCTGAAGCGGGGAACGGAGAGGAGCTGGGGGATTTGGGGGTGGGGGCGGCGGCTGGCTCTTCTCACTCATATCAGGGACGCAGGCCGAGTGGCGGAACGGGGCTCGTGCTGTCCTTGGAAAGGCTCTGAAATCGAGGATTCTTCCATTCCTAGCAGACGAGTTGCCGGTCCGTCCGAATGCCTCCTTTTCTCTGGCGGAGGTGCGGGTGTTTGCTTTCGCCTCTGGGGCTCGGGTCGTCTTTGACCCAGTTGAAAAGAACGGAGCTTGCAAAGGGGGGGGGGGCTGCGGAGGTTGGAAGGGTTAGAGAGGCACCCGAGCAAAGATCTTGGCCTGCTTTAGCCTGCTGGGTCCTTCCCTTGAAGAAAGCTTGCATGTCGAGTGTCAGATTCGCTACGAGACGGCGGCTCTTTAGCCTGAAACCTTCGCTCCCGTCCTCCCCCCCGGGAATAATGATAATAAAAAATGGCTTTGCCGGCCATCTGCCAAGATGAGGCTTCGCCGAGAGGGGTGCCTCTGGCCATTCAGCTTGTCAGTGCAGCCCGAGGAGGCGGGGGCACTCGATCGATCCTTAACAGTGGCTACCTTTGGGGAAGAAGCGTGTGGAAAGCTTTGGCCAGAGGACGATTTTCATAGGTGTCTTCTTTGAAAGCCGTCTCTTTTTTTTTGTTGTTTATTTTGCTGGACACCTTGGTTCTTTTGCGGAGATGCTGCTGTGGTGACAGTTGACAGCCTCTTCTCACCCAAGCGGGATAAACCCGGAGGAGGAATGAAATGGGAAATCGCGCGGAGTCGGCGGTAGAATTCCTCCCCTTCGCAGCTTTTGCTGAAAAAGTGCTTAGGAGTTGTTAGTTTCTTCACCCAATCATTTATTCAAAATGTGTGGGAAAACAAAATAACACTGTGAATTGCTGAGGCTTTTAGACGGTACTAGTTGTAAAACCCAATGGGTAGTCAAATTGATTTAGGGGGAGGGCACTTTCCTAATTATCCAAGTCTATTCTTGCAGATTCCTTCCCAAAAGCGTTGTGTATGTTTGTACAATGCTTCTGCCCATACTTAACTGGATTACAGTTTATTGTATTTTCATGGGATACTCGAACCTTACATTAATTGCACAGCAAAACACACTAGGATCAAGACGACTGTGTTTCAATGAGTGAAATTTAAGAAGATAATTCTGGTATATTTTTTAAATATTGACCCATATTTTAAAACCCCATTTTCTGCAATCCTACAAAAGTTGGTGACACAGCAGACAGGATCATTTAATGGTTTCAAATAAGGTATTTAAAGCTACAACTGTTTAAACAATCCTATGCTTAATGAGAATATGACTTCAGTCTCACTTGTGTATGTTTCTAGAGGAAGGCTGGAAGGGCAAGTCACATAATATAGTATAGTACATCAAAATGTGAATGTAGCCATTTGTGATTTAATTAGTAAACATTGTTTAAAGAAACAATGGCTTAATGCGGTGTAATTGTTGCTTGAGAATCACAACACAGTCCTACACATATTTACATGTACACTGTGTTTAGTCATGATTCTGAGAATATGTAGTAGCCTAAAGCAGGTGTTCCCCAATGCATTATACTATAGTCAAGCAAATCACATTTTAGCCTTGTGCACTGTATGAATCCACAGGCCTGTGAAAGGGAGCAAATGATGAAGGTATTATCATGCTGTTGTAAGACAAGCTCCAACTCTTTTGTACATCTATTGTGATTCCACACATACAGAAGGGATGAAGTTTATGGCGCAACACTGCTTTTTAATTGTGACAAAACCCTCCAATCTTGTAGATGTTTCTGACCCAGCATATGTGATAAGCATATAATTAAAATGTGTCTGCAGAAAAATAGATACTTCAAATAATAATTGAATAAATCATGGTAAGTTAATTCTGAGTAAGGATTTTGTCCACATTCAGCTATAGTATGAAGCACTTTTGTTTAAAATGCTGTCAGTGTAGGATAAAAACCAGGCAGTGGATGGTTTTTTAAATAAAATAGAACTTTTATAAAATAACTGGTTATTGGTACAGCTGTTTGATTTACACATGTGAGAAACCAATTTACAACACAAAGTGATCTGAGAGTAAATCCTATGGAACACAAAGACACTTTTTTTCCATCTGGCACTTAACTGTGTTGTAAGTGCCTCTTATGAAGGCACAAGAAGTTCAGTTACTTTCAATTAAATAGGCTGAAAATTACAGAGCCAGTGAATATTTTATTGCCATTAATTGATGTTTGTATGAAAATTTTAAGATTTCTTATTTGCTGTTCTTTTTTATTGCTACCTGGCGATTTTTGTTTTTCACTTTTTTCATATTTCTCTTTGATGGGGAGGAAACAGACTATTCATCCTAAAAACTAACAGTGAATTTAGGGATAAAAAAGAAAGAAAATTAACACTGCTATGAAATGCCAGATCAGTGCATTGTCACCAGGTTCTAAACCTAGATTAAGGTGCTCACTTGATTTCTATGAATGATGAATAGCCTAGATAAAAACTAGCTGGATAACTTTGGACAAGTCACACACTCTCACATCAGAGATGTGGGGAAATTTAGAGAAAGGAGTATTAGGCTTGTTTGCTGCCTAGAGTCATATATGAAAATAATAAAAGGGATTAAAAACAAAGAAAATCATGTGAAAGATAATGTTAAGCCAATCCCCTCAGGGTTCTCAATGAAATGCAAGCAAAGACTTAAATGTTAATCTTGCCAGAATTAATTTCAATAAATTCTAACTCACTTCATTTTGAGTAAGTTGATTCTCAGCTTTCATTATGAAAGAGCTGAGGTGGTGCAGTGGTTAGAGTGCAGCGCTGCAGGCTACTTCAGCTGACTGCTAGCTGCAGTTCGGCAGTTGAAATCTCACCGGCTCAAGGTTGACTCAGCCTTCCATCCTTCTGAGGTCGGTAAAATGAGGATCCAGATTGTTGGGAGCAATAGGCTGATTTTGTAAACTGCTTAGAGAGGGCTGTAAAAGCACTGTGAAGCAGTATATAAGTCTAAGTGCTATTGGTATTGCTATTATCTGGAAAAGATAACTAGGCTTTGTATAGGTAGTCCTCAACATACAACTACAATTGAGCCCAAAATCTATGTTGAGTGACAAATTTGTTAAGTGAGTTTTGCCCCATTGTACGACTTTTCTTGCCACATTTATTAAGTGAATCACTGCAGTTGTTAAATTAGTAACATGGTTGTTAAGTGAACCTAGTTTCCCCCATTCATTTTGCTTGTCAGAAGTTCACAAAAGAGGATCACGTGACTTCAGGACACTGCAACTGTCATAAATACGAGTCAGTTATCAAGCATCTGAATGTAAATCACATGACCCCTGGGGATGCTGCGATGGTCATAAGTGTGAAAAATTGTCATAAATCACTTTCTTCAGTGCTGTTGTAATTTTGAATAGTCACTAAGTGAATTGTTGTAAGTCAAGTACTACCTATAGTCTATCCACATATCTCTCCATTTCTGGCTCTATTCTGACTATTTTGAGGATTCATACACAGTGTTTATAGTAGGGTGAATCTCCATCAGGGCTAGTAGAGATGGTAATAGTAATGGATTTAAAATGAATTTCTTCACCAGGCCTTTAAGATCTGCCTGGCTGACTCAGGCTTTTTGGCCACCACTTTGGTTATCAAATGACAAGAAGGATTAGCAAAGAACAGTCTAAGGGGTCTATGACACTTGCCCAACCAACTCGCCATGGCCAACTTGCCACAGGACAAGAGTTACACTAATATCAAAGAAATAGTCAAATAGAATCATTAAGAAAGGATGCCAAAGGAGGGGCAAAATAAAATGTGAATGATAAAAATTAAAATATTGTAAAAATTATTTTAAATAATTAAATTGAATTGTTGAATTGCCCCACAGCGAATTGTCCTGTGGTGAGTTGGCTGCAATGAGTTGTCCCATTCTGAAATCTAAATTGTGGTGGTGGTTATTGTTGGTGGTTTGTTTCTTTTTTGGACTGTGTAATCATTGTTATAATTTTAGCCATTTTAGTTGTGTTCATATATCTGCTAAATTGCAGAATAAGCTACTGGGGACCTTATCCTCTCTAAGAGCAAAGGACTGTTTTGGATGATATTTTGCGCTTTGCACAAGATAGACCCAGCAACTTTGGGTGATTTTGTTGCTAACATGTCAGTACTTTTGTATCCTGCTGAATTCCATCAGACCTTAGAATCTGGAATGAACCCAGGCAATCAATATGATCATTGTTAGACTTTTTTCCCCCTCACTGGTAAGAGCTGTATTACTTTCCTAGTGCTCCAGGGACTTTGGGGCAATTTGTGAGTAAGGAAAATAACTGGAATGCAGTTAGAGAAAAATTTAACAATTCTAAAAAAAAACTCTAGCTAGAACCAGTTGGGAAGCTTACGTGACAATGGACAGAACGGTAAAGTTGTAGTTCTCGGCAATGGATGTGTTTGCATTTAGTGGAATTTGTACTAAATATAAGAATCCTTTTTTATTTTGGCCTTCAGGCAAATTCAGTTATCCTTGGAAACCAATTGTAATAGCCTTGCAAGGCATGTTGCAGATAAAATTACTTTTGTTTGTCCTTGTATGTTTGCAGTATGCTGCTAGAGCTTGATTGGTCAATAGTTTGGAGCAAGAATTTCAGTGGCTGAAGCTGAAAATGTGCTGGTTGGAAATAACTGGCTGGATCTTGACAGTAAGGAATTCCTTTTCAAGGTAGGGAACTGCCTTGAGGATGGAAACATCTCCTAAATATGATGTTCACATGAACAGTTAAGATCTTGAGCTCATTCTTTAGGTCTCAACTCCTTGTGAGGTTACTGCTGTGAAGATCTTTTTTATGATGTCACACAAATTCTGGGTAATTTTCAGGGTATTTTTTAACTCACTGGGTTTTTATCTTCTGCTTTTTATTCACCATTTTATTTCACTAGTGCCGTGATGGCGAACCTATGGCACGGGTGCCACAGGTGGCACGCGGAGCCTTATTGGTGGGCACGCGAGTGTTGTCCTAGCTCAGCTCCAGCGCGCATGCATGCACCGGCCAACTGATTTTCAGGCTTTCCGGTCCCACCGGAAGTTGGGAAACTGACTGTTTCCAGCCTCCAGAAGGCCTCCAGGGGGATGGGGAAGGCTGCTTTTGCCCTCCCCAGGCTCCTAGAAAGCCTCTGGAGCCTGGGGAGGGGGAAAAAATGGGCCTACCGGGCCCACTGTGCCATCACGTGCCAAAAGGAGGGGGAACTGTGGGGGGGGTCACATGCGCATGCGCAGGAGGGTGGAGCGCATTGAATTATGGATGTGGGCACCCACACCTGCAACCCCCCATGCTCTTCCCGCTTTTGGCACACGATGACAAAAAGGTTAGCCATCACTGCACTAGTGCATGATTTTTTAAAATTTCCTTGGGGCTTAATAGAAAGTGAAAGTATTCTTAGTTGTTACTTAGAATTAATTCCATTGAATTCATCTTCACTGAAATGCAATTTATTTCATATATACTTGCATGCATACAGACATATGTGCCATTTATATGGCCGCTCAATTTTTACAGTATAAATCTGATTGGTATACAAAAAACAAAAACCCAACCAATAGATAAAAAACCCCAAAATTGCATAGTAGCAAAAAACAGGTATTGCTTTTATGTTAACTGTTAATAGATGATTTATTAAATATCCGATAGACACTTATCCTGACTGATATGTCTAAGGAAAGTCTTTGCTGTCTGCTGCTACAAGGTCAAAGTTAACTATATACTCGGGGTAAGGAGTGAGGTAGAAAACATTTCAGAAAATAAAAACCACCATGGAAAAGGCATATCTCTTAGCCTCCCATTAGATTACATTGTTTCATAGAAGAGCATGCCTTCTCAGTTGGAACGTATGAGATGGGCAGATGTCATTGGAAAAAGGTGGTCTCACAAATAACCTTGTCATGTTCCATGTAAGCTTCACAGCACATTTAATTCACTTAGAAGCCAATAGGAAGACAGTACAACTCACAGAGTACTTAATATGTACCTTAATATGCCTATGTCACATAGGCATATTAAGGAGTGCCCATATCTCCTTGCAATGCTATGTTTTAGACCAAGCGTAACTTCTGGATGATCTTCAAGGACAGCCTACATGTAGCAGCCATTTCAGTAGGGATGACTAAAATATAAATGACCATCAGAGATCTTATACATGACCTAACATGTAGATGTATAGATAATAACACAATATTGGATTTGAAAAGTAGAAAAACAGTTCATATGCTTGGTTATGCTTTACTAACTTCATTACTGTTTGGAAGATTGAACCTTAGTAACACTGGGTACCTTTTCCTTATCTCCTGGGTTCCACCTTTATGGATATTACACAAAGATACTTCCTGTCTCCCTTTGTGCTCAGAATTTACATTGGGACCATTGGGAGAACAGATTAAATTCCATGAGTTGCAGTATCATTTGTTCATTGGTGATACTGACCACTGTTTCAATGGGTTCAGATTTGAATGGGACTGAGTGTCTCCCAGTGTGGTCCTGATATTTTTATCAGGAAGATTATGAGTCTCTTGAAGCTTAATCCTGAAAAAACCAAAGTTCTGGTGTTAAACAGAGGGAAGTATCTAAGAGAACTGATACAGAAAGGCAGTGGCATATCATTCTTGGAAATCCATCATAACATTGTAGAGGCTCATTATCACAACAGATTATTCTGTTACCATGACACCTCAGTTATATACTGTGGTTTGGAAATGCTTCTGTCATCTGAGGCTATTTAATCAGATATACCTTTTTCTCTCAACAGTTGACTGGGCAGTGATACAGTGCATCTTTGGTAGTCTCTGTGTTGGTGTATTGAAACTGATTCTCTGGTGAACCCATTATGAAGTGAATTCAGGAACTGCATGCTGCACAAAATACAGGTAGTCCCTGACTTATGAACACAACTGAGCCCCAAATTTTTGTTGCTAAGTGAGATAGTTGTTAAGTGAGTTTTGCTCCATTTTACGAACTTTCTTGTCACAGTTGTTAAGTGAATTACTGCAGTTGTTAAGTCACTAATACAATTGTTAAGTGAATCTGGCTTCCCCATTTACTTGTCAGAAGATCACAAAAAGGACACTGACCATGGGACACTGCAACCATCATACATATTAGTCAGTTGCCAAGTGTCTCAATTTTGATCGTGTGTCCATGGGGATCTGCGATGATCGTAAGTGTGAAAAATGGTCATGTCACTTTTTTCAGTGCCACTGTAACTTTGAACGGTCACTAAATGAACTGCTGTAAGTCAAGGACTACCTGTACAATCAAATTTCAGTTCTGGAGCTTTGTGCATTGCTTCTGATTTCAGTAGTTGAAGGTTCCACTAACTTTATATGGAATTCTCAGTCTCTTGAGCTCTGCATTCTTATTTTATCCCAGCCTAGTTCCCCAGGAAAACTCAGTTATGGTTTCTGTGCTCAGATGCTTTCATGCCACCAGTTGGAGTGGACAGGAGTTAGGCCTCTTTCTTTCTTTTCATTTGAAATTTTGCATAGTTCAGGTTACATCTTATGATAGTAGAAGTCATGGGACAAAATGCTTCTGGATGGGAGCTAGGAGGCTTATATTTCAATTATTCATCAGTTGCTTGATTCAGAATCAAAAGTGCTTGGTATTCTTTTTCAGGTAAATTCAATAACTAGATTAAAATGCACATTAATGTACACCTCTGAGTTGATTATGTATATCAGAGTGAATCAATTATCATTTAATTTTTTGATATCACTTAGTCCTAAGAGCCGCGGTGGCACAGTGATTAGAGTGCAGTACTGCAGGCTACTTCTGCTGACTGCCAGTTGCCTGCAATTTGGCAGTTCAAATATCACCAGGCTCAAGGTTGACTCAGCCTTCCATCCTTCCGAGGTGGGGAAAACGAGGACTCAAATTATTGGGGACAATATGCTGACTCTGTAAACCGCTTAGAGAGAGCTGTAAAAGCACTATGAAACGGTATATACCGTATTTTCCGGCGTATAAGACGACTGGGTGTATAAGACGACCCCCTACTTTTCCTATTAAAATATAGGGTTTGGGCTATACTCGCCGTATAAAACTACCCCTCAATGTTGTCGGCGCTCCCGGTCAGCGCCGGCAACTCAGATTCGGGAAGCTGTGCTGATCTCGTCAAGGCTGAATGCTGGACCCAGCTGGTTGCTGCACGGAGCTTCCCCCACCGTCCCAGGCACCCAGGTGGATATTACCGACGCTCTGACTTCCCCAGACAGCTGAGGCTCGCCATCACTGGGAGTCAGCTGGGGAAGTCAGAGCATCAGTAGGCTTATACCCAGCGTATAAGACGACCCCCGACTTTTGAGAGGATTTTCCTGTATTAAAAAGTAGTCTTATACGCCAGAAAATACGGTAAGTGCTATTGCTATTGCTAGAGATCCTGCTTAATAATAGATGAATTATTGTTAAAGAGGAATACAATATCAATGAATTGAATGGATTTATAGCAATGGTTGGGAAAGCTAGATAATTTTGCTTTCATAGCCTAAAGGTTTTGCCATTCGATTCAGCCTTTTTCTACTATTGCACCTGTTTGCTTTAGAGCTCTCCTGCTTGTCAGAATATGGAGGTAGAGGGTTGTGATCTTACCGAATACCTTTTTGAATTTATATAACATGCTATTAAGTTGGAATTAAAGTACAGCTGAAGGGCTACAAGGTATCCATCTATCCCTGAGTTAAGGGCTTATGATAATTTCTCATCCATTCTCATCAATAGCAATAGCATTTAGACTTATATACCACTTCATAGTGTTTTACAGCCCTTTCTAAGTGATTTACACAGTCAGCAATAATGATTTCCTGAGGAAAGAACTAAAACTTTAGCTTGATGTTATGTAAATCAAGTTTGAACCTGTCCACATCATTTTATAGTAAGTAAATAAGTAAACCAATCAACAAATAAATAAATTGGGAAAAATGAGATCTATAGTTTATGAATTAGCCTATCATAATTATTAGAGAACTATTTTAATCAAAATATTTTTAAGAATTGTCCCTCATTATTTACTATATGAACTCTCTTCTATTCACTTGGAACTTTATGAATTCTCCAAGGTTTCTCGAAGATAATACATAGAGATTTGACCAGATCATCAATTAGGTCTTCAATATCTTAGGATGCATTTTTAGTTCTAGAGATTTGTATATTTTCAAAGTGAAGGTGTAACTACTGAGCATGTTTTTGTCAATTTTTAGCACCAATTCTGTCCCTTCATAATTTCTTGATGGAACATATCAGAGGTTTTTTGATGGAAAAGAGTTGAGTAGTTTTGCTTTTTTTTGAGATTTGTTAGCATTTCCTCTTCGTCATTAAACAGCATATATACTGTTTCTTCTCTTTTTATTTTGAACATATTAAAAGACACATTGTTTGTTAATTTAGCTGATTCTGAGTTTTTCTTTCCTAATATCAGCTGTAGTCTTAACTATGTATCTATATTGCTGCTTTATGACTAGATTCTCTTTTTATTTCCTGTATGTGTTCTGTTTAGATTTTCACCAAGCTTTTCATATAGTTACGTGGACTTGTTTTGGCTGTTCTCTCTTTAATTTATCCTCACGGTATTGTTTGCAATCATTTTGCTATCTCTCACTTCTTTACTTATCCCCAGCCTTTTGGAGCTTCCTTTTCTCATTAGTTACTCTCATCACAGTATCTTACTTTTCATTGCTCCAAATTGATTTTAAAGTCCAAGATACATGTTTGACTATACTCAGTTTCGGATTCAAGAGCTCAAGCATATTTGCTCAAGGTTATTGCATTATCAACTTTCTTAACTAAATCTTCCTTGTAAATTAATGCAGACAGTGGTAGTGCATGAATTTAGTCTTTATTTGAATATGGTGTTCATGTTCAATGTTCCACAGAGGACCACGTACTGTATATACTCGAGTATAAGCCGACCCAAATATAAGCCGACCCCCCAATTTTATCCCCCAAAACTGGGAAAACTTATTGACTCGAGTATAAGCCGAGGGTGGGAAATGCAGCAGCTAGATACCAAATGCATACCATCGTACCGTATTGCTTCATATTTATAAAACCATCTGGAGACGATGCGAAGGGGGAAGAAACCCACAGAAAGTCCTGCTCCTGGTGCTGCCAGGGAAGAGGCACCGCAAGAACCACTGTTGCTGGGGATGAGGGGGTGCCAGCGCCAGAAGCAGCGGGCTGGGGCTTCAATCCCTTTCCCTGGACAACCTGCTCAGGTGCGGAGACAGGGAAGCCACAGACAGCAGATCCTTCCCACTATCCCCTTGCACCCGGCAACAGCAATTCTTGCGGTGCCTCTTCCCTGGCAGCACCAGGAGCAGGACTTTCTGTGGGTTTTTTCCCCCTTCGCACCGCAACGAATTAAGAATGGAGTGGTGGCGTTGTCTTCCTTATTCCGAGGCAGGGCTGTTTATTCCACTGAGTACAAGGGGGTGGGGGAAGGATCTGCTTTCGGGGCTTCCCTTCTCCCCAGCCCAGCAGGCTTCATTATTCCTTCCCCCACCCCCTTGTACTCAGCAGAGCTGGTTCTCTTTCCCTGGGCAGCCTTCCCCCACCCCCTTGTATCCAGCAGA
>WNWU01000003.1:23430381-23449136 GCA_012654045.1 Ptyas mucosa
CCCCCTTGTATCCAGCAGAGCCGGTTCTCTCCCCCTGGACAGTCTGCTGGGCTGGAGAGAAGGGAAGCCCCGATCCTTCCCCCACCCCCTGGTATCCAGTAGAGCCGGTTCTCTCCCCCTGGGCAGTCTGCTGGGCTGGGGAGAAGGGAAGCCCTGATCCTTCCCCCACCCCCTTGTATCTAGCGGAGCCGGTTCTCTACCCCTTGGCAGAGGAGCGGAGGCACTGGCTGCCTCTCTGCTCAGTTGCGAACGAGCGAGCAGCTAGCCAGCTGCGGGAGAAGCTGTAAAAAGCTGCAAGCCTCCCTGCAACCCCTGAAGCCAAAATGGGGCATGAGGGAGGGGCGCCGCACCCCCCACACCCCATTTTGGCTTTAGCAAGCCTCCCTGCAACCCCGGGAGCCAAAACGGTTGCAGGAAAAAAGGCCCTTTTTTGGGTGACTCGAATATAAGCCGAGGGGGGCTTTTTTCAGCCTGAAAAACATGCTGAAAAACTCGGCTTATATTCAAGTATATACGGTAAATTTTATTCCAGAGAAAGGTACAACTAAGTTCATCTGACAAGTTAGTTTTACTAAATTTTTATGCCTAAATTCTTTTAATATGGTTGCAAATTTCCAAATTTTGCATCTTTGTGTGCCTTTCTTGTGCTATGGGCATTTTTGAATTTTTGTTTCTAAATATACACTACACACCTAGTTTCAAACAAAGTTTCAAACTATATTTCTCTTAGGTCTTCCCTAATATTTGCAATGCTGTACAAATTGCATTATAAAATTAAGAAATAACTTAATATTTTATTTTTTACCAAGTTTGGGAAGTTTGAATTGAATAATTCCCATTACAGTGTAATCTAATAATTCCCGCTCTGTCCCTAAGCGTGAGGATATAAATATAACCTTCATATTTCCTCTTTTTGGAAAGAAAGCTTGGCAAGTTTTTAAATGAGAAGAGCTGTGAGCAACAATTAATTTAGCAGATTTGATGTGCTGTTTCAGGAGAGATCTTCAAGTTCCTTTTACAGTACTTCCATGATTATTAACTTTGACTTGTGGATTGGCTGGATTCATATGTTATGCTGAGCCATAATGTGTTTGCTTGTTTTGGGTTCATAATACCAAAAGTCAACAAACTGTAATGAAAACATGCCTGGTTTAGGGTTAGTCATGAACCAGACATGTGTGAAAACCCTTAGTAACTGATTCCTAAAATGTGATTACTCAGAAATTCTTTAGTAAATGTGCTCAAGGCTGAAGCTTAAAACTCTATCTCTCACAAATCCTATTTTTTAAAAAAATCTTTACTGATTCTGAAAGCGTGTAAATATTTATACAAATCTTTGTTATTTGCAAAAAGCAGTATCAGGCCATAATTCAATGGGTCTCCAACTCAGACTGAGTCAGAGGGCTTGATGAGAATTCATTCATTAGCTCAAGAGGTATGGCACTGAAGCTCTTTCATTCATTGATGTATGTCTCTAGTGAGTAAAAATGAAGAAAATAGAAAATGCCACACAGTATATGCTGTTACACATACGTTTATTAAATAAAAAGAGCTGTATTGCTTTAAAGACTTGTATTGGGGGGAGAACATTTCACTATGGCTACAATTTTCATTAGTACATGAGAAATTGGTTTTTGTGTTGTTGAATTACAACAACTAGATGTAGTTCTTTTTAAGCCTCACCTGTCTGGCAAGGCTTCCGTGGATGGAAGGTGAGAGACAAAGCTGCCTTGTTGGGATTCATGATTGGCAAGAGAGTTGTTCAGCCTGTGCTGCATTGCTACCCCCCGCAGCGCTTGGCATGGGAGAAACAGGCCATAAGATGCAGCTGGCAAGGGGTGCACTGGGGATGCTGCCAGGTGTTTTCCTTTCCTGGTTAAAGTTTTGAAGAATTATTGCGGTACATTGCCACTGCAGTTGGTATCTGTTTCTGTCCCTTAGTTTGCAAAGCAGGGAGGTACTGTTCTCTTCTACCCTGGCTAACAAGTGTCAAATCCAGGTAGACCTTTTGAGAAGACAGTCTTACATTACTTGTTCTGTTGTCCCTTGATCTTCCAGCTGTGGTAGTTGGAGGGAAGCACTAGGAAGAAAGTTAGCTAGTGGGAAATGGGCAAGTGAGGTGCCTGTTCTGCCCCTTCTGTTCCCACTCCACCATCCCATTACCAGTCAAAGCCAACAAACCATGTCCCTTAATGTAGGTCCCCAGGGAATGGTCTTTCGTGCCAGGAATAGAACCACCTTTCTCCTTAGCAAGGTTGATCTTTTGTGCCTGGTCGAGATTGGCAAGTTGCTAAGCTGCTTCTGACTGTTGATTTCCTGTTATGTATCAGTTAGCCATGGACTACAAGTCAGTCTTGCCGGCTTTTGGGATTGTTAAACAAGAAATTCTGAAAACTAAAAACTATAGTTTTGCTATTTTATTAAAGCTATGGACACAATGTATTGGTTTAATGGGATTTTTTTCTTAACTTGCATTAACACTAAGATTTTTTTTAGTATTTTTTTAGTTCTTACCATGGATGTTTTAATGTAAGTTATAGAGGTGTTTTGTTGTGAATATATTTATCATTGACCTTTAAATTAGTTTTTTTTATAGCAGATACTTTATTTCTGCTTCTGTAATGGATATTTTGATATCTGACTTTAAGATAAAATACCATGACTTCCAAATTTGCATCAGCCATTAGAACACAAAAAGCGCCATGGTGGCCCAGTGATTAGAATGTAGTACTGCAGGCTGACTCTGCCCATAGCCAGAGGTTTGATCCTGACTGGCTCAAGGTTGACTCAGCTTTCCATCCTTCCGAGGTTGGTAAAATGAGGACCAAGATCGTTGCGGACAATATGCTGACTCTGTAAACTGCTTAGAGAGGGCTGTAAAGCACTATGAAGAGCTTTATATAAGTCTAAGTGCTATTGCTATTGCTAATATGTAAGGGCAGTATTTGCTTGACCATATCAGGATAGCTACCTTGTCATTTGGCATTGTTGCAGTTTGCTTTTAATTCTGCTGGTGATTCCATAGTGAATACTAACAAAGCCATGTGGGGCTACTAGGAAACAAGAAGTGCGCTATTCAAGATGTGTTCAAGCTGTGAACATCTAGAGCAGTGTTTCTCAGCCTCAGCAACTTTAAGTTGTGTGAACGTCACCTTCCAGAATTTCCCTATTCTGATAATAGAAATAGAAAATTTCCTGTTTAAAATTATCCTGAAAACAATATAAATAAAACTGGGATATACACAGGTAAATTTAAAAAGTTAGAATGACACTACCTCCATGGACATCCCTGAAATAATATGACTGCTTAATGACTACCCTGTTTTGTGACTATTGGAAGTTAGAATGGCACTGAAAAGTAAATTTATGACTGGTTTTTGCACTTCCGAGCATCGCAGTATCACCACGGTTATCTGATCAAGATTCAGGGACATTGCAGCCAATGGGTGCTTACAACCATCTCAGCCTCCTATGGTCATGTGATCACCATTTGCGTGATAAACAGATTCAGCAGATTCAGAATTAAAATCGTGCATCACAGTCATGTGATCCCTTGCTAAATAATCACAGCGGAAACGAGGATGTCATGTCTATCATGGTCCTATGATATCTTGCTTATGGCCATGTTGCTTAGTGCCAGAGTTGCTAGTCCCAGTGGTGGCCGTTAAGCAAGGACTATCTGTAAAAGCTCTTTGTGAACTGGACTTTCTCATCAAGGACAGAGTTATTACATTGCAGTTTGAAAAAGAACGAAGAAAATAGAAAAGGTAGTGGAGATGGAGACTCGAGTTGACAGAGAAATTGGAATCGTGTGTGTGTGTGTGTGTGTAGGAAGGGGTGGCAATATTTATATACGTATGATTTAAAGATCCAGAAGTGACTGAGATCATATTTCTACCACTGACACCAATTTATTGCAGATCTAAATGTTTGCTTGGAGTATGTGTCAGTGCTTTGTTTTCTTACTATAAATTTACATTTTCACTTTTCAAAAAAGAATCCCTTTCTTAAATAAAAAAAAATAGAAGAAAAATATTTCTGTCCCCCTTCCATTATTGACAGTAAGAAAGATGTTGCAAAAACCATTTTGATGACCAGTTAATCTAGCTGTATACATTTGGAAGAGAACATTTTGTATTTTGGAGCAAACTCCAGCTGTCTATCTTTTTGGCACAGCTTGTGACCAAGAACACATTCTACTAGTTCTTTAATGTTACATAGAACATTGGCTGCTTATATAGGAATTTGGTTTCCCTTCTTCACTCTCCCTCTGCCCCCAAAATATTTCTGATTGTGAGTCCTTTTGATTTCCCTTCACCACATGTACATTGAGGATATCTGAAGCTTCATTAGCCACTGGTGCTTATAGAAAGTTGATTGACTGAATCTTCTTTGCCTGTGGAAGCTTTTTGTTGGTGCATTTGAGTCGAGAGTCTATTTAATCTGTGATGTGGCAAAACAAAACAGGTTTACCTAAAATTAGTTTCCAACCTCACTGTACGTTTGCATGGAGCAACTTAGATTTAAGAGCTATGGAATGTGGCCATACATAAGGTCTGTATATCTGCTAGTTAGGAAGATGTAATACACGGAAATTGATTTTTGCAGGTTTATATGAAACTATCAGACTTTCCAGCTGTCTTTAAGGTTCCCCTTAAGCTTTTTAAGTTCATAGGAAGCTGCTATTGCCATCCCGTACGTTCATTTTCAACAGCCACAGTTGAAGCTGGTTCCCAGCAGCAAGTTGGCAAAAGCACTCCCTGCTGAGAATGTATTCTGGTATTGTCTCCAAGGAAAGAGCTACTTCAAAGCGCTCCTGGTACTTTGAAATAGCACTTTCCTGAGAATCAGATGACGTCACTGATGGTGAGCAGTTTTAGGATTTGGAGGTGGATTTCACTTTCATGATAGTTGTTGATTTGTTTCATTGCATTCCAGATAAAGAAATGGAAAACATATCCAGATCTTACCTTGTATGTATAACTTTTTTTTAAAAAAGGCGGACCTATTTTTATTTTTTATTCAAAAATATTTTGAGGTCTACGTATTTTGTTTTAAATTTTCAGTGTGTTTTTAAATTTGGTTTCTCTTTGATGAAATATTGCTAATATTTGGATGGGGAGGCATTACCTTTGTTTAAAAAAATGACTAAGATTAGCCTGTTTCTCTGTTCAGAAATGTAATTCTTCTACTTGGTCAAATTCTGAATTCTTCCAAAACATTCCCTTTATGCAGTTCTGGCTATGTCTGAGTACAAATCACATCTTCTAGTTGCATCCAGAGTTATGATGAATTGGATCAGCATCTGGATTTTTTTCTTTATAAACTTCTAGACTAAATTCTTTGTTTTTGATGTTGTCCTTTCCTGAATAATGATGGTAACTGGAATCAAATTCTACCTTCTCTTTGATACAAATGCTAAATGTTGGTAAAGGTGTTGCTTTCATTACCCTAGTGGTTATGCAGATGGTAGCTCTATATTCAGCCCAACCTCCCTATTAGTTCCCATTGGCTATTCTCTTTGAACATCCTCTAGTTGCAGTTTGCTACAGAACAACCTGTCTCAACCAGCATTCTAGCTGTATCTGAGTATAAATCATATCATTTACTTGAGGATGATGGAGATTGTATCTGGTTGGATCTGGTTGTATGTAGAATGCAGCCCTATAATAATTGACATTTTTTTCATAATAAATGCTTTATTTAATTAAAAGCCTAGGCACTCAAGTTATGTGATAAGAGGTTTTTGAAACACATCTTGGGAGGTTTGTCATGCTTGCTGGATTTTTTTTCTCCTATTTTTGGGAACTTTAATCAGCAGCTAGAAAATTGAGTTGATTTTCAGATGGCCTTGTTGCTATGCAGTAGAGTTGGTATGGAAGATGTTGTTGCTGTTCGTTTTGCTATTACGTTTTAAATTATTTTTACTCTGCTCTTTTATCCATAGAATAGTTTAACTGTTTTCAGTATAGAACAAATGCAATATAACTGAACGTAATCAATATTGAAACAAGATAGAAATTAAACCAACACATTCTAGATAAAAATGCATTTAGAACACCAGGAGATAAGACAGTTCAGCTAGATTTACATTGTTACACAATGATAATATTGGTTTTGGCTTAGTGTGTTGTGCAACGCCTGACATTGTGGCTTGTAAGCATTGACTGCTAGATTCAACACACAGTGGTAAAGCAAAAGCTGTCTTAGCGTGCTGTTTGAACTTAGCTGTTCAGTTAACTCCCTTACCTTGCTGTATTCCACTATTTCATGTCATTTCCTATAGTCCAGCTTTGCCTGCTGACATTTGAATGCTTATGTAGGTAGTGCTCCACTTACAAACAGTTCGCTTAGTGACCAAAGCTACAATGGCACTGAAAAAAGTGACTTATGACTATTTTTCACATTTACAACCTTTGCAGCAGGCTCATGGTCATGTGATCAAAATTTAGACACTTGACTCATATTTATGACAGTTGCAGTGCCTTGGGATCATGTGATCATCTTTTGCAACCTTCTGACAAGCAAAGTCACTAGGGAAGCCAAGATTCACCTAACAACCATGTTACTAACTTAACAAATGCAGTGGTTCACTTAACAACTGTGGCAAGAAAGATCATAAAATGGGGCAAAACTCACTTAACAACTATTTTGCTTAGCAACAGAAATTTTGGGCTCAATTTGGTCATAAATCAAAGAGTACCTGGACAACAGGGACTTCTATTGTACAGAAGTAGATGGACTTCTTCCCTAACCAACTATGTCTACTGTAGTCAGCTCCGTGAAAGAAATCCAGCTAATTCTTCCATGTGTAAAAATAGTTCAGAGTAAATATGATTAAATGGCTTGATAACTTAAACTAGATACTTGTTAGTTCAAACTGGGTCTGAAGCTAGAACGGATATAGGTTGCACGAGTCTCCACCAGTTTCTTAGTATCTACCCACTTTGTAGCTATTAAAATTACCAATGGGCTGGCAGGAAGTAAATTGCAATTCTGAAGTGCATAAGCAGTTTTATTGCTATTTAGAGCTAGGACTTCTTTTTAAATAAACATTAAAGCCCATATAGTGAGTTATTATGACATTTGATTGTGTTTATTGTACTAAATAATAGTTCCTTGTAATACCTTGTTCAGGCAAAACACAAAGCAACTGGAACCCAAAATGTCACAAAAATATGAAAGCTCTTTTTTTAACTTGGTCCTTGTGAACATGTTCTCTAAATGTTTGATTGATGTGGGCAATTTCATTTTCAAAATAAGTGTTATAATCTAATAATACGGGCATATTTCTAAGCATTCCTTGCTGTGTTCTTCCTTGGTTTCTGTTAAATCACAAAATGGAGTAGGTGTTTGTTTTTGTTCTTGATAGCTAAGAATCCATCTTGAACCTAGTTAATTTGTCACCACAGTGCTACGTTGTTTTCCCTTGGTGCAATTCTTCGATTTTTAGCAATCTACTGTGGAGAAGGTTGCTTGCACAATGGATAAATGTTTCAATAAATACATCTCAATCTTTAAAACTTGTATTAAGCCTCTGAGGGAGGATCAGTGATATTGAAATATTGCATTGTGATTGGTAGATGTGTATTTTAGGGGCAAACCAAAGTTAATTATTCTTAGATATTTTATACAGATGAGCAAGTTTTTTTTAAAAAGTATGGTAGGATAAAAAGACACCAGAGGGCCTGTACTCTGGAATGATGTCATGCCCTCCCCTCAGGGGTCCTGATATAGGAAAACACCCTACCCAGAGAGTCCATGCCCTTTTGACTCTCTAAGCATCCAATGTGTAAATGATCCAATGTGATGTGATCTTGAATTTTATTGTTTAAAAGCAGAATTTTTCATCTCAGGAACAGCTTTAGTTGTTTCAGGCCTGGGTGTGTGACAGAAGCTAATGTATATTATTAAAAATAA
Source organism: Ptyas mucosa (assembly GCA_012654045.1). Classification (NCBI taxonomy): domain Eukaryota; kingdom Metazoa; phylum Chordata; class Lepidosauria; order Squamata; family Colubridae; genus Ptyas; species Ptyas mucosa. Next base: position 23,438,302 of record WNWU01000003.1, read on the forward strand.
AGTTACTCCCCTGATTTTTAGGAATGAATCCAGGATTGAGTTAACTATTTTTGAAAAGTCTCTGTGTGCTAAATATGAAAAGATTATATAATACGTTACTTACTGTATAATACGTTGTTGTATGTAAGGCACAGATTTAATGATAAACTTAATTATTGAATTAATTTTATATATGTTATATTTACTATAATTATTGGATTGATCTTTTGCTGCTAGAGGTTTTTTACATGTAGTTTATTTTAATCATTATAACATAAGTTTCTTTTCCTCACAGTATAATCATACATCACATTTTTGGTGATGTAGAGTTGTTGTATGCTTCATTATTTTGGTGGACAACAGACAACATGGCTCCTTATTGCACAGCCACTCCTGCCCCTCTCTCAGGGTTATGACCAATGTCCTTTCCCCGTCTCTCCCCTCATAGTTTTTCCATCTGGAAGTTCCCAAAGCACTTTCTATAAGCCAGACATTAGTAAATAGAAATTATTGTTTCTAATTTCAAACAAACAGGAGACAGAAAAATGCATAAATTGTCATGATGGCCTTAGAACAATTGCCGCTAAACATAATGAAATACAGCTCAGGTTTTCTTGGACAATTATTTGTTGTTACTCATAATTCATAATGACAAATTGCACCCAGATTTGTATGTACACACAGTTCTTTCTCTGAATCTTTTGAAATGGTTACAACCTGTACGTTTCAGAAGTCCTCAATTCTTTGTGCTTTTCATACTCAGAGACTGAGCTATAAAAATGTACTGAGAAGAGATTTGAAATCAAACAGTGGTCAAGTTAGTCCTTAATAAGTCCTTTTTTATTGTATGCATACAATTATGTTTTAGGATATGCTGAGCCACCGAGTAGCCAATTAGATTGCTAAAAAATTGTGTGAACTTATCTATTAATGACTACAATCAGATAGACCAAATGCGTTTTCTCACTATTGTAATAAATGCTCTTGTTCAATGTGGCATGGTTTTTGCTGGGGAAAGAGAAGCCAAGGCCACTGTGAGGAATATTCTACATGTAAACAAATAAAGTCAATTGGATTAATGTTAGCCTTGTGTGGTAGTCCAGACAAGAAGCACAACCAGGAGGACTTGCTGTATCTTTATTGTAAACTTATGTTAATAAAACCTTGCAAACCTGAAAGTATCTCTCCATTCTTTCACTTTTATTCCCCTGAAATCTAGGGAGGATCCTTCTGAGACATTTTCACTACCTTCCTTGTTTGGACTTAAATTTTATTTATCAGTCTGTTGTCTAGGTTGTTGCTCTTCCTTCTATGTCCCAAGATTGTTCCTGTATTATTATAGATTGGGAATGGAAGGTATTATAATAGTTCTCTTCCTTTCTCCACAGTAGGTACTGGCAGGCAGGAGAGGTCAAACTGATGACCATTGAATTGTGGGGTACTGAAGAATTTGACAGTCTCCTCTTCTGTGTAACATCTACATGAAGCTACCAAGTGAGATCATTCATTAATGAGTTAAGCATCAACAATATGTTGATAATATTCAGTTTTATATCTAGATATAAAGAAGCCAAGTGAGAAGTCTGAGGTATTGTCTTAGACAGTAGAAGGCTGTCTAGGGCAGTACCTGTCCTGGAAAACTGGCAGAGTCTGGATGGGAAGGATCACTCTTTAAGACCCAGAGAGGACTGAGTGGCTTTGTGTTTCTGATTCTTCTGCTTCCAAGGTTTTGCTACCTTTAGTTGTGAAAAGGGTAGCATTCTCCCAGACAGAGTTGGTGTACAATTAGGAGAACTTTCTGGAATCACAATTTCTTTTGAAAGAGCATGTGACAGTTATTGCATGGGGGGACTTTGCCCAGATTTACAGTATCTGGTGTGCCAATTGTGCTTTTTTCTGGACAGGAATTCTTTCTCACAGATTCCTGCCATAGTCACCTCAGCACGTAAATTATTGTAATGCACTTTATATGAGCTGCCTTTGAAGAACACCTGGGAATTGCAATTTGTTTGAAGTGTAAAAGCATGGACGATCAAGGGTACACTTTATACATTTATGTAATAACTCTGTTATGCATGCTGCATTTCAGTACCATGAAACCTAGAGAAAAAGCTAATTGTGACCTATAAAATCTTTCATGGCCTCTCTGTCCAGCTAGTAAAATCTGACAAAGTGGGCATTGCGCCAAGTCCCAGTTTATAAATGTTTCATCTGATGACATCCAGGTGACATGCCTTCTCTGTCATAGCATCTGCTTTTTGGAACACCATTCCCTCAGAGCTTCAAGTTGTTCCAGCTCTTTTGTCCTTTGAATGGGCTTGAACACCTGGCTCTTTCCCCAGATGTTGCGATAGGGAATATATGCCTGGGGGACAGTGGGGAGTTTTATTAACACTTTAATGTTTTAGGCTCATGTTTTTGCTTTCTTTCAGCTATTTACAGTATTAAATGTTCTTTTTAACTTATTTGTTGCCCAGAGTCATTAGAGTTGAGTGACCTGTCACTACAGTGAATAAAGAAATTTAGAAAGTTTTTTCCGATGAATCTCAAAAGCAGTACTTTGGCTACTTTTGCATTTCATCCAAATGTCAGGGTTTTTAAAATTCTGATTTGAAGACTAAATAATGAATGTGTTTAAATAAAATCCTATTCTAACATCAAAACAAAACATTACAGCTTTGCTTAATGGATGAACGGCAAGGTTTTATTTTTAAAAAATCAAGTTGCTCCTAAATTGCTAAACTTTACCCACAGTTCTTGGTTCTCTGTGTAGTTAGCCTTTGTTTATTCCATATTAAAAAATACCTGTAGCATCTCAGTTTATGAAGAACAACAATGAACCCTCCTGCAAGTATTTTATTTTCAGTAGTACTTAATCCAAGTATGTCTTTGCAAGATTGCAGCTCTAGTTACAATTGTGTCAGTTCCTTTCCTCAGTTTTGAGACTGGCTTTCATTGTTTCCAAGTGCAAATGGTGAGTGCTGACTGAATCTTTATAATATTAAGAAAGGGAACAGCTGCTTATCAGGAGAATTAGATTACATGTGTGGGACACTGAAATAGGTGGGTGGCAAGCTGTTTCCAGTTGTTAATGGCATAAGAAAAGAACATGTGGAGGAAAAGAAGTATTTTAATGAGATTTAAATATATTAACCATTCTGCCCCAAAGAAAGAACTTTTTATATCAGTTATCAATTAATATCTGGCTTTGATAATACAGTGAAGGAAACTGTTTCCTGATAGCTGAATATTTCCACAAGAATGCTTCAGTTAGTAATTTTATATGTCTGGGTGCTATAAAGGATCTTAAAAGAGCATGACAAGATCATCATAATTAAAAAAGAAGTTTCAATAATCTGTAAAACTTGCAACTATAAAAATTCATTAATTATTTTAAATTATGAATATACCAGAAGATCAAGGGAGTAGGTTCTAAATTGAACAATCTACCTCAAAAGCCAGGTTTTTTATCAGTTGTTGAAGAAGAAAAATAAATCAAATTGCAAAGAATGTCTTACAATGAAGAATATATGAATTAGTGTCCCTGAAGATTTCTATGTGAATCAATATACATTATTCAGACACCTTGAGAAGCAGAAGAAAGTGCATAGAGTCAGATCAAATGTCTAGCTTGTCCTGTTGCTAAACTGGCATATTGTTATAGATATATGGTTACTGCTAAAGTTAGTGGTTTGATAATAGTCATCATGACAAGTAGCCTTGTTCTCTGTGAATCTGTGCACTTCTTAAGCCATGTAAGTTGCTGACCATCACTATGGAAGAGCTTCTTTTTATCTGCCTTGAATCTCCCACTTTTTAGCATCATTAATTTTGGCTATTATTTAATTTTGTACATGGTATATAACAGTGATGGCGAACCTTTTAGGCACCGAGTGCCCAAACTGCACGCACGTGCATGCCCAAACTGAAAGGTGTGTGTACATGCCAAATGCGTGGACATGTGCAAATGTGTGGACATGCACATGCACAGACATGCACAGCAGAGACCCGAAGACCAGCTGGCTGGCAGGAGGTGGGGCATCCCACACAGGCAGCGTGGCAAGAACTGTTTCATTGTTTGCAGGGAAACAGAAGTTTACAAAGAAGTGCCATAGAGATGTGACTTGGGGCAACGGCGCGCATGCCAGCTGAGAGGGCTCTGCGTGCCACTCTGGCAGGCATGCCATAGGTTCGCCATCATGGGTATATAACATAAATCAATATTTCTTTCCTGCCTATTTTGCCAGTGTTTCTGAAAGGTTTTCTACATAACACCATTATAACCGTGGTGGGTTTCTACCGGTTCGCCCCTAACTGGGGCGAACCAGTAGTGACGACGGCGGGAGGCTCTGCCCACCCTCCCAGATGTCATCACAGACGCTCTGCACATGCACAGAAGGTTCTGCCCATGTGCAGAAGCACCACGAGCTCACATTTCCAAATAGGTAGCAAAGGTAAGTGGAACCCACTACTGCATTTTACCCTATTTCTTCTCTCCAGTCGCTCCAAACTGTATGAAAATTGAAGGTTGAATTTTCTTGTCACAGGATGAAGCAAACCAAGTAACATTTCATTTCCTGATCCCCTGCTCAGACATTCCCCAATGGGTTGTTTCGCTTCTCTGATTTGATCTACTGAGTGCCAATCAAAATTCCTCTGTAGCTGGTCAGGCTGTCCTTCTTGCTTCCTCCCCAGTCTTTTTCGCTCAGTTGATGGTATCAGACTTCGAGTGCCTTTCTCTTAAGTCATTTTTTGTTCTTTGAAATGGTTTTATTTTTAGCGATTTCGTTTTTCTGTTACTGTGAGGGCTGCGCGACGTGGGAGTGCCGTCCTGGCTCGTGAGTAGGTGTTTCGGGGCTCCGATTGCCTCTCGTTGTTTATTTTTTTGTCTAGCTTCGGCTGGGCTTGCCATTTGCTTTAATTATTGCTTCTTGCTGGCCGCGGGCGTAGCGTTGCTGGCTCAGCAACTTGTCTCGCCCCGCAGCCCTCACCGCTTTATATTTAATTGTTTATTTTTGAGCGGCCGAGAGTCCCTGCCAGCTGGCAAACTCGCCTTATTGGGAAGTGCCTCGCTTAGGCTGCGGGATCCCACCCCACCTATCGTGGCCATTATCGGGCTGGTTCCTTGCCTTCTTGAGAAGTGCGGTGTCACTGGCGGCCACCATTTTGTTGCCGCCATTTTTGTTTTGCCGCTTGGCGCATTTTTGGCCTGCTGTGGGGGATTGCCTTCACCTTCCAAGATTCACAGGCTGGGACGCTGTCTGCCTTACCTGCTTGGTTCTTCCTACATGATCTGGCGAAGCTGATCAGGAGAGGAAAGTATCTTTATATATACTTTGTTTATTTGCCTTCTGCTGATTTCAACATTTTTGCCTGAATAAAAAAAAAGAGAGAGAGAGAGAAATAAGGAGGACTTTGGATTGCAGTTTTTGAGTTGCATACTTTATTGTTGGAATTTTTCTTTCTAAAACAAAAAAAAAAAGAAAAGAAAAGAAAAAAAGGACAATATTATATTTATATATCTATATTTCATAATAATAATAATAACAATACTTATCTATCTATATTCAGAAATTTATTCAGACTGTGGAAGGCGAAGTGGTCTGGTTCTTAATTTAATTTCAATTTTTTTCTACTAGCCTGTTGTATATATGTATATATTTATCTACATAATCTCACCTTGAGTTGTGCATGATGTCTGATGTTGACCTGTCATCTGATCTGGAACAGGATCAATCCCCTAGCCCTGCCCCTTTTTCTAAAGGATCTAAGGGGAAAAAGTCTGAGGCCTCTATAGCCAAACCTGTACCTGTTTCTGACAAATATGCCTTGAGGAAGCATAATGCCTTGAAACGTGTTTTTGCTAAGGCGCAAAAGGAAGCTCCGGTGCCTGGTGGTTCGGCCTGCTCAGGTTCCATGTGGGCCCGTTCAACCCTCTGCTCCAGAAGTTGATCAAGATGTGACTTCTCAATGCGAGGTGATTCATGCATCTCATGATGTTATTCCCCTAAGGGAGCACCCGTGTACATCTATTCCTGTGGCATCTGGCCAGGGGGTTCCCTTGCCTCGCCCTATGCCTGAAACTACATTCATGCCTACGGCAGCTGGGCTAAGACAGGAGGGAAGTTTGGCTCCTCCTCCTCAATTTCTGGACTTTAATTCAATGGTGTCTCAGGCAATTTCTTGTATCTTTCAGGTGGGTCTTCAACAGACCGGATATATGCTCCCACCAGAGTGCACAGCTAATATTCCTTGTCAGTTACCGACGGTTCAGGTGCAGCATTCTACTGCTTCTACTTCTTCTCAGTAGATGGTGGAGCAGGCTCCAGGAATTTCTTGAGGATTTTGAGCTGTCAGGGGATGAGGAAGAGTTACCAGACAAACCGGCCTTTCCAGGTTTATTTAGTCTGTCTTTGTTTAAGCAGCTGTTACTTAAAGCGAAGGCTGCTACCAATATGGAAGATAACCTTGATCAGCAGTCTACTTCGCAGGTTCAGTCTAATGTGAGCAATTCTTTGTTCCTCATGCCCAAGGCAGATTCTGGCTTTGTTCCTTGTCCAGATCTTTTTGCTCAGGTCATACAGAAGCCATGGAATCACCCCACTTCCCTAGGTGGTCCAATTTCGTTTGACAAGAAGCTTTATTGTTTGTCGCCTAGATTAGACGAGTGGCTACAGCTGCCTACCGTGGACTAACTGGTTGCTGCTCTTACTTCGTCTGCTGTACTCGTCGGAGAGGTTGGTGACGGTTTGAAGTTTGAGGCTAAGAAAGCGGAGATGGCCTGTCGTAGGACTCACCAGGCTGCAGCCTGGGCCATTCGAGCGGCGACCTTGGCCTCCTTTTTTAACAGAGTGTCACTGGTATGGTTATGCCAGTTAAGGGATTGGTTGCCCCCTGACTATGCTCGCCTGCACCAAGATGTGGCGAAGCTGGTAGCAGCAGTGGAATATTCTGCGGACGCGTCTCTGGACGCTGCCAGGTTTGCCTCTCGCGCCTTAGCCTCTTCTGTCTCCTCACGTCGCTTGCTGTGGTTGAGGACCTGGTGGGCTGACATGAAGTCAAAGTGGCGCCTCACTGCAGTGTCCTACAGGAGTCCGTCTCTGTTTGGCACATCCCTCGACTCGGTGCTTGTAGAGAACAGGGACAAGAAGAAGGTGTTACCATCAGTGGGCAGGCGCTCTGAGTGACGTTTTTCGCCTTACCAGGGGCAGTCCTTTCGAGGCGACCAAGGAACAGGTGGTCCTTCCTACCAGGGATTTCCATCTTATTCCTACCAGTCAGCATCAGATCGGGCTTCCTTTCGAGACCGTGGTAGACGCCAGTCCAGTTTCCGACATCCCTTCTGAGTGGCCTCCTCTTGCTACTCCCGTTGGGGAAAGTGACTCGCGGCCTCAGCTTCCTATTGGAGGAAAACTACAGGCGTATTACCACCAATGGGAAGCCACCACGTCGGACGCCTGGATTACACGCACGGTGTCCAAAGGCCTGTTACTGGAGTTTTCTTCCAGCCCGCCAACCTTCTTGCAACGCCCGTGGCCTTCCCAAGTGGCCAAGCGTCATCTCTTGGACTTGGAAATTCAGCATCTTCTCCAAATAGAGGCCATAGAGCGGGTTCCACAGGATCAGGTTGGCACCGGCTTCTACTCAACCCTTTTTTCTAGTTCCAAAATCCTCGGGAAGCTGGCGAGGAATCCTCAACCTGAAACGTCTCAACACCTTCTAGTATACCGCCGCTTCAAAATGCACTCTCTCAAGTCTCTGCTGGAGTGCATCCGACAAGGGGACCTTATGCAGTCGATCGACTTGAAGGAGGCTTACCTTCATATTCCGGTTCATCCCGAACACAGGCAGTTCCTACATTTTGCCCTCAACACCGACCATTTTCAATACAAGGCAATGCCATTTGGCCTCTCTTTGGCTCCGCGCACGTTCACGAAAGTTCTGGCGGCCCTGGCGGCATCGCTCAGAGAGGTGCCGGTCCGCCGGTCTGCTATCTGGCCGACATCTTAATTCTTTCCTCTTCGACTTCTCAGGCTGACTTGGACAGATTCCGTGTCATTCAAGCCTTACAAGACCACGGTTTCACTTTGAACAGGGGCAAAAGCCACCTTTGGCCATGACCAGAATCTTGCATCTGGCAGTGGTCATAGATTCTGTCCACGGTCGAGTTTATCTTTCTCCCGACCATCAGGTCAGCATTTGGGCCTTGGTTACGCAGTTTCTAACATGGAAGCGGTCAACCGTGCTCCTGTTATCCCAGCTCCTGGGGAAGCTCATCTCCTGCATCGGCACTGTTCCTTGGGCCTGTTTTCATCTGCATCCCCTGCAGTGCTTTCTCCTTCTGTTTCAACTTCAAGGACGGGGGGAGTCGTTTTCCAGAGTAAGGGTTCTGGCCCGGATCCATCTCTCGCTTCGTTGGTGGCTCTCACCAGCCGTCGGCCAGGGGTCGCTTTTCCCTGGAGCAGAAGCACATTGTCCTAACGACGGATGCCAGTCTCAGTGGCTGGGGGGCCCATCTTCAGTCACAGCTTGCTCAGGGTACTTGGTCCACAGCAGAGTCGCACCACAGCACCAATTGGTTGGAGCTGAGGGCGGTGCGGCTAGCGCTACTTCAATTCCAACATCTAGTGCTACAACGACATGTTCTTATCTTGACGGGCAACACGACAACGAAGGCCCACATCAATCGCCAGGGGGGCACCAGGTCTCTGTCGTTGATGGAGGAGATGGAACGACTGATGACGTGGGCCGAGGAACATGTCCTATCCCTCCGGGCCGAGCACATCTCCGGCAAGTTGGATCAGGAAGCAGATTGGCTCAGTCGGGGTCAGCTGGATCACTCCGAGTGGAGATTGGATCCTCTTCTTTTCCAGGAACCCTCACATCAGTTTGGGACTCCAGTGGTGGATCTTTTTGCGACCCCGGGCAATGCCCAACTGCCAAGATTCTTCACCCGGTTTCCAACTCGGGGTGCAGAGGGTCACGACGCCTTGCGATCTCCGTGGCCGCGGGGTCTCCTCTACGCATTTCCTCCGATTCCGGTCATTCCCAAGGTTATCCGGAAACTGATCAAGGAGCAGGCGGATCTTCTTCTAGTGGCGCCACATTGGCCCAGACGGGTGTGGTTCGCAGACCTGTTGTCCATGTCCATCGTAGACCTGTGGCGGATTCTGTCCGTTCGGATATCCTTGTCTCAAGGCGCCGTCCGGCATCCAGAGCCGGAATGGCTTCAGCTGACCGTCTGGCGCTTGAGAGGCTACGACTGACTCGGGGCATGCTGTCGGGAGAAGTTATTTCAGTCATCCAGGCGGCTAGACGTCCATCGACGGTCCGCATCTACAACGCCTCCTGCCGAGCCTTTGCAGAGTGGTGTGCCTGACAACATGTGGACACTACATCGGCGACGGTTCCGGACGTCTTGCAGTTCCTTCATGCCGGCTTTGAGAAGGGTCTTGCTACATCTACTCTTCGTCGGCAGCTAGCAGCCTTGGCTACAGTTCTGCCAGGTGAGTCCCAGCAACCCTTGGCGCAGGATTCCAGGATTGAGTCCTTTCTTCTTGGGGTTTCTATCCTTCGACCCCCGATGATTCATCGGTATCCTAGCTGGGATCTCTCTTTGGTTCTGCAAGCATTAACATCTGATCCTTTTGAATCTGTCGGTACAGTTTCTCTACGTTATCTTACATTGAAGGTAGCTTTTTTGCTGGCAATTACCTCTGCCCGTCGTGTTTTGGAGATTGCTGCCTTTCCCATCAGGAGCGATCTCTGAATTTTCTACCCGGTCCGAGTGGTTCTTAGATTAGATCCAGCGTTCGGTCCAAGGGTTCATTCTCAGTTTCACAGGATGCAGGATATCGTCCTTCCAAATTTTTGCCTGGATCCTAGGCATCCAGCAGAGAGTCGTTGGCACACCCTGGATGTCCACAGGGCGCTGAAAAAGTATATCCATCAAACTGAATCTTTTCATTAATCAGAGGCTTTTCGTGTCTCGTTTTTGCCCTCTTCACTGGGGCTGAAGTTTTCATCAGCAACGGTGGGCAGGTGGCTCAAGGCCTATATCTCTACAGCCTACGAATTGAGGGGTGATCCGGTTCCAGGTCATATTTTCCCTCATTCAACATGCAGTGCCGCCACGTCGGCTGCTTGGGCTACCCAGGCTTCCATTGGGGACATTCGTCGTGCGGCCACTTGGTCCTCGATTTCTTTGTTTGTTCGGCATTATCTTTTAGACATTTATGCTTCAGCTGATGCCGCGTTTGGCAGACGTGTTTTGCAAGCTGCAATTCTTGTCCAAGGCCGGGCGGAGGCTTCGATTCCCTCCCTAAGGTCTTAAGCTTGGGTATATCCCATTGGGGAATGTCTGAGCAGGGGATCAGGAAATTGGACGTTGCTTACCTGAATGTCCCATTTATGTCCCTTGCGAAGACATTCCAACCCGCCCGTGATCTCGCCTCTCCTGGCCTTGGGCGAGGTCTTTGTTTTTACTTTCCTCTGCAGCTGGTGTCCTTCGTGGTGGTTTCCATGTCTGAGGTCATCTCGTCTGCATTACTCGCCTTCGCAAAAAAGACTGAGGAGGAAGCAGGAAGGACAGCCTGACAGAGGAATTTTGATTGGCACTCAGTAGATCAAATCAGAGAAGCGGAACAACCCATTGGGGAATGTCTTCACAGGGGACACAAATGGGACGTTCAGGTAAGCAACGTCCATTCTAGCTGACAAATAGGAGAGGTAAAACCTAATTGGCCAAAGTTCCACCAGACAACTATACTATGAAATAAAAATTTGCCATGACACGCTCCATATACTCTGTGTCGAGCGTCAAGCAGCACTCGACATCAGAGACCTGAAAACGCCAG
>WNWU01000003.1:23461467-23495829 GCA_012654045.1 Ptyas mucosa
GCTGGCTGGAGAATTCTGGGAGTCGAAGTCCACAAGTCTTAAAGCTGCCAAGTTTGGGAACCCCTGGCCTACAGTATGCTGTAGAACTGAATGGTCACTCCATCGAACATATGAGTTATGTTACAGAAAACCTGCTTTGTTAACACACTTCTCTGGTAAATAATAGATTCTATTAAGTATATTAAGTATATTTTTTTTTCACTAAATCAGTACGTTAGTGATTGATGTTACTGATGCTGGCTACTTTGTTTTGAAGATTTAGAACTATGGGATGTTTTCGGCCTGTGATTCAATGTCAACTCCTTGCTGAACTCCTTGTTTTGCAATTATTTTCTTGCACACTACTGTTACTTTTTAGAGAACACTAGTTCTGCTACCTCTCCTTGTAAGTGTGAAAATAAGCTGCTCTTTTTACCAGCTGAATTCTTGTCTTGCTAGTTCTGTGTTGCAAAGCACTGGCTCTTCCTTGACGCTTGAAGTATATATACAAATGTAGATTTACGCCAAAACATATTAGAAAAACTAAGCCTGGTCCATGTTATAATTCTGAAACTTGCAAGGATTCATGTTAGGTGGTTGGTTGCTTGCAAAAAATGCTGAGATGACTTCTTGTGATTTGGAAGGAGTGGTTGCCTTGTGACTAAGAACATGAATTGTTCTCCTCAGCAAACTTTATTGAAATGTTCAGAAAAGCTGTTGCATTATACTGGTAAGGAGCTGGGTTTTTGTCATGAACAGGATAACTTTCCTGGTGGAGAAGAAAATGGAAAGCGCCATGAATCCCCTAAGAAGTCTGCTGTTATTCCCTTTTGATAATTAGAAAGGAGTAGTAGTTTGCTACAGTACTTAGGTGTGGTATGGAGTCATAAAGAAACTTATAGAATTATAGAATACTTTATTTGGCCAAGTATGATTAGACATGGACAAGGAATTTATCTCTGGTGCAGAAGCTCTCAGTGTACATGCAAAGTAACCGAGTAATAATCATCATAATAAGGATACCAATAAGGGGGATAGTAGAGAAAATGAGAAGGACAATAATAATAATACTACAGCCATGCAACATGGGTAAATAGACTTAGACATAAGACAATACTCTGAAGATTAGGTGTTCAGCAGAGTGATGGCCTGAGGGAAAAAACTGTCCCTGTGTCTAGTTATTTTGGCATTCAATGCCCTATAGTGGCATCTTGAAGGGAGGACTTGTAACAGTTTATGTTGTAACAAGTTGTGACGGGTCTGTAGATATTTTCTCAACCCTCCTTCTGACCCTCACATTATACAGGTCTTCTATGGAAGGCGGGCTGATTGCAATTCTTTTTTTCCCTGCAGTTCTAACAATCCATTGGAGTCTATACTGTTCTGTTTAGTTGCTGTATCAAACCAGACAGTTATAGAAGTACAGATGACAGACTCAATAATTCCTCTGTAGAACTGTATCAACAGCTCCCGGGGCAGTCTGAACTTCCCAAGTTGATGCAGGAAGAATTTCTTTGTTCTGTCTTTTTAATGATGGTTCTAATGTTAGGTGTCCATTTCAAATCCTGGCAGATATAGAACCTAAAACTTGAAGGACTCTGTTGCTGATACTGTGCTTGAATATAGTAAGAGGTGATAGCATAAGAGGGATCCTCCTAAAATCCACACTCATCTCTACAGTTTTAAGCATGTTCAACTCCATATTGTTCTGACTGCACCACAGGGCCAGTTGTTCAACCCCCTGCCTATATGCAGACTCATTACGGTCTCATTCGAGACCAATGACTGTTGTATCATATGCAAACTTCAGTACTTTTAACAGAGGAAACTTTAGAGATGCAGTTAAAGGTGTAGAGAGAGAAGAGCAATGGATAGACCATACAGCGTCAGAAAATTAAGAATATACTGTACATTATAACTTGGGAAGTTCTTACTTTAGAACAGTCTGTCTCAATCTTTGCAACTTTTAAGATGTATGGATTTCAACTCCCAGAATCTCCCAACCAGCATGCCCTTGCAGAGGTTGAGAAACACAGTTTTAGAAGATCATTTGCTGCAGCTTATCTGTTACTCTTTTAACATCTGCTAATGCTATAGGAACCTTGTCTTCTTTGTCTATGGATAGCGATGGTTATAGCTTCATACACCCTTTGTTGCTTTGAAATAGCTTATGGCTGTTGTGAGTCATTAAAATTTAGTCCGCAAATATTCTCCTGTTCCTTTCCTGACAATAAACCTTCAGAAAGGAAGTTACATTTTAAAAAATCACAAGGCACAAAACCTAGGTTTTTGTCCTTCGCATTTATTATAATTTTATGAATCTGACAATTTATTCTTTTAAATTTAAATATGCTTATTTTAATTTCTTGGACTGTTTTTCCTATATTTGTAAAATATATGAAATAAGTTTATATATCCAGATCTTTTTTTTTAATGGCTGGTTCTCATTTTTAAAATGTTTTAGATTTCATATGTAAAGAGCTTAAAATGGAAAGGGGAAAACATCTTTTCTTTCTCTCACAAGAATAAAAGCATTTTGCCAAAATCTTATTCTAAAACATTTTAGAGCAGTAAAAAAGAAATTTCCTACCCTTGCCCTTTTTACCTAAGGTGGCTGTAAAAATTGTTAATGCAAATGATGTATGTCATTTTCTGTTGTGTGATGCTAATTGGAAATGGATCATTGCAGTTTATGGGGGCAGTTACCCCTTTCAGTGCCCAGTGAATGGTCTGCTTTCAGTGATACTACCTCATTGATTTCCTGACCTCTTTTGCACCGAAAGAACTGAGAAGAACTAAAGATAAACATGGAATTGATGTTGAAGTTGACATAATATCTGTGAGCAGTGAATTTACATGCATGGGGAAGTAGAGCAAACCATTATGAAATGATGTTTTCTTTAAGGTTTACATTTCACGCTTCTGCTTTATTCCCTCCAGAGAAATTGAACTGCAAGATCAGTAATTCAAAAGTTGATGTGTATAGTAGTTGAACTGATCTGGAGGGCACCAAGGTGGGGAAAGGCAACATTATTGTGTCTATGTTTGTTTAATGGTTTCTGGCATCATCTGATACCATCCTAAATTTTTCTTTCATTTTTTTTGTTCCACAGGGAGATTTTAATTATATATCTACATAACCTATATTGCCCTATTGAAGAGGTACATGTTCTATTTCATTTTTATATTAATTTACTAAATATTTTTTAAATTCTGGAGTTTACTGAACTATAATTTTTGGAATGTGTACAAATATAAGTAAAATGTTTAAATCCTTTTGCATAATTTTAAATTTCAATGACTTTCTCTTCACTAATATTATGGATGATATGCTTAATATCAGTAGTGTGTTTCAAATCCCATCGATATTGGTTTGCTCATGGGTGCGCTCTCGCTGGCGCACAAGCGTCCAGGTGGTAGGAGGAGCCTCCCGCCGCCGCCGCTACCAGCTCGCCCAATCCGGGGTGAACTGGTAGTAACCCACCACTGCTTAATATTGGGAAAAACATGCGTAATATTTTTTTGGGGGGGGGAATCAATATTGTTTCAATTAGTAACATAGTTCTTATTTGCAGTACAATGTGGTAAATAGCCTTGTTTTATCTTGAAATAATTGTCTTCATTAAAGCTGGATGGTGTTTATATCTTCTTCAAAAAATGTGAAATCATGTCTATTTATAATATTAGACTCTGATATTAAGAAAACTGTACATAGTCCTACAGTGATCTAATATAGAAGTTAGAATTGGTTTTCAACTTTTTTTTATATTTGGCTTTTCTTTTGAAAACAATTAAATATTTTTATATTGCTTTCACACTTAAAGTTGAAGTTCACACTTAAAGCTATTTTTAAATTGGTTCAGGATTTATTTAAAAGGATGCTTCTAAAAGTGAAATGCAAATAAGAAATATAGGATAAATCTTTTTGAATTTATTTATTAGCTTATGTGGTTTCTAAATACTCACTGTACAATAGGATAGCCATTTAATGCTTTCTCCCTCAATCAGACACTTCTGTAAAGGTGTGATGTTGTTTTACTCAGTAGGATGTCATTTGGCTTCTTTGCACTTCAAAAAGATCTAAGGTTACTGATTATGACTTTGCTATTTCCTGTTTAATTGTTATGTACTTAAAAGGACTCAAAGTTTTAAAACCACATGGCAAAGAACACAAGTATAAATCCTTCAGACTTGTAGGTCTGTAAAGTTGCAATATCTTTTTCCATTGTCTTTCTTTTAAAAAATTATATAATGACATTTGATGTGCATTTTTAACTCCATGAACATATCCCTAAGGAGAGGCAGCACTCATATGCAGTGCTAAGTCATCACTTTCTTCTACATGCACAGGAAGAAAAGGCTCCATGCAAAGAGATGATCCCATGCATTTTCCTTTTTCTTCTTCAGAAGAAATGCAGAAGAGGAATAATCCAAAATCAGAATAATTTGTACAGCAGAATGTTGGTGGCTTGTGCATAAACTTATTGATGACATGGACCAAAATGCAAAACAAACAAACAAACAAAAACATATTTACATAAGTTCACTTTACAGCAGTACATACATTAGACAAATACAGTTAGCTCTTGACTTACAACAGTTTGTTTAGTGACCATTCATAGTTACAACAGCACTGAAAAATGTGACTTATGACCATTTTTCATAGTTACGACCTTTGCAGCATCCCCATGATGATGTGATCAAAATTCAGATGCTTGGAACTGATTCATATTTATGACCTTTGCTGTGTCTCAGGATCATGTGATCATATTTTGAAACCTTCTGACAAGCAAAGTCAATGGGGAAGCTAGATTCACTTCACAATCAGGTTGCTAATTTATCAACTGCAAGGATTCATTTAACAACTGTGGCAAGAAAGTCATAAAATGGGGCAAAAGTCACTTAACAAACTTCTAAAACAGCAAATAAGACCTCCTATTAAATAATCCTGTGTGGTATAAATACACAAGGCCTTATACTTCTTTTTAATAGTGACATTTTGTGTGAGATTTTCTTTTGGAATAACGTCTGAGAAATACAATACGTACAGAGATAAATTTCTCCTTTCATGTAATAGATGGAAATGAGTGCTCACCAAATGGACTATAATGTTGCTAAATATTTTCATATTATGAAAATGTAAAGAATTTGAGGGTAATATACAATTCTACTTAAAGGTATTGTTTTGGTAATTAGCATATATCAGTGCCAATTGATTTTTATTTCTAAACACAATTAAAAACTTTTATTTTAAAATATTATTTAAATAGATTAAAAAAATTGTCCAGTTTCCCCAAGAAAACAGCATCCTTTAATACTGGGTAGGAATTAGTGCATCTCCATGCTTTATGGCAATTGTTATTGCTGGTCTACCCGTAGCATTTCCCTTCATAGTTTGGTCTTGTGTACATGGATGGCAACAGACAAGGTGCTGTGAGAGATAAGTGATGTTGTCCGGACCTGAAAGGTTTAGTTTAAAATAGGAGTGAGCTAATTTCAACCTGCCAACAAACAGGCATTTCCTCCATCCTAGACTCCTGCTTCCATAGTGGCAAAGAACTGAGAATAGGATGGATAATCCTCCACTTGGGCTTTTGGTTGTTTGACCACTTGCTTCAGCTCCTTGGAATGTGGCTTCTCTTGATGTTATCCTTGAGAGAATGGTGTGCTCAGTAGCTGTGATCTAAGATCTAAACAATTCCATTAGGATTGAAAGGCATTCAAAACAAGTGTTTTGTTATGCAAAGGAATGCAAACAAAACCCTTTCTTTGAATAATTGAACAGCTGTGTCTTTTTCAAGATTTAGGTGGTTGCTTTGAAAGCAGCTTGTAGTGTTCCTGAACTCATCCAAAGACTGCTAGCTGATCAAGATTAGATTGCCCATTCATTCCAAGGTTATGGACCTTGTGATTTTCTGGAACAAAATACCTTCAGCAAATATGATGGTTTCCCCCTCTGTCGTGTATTTGACTTTTTTTGAATTACGAAGTTTATTAGCCACTGTACTGTAAGTTACTATTAAGAGGACTGATGTATTTGAAAGGCTAAAAAAATTATTAGGTTGCTTTATGAAAAAGATACCAAACAGAAATAGTTGAGTTGGCTACCACCATAGAGGTGAAAATGCACAAAAACACCTGTCACTCATTCAGCATTCATTAATTTGTAATATATTGATTGGGTAGCGCTGAATAAAACATTATCCCTTGAAAATACTGACTGCAGTGGTGAGAATACAAGCCCTAAAGAATGAAGAAGTCAGACACCTTAATCTTCATTAGATTGAATTCTGTCCTGTTAAATATAATACATGCTCTGTGTTTTATGATGCAATACCTTTAAACACTTAAAGGTTATTTATTTACAAATGTTCCTAGTGACAGGTTACTGGCTAGTAACTATCAGAGTCATTTTATTTTTTTGTTTTCCAGAAGGGTCTTCCTTCACTTTGGGTCTCTAAGAATTGAAGAAGAGAGGCAATTTTAGTTGAGTCCTCTGTAACAATTCTACATATCGCGTCCCATATTGTTCTGGAGGGCTCTAAACTTTTGGAATAGAAATACAAAGGACTGGAGAGAGAAAACTGGTCAGAAGTAATTTACATCCTCTTTCTCTATTTTTACAGCAACCCAGCATGCCTTAATTGATATGCTGAACTCAGTTGATTGATCTCAGAATCCAACCTCCTTTACAGTATTTGGATACCTTAAATACTTCAGTTGATAGTGCTGCTTGTATTGACATGTACAGTTCAATCGCATTTGCTCCCTGGGAAAGCAGACCAGAATGTTAATCCGGGAACTGGTTTGAAAAGATGTTCTTGAGCAAATTACTTCAAGAAGAGAGTCTAGTACAGTCGTGCAAATCCATCTAGTCTATATTAAACTCATTAAATTTAATGGGGCTTATTTCCTTGTAAATGGGTATTATATTACCCTAAGGCTAATCTTTTTAAATAGTTATGCATCCAGCATATTTAAGAGGCAAATTCAAATTTTACAGCAAGGTTGGCAGCACTCTTAAAGTCTGAATCAAGCTTTGGCCAGAGCCAACTTATGGCATAGAACAGGGGTCTCCAACCTTTCTGATTTTGTGGACTGGCAGGGGGTGGATGGTTCTTTGCACAAATGGAGTTGCATGTGCTTGTGCAACCGGATGCTGCTTGCACGGCCAAGTATTGGGCCATAGCCCGGGGGCTGGGGATCCTTGGTATAGAAACAAATCTCAGTTAAAGGAAGAAACAGGGATGGCGGTGGAAAAGCAGATCTTAATCAGTTAAAAATGTTTATCAATGTTTTTGTGGTTACTCTCATCTTCCATGCTTACATTGCTTTCTGAGTCTCCCTTGCTTTAAATCAAAGGGCTTTGATATATATTTAAAAATCTCTGCTTCTAAAAAGGCTGACATCTGAGGCATAATATTTTTTTTGCCACTTGAATGTTAACACAGCCAGCAACTTCAGTTGCCGTCTTATGGTCGAAATATTTTGGTTTTTTTTAAAGTAAAAATAAGAATTACTCAGTGTACTTCTGCAATACTCTGCTCCAACGTTGTGCTCTCCAATTATGTTGGACTTCAATTTCCTTGTTCATCAGCCAACATAGGTATACAGTAGGTCATGCTACCTTTACAAGATGTTGAGAACTATAGGACTACGCATCTAGGGAATGTTAGCTTGAGGAAGAGTTCCTTAATAAAATTGAGATAATGTAATATGCTTCCACTGTTTTCCCAATGGATTTAAAGAATCTTAGTGCAAGAATAAAATGGCCAAGTTAGATTAATAGGACACTATTTTTTCACAATCTGTTGCTGTATCCCCCCTATTAATTATGCATTTAGAAAATGCTGAAAGAAACAGTGACATTTACATCATGAAATATGGAATGCAAAGTGTCTAGTGAATGGTATTATCACTTCTCCACATTAATAGGAGTGGTTGAAATTCTAAATGTCTCAGAATAATTATTTCTCTTTCTGTGCAAGTACACACAGATACTATAGTGAACTTTTTTGCTGCTTGTTTTGCTTTAACTTAGCTTCTTGTGTATATTCAACTACTGTAGTTTATAAACCATGATTTACAGTTTAGCAGATTGGGAGAACAAATTATACTCTATTTTATTAACTGTATTTTAATAAACTGAAGGTTAGTGTAATGTGTGAATCTAATTTATCTCTTGTTTTACCAGATATACATACATACACCTTCTTCAGAGGATAGTTTGCCTCAATCAATATACTTAATCGATCGAAACACCTGGTTGCCATTATTTTTATATGTAAAGCTATTGAATTTGATGTTGCTTCTATTAAGACCCCCTTGTGTAGGAAGATTGCCTGAAATTTCTTAAGTCCACATCATTCTAAGAAGTTTGAAGATGAAATTGCTTTTAAATTTGACAATATTGATGTCTACTGAAAATGTTAACTGGCTTTTCTATCTGCTGTGGGTTAAAAAATAATTGGGTGGGGTAGTTTTTTTGTTTAACCTGGACAATCCCATGTTTGGTGTAAACCAGCAGTGAAGAGTAACTGTGAACTTCTAGTGGTCCTTGTTGCAAACTATTGATCTGACAAGGTTTCACTGTGGTTTTTTATTTCTTCAAGTAAGGGCAGAGCTGCATGTACAGGCACTGTTCTTCAAAGCCCAGCCGACTTGGAGGTGGTGGGGAGAGGGGGACTGGCATTGTTTTTGGGAGCAGGCTATTTAACTCCTTCATGCCTTTTGTTTTCTTTCTTGGATGAAGAGACTTGGGCCCAATGAATTGTTTGACATAGTTGATTTCTTAACTAAGGCATTGACATCAGAGTAAACAATTAGCAGCTGTTTCTTCCTTCTATTTTCTTATCAGACAGGAATTCTTTATTGAAGGGGGAAATACTAGAGAATTGGCATGGTTCATGGTTGCAAGTTCCCCGGAGTCCAATTTTGAAAGATAAGAAACATGGTGTCCAAGAAAAAAGTTGGGTTACCGATATGCTGGGAAGAAAATATTTGCATGTTTCGTTGTTTCTGCTTGCATTTGTTTTTTTACTAAAATAAGTTTTTATTGCCTGGAATTTGTGATATTCAATTCTGCTAATGTGCTGATCCCACATTTCCACCGAGGTTCAGTGTGCAGTGTCAAGGGTCTTGCTTGGTGCCAGAATGAATGCTGTGTGGTTTGTTTGAGGGACTAAATCAAATTATCCACAATGTTTTTAAAATGTGGCATTGACTTTAGAATGTGTTGGGTAACAAGGAGCAAGTCCATGTTTCAGTGATTTAGAGCAAGCACTCTGAAGGTTAAGTCTGTTTTTAAGTTGAGAGAATCAAATATATTTTAAGTAGCTACGTGATGATTATTACACTTACATCATTATTGATGATCCATCCAGTCATGTCTTACTCTTGGCAGTTCTATGGGCCAGGTCTCTCTACATCTTCTAATCTTGCACTACTTCTTTCAAGTAACTACATAAAACAACATAAAATCTATGACAAGAATACACAACAGTGCTGTTTGGCTATTTTGAATTATATTTCCCCAAAATCCTATCCAACATATCCAGTGTTTAGGGTTTTGTAATCCAACACATCTGAAGAGCATCTCTCCTTTTCTTAGTTTATTTTAGGCATTATATTGGTGTGGTGCATTAAATTAAGGAACCATATCCTGAAATAAACAGCTGCCTTTTAAATGAGGCAGATGTTAATTCTGTCTCTACATGTATTTGCCCTGTACATAATTGCAGGGCCTCAAGCCACTTTATACTCCAGTTTAAATTGCCCCTGGGGGATGGATATCTGGGCATGGGTATGGGTGGGTGTGGGTGTGGGTGTGACAGAGAGAGAGAGGGAAGAAGAGAGAGAGCTCTTTTCATCTGAAGTGGAGATCTTGGTAAAGAATTAACCCCTTCTTTTGCACAATTACCCAATCCCTATAACTCTTCCAAAGTTCCTTTTAAATGCAATTTAGCTGTAAACATTTTTCTATTTTTGTCTTTACCCAAATGATGGAGTCAATACACTATAGTAATGTGGTAAAAAGAATCAGGATTCTCGTAGCATCTAATTCAACCAATACATTTTATTAAAAGGCATAAAGTTTCATGAGCTGCAGCTTACTTCATCAGATACACAAAATAGTAAAACTGATACAGGATTTAAATTTTACCAGATTCCTGATTTTTTGTCACCATAGATTAACGCAATTCTCCTTCTCCAATGTCTGGTAATATAAGTGCATCTACAGCATGACTTGTTATTGGGCCAGCTTTGCTCCAATTATCAGAAAAAGACTATTCAACAAGTATAACAAGTGTTGGAAGAAATCTGGGTTCAGTTCCAAATTGGAAGAAAGACAATGGAAACATGGAGACTGCTTAGAAAGATGGTTTAATGGTGGACAGGACCACATGGTTTGAGGTCCTGGGCAAAGAGAGAGAGGGCGGGTGTTGAGATTGGGATTTATACACTCTCTTGGGCCCCACCTTGGAGCTTCCTGTTCCTGTGAAAGAAATGTATTCTGATTGGTTGTCAGACTCCCATAGGGCTATGCAGGGGTAACTTTGTAGCAGTAGTGGGTTTCAATTTTGGCCGCTACTGGTTCGCTCGTGGGTGCGCATGTGACGCTTCTGCGCATGCACAGAGATGTCCAGGTGGGTGGGCAGAGGCTCCTGCCACCGCCGCTACCGGTTCGCCTGATCCAGGGTGAACTGGTAGCAACTCACTACTGTTTTGTAAGTTATCTGAAGTCCCAGGCTTGGTTGAACCTTGCTGTGTGATGCAATCTCCCAAGGTACCATGTGATGAGTTCTGTTGCTAGATGGATAAAGAGCTAATCCTATTATGTATTGAGGGTGAAGAGCTATTGTTTTGTAGATAAGCTGGCCCAGTCTTTTGTCTTGTAGATAACCAAAATATCTGCTGGGGGCAGGGAGCTGGGGCTGAGTTTCTTTTTTCTTTCTTTTTTTTTATTAAAAAGTTTTATAAGAATACATTTTCTCCCCCCCCCCCATTTTCTTATTAAACATAATACATTACAATTACAATCATTTGTTTCTTCATTTTCTTACAGGTTAGTAACATTTCACATTTCCCCCCCCCTTCCCCAACCCATCCAACCCCCCCACCCCCCTCCCCCCACCCTAGACCTGAAGCAGAAACAGGGTATTGCAATAACAAACATATGCTAAAATATACTAACATACTATGAAAATCAAAATTTCCCATGCACTCTTTAACTCCCCTTTTTTAAATTCATCAACCTCCCTTTTACAAATTCTAAGTCAATTAAATTAAATTCTTTTTTCCCAAATATAAAAATCAATTCATTAACTTAAAAATATTACAACATTAAAAAGAAAAATCCTTTTTACTTAATAAAATTAAACCTTTTAAAGACCTTAAACTTTTTATCTCATATAGCTTTTAAAATCATCAGTAAGACTTCTTGAATCATTTCTACAAATATAAATTTCCCACAATCAGAAACACTATTTATTTTCAACATTTCTATAATAAGACTTAAATTATTATCCTTTTTACTTATTAAAATTAAACATTTTAAAGATCTTAAACTTTTTATCTCAAATACCTTTTAAAATCATCAGTAAAACTTCTGAAATCATCTCTACAAATATAAATTCAAAACTTTCTGGAGAGTATCCTTCAAGTTTTTATTTAATCATTATAGTACTTTCATAACATTTAAAAAGTTATCATTTTTGTATGTAAAATATCCTTGCTTTAAAATAACCTTTAAAAACTGCCAGTTTAATTAAACTTTTTCTTTTTCTTGTATTTTTTCCAGTCTTTCTTTTTCCATAATTCTTTCAACATTCCTCCTGCCCCTCCTTTTATTTTTAAAAATTTCTTAGCCTTGATTTGAGGTTGATGCATCATGAAAACTCATTTTCTTTTTGTAGTCTTTTTGTTTGGCTTGGGCTTAAAACCCCCATTTCATTCTTTCTTGCTTGTATAGTCAAACAGTTTACTCCTTTGTTTGTAAAACCACAAATTATTGCCAAATAGATTATCCGCTTGTAGCAATAGATCCAGTTCTAACTCTTCCATAGGCTGAGTGGAAATGTCTGCCAAAGCCTCTGTTTCCATTGTTCCTTCCTGCAGTTCAGTCCCAACAACCTGCTGTTCTCTCTCCAAACTCTTCTGTTTAATTTCATCTTGTTTTTCCTCCAACAAATCACTATTATTCCTCCAATTATTTTTTTGAGAAGTTCTTTCAATTAAAGCCGAAATGTTAGTAGTAAGAGAATCTAAAAGTTCTTGAAAGATTTTTGTAATTACACCTTGGGAATTTGCTGATTCACCAAGCAATAATCCAGCAGGTCTAATATCAGCCATATTTCAACTTGTACTTATTCAGCTGTCAGGCAAAATCCATATATAAACCACACAATCTAGGCATATAACTTGTTTAAAGTCAATACCCAATTCTTTTCCATTCCTCTTCCACTTTACAGTGTAATCCGGTAGTTCTGTCTCTGTTGCAAATGTTAACAAGTGCTAACTATCACTTTCACTAGTAGATTTCCTCCATGCCCTCAGGCGCCATATTTTCCCTGTTTCAAACGGAGTTAAAGTTTTCTCTGCCTTCATTTCTGTTCTCCCGATCTGCTCAGCCAGCACCTGAGATTCATGTTACAAATAATTCTTAAAATTATATTACCCATAAATGGTTTGAAATTGAGTTGCTGGGGTGGTCGTGGCTTCTTGCTCTGCTTCATCAGAGTCGTTCCAGGTCTGGAGCTGCTTGGCTGGTTTCTGGGGAGTTCCCACACTTCACACCCCAGAGTTTTCTCTGGGGGGCCTTGGGGAACTCTACCCTCACCAGCCTGCTCTTCACTCTCCCCTTTGCCCGGGGAGAGACTTTCAAGCCTCCCGACAGCGTTAGCCGGCTGTTCGGGGGCTTTTACAAAACCATGGAGCAGACGTTCATGTCGGAGCATCCTCGAAGCTTCGCGGTGCCACCAGAAGTCGGGGCTGAGTTTCTGTCTTAAAATTTCTATTTCTCTTTTAGGGGAAATATTCTGCTTTTTAAATATTTCCTCAAATATTTCATTCTTGTAGGAGACGGGTGGGTGTTAACTTTCTCCACAAGTATGAACAACTTGCCTGGTTCCTTGCTGTTAACCTTACTGGGTTAAATCCTAACCCTCTTGAGAATTGAAATTCAAATGGAAGCAAAAAAAATCCCTAGTTACCAATAAGTGCTGAAGGGGTTTATCCTGCAGTAACTTCTGTGTTGTTGATATAATGTCAGAACGGACAGATCAGATGGGAGTTGTAAGATTTTATTCTGCCTACATGAGAACCTTCGTTTTGATTATTTTAAATTACAATTTGAAGGTTTTTTCCATCTTTGAGTTTATTGCAGTAAAATGAAAGAAAATAATTTATTCATATTGTTAAAGTCATTATTCTTGGTGAACTATTTCAATCTCCCTCAGTGGGCAAGGATTGGGAATAGATTAAGAATAAGAACAGTGCATAGTAACACCTTTCAAAATGTGCAGTTGTGAAGAAAGAGGACATGTTTGAACTTCTTACAAGCTTAGAGTAACTGGATCTCTATAAATATGAAGAATCCCTGAGATCTATTTTTGATTTATATATGGATATAATCTTCCATAGGAAATTAAAACACGAGATTCTAAACTTAACCTTTGAGAGGGAAGCGAAAATTTGTCAGGTGAAAATTTCATTCCCATGAAACTTCTTGGCCTCCTTTTTGTGGTTCTGGGAGAAAGCTATCTAGCAGAACATTCACCAGAAAGCAGGGAAAACAAATATTTTTATGATGCAAGCGCCAAATCTAAATAGTCAAGGTATAATGATAGGGATAAACTTGAAAGATTCACTCAGTCCTCACATCTTGCTTCAGGCTGCTTTTCTTGGCAGTCTCTCCAAAAGACTACCATAAACTTTTGCTGTTGTTCCCGGGCCTGCTAATATCACTTTCTAAAGACTGATCTAACTAGCCTTCTCTGGAAACAGATCACTGAGAAGTGAAATGTTAACTGCAAAGATTAGATATGTGAGTCAATTAGGAAGGTAATTTTTCATTCAAGAAGAGAAAAATGAATATAAAAGGCATTGCAACATATTTTTATTTTTTTTTTATACTTGTATACATGCAAAAAATGTTTCTATTCACATTTAAGTTGTTGTGGATACTTTAGTGATAAATTCATCACGAGGCATTTCTTGATTAAATGTGCATAGAGTTTTCCTCTGTTCCATCAGTTGTTATGTCTAAAATTAAATCATGTTTTGAATTTTTATTATTAAAGAATTTATTCATAACTTTCCATTGGCAACATAATAGGTTGAGATTTTTTTAAAATAAAGCTATATGCACAGCAACCACAAACAGAATAAAATAATGAAAAAGATGTAAAAACCGATATAACTGTACAAGTGTTTGTTGTGCTAGTTATTGTTCTATAAAGAAAAAAATCCAAATAATTTTTATAAAGGAAGCATTCTGCATCTATATTAATCTTTAAAGAATAATTTTTTCACCTGCCATATTTGCCTTGGAGCAAGATTGTGATCTCTTGCCAATTCTTGCTTTGAATAATGCATAGAAAAAGATTGGTAATTAGTATAAACAAATCAGTGCTCTTCTAACATGTACAGTGATGGCTTCAGGCACCATTCTTGGTAGATGCAATTGTGAACCATTCGAAGTTTCCAAGTACTTTTCAAAAGGAGTATTGGGAAGAATACATTGAAGTAACCAGAGCATTATGTTGTTTGTATGTACACTGAGAAAGTATGCACTGGAGACAAATTTCTTGTGTTTTCCAATCACACTTGGCCAATAAAGAATTCTAATCTATATAAAAAATGCTTATATGTCACTTCAGATTAAAGTGGGGGGAAAAAGCTTTTTGGCCACAAATATCATATAAGCATTCAAGAACGTTCCCAAACAATGAATGATTATTATGGAAAACTGCAATCTCAATTAGAATAGGCCATACTCTGTGGCTCAATAATAAATATTATTGCATACTTCACAAATGATTTAGAAGAGTTGTTTGAAAAGCAGTGATTTCTGTACATCTCTCTCTCACCTTCTGTACTTCTCCATGTGTTTCAAAGCACATATAATTTTTGATACATTCAATATATTCAATATAATTTTTTCAGCATTCATAGATCTCTTTGTTTCATCCAGACTTTTCTCAGTTGCTTCCCTATAAGTATTTATTTATATTTTTTACATCTTGCATAAATGACACTAGATTATCTTTCCAAATTAAAAATACAAACACAATGCAAAAATAGTCCAAAACTAAGCAGAAAATGTAATAACATTAAAACAATGAAAACTGTTTAAACCCTACAAATTAATCAGCAGGCAAGAACAATCACTAATCGTATACAGTAGTGCTCACCAGCCATTCATTTGTTTAAAGTTACAATGGTGCGGAACAGGGAGACTTTCAACACAACTCAAAGTTGTGGCTGTCATAGTGTTCTTGCTGTCATGTGAACATGATTCAGGCATTTGGGAACTGATGCTCATTTATGGTGGTAGCAGTGTACCGCAGCCATATTATCACCATTTGAGACCCTCACAGCCAACTTCTGATAAGCAAAGTCCATGACAAACTCAGCAGGGAGTTTCAAGTCATGGCTAGTTAACTACCCAAAGTGATTTGCTTAATGACTATAGCCAGAACAGATGAATTTCCATTGGAAGTTGGGTGCTGTCACACAATTTTTCATTTTGTGACAGTGTCTCTTAGCAATAGAGTTGCTAATCCCAATTGCAGTCAGTAAATGAGGACACCTATAACCGCTCTCTATGCTTCACACCACCATTACCAGATTCCCAAGCCAGATGGCAAAGCTGTGTTTTAAGGCCTTTCAGAAGGTGAAGAAAATTGGAGCCAGTCTGATCTTGGCACAGTGATGTTTCCAAGATTGAGTGTCACAGCAGAAAAAACCCTCTTCCTGGGTTCTGTCTCAGAAAACATTTTTTCATGGATGGGAACTGTAGCATGCTGCTTCTGCCAGACCTGATGGGGATGTGTAGATGTGATCAAGGAGAGGAATTCCCTCAAATAATATAGCCCCAGCATCAGTGGTGGGTTCCTTCCGGTTCAGCCCAGTTCTCCCGAGCTGATAGTGGTGACGATATGACATCACCAAACCGGTTCTGCCCCACCCCCTGTGCCCCCCCACCCTCCCGGGCCCTCCCACGCCCCCCCAGCATTATTCTTACCTTTTATTTGGCCACACCCCCAATCTATTGCTGCCTCCTGAGTCCCAGCTGATGGCTAGAGGGGAAAAAAAATTGTTTAAACTCTTGCTGAGGGGCTTCAAAGGGCCACCCTACAGCTGATCAGTGTTAAAAGAAAACAAATGAGTAAACCAGTGCCTGCAAAAATACATGAGTAGATCAGTGCCTGCAAAAAAATAAA
Source organism: Ptyas mucosa (assembly GCA_012654045.1). Taxonomy (NCBI): domain Eukaryota; kingdom Metazoa; phylum Chordata; class Lepidosauria; order Squamata; family Colubridae; genus Ptyas; species Ptyas mucosa. Next base: position 23,477,892 of record WNWU01000003.1, read on the forward strand.
TGGGTAGATTGGTACAGCTCTGCAAGCAGTTAAAAGCCTGGTAGACCAGTACCTCTGCTAAATTCTAAATAATTGTCACATGACCATCTAGCCACACCCACAGAACCAGTAGTAAAAAATGTTAGAACCCACCCCTGCCCAGCATAATAAATAATAAATAACATCGTCACGACCAACTGACCACACTGGCATAGAAGACATATATAAGCTAAAGAGGAATAGGACAAGAAAATCCTGCTGATGATATTACCTAGTCTGGTAACAAAATATTCTGAAGCTAAATTGAAACAATTGGAGAGCAGACCACTGCCAAAAACACAGCTCCATGCCATGTAGGTCTTTATAGGTCATTACCACCACTTTGAATTGAATCCAGAAAGCAAACTGGTAGCCAGGGCAGCTTGCCAAGCAAAGATGTAATATGGCACTGATCTAGGTTTGGATATAGCTGCCCTTGCCACTGCCTTTTACACCAGCTGAAGCTTCCAGATTTTCTTCAAGGAAAGCCCCGTGTCGACTGCATTAAGTAATTCATGTGACCAGGGTGGGAATGACTGAATGTAGGGTCTCTCAGTCCAGGAGTGGGTACAGCTGGTGCACAACCCAAAGTTATGCAAAGGCCTTCATTATCATGACAGCTGAGTTGTAAGTTCTAAATGATCCCCATATTGTACTCATAGTACAATATCCTCATGCCCTCCAAAATCAAATTCACTCAGTCATTCCAGGGTAGAGCCAAACCCTGTTGTTCCCCATCAAATCCCTACAGCCTCCAGGCAATGAGATAGGATGTGAGGAAAATCACTGACTTCACCAGGGGCAGAGAGATTCAGCTGGGTATCATCAGCATGCATATAGTTCATCCCATGCTACAGATGACGTCGCCCAATGCCTTCATGTAAATATTAAACAGGAGGAGAAAAAGTACTTTACAGCACTCCACAGTATAGGAGTGGAGAATCGGACCTCTCGCTCCTAATCAATCGATTCTGAAGATTATTGGATGAGAAGCAAAATATTAAAAAAAATAAAAAAGTCCAATTGCCTTTGGGACTTCCTACTTAACTAAATAACGTGTGAAACCTACTCCTTGTGTAAAGATAATTCTTCTTAGTAATTAATGAAATGTATTTTTTCTACCTTGCTATTCCTGGAAGTGCTTGAACTTGTCTGATTTTAGTTTTGCTGAATAACTTGCAAGATGAAGCCTGTTTAGCCACTCTTGGATTTCCCATTGTTTGAGCCTGAATGCCTGCAATCAAGAACTATGTTTGTAGGGCTCCTTCATCAGTTGGAATCCATTATTCTGTTCAAACAATGACAGAGAGCTGCTGGTGAGAGCTATAGGCTGGTGATAAACAGAACTAAATTCAAGAGCTGTAGCTGCCAAGATGAGAGCAATTGCTGAAATCCCAGGGGTCTTACTAATAAAGCAATAGTAAAATACATTGCTAGTAAATAATATAATATTTATTCAGTATGAATTTGACTAATGTCTGGAAATAGTCACCATACATATATACCCTCTTTTTCTTTGTCATATTTAGATCATGCTGCCTGCCACTTTTTAGCAGAATACTTTAGACAGATCAATTTCATAAAATCAATATTTTGAATAAACTCAGATATTTTACATAGGTTTTTTTTCTAAATAAACATTACAAAGGGAACCAAATGGTTACATACTAGTTTTGAGAGTTTGTTATATAGAGTACAGAACATTTTATTGATCTATTTACATATATATATATATATATATATATATATATATATATATATATATATATATAAAACATTGTCCTTTATATGCCCAAAAGTAGTTTATAACAGGAGAAAGCAATATTACTTCTGAGCCACTCTTTAATTTTTGTTACACATTTCTTTCTTTTTTTGCCACTGACCAGCATAAAAGACAATGTAGTGAGACAGCTATGTCATTCCAAAAAGGATTTTAAAGCCCCTTATCAGTGTTTTACTTTTAATGTTTTCGATTGAAGACTTTTTGTTGTAATAAAACAATCCTGTTAAGCACATTAATGTCCTTATTTCTATGTTGTGATTTGGATGGTCATAATGGGTTACTGAAATGGCCCCAATGGATCACAGATTACCCAAATCTGGATTACAGTATACATGTAAAAAGTTGCATTGGGCAGATAAGTGCTATTACCAAAATTAAAATCACTTACAATAAGAAGCAATGCAATTTCCTGCAAATGCACTTCCTTGTAATGGACTTACCAGTACTAGCCCCCAAAAGTTAATGGAACACAAACTATGAGGATCATAATGTAGAAGAAATGGTAACATATATGCAAGGCACATCTTATATTTTATTTTCTTCTCTACATTTGTTAATCTCCCTCTCAGGTTGCCACCCATTTGCCAAATGCATATATCTGTATGTCCCAGGATTTGGGGTTTTCTTCATTTTCAATCAGTTAGTTAAATAGTTTGAAAAAGGTTGTGGTATGATTTGATGCAGAGTACTGATTACATGAAAATGGTAAAAAATATGTGTTTATGAAACGTAAGAATAGCAGCAGTAACTCTCCTCCAATCTGCATATGTTTGAACTGTCAGTGAAATATGACTGGATTTAGAATCTGGTTTAGGATAATCAGCTAACTTCTACTTGGTTCTTTTAGATTAGCTCAAACAGCACAATGGTTGGTTGGGTAACCATTATATTTGTTTAACTGCTGTAAAGTAAGTTTCTACCAATAGCTTCTTACCATTAAATGGCAATGGCAGAAGAGGGTTGATCATCCATCATTTAGGCTTCTCCCTCCCGCTGTCTCAGCTGATAGGCAGATCTGCTGATGTTTTTAGTTGGTAAGAAGAGATCAGGAAGCAGGAAAGATGGATCAAAACAGACTCTGTCCTGTGAGGAAATCAGAAAACTGTTTTGTCAAGGCACTTCTTTGTCAAGGCTGCCAGAGATTAATTGTGCTTATGCACTCACAACATTTCCCCTACTTGGGAAGACTAGCATGCCATCCTTCTGATCTGTGACAGGACAGGAACTCCAAAGAAAAAGACTTAATTGTCCTTACCTTGCAGTTTTCTAAGCATCTTTTAGGGTATTTAGAAAACATTCATCACATTATTTGGCTCAATCCACGATTGTTCAAAAAAGGCTATGGATTGATTCTAAGGAGGATTTCCATTCCAAGCATCTTTAAAAGAACTAAATCCTTTAATCTTTGAGAGGGGGGGGGGGCTTGTCTTTTTCAATACTATTCTTACTATTTTAAAATGTGAAATTAAATAATGCCATTGAATAATGACACAGATGAATATGGGTTTACGATAAAGTAGCAACAGAGAAGAATTCACATTAAGTAAGTATCTAACAGGTTGTGAAATAGATGTTAAGTGAGATGTAATTATCTGAACTGTAAAGAAGATAGATGCATTATTTCAAAATAGCTTTTTAAAAATCAGAAATGCCATGCTGTACATTTAGAATGCAACTTTTTTTAAAAATGAAAATTAGAGTTTGAATAAAATGCAGATTTCTGTCAGAAAACAAGAACTTGCTAATTATCAAATTGTTTGCTTTTAGCCAGCTTTGAGTACTCCCTGCTCTCTCTAAAGGAGAACATTGTGTCTTTTTTCAAATGTAGAGTTTCCAGTTTAATGAGAAGTCTACTGCATATGTTAGGTGTACACTCTTCAAAAGCATACAGAAAGAATATTAATAACCTCTGTTATTGAAATACTGTTGTGAACTACTTCAACTACTTCTTAAAATGCCACTTCTATATATGCTTTTCTTCCTAGCAGATAAAATTTTACATTTACAAAAAATCAAATTCATTGTAAAAATGTAAAATAATATAAAACTATATTTTACATAATATTTACACAAAACAGCTAATAAGCTGTAATGGATTTCATGAATCCATAAAATGGAGTTAATTGAATTATGTCATGCTTTAGCTATCATGGGTAAATATAAAGTGCAAACACAAACTGCCTCCTGAGATGTGTTTTTTAACTTCCCAAACTAATTTAAACCTTAGATTTCTCAAGGGGTCCCCCATCCACATGCTAAATAGGCCCAACAAAGTTTCCCCAGATGCTACAATCTGCAGAGAAGCAACCAATTCAATCTTCTTTTCCTACTTTTGTATTTAACATTTCACATGACGTGGCTGGGGAGTGTGCATGAGCCAATTGATTCTGCTCTCTACCAAATATCCTCATTATTGAAGTCTCTTAAAGATTAGGAGCAGTGAGTTCAGGATTCAAACTGTGGACAAGGTTGATTTGAATGGGTCCCTGCTTCGAAATGTGAGTCCCCAACCTGTGGAAGTATGTGGGAATGATAATGAAGATATGTAGAAGGAGGGCTAGTGAGATTGAGGATGTGGTTGGTGTGGGAATAGGACTACTGATTTACTAGTGCAGTAAATAGAACTATGTCTCTATGCAGTATACTCCATTTGCTGTTTTACAATGTTCTTGTACTTCTCTAACCTTGGTTTATGTAAAGTACTCTTAATCATATTTGTATGCAAACCAAATAAATTGTATGAGAAGAAGGACTAGGGGTGACATGATAGCAATGTTCCAATATGGGGTTGCCACAAAGAAGAGGGAGTTAACCTATTCTCCAAAGTACCAGAAGGCAGGACAAAAAGCAATGGATGGAAACTAATCAGGGAGAGAAGCAACCTAGAATTAAGGAGGAATTTCCTGACAATTAGAACAATTAATCAGTGGAACAACTTGCCTCCATAAGTTGTGAATGCTCCAACACTGGAAGTTTTAAAGAAGAGATTGGACAACCATTTGTCTGAAATGGTGTAGGGTTTCCTTCCTGAGCAGGGTGTTGGACTAGAAGACCTCTAAGGTCCCTTCCAAATCTGTTATTCTATATATTTATATTCTAGGCTCCTCAGTCAAGGACTGAGGCATAATTGAGAATGAGAAGCATAATGAGAGTGAGTTTGGTATAATGGTCAAGGTACCAGGCTAGAAAGCAGAAAATCCTGAGTTTAGCTCTTGCTTTAGCCATTAAAGTGGGCTGGGTGACTTTGAGCCAGTCACTCTCTCTCTCAGCCCAATCCACCTCACAGAGTTGCTGTTGTGGGAAAAATAGAAGAAGGAAGGTATTGGATATGTTTGCTGCCTTGAGTTATTTGTAAAAATAATAAAGGTGGAAATAAATAAATATAAAATAAATAATTGATCTCTCCTTTGTTAGATCTGTGTTTCCATCTACAGAAATATTTAGGCAGAAAAGTATGCGAGGCTTGTTTGTGTGTAGTGTATATTTGTAAACAAATCCCCTTTTAGTATGAAAAAAACCTAAAAAGAAATTTAAAAATTCATATGAACGTTATGTTATTTTAATTGTATTCAACCTTCCCACAATTTATTGTTTGCATGCTGTGGATTTATTTTGAGAACCACCATTAAAAAGCATCTAATACAATTCTAATAAAATCTCTTAATATTATAGACAAAGGTCTTTTTAAAGGGCAAAAAGTGTAAATGAATATGAATTTACTTCAAAGGATAATTTATTGCCGTATCCTACAGCAAGAAAGAAGATAGCTACAAGTTGCATTCACAGGGAAGGATTTGTGGAATGCACTGTTGTTTTCTGAGCAAATAGAGAGAGAATGCTGGCATGGGCAGGGTTGTGCTGACCTTACCTAGTGGTCTATCCACTGACTGACATGTTTCAAAGGTTAAACTAACTGGGTGGAAATGTAATTGGTAGCATGCTGGCGAGTTTCCAAACCACCCTGAAGAACTCAGAAGCCACAATGATGGCTTTCAAGGTGGGGATGAGGAAGGCAGAGGTGTATACATGAAATTCAATATCTGGATCTGCCTATCTTTCTCTCTATTTGCCCCATACTCTGCTTCACAATGGAAATTGTTATTTGACAAAAGTATGTTTGTTATATATATATATGGTCACATGCTCTCCATTTGCAACCTTTGCTGCTTGCAAAGTAAGCAAAGTTAATGGAAAGCTGTCAGGAGGTTGCAAATGACAACCATGTGACATTGCACTTAATAACTTTGCTTAATAATAGCAACCAAAAGTGCCAGAACTTGCCATCTGTATGGAAGTACGTGTCTAAGCGACATAGTCAGATAACTTTGCTCTTTATAACTGTAATTACTGTCGTTAACTGAGAACTGCCTGTAATGAATTGCTTAGTCCGGGGGTCTGCAACCTTAAACACTCAAAGAGCCACTTGGACCCATTTCCCATAGAAAAAAAAACACCGGGAGCCACAAAACCTGGGTGAGCATGCCAACTTAACATCATTCACTTTCACCAGTCACATGACCCCCCACCACCACGCCTACCCAGCCAGTCATTAGGACAGAGAACCGGTTGTTAAAAAACACCGGGAACCACAAAACCCTTTTGACATATCTCTCTCTCTCCCCCACCCTCCCTCCCCTCCCTTTCCCTCCCCCCTCTCTCTGTATCTCTCTATGTCGCTCTCTCTACCCTCTCTCTCTGTATCACTCTTTTTTGCCCTGACCACTTCTCCATCCCCTGCCGTCACTTTTACCTTCTCAGGCCAGGCGAGGAGTGACTGGGAGGGGAGGGGCGGGGACAGGCAGTGGTGGGATAAGCTGACGGGGAGCCACAGCAGAGGGCCCAAAGAGCCACATGAGGCTCCGGAGCCACAGGTTGCTGACACCCAGCTTAGTCTGAGGATTCATCTGCAATAAGATGCAATAGAATCAGCCTTTTCAATACTGAGATAGGGAAAAGAAGGTAAAATTTGAATTGTGCAAAGCATATTGGTGCAAGCAAACCCCCTTCCTCCCCCACTGCAGTTGTCTGCCAGTCTTCCACAGCATGTAGTTGATTTGTACAGTCACATGAAGGGCTGTCCTTCAATGCTTTGCACAGCCATATCACCTAGAACAGGGATGTCAAACTCACATCGTCACAGCGGCATCATGTGATGCATCGTGATTTTTCCCCCTTCACTATACCTGGCATGGGTGTGGCCAGTGTGTGATGCATCCGAGCCCTGGGCTGCGAGTTTGACAGCCCTGACCTAGAGCAATGTTTTTCAGCTTCAGCAGTGTTAAGATGGATTTATCAGCTGGGACAGTTGGGCTACCAAATTCTGGGAGCTGAAGTCCACACATCTTAAAGTTGCTGGGATTGAGAAATATTGGTTTAAGATATAAAGGCTCCCTGCTTCCCTACATAGACCATTTTTGCTTCAGGCATCTCAAGATAGGAGAGAATAATTAATGTTGGGTAAAGCAGAGCAATTGTAAGCAGAACAATTGTAATGGTGATGCAGATTTCCTGGAACATGTTGAATTGACATTTCTCCCTTCCCCCAAAAGAGATTGGGAAGCTTAACAAGTTTATTGGACTAATGTTCACTAAACAAAGTTTAAAATTAATTTAAACCAATTTCATTTTTCAGACTGTATCTCATTTTTCCCAATAATTGAAAAAAATCGAACTGAAATATTTGTTAAGAGGAAAACAATTTAAACTAGCAAGCTTAAATTATTATTACAGCCGGACAAGTTCAAATTTTTACTTAGGCCACTTCCATGCAATCACTGGCTTCAGGCCTTATTATACGGTTCTTTTCCATAGCTGTGGCAGTTCAGTGGCACTTTGATGGATGAGGAAGAAGAGGAAAGGGCTGGACAATGGAGAAATGGGAAACGTGGAACTCCGCTGAGCACTGTACCAGCTATCCTCTGTGTTCTCCGCCATTTTCTTTTATAACAAAAACAAAAAAGGATAATTCTGCAGGGTAACGAAACCATCCCGCCATCCATTCCTGAAGAAGAAAAGGTATGAGAAGGAAATACGTATCACAGTGCCTTAACCTAAGGCAGAGGGGGGAAATTCCAGGAAGTGGAATAAGGTAGGAGCTCCCATTTTTGCCCCTCAGCTTCAGAGATTTTACAAAACGGTCTTCACAGCATGCAAGCCAAAAGTTAATCAGCTACCAGATCCCAGCTACAGTTCGATGCTCTGCTTTTAGATTCATGTGGCTCCTGTACTTGAAAGAAACCATTCCCACTGAAATAATTATAAACATAAAACAGCCTCATACATAAAATCCTTCTGGAAGTTTAATTCTAAAGGAAAAATGGAAGTAGTGAAAACTGTAAACACATTAAATTCCCACAGAAATGGTTTTTTTCATTGTGGGGTATGTAACTTTAAATGGCATATGCATTTCTGTATTTCTTAGGTGAAATTCCATGGAAAAAGTTAATGATATTTGTTATGTCCTTATAAGGACATCCGGCCGGGGATTGGTTAATCCTCCGGCGGGAAAGTTAAACCGCTGTCATTGGACGACTGGTCTGCCGGAGCGCTATAAAAAGGGCTCCGGCAGCACAGCCGTTCGTCTGTTCTGACTTAGTTAAGAGCTGAATAAAACTTGTTGAACAGACCCCGCTGGTCTTGTCTTCTTTCCTGCGCCTGATCTAACACTGGCGACGAAGGACTTGAAAAGAACCGCCACGCGGAGCTAAGTCACTCATCGAGAATTCCTCACTGAGCTGAAGTCACTGAAGATGGAGGCATCACAAGCCGCGATGGCTCCGATCTCCAAATTCGACCCCAGAGTGGAGAAATGGACCTCCTATCTGGTTCGTTTCCGCCAGTTTCTGCGGGGAAACAACTATCAGGACCTCTCCGATGAACGGAAACGAGCCCTGTTCCTGGCGCATTGCGGCTCCGAGGTGCTGGAGATGGCCATCGACCTCGTGTCCCCAAGGAACATCGAGGAGATGTCCTGGGCCGATTTGCAAGACGTGCTGAAGGAGCACTACGCTCCCACTGGAACTCCCATTGCCAACAGATTCACCTTTCAACAAAGGAATCAGTTGGAAGGGGAGCCCATCAAGGACTTTGTGGCAGCTCTGCGACAACTCGCGTCAAATTGCGAGTTTGACAACGTTGAGAACGCCATCAGAGACCGCATTGTCTTCGGCATGAGGGACATTGGACTGCAACGTAAGTTCCTCAGCCGAAAGAAAATCGCGTTGAAAGACGTCGTTGAGGAGGCAATCGCAGCCGAGATCTCAGAAAAGGCTGCTGCCGCCATGAGTAGGGCTAAAGGGGTGCACAAATTGCAACGCCACCCCAAGAGCTCGTCTGAGGAGTCGTCTGCCAGCTCCTGCTCCGACGACGAAATGGCCGTTCACAAGGTTTCCCGCCAAAACCGTCGCGAGCGCAACCAAGATGGCGCCCGGATCGAGCCCTGCGGCAGCTGCAAAGGAAGCCATGCCAGGGCCAAGTGCCGTTGGAGAGACGCTATCTGCCGACGCTGCAACAAGCGGGGGCACATCGCTGAAGCCTGCAGGGCCGAAGCACCTACCCCGGGTCCGTTTCCCCCCGGCTGGGGCGAGAAACGGCAAGACAACCAGAGACCATCCAAACGGTCCTCTGCCCGGTCTCAGCAACGAGGCGGCGGCTACGCGGCAGTCAGAACTGATCAGCTGTCCTTCGGCATCCACACCATTGACGATGCGGCCGCGAAGTTCCATGCCACCGTAATCGTGGAGGGAACACCCTGTTCTATGGAGGTTGATTCGGGATCGAACTACTCCATCATGGACTGGCACCAGTTAAAGCGTCTGAAACCGGGCATCTCGAAGAAAGACCTCAAGCCCCTACGGGCCCGTCTTGTCGATTTCGGCGGCAACCCTGTTGAGATCCTGGGGAGGACTTCGCTCCGGGTCACCTACCACGACTTCCAGGGCGTCCTACCCATCACTGTCGTGGGACGAAACCGCCCGAGCCTGTTGGGGATGGAGTGGTTCGAGCCATTGGGGCTATCCATCAGCGGGATCCACCAAATTCGTAGGGACGAACTCGACGCCATCATCGAAGAGTTCAAGGAAGTCTTCGATGGTAAGCTGGGGAGATTTGTGGGGAAACCTATTTCCTTCAATTTGGACAAAAATGTCACCCCAATCAGGCTAAAGCCCCGCAGGGTTCCGTTCGCCCTGAGGCCCAAGGTCGACGCCCAGATAGATAAGCTTGTCGCCCAGGGGGTCCTGGAACCGATCGATCATGCTGCATGGGAGACCCCCATTGTGACCCCGATGAAGCATGATGGGTCTGTGCGCATCTGCACCGACTATAAGTGTTCGATAAATAAGGCCCTCCAGCAGAGCGCATATCCGGTTCCAGTGGTGCAACATCTGCTGCATTCACTTGGGAGCGGATCAATATTCGCGAAATTGGACCTGGCCCAAGCTTACCAGCAATTGCCAGTGGATGAAAAAACTGCGGAGGCACAAACCATTGTCACCCATAGAGGGGCCTTTAAATGCACGCGCCTCCAATTTGGGGTCAGCGCAGCCCCAGGTATTTTTCAATCATTTATGGAACGCCTTCTTCAAGGCATTCCAGGGGCGGTCCCTTACTTCGATGATGTCTTAATCTCCGGCCACTCCAGAACCCAACTACTTGAGCGACTGCGCATGGTTTTACAGCGATTCAAGGAGAAGGGTTTGAGAGTCAGGAGGGACAAGTGCATCATCGGGGTCCAGGAAGTCGAGTTCCTGGGTTATCTCATTGATAAGAACGGCATTCACCCCACTAAATCTAAGGTTAGGGCTATCCATGAAGCTCCAGCCCCCCAAAACAAGACGGAGCTTCAGGCGTTTCTGGGACTACTGAATTTTTACAGTGTGTTCCTGAAACAGAAAGCCTCCGTGGCTGAACCGCTCCATCGCTTGCTGGGGAAGGCGGTTTCCTGGAGGTGGGGGAAGGAAGAGGAAGCAGCATTCAGAGCTGTCAAGAACCTGCTTTCTTCCGAGAGTGTCCTCATCCAATACCACGAGACACTCCCCCTGCTATTGACTTGCGACGCATCCCCCTACGGCATCGGAGCAGTCCTCAGTCATCAATTCCCGGACGGGAAGGAAGCACCCATCGCCTACTTCTCGAAGACGCTGTCCAGCGCCAAGAGAAATTACAGCCAGCTGGACAAAGAGGCCCTGGCCATCGTTGCTGGCGTCAAGCGCTTCCATGAGTACTTATACGGACGGAGGTTCACGGTCATCACAGACCACAAGCCCCTGCTGGGCCTTCTGTCTGGAAGCAAGCCCACACCTAACTACTCATCGCCCAGGATGACACGCTGGGCAATTTTTTTGGCTGGGTACTCTTACGAACTTTGCCATAGGCTGGGCAGTAACATCAGCAACGCTGACGCATTGAGCAGATGCCCGTCAAAAGACTTAGTGGAGGACCCTGCCCCCACCCTGGGACTGCATCATATCGATGGCGACCTGGCTTGCCCAGTCACATCCGCAGACGTCGCGGCACTAACCCAGAAAGACCGGACTTTGAAACAAGTGATGTCTTGGGTGCTGCGCGGCTGGCCTGCGGGACCGTTGACCGACGACTTCAAGCCGTTTGCAAAGAGGCAGCAGGAACTGTCAACCATGAAGGGCTGCCTGCTGTGGGGTGACAGGGTCGTGGTTCCCCAGGCCTTGCGCCTAAAGACTTTGGAAACCTTGCACAAGGGGCACCCTGGCATCGTACGCATGAAGGGACTGGCACGGAGCTACGTCTGGTGGCCATCACTGGACAAAGACATTGAGGACTGGGTCTCCAGATGTGATCCGTGCCAAGAAGTCCGCCCCGCCCCTCCGCAAACGCCTGTTGCAGAATGGGAAACACCGAGCAACCCGTGGGCGCGAATACACATAGACTTTGCGGGCCCGATGCAAGGAAAGTTCCTGCTGATAGTGGTGGACGCATTTTCCAAATGGCTTGAGGTCATTCCCCTGGCATCCATCACTACTGAAGTCACCATTAGAGCCCTCCGGCGACTATTTGCTACCCACGGGCTGCCGGACGTCCTTGTTTCCGACAACGGCCCGCAGCTGACCTTGAAACCCATGGAGGAGTTCCTGGCCAGTTTGGGCATTCGCCATGCTCTCTCTGCCCCCTACAGACCGGCTGGCAACGGACAAGCTGAGAGGATGGTGAGGTTCACTAAAGAGGCCCTTGCCAGGATGGGACCGGGCGATTGGCAAGAGAAGATCGACAACTTCCTCTTGATACAGCACATTACGCCGCATGCCACCACAAGAAAGAGCCCAGCCGAATTGCTGATGGGCAGGAAGCTGAGGTCACCCCTGGACCGACTACACCCCCTGTACCACTCCGAGGTCACCGCAACCGCGAGCCGCCCCCTCCGAGCCTTCTCTGCAGGAGATCCGGTTTTCGCGCTTAATTTCCACGGCCTGCCGAAATGGCTGAAGGGGAGAATCGAGAGCACAACCGGCCCGAAGTCCTACACTATTGAACTGCTAGATGGAGTGGTCTGTAGACGTCACATCGACCAACTCCGGAAGCGGTGGGAAGGGGATGGCGAAAACCACCCTGACGAGGTAGGACAACAACACCCCTACAAGGCAGGACAAAACCACCCCGACGAGGTAGGACAACAACACCCTACATGGCAGGACAAAACCTCCCCGTCGAGGTAGGGCAACACCACCCTGGCAGGGCAGGACAACACCACCCGTTTGAGGTAGCCCTGCAACACCCAGCCGAGGTAGGACCGTACCACCCCGGCCAACCAGCAGACCCGCTACCGTACTGCAACTGCCGAGTAGACAGGGGACTCCACGGCAACAGAAACTCACGCCTCACCGGCATGGCAGCCCAACGCCACCCCGACGGCAAGGAACTCCAGGGAACGCCAGTAGACTGGGACATGCCCAACCAAGGGGGCCAACAACAACCCGGTGAGGGAGGCCTACGACACCCCTGCACGCAGGAACTGAAACGCCCATTTGAAATCTCCCGTCCAGCTGACCCCCGTCACAAGCAACAACGACCCGACCAGGTCGACCTGCACCACCCAGACAGGGTCGACCATCACGAGAATCAACGAAACGGACAATTTTCAAAAAATAAAAATAAACCAAGGGACTCACCGGCCTACGACGATCGGCACCCAGGCCAGGGAAGAGACCAACCGGACCAGCAGATGTATTCCAACAGCGGATCGGGAGGCGGCACACCGGAGCCGGTACCTGCAACGACCACTTCGCAGCCCAGCAGCAAGGCCGGAGGCGCACGGACAGGACCGGCACCTTCAACGACCCAGCGGCAGGCATCCCAGGGGCGAGGGTCGGAGGACACCGGAGCGGCCACCTTCCAGACGGACGACGGAGAACAGAATGAACTGCGCAGGTCGAGCAGGGCTTCCAGACGTCCCGCCTACCTGCGTGACTACGTTTGTTGATTGACACGAGCTGAACCATGTTTCATCTAGGGGGGGAGGAGTGTTATGTCCTTATAAGGACATCCGGCCGGGGATTGGTTAATCCTCCGGCGGGAAAGTTAAACCGCTGTCATTGGACGACTGGTCTGCCGGAGCGCTATAAAAAGGGCTCCGGCAGCACAGCCGTTCGTCTGTTCTGACTTAGTTAAGAGCTGAATAAAACTTGTTGAACAGACCCCGCTGGTCTTGTCTTCTTTCCTGCGCCTGATCTAACAATATTCTCAGGTAGTTTCAGCTGGATTGTGGTTATTAGTTTTGTAAAACACAGCTAATAAGATTCTTAAATGAATACATTACTTTTCCTATGTTTATAGATATAAAATATTCCAACACGGAGCAATAGTTCTTGCTATTGCACCAAGGAGGAGGTGAATACTATGTCTTGTGTATTTTCATCTAAATAATAGCCTTTGTAAAGTAATGACAGGATAATATAAATAAAAATCTGCACTCAATGGAGGGGAGTGGTGTAGAAAAGGGTATGAGACACTTAAAAAAAATTCACTAAGTTGAATGGGAGACGTTTTCCCATAAAACATCATTATATATATTTGTCAGTACTAAATTTACTACTAAATTTATATTCTATACTTTCAATTCCATTTTCTAGTGCAGAAGAAGTAAAATACAAAACAAAACTGTACAATAGAAATGTATAACTGCTGAAAAATTTGTATGGTAACTAAATAAATTCAGTATCAGGCCACCCTCAACATATTTTGTACTAAAATTGAGGAGCTACCAATGAGAAGATGTACTTTTCAGATAGCAGATCCTTTCTGTTTCTTGAAATAAGAGAAAATGGTACAAACGTGTTTCTGCTGACATTGTTATGTACAAGCAAATTGTATGCAGTGGGACTGGGTTGTTTCAGATGAATATCTGGTAAAGCAAGAAGTGGATAAGTAATGGATGAATGAATGAATGTGTATATGTGTATAAAAATAGGAGTGATCTCTACAAAAGAAGTCAATTGGTGTGGCTTGATCATAGAGAATGAACATAACTATACATATCATAAATGAATGAATGAAAGTAAATTTATGAAGAAAACATGAAGAAGAAAGGGAAGATAAAACTATGATTGAATGAAGTGGATAAGATTCTTAAAAAAAACCAGAAGCAACATAAAGAAGAAAAAGCAGAATATGAATCATAAAACCAATGGGTGGTCATGGTAGAACCAAGATTGGTTTGCAAGAACAGAAAGGAAGGAGAGGTATAGTGAATGGTGTTGTAAGCAACATAGGCTTTCCTTTCCTTTTTAAAACTTTTCTTTGCTTGTTACTTTTTAGTGATTTTCTGTGATCTGCGTATAAGTTACTTCAAAGAGAAACTAGGTGATGAATATGTATGTTTAATGTTTTTAAAAATGATCTTGCAGTTACAAGATATATGTTATTCATATAGAATCATCTATTATATCTTACTTTTTAAAAAGTACATATTCTGTTTTTAGCTGTTTATATAGCCTTCAGGTATCTTAGATTATATATGAACCAGCTTTTAGGACTCTCAAAGATGCTTAAGTATTTTGTTACTGAGGACTCACTAACCTAGTTTAACTTTTGTGGCTAACACTTTTTAAAGGAGATGCCTACAGTCTGCTTAGAGTGGTTTCTCTTGCAAAGGTAAAAATGTGGGCATTAGATGGCATGTTTATAGGAATTGATAGTTGAGAAGCAGGATGAGGCAGAAGAAAGAGTCTGCAGTAATTGTTTCTAAAGGTAGTGATCTTTCATAAATCAAACTCAAGGCATCTGGAATAGCACTTGAGTGCATCCATTTGCTCATTCTTTCTTTCATGGAAAGGCCTTCTTGCAATTCTTGAGTACTATCTCCCTCCTGAGCACTGACGGTTTTACTGGGTCAGCAACCAGGGTCAGGGCTTGCTGTCCAAGTCAAGAGAAACAGTAAATAATGGCTGAATATAGAAAATAAAACAACCGGTTGTGGAGTCAAACAAAAAAGGCAAGAACAAAAGCAGTCTGGAATTAGTAAAGGAATTGATCTACAGCTTTTGACTTCTTTCTTTCCAGGAACTGACAAGGGCATTATAACATGGAAACGCTGTTCTGTAGGGATGTTGAACAGATGCATGTTTCCTCTGGAACAGAGTTATTGGTCATAACTGTACCTGGCCTTGTTTGTTTGCCCACTCTTAATTTTACTACTTAGAGCTCATAAAGATATTTTGAACTGCATGCTCTAGAGATAATTAGCTTAAAAGAGCTTCATGGAACCTCTTTTCCTGACTGTATTGCAAAATACGATCTTAATTCTGCAGATTTTTTCATAATTTCATCATTCATTCAGTAGCTTCAAACAAGCATTTCTGTTAGAACTCTTAAAAGATTTGAATTGGAATGAACTTCTGTACCATAAAGATAGTGCAGAAGACAATTGATTTATGGGTATCTTTTATGTTTATCAATGGTGAGAAAGCTATAGCTCTCTTAATGCTTCAGCTTTCAGCATCTCTTACAGATTGGCTAACTTGGCTAAGGCTTCTAAAGTTTTTGTTTTGCCCTTCTGGAGAAGTACAGGTTGCCTATTTCTAATGTATTTGACTACAGGAGATGTGCTACATTTAGTATTCTTTGTTATGTTCTAAAATTCATTATTTGAGGCTTAAACATGGACTGTTGGCTTAGGAAGATAAAGACTATTCATTTATGAGGAGAGTTATATTGAGCCAAACTGATGTTCAAGTAGCTTATGCTACTTGTTTTCAATTTTATAACATGCTGACTGTAAATTCTGGGATTTATAGTCCTAGTAATAACAGTAAAAATATAGGAAAAGATATTTCATATCTAATATATTCATATTATTCACATAACTAATGGTAAGAGATTGAAACAGCAATTATTGGAAAACTATCAAAATGCCCATTGTCAATATTATAAGCATATACAGTTTTATTTGCCCCCCTGCTTAAAAATAATGAAAAATTTTCATCACTGTACATCACTCTAACAGTACATCACTGTTAATGAAAATTGCAAAAGCAAAAAGCAAACCCTAACATTTGCAAGTACTTTAACATGCTGTTCCAAACCTTATCCATTAGACAAATGGTCTCCAGCAAATAAATCAGTATAATCAAGGATAATATAGAATACAAGGTCTCTGACACTTTTTAATTAAATCAAATCCAAAAAAGATACATGGGGTTAAGCACTTTCTGATGACATTGTACTATCTAGTGAATATTTTATTTATAAACCAAGTAAGTTCTGTACAGTAGAACATTCTCCCAGTTGAATATGTTTAGGATTGTGGTATAAATAAAAACTCGAGGCATGATTAAATATGCTTAATGTTAAAGGAGTTTATGCAAACTTTTTGGTCAATGGTCAACTTTATTTATATAACCATGACCAATATAATACCATACTATGGTTAGTTCCTTGTAAAATAGGGCTGGTTTCCTTTTGCATTCTGTGAATCATCTCTTTATTAAACTGAGAAGCTGAAATTAATGTGTTGCAGTGAATTGGATACCAAACTATAAAGATTACAGCCTCCGAAATTTCAAAGAAAAAACAGTTAAGTTGCCTGGAAGTAAGATGCAGTAAAGAAATGATTCCCTGCAATAACATTTTATAATAAGACTTATCATTCAGTTTCATGCCTCAGATTCTGTCCAAGTATAGTTTTTGGCTGCAAAGAAGCTTTCATTAGGTTAATGAAGATCATATATTTTACCTCACATTGGAAACCATTCCAAGACAATACTGTGACAGTAATGGCGAACCTTTTCGGCATCGAGTACCGAAAAGGTTGCACGGAAACATTGCACGTATGTGCTGGTCAAGCCGAACGTCCGGGTTCTAGTGCACATGCGTGCCTAACAATCAGCTGATCGGCGCTCATGCGCACACCAGTTTTTGGCACTGTAGCACGCACAACGGAGAGTGCGCATGCACACCAGAAACCCAAAAGACAAACAGGCAAGGCTGTGCATGCCGGGTGACATGGCTTCATGTGCCACTTTGGACATGTGTGCCATAGGTTTACCATCACAGGTCTAATACCTGCATTGGTACCATATCCAACATTTGGGTTTCTTTAGACATACAATTTATACTTCAGTTTTGCAGCATTGAAATCATAATGCAGATAATCTTTGACCTATGACCACAAAATTGGTCATAAGTCGAAGAGTTCAAAATTTGTGTTGCTAAACAAGACTTTTGTTAAGTGAGTTTTATTCCATTTTACGACTTTTCTTGCCACAGTTGTTAAGTGAATCATTGCAATTGTTAAGTTAGTAATGGTTGTTATATGAATCTGGCTTCCACACTGATTTTGCTTGTCAACAGGGCACAAAAGCTGATCACATGACCCCAGGAACTATAACCGTCATAAACACATACCAGTTACCAAGCTTCCGAATTTTGATCAGTGACCAAAAGGATGCTGCAATGGTCATAAGTGTCATAGAAAAATGGTCATAGGTTCTTTTTTTCAGTGCCATTGTCACTTTGTGAACTTTGGTCTCTAAACGAACTGTTGTAAATCAAGGATTTCCTGTAATTTATGGTAATATAAACTGAACCTATTGTAACACATGGTTTTATTTGATGATTTATTTATATATATATATATATATATATATATATATATATATATATATATAT
>WNWU01000003.1:23502222-23515832 GCA_012654045.1 Ptyas mucosa
AGTAAAAAAGTAACTGTCTGTCCTCCTTAGGCAACCTTGGGTTTCAATAGCCAATTTAGGAACACTGTATCTCTTAATTGTAGATTACATGTAAAGGCATGAATTGTGTAAGGATTGAGTCTGCAAGTTTTCTTTAAAACAAAATGGGGTTTTTTTTCTTTCAAAACTGGCAGACTTTACTGCTATGACTAGAGGCCAAAAGGAAGATAAATGACACCCACCCCGTCTTTATTTTTGCAGTGTTTTAAATCCTGGGGTTTAGCTGAAGGGACTTAAAGAGTTTTTGAAGTGCAAATAGGCTGGTGAAGGGTGAACCCTTTCAGAGTTTCACTTGATGGATTTTTGTCAAGAGAGAGGAGATATTTTGGCACTAGCCGTGATCTGGAAAGCTACAGGGATTTTTGTTTTTGTTTTTGATCAGTCATGCATTAAGAACTTGCCATGGGGGATGTACCTTTTTCCTTGCATTCATATTGATTTTATTGTCCTTAAAAGTAGATAATTCTGTAGGATCTTTGGTGGGGAAAACCTACCCATTAAGACATGGGTTAGTAGAGTTGTTTCAAGGTCATGTTCTTATCCTGGCAGCTTCTTAGCTAATAGATTCCTGTAACAGGAGGAAATGTGTTTGAGCAGCCAGTTGTATTTTCTAGACATTATGAATCAGAAAACATGCTTGCTATTTGGATGTTTATAAAATGTAATATTGTTATCAGAAATGGATAACAAAAGTAAAGTTTAGCAGAATTATATGCTAAATAAGCAAAATGAAATATTGTACTGTCTGCAAATTTGAATTGAAAAAATGGTAGCCTCTTAAGAAACCCTTCCATAATATTATGAAAAAGTTCTGAAAACTCAAGATGTTCTTAAAACTCAAGAAGCCAAACGTTTATCTCAATACTAATTTGTGCAAGCAGGATTTGGCCTTCGTTCTGCACTGAAGAATACAGAATGCTTTCTAGACCACCAGAAAATCCAGGAGTCTGGACTAGATTAGAAAGTCTAAAAACATCTCAGGAGAATCAGCGGGAAACCACATCCTTAGTACTACCAAAAAACTGCATGATTGTGTCCATGAATCCCCAGGAGTCAAGTTGACTCAAACTATATGTGCATTTTTTCAGTCTTGTCAAGATATTCCTTAAAATTAATGGTGCAGCCTTTTCTTGAGAGTCTCTATTATCTGTCTCCTGTTGTTGACAATAAAGGTGATACTATACAATTCAACTAAAATTCAGATAAAGCTAAATAATATCAATATTTTAAAACATCAGGGTATCACTCATTCAGGGTACATCCCATGTGAATTTTGAAGGAGCTTATTTTCAGTGTATATATATTTTAATCCTTCAAAGAGATGTGCTACCCCACATGTTATTCTGAAGGATTATTTGCAGCCCTATTTTTTGGGAGGAGAATAATTAACAGTAAACACATCTCTTTTGAAGGATAAACTCCTTTGGCATGTTTTGAAAGCCACTACGTTTATTTGTTTAAATTTAAATTTATTGGTTGTCCAACTCCAGTGGACTCTGGGTCATTCCAGTGAAAACATGTAATGCTAATAGTAGTATATACAATAACTACAGACAGGTAGACTGAATTCCTAAAACATGGAAGATGTAATAAGCATATTCCATAGGTTACACAACAGTTTTTGCTGCCGAAGGAGATTTATTTTACAAAGTTTTGCCTAGGTAGAAAAACTGCTTCAAAAGCTCCTTATGGAAAAAGCAAGGATTTCTTTGTTTTAGGCGACCACAGAGCAACATTAGATACATTACTACCCAAAAATCGGAGCTTCTTAGTGAAAATAGTACTTAAGCTAATAAGGTGATAATTTTTCATGTTTCCAGTTTCTAAAATATCAGAATATTATTTTTTCATTCCACAATGATAGCAAGTCGTGAGAAGCCTAACTAACATTTCTTTCTCAGACATCCAAGTAAAAGATGATTGTGATTTAATATTTTCTGTGTTTTCTGTAATAATTGCAACTTTTAATTATTACCCTGTGTTTGTATTTGTGGTGTGTGGGTGTGTGTGTGTGCGTGTAAAAGAGAGAATGCTTTGGACTGAAAAGCTTCATTAAAAAAACCCTTGCCTTCAATATTTATTTCCGTTTATGTATTTTTAAACTAATGATTCCAAATTATTACCTGGACTTGAATTTTACATCTATCAAACCATAAACAAAGAAATATTTCAATTATGCTACAGTCTTTCTTCTTTCATATGGGGTTTGATACGAAGGAAGTTTCTTAAAATGTAGTTATTGCATTGATATATGACAGTGAAAGTTTATTTATTATTATAAGAATGAGGTACAGTGATTTGGGATTCTTGTACCCATTTCCTACCTTCTTCTGTCCCAACAAGGTCACAAGGAGGAAATTGGAAGAAATAAATGATTTTTTTAAATAGAAAACATTAACTTTCTGGATAAAAATAATGTGGTCAAATGTAAGTTCTTTTGTATAGAAGAAAGAGGTAGGCATTCAGATTCAGTGGATCGGCTATTTTTTCATATACAGCATCTCTTTAGTTTGTTGTTGGGAGATGTTAATAAAACCTTTCGTTACAAAAGTGATCGATAGCTCAACACAGCATCCTTTTCTTAATCTTGTATTTACTTTTTCTACTGAAATCATACATTGTGTAATAACTGTTGGGGCTTACTTTACAAGTAAATGTTGTTAGATCAGAGAAGATGTGAATTCTGTCATTGGATGTGGAATGGTTCCTTTTAATGACTATGGAGATTCTCAATCATCCAGGTCATGGTTGTCCCAAAGGTGCTTTATTCCAAAAGGCAACTGGGCTTTTTCCTTTGAAAACATTTTGTTTTTCATCCAAGAACTGAAGAAGCTTTTTGGATGAGAAGTGAAAGGTTTTCAAAAGAAAAAAAATCTAAGAAAGCCCAGTTGCCTTTTGGAAAAAAGCACCTTTGTGATTCCTTTTAATATATAACTAATTTTATGCTTTAAGGTTTCTTCCAAATCAGCTGAATTATATGAATTACATGAATTATATGAATTTTTATATGAATATTATATGAATTACTATCGTTCTGTTGGAATTTCTACTTTCTCAGTTGAAATATCTGTAGAGATTTTCTTTGCAGAATGGAATGAAGGAATCTTTTTGCCTCTGTTTTAGGAACTGCTGTTTAAACTTTAGATTTAGAATCAACTGTTCACTTTTTAAGCACAATTTCTAAATGAAATGATCTGGATTTAACCGCCATTTTTGCCAGGCCCATTGCTTGTAATTCTTATCCTTATTGTTTTCTTTTCAAGTGTTTGCTTCATTTTTTCAATTTGTAAGAGGTTTGCAATATATTTATTGACTGATGTAGTACATGCTATCAAGGCTGTTGTTGTATTTCTCCCTTGACTTCCTAGAGTTGATGTTATCTTTTGTTCACTGAGCAGTATGGTTATTTCTAAGAGCATCTGTCACTTGAAGCATCCTAAGATGGATGAGTCTCAAGTGAACTGCTGGTTGAACCAAATGGTGAAAAAAAGAAAAGACAAGGGGGCTGGAGGCCTTCAGAAGAGAGAAAAAACATTGTTAGAAGGAAAAAAGCATGTTTTTCAAGGTTGTGATTGATGTGAGTAAATTATATTTACAAATCTCTCATTTTATGGTTCAAAAAATGCAGCATTTTGTATGGTTATATTTCTTTTGAAAAATATTGTTTTGTTGTATGCTGCTTTATTTCATTTGAAATTTTGTTGGATTATTCTATTAGATCTTATTTCTTCATTAAGAAATCAAAGGATTTAAATTTTAGCGTTACTCCATTATTGCAGTTCAGAAAGTAGCTATGTGGTTTTTCACTTTATTTGAATGCATTTGATGCATGTATCTGAATGGAGGCACAAAGCTATTTTTACTTTAATTTTAAAAAGATTGGCATTTGCTGCTAAGGACAAAATGGCAGAATGTGTCTTTTTCTTGCAAGAGGCTTCTCTGATTGGGCCTAGCCATTAGAACCAGGGGCTTGAAAATGATTTCATCAGTTTGCTTGCTTGCTGTGTTCAGCCATGAGGCGGGAATCAGGAGTGGAAAAGGCAAAGAAATTAAGATGATTAGAAGCTTTAAAGCTTTGTGAATGGTAGAGTAGCTCTCTCCTCAATGAATGTAAATAATAGATGAAAGACTGAGAATGACAACAAAGGCTCAGGGTGCTTAAGAGAATGTGTGCAGCCTGAATGGAGGTCTGTGGCTCAGGGCCAAAGGTCTTAGCTTTGAGTGTAATTAGAAGACAATACAAAGATGTCATTACTAGCAGGTGAAATGTTCAGCACGTGGCTTCAAAAATAGCAGATTTAGCCTTTATGACTGTTGAAATTGGATTATGGACTTTAATTATTATTTTTTAAAAACCCTTTGCAAGATCTCCCCGCAGTTTGTTCTGAAACTATATAGCTTGACTTTGATCATCATCACTGTTGATTCTCCTAAAACCTAATACAATGGTGTGTATTAGAGTTGAAGAAACCTGCAAATCAGAAAGTGTTGATTTCCTAAGGATCTCCTACAATATAGTGTTAGACATGTCTTCTGTTTATTGAGAGGCTAATTAATTTGTGTTAAATTCTTGGATGTTGTGGAAAGCAAACAGAGACTTTGTTCAGTATAATATTGCACCGTTGAAAATGCATTGCCTGAACCTAAGTCGGGCAGCTTGTTTATGAGGGCATCACCATCACCAGACACCCACCACAGAAAAATTTGGATTAGCAGAACTGCCATTCAAGGTCATGCTTCAGTGCCAGCAGCTCCTTCCAAAAACAAAAGCTTCCTATAGAAGGAAATATTTCTGGACACCTTGAACTTTCAGTTCCCAAATCAGAATAGGTTATGTGAAAGAACGGTAACATTATATGACGATTTAGCATTTGCAGATAAAAACAGTGGCATTTAGTGAACCACATGACAACCAATTATATGTAGACTTATTAAAACTTGGCTCTCTTCCACTCCTGCAACACTCTTGTGTTCGATAAACTTCTCTGTTGCTGAAACTGACAAAAAATGGTTTCCTCTTGTGGTTAGACCACTTATACAAGTTTTTTTTAAAGTAACCTCAGATTACAATGTAATTTATTTTTCCATTCTCCTCTGATAGCCCATATGCCAGGGATTCAGCCGAACATCTTTTTAATTCAGCTGTTTTAGAATTGCAGCAATTTAAACTCTCAATCTTAACGGGAAAAGACCCGAATACAGCAAGAGTTGCATACCTGTACCCGTGAAAATCTACGAAAACATACACACACACACACACACACACACACACACACACACATATATATATATCTGAAATAATACTATCCTTTTGATTTTATATTACCCAGTGTATGTTATGGATAATGTTGCTTAATTAATCAATTGAATATTGATTAATGCAATCGAATATTGCAAACTTAAAATATTCATACATTTCAACTTTTTTCCTCCACATATTAATAAGGTAAGTTGGTACCATAGAATATTAGAATTATCAGTACTTTTTTTAGAATCAAATATCTTATTATATTAATAGCATGTTTTGAAAAATATTTTAGAGAATATATACTTAATTTGCAATCTACGTATTACCATCATCTTCATTGGAGCCAATTATTGTTTAATACTTCCCTGAGTATATGACTAGCCTATGTAAATGATGTTTTTTTCAAAGTTTTTAAACATATAACATGCTTTGTTTCTAGATTTTTATTTGAGAGGGGTTTTTTAGGACACATTAAAAAAAGAAGTTATCGAATGGTAGTCCCCTAATTACCCCAAACTGGCTAGAGACTATTCTATGGTGAACAAGTTGGTGTCGGTACATTTCCCTAAATTTAAGAGGAATTTTGTCTGTCCGTCCCTCTCTCTCTCTCTCTCTCTCTCTCTCTCTATCTATCTATCTATCTATCTATCTAATTTGTGTAGTGGCCATCTCTCCAAAAGTGACTTTGAGTGGTACTGATAAAAACACAGCTATAAATCACAGATATTAAAAATATAAAAATAAGAAACAAATAGTATACAAAACAAGTTTCTCAGTGTGTGTGTAACATTCTCACTGTTTCCAATATGGTGAGAGAAAAATTGCAGATTTTTCTTTATTGTAATACTGTAGTTGTTTGAGGAAGTTAAAATGCTGGCCAGTACAGTTTGGTTAGGTTTTATGATCAGGTATTTTGACAGTATATGTATAGTAGCCTTAGATGTATTTAGCAGTCCTATGGAGTTCCATGAGGATTGCTTCAAAGCTCAAAGCAATAATAAATAGTTAAGAACAAAATAGTACAGCTACTTTGGTGTAGTGGTTAGGATGCTGGCCTAGCAAACAAGAGACTGTAAGTTCTAGTCCCATCCCATCTTCTGCATGAAAGCCCTTTGGGTCCCATCTCTCTCTGCCAATCTATCTCAGATTTGTTGTTGTTGGGAAAATAGGAGGAGGAAAAGAGTATTATGTATGTTTTACCATCTTGAATAATAAAGGCAAGATAAAAGCCAAATAAATAAGTAAATACTGTTAAGAAGCTCTGTCTTTTTTGCATAGTCTTTAAATATTTGCTGCTATATCAAGATTTAAATCCATCATCTACAATTTTAAATTATTTTATTATTTCACAGGTATCTAAAATTTTCAACAGCCTGAATCAAGTAGCAGCAGAATAACTTTGAACAATCATCCATCATGAATGTATTTAACGAAGGTTGAAAGACATAAAAGAAGGTAGTATTGTTTCCATATATGTAATGCATTTATTATTGGTAACATTTTCAATGGCAGCAAGAGTACAAAAATAGTTTGTGTCAATTTGATATAATTATGCTGTTTTTATGAAGCTACTATATTTAAATGGTTAATTTCAATCTTTTAATTGAGCATACTACCCCACAGCTTTTATTTCATGTGCTCTACTACATCATCATCAAAACCTTTGAGGATCACCACTTAAGGCTTGGTCTGTGTTCACCACAGAATGCAGGGATATCTATAGGGTTCCAAAATTAAATAAAAATAAATTTCCATTTTAAAATATTTTTCAGTTGCTAAAATATGGGATCATCAAATCTCGCAAGATTTTGGCAAAATATATTGACAATATCATGAAATTTTTGCCAGTGAAAAAAATGGAAAGAACTATGTGTTCACAGAGAAAACACTTGTAAATACCCTTACTGATTGGCTGTTGGTGCTAGAATATATTTTGTGTACCATTGTCATAAAATACACAAATCTTGAAAATTGTGTTAATGTGTGTTTCTATGAAATCAAGTAACATTAAGATTATATTACAATTACAAAAATTTATGAAAAAATATGTACTCTTACTATTAAACTATTATAAGTTGTACTCGACTTATGACCACAATTGAACCCAAAGGTTCTGTTGCTAAGTGAAAGATTTATTAACTGTGTTTTGCCCATTTTATGACCTTTCTTGACACAGCTGTTAAGTGGATCACTGCAGTTGTTAAATTAGTAATTCAGTTGTTAAATGAATCTGGCTTCCTCATTGACTTTGCTTGTCAGAAGGTCATAAAAGGTGGTCACATGACCCCAGGACATTGCAAATGTGATAAATATGAATTAGGTGCCAAGCACCTGAATTTTGATCTTGTGACCATGGGGATGGTACAACGGTTGTTAAGTGTGAAAAACTGTCACAAGTAAGTTTTTTCAGTGCCATTGTAACTTTGAACGGACACTAAATGAACTGTTGTAAATCGAGGACTACCTGTACTTAAAATATTTTAATATAATGGCATTATAACATTAATAAAAGGTTAGGGATCCTACACATGTCCACAAGTAAGAAGTTCCACAATGAGACGTGGCATGATAACCAAATAAACAAAGCATTCTGAGTTCCTATCACCAACCTAAAACCCAATACCTGAATTGGATTAATGAGCATTCCCAAATCCACAAATGTGCTCCTTCAAAGGGAAAGCAAGCATCAGTGGTAGGTCTGAGTTTTCCAGTCAGGAGCATATCATCAGTCTTGTATACCTTAAACTTCATTTTATTTACCCATATTTAGCATACATTATAGCAATGAGTCACAAATTTAGAAATTAAGACTCAAAACCAATTTAACAGTGAATCTGAGTGAATAGTGTTTTAGTTTGTTGAAGTGTACTTTCAATAACAAAGGGTACAATATTGATCCTTAGAGGCAGAGATATCCATGACTTTGAGTCTTAGACATCTTTTATGGGATGGTTTTGAAATGAAACAGAGAAACTATAATAAATGAGATGAGGCCAGAAGTTATGTCTTTTGAAATTTCCTCCAACTAAACTAATTTCGTAAATTGAAACAGGATTTATTTAAATGAAACACTTGATGCACATAAGAGACATTTGAATTTTTCTGTAAAATATAATCTAGAGAAATCAAAGGGGCAAATGTAGAACGTGTATTATTTCAACAAGAGAGATCAAATAACTTATATGTTCTTGCTGCGGATGAGTTGAACTGGCTTGACTTACTTTATTTGTAACATTGGACTCCTATTGTCTCTTGTTGTTCTTTAAAAAAAACCTCTCGTATTACCCAGAGGCTGAAGATCTGTTTCTGTTTTATGACCTGCTGTATCCTTAAGGCCAGGAGGCCCCATAGAGCATTCAGACCCAGTAAAATAAGAGGGTCATTGCCATCAACCAGGTCCTAATTGTTGCTTTCTGATTGCCACATAGACACCAAGGCAGCTGTGGGAACATCTGGGTCCTAGGAGTGGGGGAGGGTGCTGCTGGCATTTTGTTTCACCAGGTGCTCAGAGGAAGCGGCCGTCCTCTTTTTTTGATATAGGAGTTAAGTTCTGTGGCCCCTGAAGTGAAGTTGCAACAATTGCAGAGGTCATAAGACAGCTGAGTGGGGGTCAGACACCGTGGGGTGTATTTTGTTACTTAGTAAAAGAAGGGATATCCTAAAACCTTTAAAGGGTTTTCTTGAAATCTCTGTTATGGGAAGGTTTTTATGAGTCTGATGCAAAAAGTGCTGATTTAGGTAAGGAAGACTACTTTTGTCTAAGTAAAAGGACAACCCTTACCAAATGTTTTCAGCTTTGGTAGTACATTTAGTGAAAGACACGGAGACCAAATTACAGAATGGAAGCCATTCTGTAAGTTGCTTTCCAGACTTAGGCTTTTAAATAGTATTTCACCCACTCTCATAAGATTTGAGCTCTCTTCACTTCAGATTAAGCATTTGTTACTAGGGAAAAAAATGGAGCAGAACTTGCTTGCTTTTTTGGTCTTAGATGAAATAAGAGTGAATAATCGAAAGCATTTTAGTTTAAGTGAGCTGTTTTTAAGTATACGCTGAAAGGAAGGACTTCAGTTTATTAAGATAACAATTTAGAAAGCAAGTCTGCAGCCCCTAAATCTTCAATCCCCAATTGTTTTATTTAAGCTGGAACTTGGAGACAAATATAATGGGGTCGTGTTTTCAGATTAAAAATACAAGGAAGAATTAAATTTTTGGCACTTGCCCAAAAAATATTGAAATGTGCAAACCAATATAGGAATGGTTATTTTTGTCTGAGGCAAATTACTCATTATTTTTTAATGCTGTCTGCCTGTCTTACATTCAAATAAATGAAGAATGCATATATTATTAGGTACCAACTTTTTATTTTCTTTAAATAATAAGGTTCCAAATGATCCGTGGGTTCTTGTTGTAGCTACAAATCGCAAATATAATATTGGCGTATTAAGCAATGAGAGGAGTGAGAAAAGGTATTCCTTTTTATGTGTGACAAAGGACATGGAAGAGGCACATATGTATAAGTATAATGCATTTTACTATAGTTAATTATTACCCTAATTTTCAATGGAAATTGAATTGGAAAACAGCACTCAAGAAGGAAGAGAATTGTAAAATTTTAAAATGGAATTTCTAATACTCTATTGAGTATTAAGAAATATTTTGTTTTTGTTGGATTGTTAAGATCTCTTTGTGAACCATAAATATTAAAAATTGCTAACATAGTTTAATGTCTATGGAGATTCTCAGTCATCCAGGTCCTGGTTGTCCCAAAGGTGCTTTTTCAAGAGGCAACCAGACTTTCTTGGTTTCCCTTGAAAACATTTTGCTTCTCATCCAAGAAGCTGAAGAAGCTTCTTGGATGAGAAGCAAAATGTCTTCAAAGAAAAACAAGAAACTCCAGTTGCGTCTTGAAAAAGCACCTTTGGGATAACATATTTTTAATGTTTTGTCCTATCTTTTGTCTCAAATATAGGGGAGAGTTAGTTGTGCATTTCTGCCTTTTTTCCTCCTTCCATATTCTTTCCATTATTGTAATTAGTTTGTTGGAAAGAAATTGAGGAAATTATTCAAGCATGAGAAAGGCATTATTTCCTTTCTGCTGCTGTGGAATATACTGGAATTGGTCAGTGAAAGGTAGCAACTCTGTTGCCATGGCACTGATTCATCATCACCTGTTCCCTTCTTGGACAACTTGTTTTTAAGCGAGAAAAACTGTTCTTTGTTAGAACCAGGAAGGCAGTGTTAGTTCATCGGTAATGACCATGGAACTTTTCCAGGGCCTCAGATTTTACTGAGACACCTGCAGAGAATCCTTGAAAAGTGCAGCCCATAAGTACTCAAAGTTGACTGCAGACGTTGATACACGGTAGAAAAGCGTTTTAAATGGACAGTGTTCAAATGATCAGTATTTGCTAAATTGAAAAGAGCTGTAAAATGTAAATGAGAATCCTAATGGGTTGTCATGGGCTGGGAAGGGAGCTTGAGAGATCCTCCTTCCATCCCTTCCATTCCTTCCCAGCAGGCAGGTAACTAACTGGGTGTTTCTCAGTTGGGAAGACAGAAAGAGTGGGATTGTGAGATTGGTTGGGAAACTGACACAGATCATCTAGATAAATAAAAATGTAAATGTTCGTTTGTTCAAAATCGTAAATCTCCGAAAGTTCTTCACCGATTGCTTTGAAATTTTGACACAACATTGCATTCGAATACGCTCGTGTTTTTATATACCTATATTATATAGATGTCACACCTGTGACAGGTAAAAACATGCTTTTTTGAAAAACAGTGCCATCTGTTGGTCGTAAAAGCAACACACGCTATACTATCTTTTTGGACTTTAACATCGCAGCACTATAATGGCAGGCGCGAGCCAGGTCTTTTTCCCTCAGCGCCGCCGCTGCCAAACCCACAAGCAAAATGGCGGGAAATGTCAACCGCCAAGCGTCCTCCCGACTAACGGAGTATGCTGTACCTTTGGCAGGGACCCCAATGCTGCCTGTGGTGCGGAGAGTTGCGAAGGTGAAGGTGGTTATACCGGCAAGCCGGGAAACCAGCTCTTACACATGCGTCAAACTGGGACGGAGGCAAAGTAGGCATGACCTGAGCTACAGAGGGAAATTATTGGCACTCGGTCAAAAAATATTGTATACCCACAAGACTGGGCCACAGCAATGCGTGGCCGGGTACAGCTAGTTAAAAATGAAAATTGTCGGACCACAGCAGCAGCCAAATAGCACTGAAGCAGCTACAACTGTCTCAAATTTTCTTTGGGGGTCATGTGTCCCAGATTTTGAAAACATTCTGTAAATTAGTCTGTTTAAGGTACCTTTGTTCAAAAATTGTTGCCCTATGACAACGGTGTCAAACTCATGGCCCACGGGCCAGATGTGTCATGGCTTGCCATGCCAACACACACCCCCGGTTTAGTGAAGGGAAAAAAAGTCATGATATGTCACGTGACAATAACGTGACGATGCGAGTTTGATACCCCTGCCTTATGATAACAAGAGTTTTAGTAGTACTGTATATAGATTGCATTTACACAAATAATAATTTGTTGTGGAAGGTTGAATTACTATAAAATTGTGAATTTTTAGAAGATGGGTAATATCAGTTAATCACAGGCAGGGGTTTTAATTAATTTGAAAGGATTTATATAATCTGGGAAGATGGAGAAGAAATGGAAAAGAAGATATAAACAAGATATATAAGAAATTTGTTGATTTTCAAAGGACTTACAATATTGGTAATTTTAAGAGAGGCTAATGGTTTTATAAAGCTACTGCAAATTCAAAAACACTGAATTATACAATGAGATTTTATAGCTACTGTGTTACTGAAGACATGGATTAACATTACAAGTATGCCGATATTGTAATTTAATACCTTGCATCCTATTAACTGAATTAGGGTTGCTATGGTAGTAAGCTAGAAGAATACTAGGAAAATTTGCTTCAGGCTTACAGTTACAGTATGTTGCTGTAATTCACATGCCATTGAATTGCAGTGTCAAATGCAATGAATTATATTTAAAGCCATAAATTTATTGAAGTTCCAAAGACTTATCTGGATTTAGGTTACTTTCTAAAAGCCACATTAATTACGAGAAGAGGTGTGTGATAGATCGTATCTTCAATGCAACTATTTAGAAATGCATAGCAAAGTCTGTCCTTAACTGAACTTAACACACTTTAATGGAAAGTGTTCATGTGCATTCCATTAAGTAAGTAAGCATCTGCTGAAGTTACTTTAACTTGAATCCTGAATATTTTCTGAGCTTTTCTTCAAGATGGTCTTTTTCATGGCATATTGGTTATAACTTTTTCTTCATAGGCGCAGGTTTCCTTTTCAATACTATTTTTCTTTTATTAAGGCATTTGTCTTTCTCCTGGGCTTTTTCAGACCACCATTGCATTTTTCATCATTTTTCCAGTCATCTGAAGGATTTAACTTTCAACTCTTAAATAGCCATTGGGCTAATCTTAATTCATTGGGTATGTCACTGAGAGAGTTCTGCAGCAGACTTTGGGGTAAAGCTGTAAAAATATCGGAAAGAAATGTTTGTTTTAAGGCTGTTTGTTGTGCGTAAATTTAATTGAGCTCTATGTGTTTTGTGTGTACATACATACATATACACATATGTATGTATATATATATATGTGTGTGTATGTATGTATATGTATATATATATAATGTTTCTCTCTCTTTCTCTCTCTCTCTCCCTCTCTCTCTCTTGTTCCCTTTCCTCCCTCTCCTCCTCCCTCCCTCTCCCCCATCTCTTTCCCTCCCTTTCTCTCTCTCTCTCTCCCCCTGTCTCCCTCTCCCCCTTGTCTCCCTCTCCCCCTCTCCCTCCCCCCACTCTCTCAGTAAAGAGATTCTCAGGGTCAGAGCAACAGGGAAAATTGTCCAATGGAAGTCCATGGCAAACTGAAGAGATGGGCAGCTAAGAAGTGTGAAATATAATTAAGTAAATAAAACAAAATTGTAGCCTGGAGTGTATGTATGCTGTGTAAGCTGCTGTCACTTCATCTCTGTTCTGAAGGGTTCTCAAGCTCAGGACAGGAACATTTTAAGGGTACAATATTCATTTTTCTCTGATTCTAGAAAGCAGAAATCTGTTTGTGCATATTTTACATTTTAAAGGTTTTACTTTATTTGGGTTTTTCAGTTTGTTTTTTGTATTGCATGGAAACTTATTTGATGCTAAAATCTATCATTGGGTTTAATATTTACTTCATCTCAGTAATAATTTATTAATGTATTAGAGCAGAGGTCTTCAAACTTGGCAGCTTTAAGACTTGTGGACTTCAACTCCCAGAATTCT
>WNWU01000003.1:23519642-23543812 GCA_012654045.1 Ptyas mucosa
GAATAGAATAGAATAGAATAGAATAGAATAGAATAGAATAGAATAGAATAGAATAGAATAGAATTTTTTATTGGCCAAGTGTGATTGGACACACAAGGAATTTGTCTTGGTGCATATGCTCTCAGTATTGAAGGAATATCAACTGTGGAATTATTTATATTCTGAGGATGGAATGATGGGATGGGAAAATCTCTCTCTCTTTTTTTGTTCTTATAATATATACTCATTTCTACATGATTGGTTAGATTGAAAGGGAAACATTGGCTGCTCTGGCACATGGTTCTCCCTAATAGATTGCGGGGGTGGGAAGGGATAACAATATGATAACAGTTGGTAGTAGCATCTTTTGCTGTTTCATTAGCTTTCAGGCAGTTGTAGCACAAATTAATTTTGCAATTTGATGTATTTTTCTTATTTTAGTTTAGTTTTTTAGTTTTATTTAATTTATATACCGCCCTACTCCCGAAGGACTCAGGGCAGTGAACAGCCATGAAATAAAACAGATCATACAAAATTTAAAAACAGAATAAAATTGAATTAAACAATTTGGCCGTAAACAAATTTAAAACACCCCAATAATTTTTTTAATTTTTTTTATTTATATGCCACCCTTCTCCGGAGACTCAGGGCGGCTTACAATGTGTTAAGCAATAGCCTTCATACTTTTATATATTTTTATACAAAGTCAGCTTATTGCCCCCACAACCGGGTCCTCATTTTACCCACCTTAGAAAGGATGGAAGGCTGAGTCGACCTTGAGCCTGGTGAGAATTGAACTTGTAGTAATTGCAGGCAGCTGGATGTTAAATGCTGCCTTAGTAGGAGGCATTAATTAAAACAAATTAAAATTTACATTAATTAAAAAGAAAGAGGGAAAAATTAGGCCAGGCCAGCCTGGTGGAATAAGGTCTTAAGAGCGCGGCGGAAGGTGCGTAGGTCCGGGATCCTCTGAATCTCTGGGGAGAACTCATTCCAGATAGTAGGTGCCCCCACAGAGAAGGCTTTCCCCCTGGGGGCCGCCAGTCGACATTGTTTGGCCGACGGCACCCGGAGGAGCCCCTCTCTATGAGAGTGTACCGGCCGGTGGGAGGCTACTGGTGGCAGCAGGCGGTCCCGTAAATAACCAGGTCCTAAGCCATGGAGCGCTCTAAAGGTGGTAACCAAAACCTTGAAGCGCACCCAGAAGACCACTGGGAGCCAGTGCAACTCGCGCAGGAGAGGTGTTACACGGGAACGCCATGAGGCTCCCATAACCACCCGCGCGGCCGCACTCTGCGCCAGTTGGAGCCTCCGGGTGCTCCTCAAGGGGAGCCCCATGTAGAGAGCGTTGCAGTAGTCCAGGCGGGAAGTGACGAGGGCATGAGTGACTGTGTGTAGGGAATCCCAATCCAGAAAGGGATGCAACTGGCGAATCAGGCGAACCTGATGAAAAATCCTCCCAGCCACGGCCGTCAGGTGCTCTTTTAAAAACATCCTGAATCCAGGAGGAGGCCCAGATTGCAAGCCCTGTCCTTGGGGGCCAGTGATTTGCCCCCAGTAGTCAGTGATGGCACCAACTGACTATATCGGGACATCGGAAACCACAGCCACTCGGTCTTGGATGGGTTGAGTCTGAGCCTGTTTCTCCCATCCCCATTATTTTAGTGTCAGCAAGCATTTATTCAATCCCTGTGGTTTTTTTTACTCACCTGTTTATTTTTTAATGACTTTAATAGAGCTCCAGAGTATGTGTAAAATAAAAATATTTATTTTAGTTTACATATTGCTTCATTTATTAGATCTATATTCTGTTTTTATTGTTTTTTTTAACAATCAAGGGTACTATTTATTTATAATATATATAACAATCAAGGGTATTTATTTATTATTTATTACTGATGATGTGGTTTGGTTATTAAATGCAACATGAGAGAGAGAGCCAAACTGAGTTCTGAGTTACTCAGTAACTGTGAAAATGCCAAATGGAATGATTGTGAACTGCATTTTTAATGTAAATCTTAGTACCCGGAGAGGGCTCGCAACTTGGGTGTTGTCCTGGACTCACGGCTGTCTTTAGAAGAGCACCTGACGGCTGTGACCAGGGGGATTTTTTATCAGGTTCGCCTGATCCGCCAGTTGCGTCCCTTTCTAGATCGGGACACTTTACACACGGTCACTCACGCCCTTGTCACTTCCCACCTGGACTACTGTAATGCTCTCTACATGGGGCTCCCCTTGAAGAGCACCCGGAGGCTCCAGCTGGCGCAGAGTGCAGCCGCGTGGGTGGTTACAGGAGCGACATGGCGTTCCCGTGTGACACCTC
Organism: Ptyas mucosa; assembly: GCA_012654045.1. Lineage (NCBI taxonomy): Eukaryota > Metazoa > Chordata > Lepidosauria > Squamata > Colubridae > Ptyas > Ptyas mucosa. The sequence continues at coordinate 23,521,945 of WNWU01000003.1, forward strand.
TCCTGCGTGAGCTGCACTGGCTCCCAGTGGTCTTCCGGGTGCACTTCAAGGTTTTGGTTACTACTTTTAAAGCGCTCCATGGCTTAGGATCTGGTTATTTACGGGACCGCTTACTGCCACCAGTGGCCTCCCATTGGCCGGTACGCTCTCATAGAGAGGGGCTCCTCCGGGTGCCGTCGTCCAAACAATGTCGACTGGTGGCCCCCAGGGGGAAAGCCTTCTCTGTGGGGGCACCTACTATCTGGAATGAGCTCCCCCCGGAGATTTGGAGGATCCCGGACCTACGCACCTTTTGCCGCACTCTTAAGAACTTTTTATTTCGTCAAGCAGGCCTGGCCTGATTCCCCTTTTTAAATTAATATTATAAATTTTAATTTGTTTTAAATTATTGGGGTTTTAATATTTCTATGGCCAAATTTATTTAATTGGATTTTAGTGGGTTTTAAATGTTGTATTTATATGTTTTCTTATGGCTGTTCACCGCCCCGAGTCCTTCGGGAGGAGGGCGGCATACAAATTAAATAAACTTAAACTTAAACTTAAACTTAGTATGTCATTTCTAATGCAAAATCCTTATCTTAAAGTAGCACAAAAACAGGTCTGTACCTCACAAAAGAGATGGTAATTGTTTCTGTTAAAGAAAGGGGGGATGGTGGGCGACAGAGACAATTTTTGCTTTACACAATTTCAGACCTTTTGTTTATATTTTCACAGCTAGGTTGGCCAAACTCTTTTTTTCTTAGTTGCTTAAAAGATGACTGTAGAATGCAAAGATCAGTATTTCTGGAAAACAGAAATATCTTATTGGCAATTTATTAGAGGATATGGATATGTTGATTCAATTCTGAAAAGCAGCAAGCTCTTAAACTCCAAATAATGATTGATTGGACACCATTGAAAATGGAGCCTAATGAATTGCTCCAGGGATTTGTATTTTGCATTTCTTTGGAATAAGAATGTAAGGGGTTTTTTTTGTTTGTTTTTACTTTAGAGAAGTAAATTTGCATCCCTTAATTATCTGCTGTTTTTAGCTCATGCTGTAGTCCTTAATTCAAAATGCTAATGTGTCTTTTGTTCAAAACAACAGAATTGCAAAGACACTCATTGAGTTCTGGAAAATAATAATGTACTCTCTCTTAAGACAATAGCTATTGGCTAATGTTGGCTAAAGTAAGCAGTCTGCATTTTTATAGAACTGTTCAGTCTTTAATTTCTATAATCTAATGAATGCTGCACCTTTGATATTCCTTAAATTTCAAAGGATTCAAGGACCCAGCTCTCAATTGTAGTTAACAGAATAATCAAATACAAAGATTGTAAATTAAAGAACAGATAATGCAGACACCTTGCTCCAGAATCTTTTGGGTTCACACTTTTTAAAGAGAAATTTGTTTAGCATTCCTTTTTATCTCTATTGCTGATCTAAAATGCTTTTAATAAGAAAGAAGAGTAATTTTAAGGACATTGCAACATGTCCTTATTGCAATGATTTCTGTGACCCAGTATGTTACAGAATTTAAGGATTTCCAATCCCATAGCACTTCCTCCATCCAGTTTTTGCTTAGAAAAGAAATGTTTGTTATACCTTAGCACTATCTAATGCATCTAACAGCAATAATGTATGTGACACAGCTTAACAATGGTGGGATGAGACCTGAAAGAGGCTGGTGCTAGCTCAGTCAGAAATAGCTTACAGAATGTATGATGGCTAAAATTAATAAGAAAATGTAAATAAGAATACATAAAAATGTACTTTAAAAAAATCTAGTGTCTTAGAAGTCACATAAAGAAAATAAAATACATGTCTTTCCTACAGGAGTTAGCAAATATGGATGGATGGATTTTTTGTTTTATTTTCAGTAAACAATAGATTTTGGCACAGTGAAGTGTTATTGAAATGAAAACATTAAGATGTTTGAGTTTCTCTCGGAGAATTTGTAAAAATGGCTATAGTTCTTTCTCTTATATTCTATTTCTATAGTTAATTAAATCTATTTTGCTCTTTGTAACGCCATTTTGTCAGTTAATGCCCCTTCTAGCACTTTTCCAGCTAAAGTTGTGGAATAGTGTTGGTTGTAATTAAGACCACCCTGTTCTTCCTTATCACTTGTGGTATTTGCTTTCCTTATCTTCATCTCTATGTGCCTCTTATCTTCATCTCTATGTGCCTCTGGCCATAGCCATTCTCTCTTATATACCATAGCAGTAATTGCTACTGTTCATTGTTCATGGTAATTGTTACTGCTGAGTGTTTGATCTAAAAGATGATTACATGCATAAGGAACATTTAGATAATTTGGTCACTGGTAAATAATATGCCCCAAATGATGTTGGATGAGCACATTGTAAGCAAACAAATAGTAAGACATGTATGTGTATAAGGCTATGTGACTTTTATATAAACACAATAGACTCCTCAAAATGTTATTCAACCAAATATAGCAAAAGCAGGTGCTACATAGTTAAAGCTACAAAGAAGTAAGTTCAAGATAGACATTGTGAGGAACTTGTAAACTATATTGTACGAACTATAAGACAGTGCAACAGGTTGCCACATGAATCAGTTCTTGACTAGAGGAATTCAAACAGCTATTTTGCACTAGAACTTCCCCCAAATGAACCCAGAACTTCCCCCCTTTGCACAAACCCTCCCCCAAATGAACCCAGACTGAACATTGGCTGTTCCCCCTTTGGTGATGTCACTACATCAACAATCTTATTTCCTACAGTCCTAGGGTTTCTCCCCCTCCCCCCTTTTGTATGTGTGATCCACAGTGGAGGAAAATTGCTTGTCGCAGCTTTAAATTGAGAAGCAAATGTCACTTGCAGTTTCAACATTGAAGGAATGAGCGAGAAGTGGTTTTGGAAAAAAGTGTGTCTTCTGAATAATTCCTCTTCACCAAAATACTGTAGTTGCAACAGGCACACTGTTTTCCATCTGTAGCAGAAAACAGTGCCATGTATCTTTCTTTGTAGATGAAAATATTGTGCATGGTTGTAGACATCTATGAGCCTGTGACTCACATTCATTTTTCATTAATCTAATATTCTCTTTTGAAGCAAAGTTCCCATGAGATGCTATAGACTACTGCTAGTTTAATCCAAACAATCTGGAGTAGCTGAGAAAGCCTGTTCGGATTTAGGAATTTAGCAGCATTTTCCAGTTGATAAGGCAGTTTACCTGTATTGCATCCAGACATGGCATCCTATTGAAAATAATGTTGTTTAGGTTGATAGTACACAGCTGTACATTTGATTCACAAAGAGAAAAGGAAGGCATCTTTTCAATTGTTTTTCAGGAGCAGGAAGAAGGAGGAGGCAAAATATGTGGAGCACAACACAGTGCATAAACTCCTAATTTTGTTTCATGAATCTACATTTGTTTTATATATCTAACTAGCTGATAACCCGGCATTGCCTGGATATTTATAGACGTTGAAGTGTTTGTCTGACAGGGAGCCATTGGGAGGGGCATTTCTTCCCCCTACTCCCATGCCCATCATCCCTGCCCTCTCCCTTACCCTTCCCACGTGCTCCTCTTTCCCGCCCTGTCTACGATCCTGACACTTTTCCTCAAATCCATCAGGCACTTCCCCATTGGTCCACTGGAAGGTGAACATCATAGCTGGTTTTCCAGAGGAAGCTGCAAAGGAACTGACATCACAAACAATTGCCACTCTAGAATGCCGCACTTGCTTTCCTTAACGGCTCAGGCATTCTAGAGTTATGCTGGAACACACACAGACACACCCACCTACCCTAGGGGTGTCTTACACTCCCAGTATTAGATTCCAGATGGTAAGTCATCTGTGTACCAAGTTTGGTTGAAATTGCTCAAGCCATTCTTTGCCCATGATAAACTAATGAACCAGGTAGCTGTTTTGTGAAAGGGGAAGGGGTTAGAAATATGAAGCCCAGAGTGACCAGTGTACTTGGAAGTTTTTCTAAATGGCTGTTTCATGATGTATCATTTCTTTTCAGGTTTTTGTCAAGCCGGCAAAGATTTGCGATTACTATCGCTGCGTATGGAACAGATTGATATCCCACCAGGCTTCCTGTTGGTTGGAGCTAAGTCTCCAAATCTTCCTGAGCATATTCTAGTCTGTGCTGTTGATAAAAGATTTCTGCCAGATGACCATGGAAAAAATGCACTTTTAGGTAAATGAGAATTCATTCATTATTCCTCAGAATATGACAGAGTTACAGTGGACTGAATTTATGTTATATTGGATTGATTTACTTCAAAGCTTTCTCCCTGTACTATTCTAAGATATTTTTTGAAAGCTTTTTCATTAGAGAAAAAATTGTTTGGAATCTTGCACTTTATTAAGTGCAGTCTATTTATTTGTCAGTATTAACAAACCTATTTAGCATCATTATAGAGACAGGGTTGAGATCGAAAGGATTTTTTTTTCTTCAAAGGGAAAGTTTATTAAGAAAGTTACATACTTTACTAGATTGACTGTCTTTGACCTTTCTTTTTCGTCAATTCTCTCGGAGGTCCCCAATTTACAACCATTCACTTAGTGACAATTTGAAGTTACAATGACACTGAAAAAAGTGATTTATGACCATTTTTCACACATGAGTGGATCCAATCTGGGTTGGTTACCAGGACCAGAGGTTTAGTCTTTCAAATTTTTGGACTTGTGCTGGAGCCCATCCTCAGGGAACTTTTCACTACCAGAATGTGTACTTTGACTATTCTATGCATAGTATTTATGTGGTGCCTGGTTGGGTATGGCTTCTTATTGGTTGATTGGGGTGTTGATTGTCAGATATTAAGTCATTTACTATTGTTTTCTTGTGCTGTCAAGTCCTCCCCTCCTAAGTATGATAAACTCGTGGTAAACCAGCACTCCTATTGACTGAGAAGGAGCCCATTTCGCAGACTTCAATCATTTCCCTGGCTATCTTTGTACCTGCTCGGCCAACAATCTTATTAGTAGTGAAATTGAATGTATGTCCTTGTTCATTACAATGTGAGGCTATCAATGAGTTTGGATCTCCTCCTCCGACCACTTACTTGTGTTCTTGCAATCTGGTGGTTAGCTTCCTCCCCATTTGTCCTACATACTCACAGGGGCAATCCATGCAGGGGATCCTATAGATTACATTAGTAGTAATCTTCCACCTCCACTTATGAGTATTGCAGCATCTCTGTGATCATCTGATTAAAATTGGACGCTTGACAACGGGCATGTTTTTATGACAGTTGCAGTGTCCTGGGGTCATGTGACCGACCAGCTTTTGAGAACTTCTGTCAAGCAATATCAAGGTCAGATTCATTGCATGCAGGGATTTTTTTAGCCAAAAAATGGCAAATACACAATGAATATTATTGTGCCACTACAGTGAATAACTGAACAATTGTGACAAAGAAAGTTGTAAAATTGGATAAATCAGTTAATGTCTTGCTTAGCAATAGAAATTTTGGGCTCGGTTGTGGTTGTAAATAATATGAGATGCATATTAGCTTGTACAAATTTTGTATGGCATTGATTATTTTTTCCAGCCTCCAGATGATGTATTAGATTTCAGCTCTCATGATTTTCAAAAATTGGCGTGTGCTGGTTAGAGTTTATGGGAAATGGAACTCTAATAGATAGGTGGAAAGTATTAGGTTTTGGAAGCCTTTAGGAATTAGGAGGTATAACTGCAACTTTTTTCACCACATTCTTTTTCAGCATCCTGGAAATGATGGTATTTCTACAGGATCAGATCAGAATTATAGCAGTAGCTTAAAGATTACTTTTTAAAAGCCTATTTATGGCAGGAATGCAAGTATATAGGTTAGTCCAAGATCAAAGACAGATAACAGAACAAAGCAAGGACTTTGGAGATTGGCATAAACAATTCAACTGAGACAAGGGCCAGCTGGATTATAGTGTTCAAGTTTGCTCACGTTCACATGGAAATTAATGATTCAGGGAAGAGTGAATTCCTCTCATTTGGAACAATCAGTTTCTAATCCTTTAAATCAGCCCTCTGTTCTAAATAAATTGTATTATAATTCCCAGTTCAACCATGAATAAGCAGACAATCTGAGAACCTATAAAAACGTAGGTTTTGCAAATACTTTCTGTGGAATATCTGAATTTCTATATTGTGTTACACATAAACTTTTGATAAATATTCTGTCCAACTCTTATTTAACTGCTTTGTAATCCAATGTTCCAATCTCTTTGTTCCTGGTATTAATGTAAAAATGGTGACTTTTTAAAACCCTTTTTAATTTGTGCAATGGATTTTTTTTTCAAATACGTGTAAAAGAAGGAGTCTTCTACCTTTGCTTCTTTAGTAATGGGCCCATTTTTAGTTTGTGGCAGATGGTATTTCTCTCAGAAGACTGAACTATTGAGGAAGTTAAATTAATACACTTTGTGTCTTTGAGTCCGCCTTGACTTTTGGTAACTGCATGGACACATTCCTCAGATTTTCTTGGCAACATTTGTGGAGTTTTAGAAGCAGATTAACTCAAATTGCATTTAAACAAGAAAAATGGTCTTTAAGCAGAATTAACTTTGAAAAAGTGAGATAAATTTTCAAAATATAAATGTGTATTTTTTGTTGTTGTTCAAAAGTTTATGTTTCTAAATTTATGGACTATAATTTATTCTTCTTTTAAGTTCCAAATCAAATTTTTAAATCTAGCGGTGTGACAATATGAGGCTATAAGCAATATTATATTGATAGGCTTCTGCTGATTCTCTCCTCTTCTATTTCCAAACATTTGGAAGAGATTTGATTCTGGAAAAGGGAAGCTACTGGTAGGTGAAAGTATGTCCGTTGACAGGTGTTCCATTTTTTTGTTGCTATTGGATGCAACCCATAATTTAAAACAAAAACAGAAATGGACAGTAGCATTATTTTCCTTTGCTCCTGTGACAGCTAAAGCAACCAACTAACAAAGGTGTTACAGTTGAGAATGTATTTACCCTGTATATCTTTATGCTGAACAAATGGCCTAACCTTGGATTATAATAATTAAGAAAATATATTGATGGCTGTGCAAAGTCCTTTCTGAAATCAGTAGAAAGTTTACAGTAGATCAAACACAATATTTATATCCCTAATTATCTAGGAGAATTCAATTCAAGATGTAGTTAGGCCATTTTGCCAAACTGGTTTTTAATTTACATATTTATGCTTTACTATATTGCAAAAAATCTTTGCAGTGACAATATGGATTATTTCTTACATCAGGAATTTCTATAGAACTGAAAAGTATATGTATTTTGCATTCTCATCTCCTGTAGCTCTAAATCATGTATCCATGTCAAAAGAAAAAGACTTTGAAAATTCAAGCAAAAAAGTAGTATTATTAAAACAATTTAATGAGGACCCAGATTATGGGGGCAATAAGCTGACTTTGTATAAATATACAAGAGTATGAAGGCTATTGCTTAACACATTGTAAGCCGCTCTGAGTCTCCGGAGAAGGGCAGCATATAAATCAAATTTTAAAAAAAAATTAAAGAGATATTTCTTTATGGAAAAAATACAGCTTTGGAATTAATTCACTTAGTAGAGAAAGATGTCTTTGTAAAAGGTCTTAAATGTCTTAATTGCTTTTCCTAGCTATCGTTCTGTGACAGGGTCCACAATTTGGTCTTCTTTGGTATTTTGGAACAGGAATGGGAATGTTTTTTCCTATTTAGATTTCCTATTTATCTTTGGTAAAATCTATTGGAGCTTCCATTCAGCACTGAATAGTTTATATCCCAAAATAAGTGAGGCTATTATTCAAAATTAGAGATACGAAGTTAGAGATGTTACTTGCCTTTGTATCGGGGTGAAATGTAAAATTTGTTACTACCGGTAACGTGGCTTGGTGGTTGGGTAATGTGACTGGGTGGGCGTGGCCACCTTTTTAAAAACAAAACTTTTCAAAGCATTTTTTCTAATGCTTTGAAAAGCCTCTGGCGCTTAGGAAACTCAGCTGGGATCATCAGAGAGATATTTTTTAAAAAATACCTCTCTGCCAATCAGGAAACTCAGCTGGAATCGTCAGAGAGGCTTTTTAAAAAATACCTCTCTGCCAATCAGGAAATTCAGCTGGGATCATCAGAGACTTTTCAAAGCATTTTTTAAACCACCTCTTCGGCCAAGAGGTTGCAGAAAAAAATGCTTTGAAAAGCCTCTGACTATCCCAGCTGAGCCGCGTGATTATCAGAGGCTTTTTTTTTAACTTTTAAAAGAATTTTTTCGTTGGAAGAGGTTGTAGAAAAAATGCTTTTAAAAGTAAAAAAAAAGCGCCTCTGATGATCCTGCAGCTCAGCTGGTCATGGTGGGGGGGGGGGCGCAGGGATTTTTGCTACCGGTTCTCCGAACCACCCGCCGCCATCGCTACCGGATCGGGCAATCCGGTCTGAACCTGGAGCATTTCACCCCTGCTTTGTATGGTATCTAATGAGGAGAGAAAAAACATTTGCATCCTGATGTTCTTTTTCTCCAAAGTTTTTCTTCAAAGCTTTCTCAATGACTTTTGTAGTTATGGAACAAGGCAAGATGGAATAATCTAAGATTGTTAAGCTTAAATGGAACAATTGATGATGGCCTGGGAAAGGTTGAAGCCTAGCATTTAGACATCTAACAATTTGAATATAACCCACAAATTCAAGCATAGACATCCACAGGGCGAGGGTGATGTGTAACAAAACACTACAAAGTAAATTCTGCATTACTTTGTAAGTTGTAACAAGAACAAAAGGGTGGGACTTCTGTCATGATAGCATGCTACACATTTTGCAGAACAGATGCCTATGGGTACAACAAGGGGAGTTTGACGATACTTGGAAAATATAGATTTCATTATTCTTCTTTGTTCTTTAAACTATCAGTGTGCAGAGCGAAATACATTAATAAGCCAACTTGGATAGAAACAAAATTATCAAATATCCAAGAAAAACTGTAAAACTATCATGCTTTTCTCCAACCCTGCAGGTTTTTCTGGAAATTGTATAGGCTGTGGAGAAAGAGGATTTCGATATTTCACTGAATTTTCAAACCACATTAATTTGAAACTTACCACTCAGCCAAAGAAGCAGAAGCACTTAAAGTACCACCTAATAAGAAATGCTCAAGGTGTGCTGTCAAAGGGACCTCTTATATGTTGGAAAGGTAAGAAATATCTTCTTGGATGTACTTGAGTGAGTGTGGGGAACATTAAGAGAATTGAATTTTAGAATGGCTAAATAGTACATTGTTTTAGTATGCTTCTTTTTAAAAGAGGGAATTTCCAGATGATATCATATAGTAAACCTAGCTTTTTAGTTTAGTGTAAGACGTTACATATGGCTTTATCAGCCACTGAAGGACCTTTTTCCACATTAAAGGACTCCTTCTTCAATCTAGGGTTATCCAACTATTTTTAAAGGACATAGAATATATCTTTAAAGCATGTTAATTTTCTTTTGCAAAGTAGTTTACTTCATTTCTTCTTAATCTTACCCTTCTAATAAGGAACATAGGACAATTTTTGCCTCAAAGTAGCCCATAAAATAATGGTTGAAAGGTAAAAGTTATGCTTATGTCAGTGAAAAAACAAAATATATTCAAATACTTCTGATTGCTAAGCCTAAGAGAATCATGTATACTAGGGTGTGATTTTTTTTCTAATTGGTAGAAGATTGCATAATTGTTCCCCTGCAATTCCACCACCACCACCCCGCCAAATTCAGCTATTTCTATTGTGTAGAGACTAACTCCCAAAATATAGCTTAATTTTGGAAGTTAGCCTCTATACCACTGATGGCTAACCTTTTTGCCATCGTGTGCCAAAAGCGGGAGGAGCATGGTGAGGTCACACACACGTGTGCCCACATCCATAATTCTATGCGCCCTCCAGGTGCTCCCCCCCTTTTTGGCACATGATGGCCCGGTAGGCCCGTTTTTTGCTCTCCCCAGGCTCCAGAGCCTTTCTAGGAGTCTGGGGAGGGCAAAAATGGCCTTCCCCACCCCCCACCCCCCCGAGGCCCTCCGGAGGCTGGAAACAGTGTGTTTCCTGACTTCTGGTGGGCCCAGAAGGCCCGAAAATCAGCTGGCTAGCGCACACATGTGTGCCGGAGCTGAGCTTGCGTGCCCACCGATATGGCTTCACGTGCCACCTGTGGCACGGGTGCCATAGGTTCGCCATCACAGCTCTATACAATAAAAAGAATGTTGTGGAACAGGTTGCCTACCTCTGGTCTAATGCAGCCTGTAACAGATCAGTTCATGGTAAATCAACACTAATATAACGACTGTATGCATGTTTACTTGGAAATAAATTGCCTTAGTGAAAATCCCTTCTAAATAGGTAACTGTAAAAATACAGCATAAGAAATGTGTGAAAATAGTGGAGATAAAGAAGTTAGCCTAAGCTAATTGAAATATCATGTTCATCAGCAACAACATAGGGTAAAACATGGAATTCCAAGAATTCTATGTAGCAGTTGATGATGAGAATATGTGGATATTTATTCCAGAAGTTCCCAAAAATTGTGTTTAAAATGATAGTCTTGTCACACATTTTTCCTGAAGAAAGGACATCTTGAAAATAACCCTATAATCTAGTCCTATGGCTGTTTAGACTGTTTTCTATGCCAGCAGCTTCTCATTGTCATGGTCTAATTAATACAACTTTCCTGTAGGTGTGGTTGTGCTTGGTATACTTCCCCCCATATCTTGTGCAAAGCCATAATTATATATTATATAACAATAACTAAGGCTTGTCTAGCACTATGTCCTAGAAGTGTTTCTGTAGTCAATAGGAGGAATATACTAATGTTGCAGTTCTATAAGAGCCCTTTGTCCTGATGTTATCATTTCTCCCATGCACAAGAAATGAGAAGAATGGTAATATCAGACATATTTGATTTTAAAATCTCTCTGTATGAAGGTGTGCTTTCTTTGAAATTATTCTTGTATTTCCCATAACAAAGTTAGGGTCATGGCTGCTGCATGAATTTTCTAAATGTTTCTAAACTAGAAATAATCTTTAACAAATTCCAAGAACTTTGCTTTTTAATTAACTCTTTTGATTGCACAATAACTGCGTTTTGTTTTGTTTTGTTTTTTGCATACAATATATATCCTGCTGCATTGTCTCACTGTCAACCTGGCTGCTTAAATATGTACTATAGCTGCTTTACTTGCAGAATGTAGAAGCAGGCACTCTTCTATTGCTAGCCATTCTGCTAAACCTAGTTCTTCAGCATCTCCATCTGTGACTCCTGAGAGTGGAACAGCCAATGGATACAAGCCAGGGTTCACCCAGACAGGTAGGAGCTGAGAGTCCATTGCATCCTAGAGCTGACACTTGTGAAGTAGTGATTATGATCCCATTGCAGTTCCTGTGTAGCTGTGAAGCCCCCAATCATAAAATTTCTGATTGCATTAAACTAGGTGGGAGTGCTACGTCCGAAATTATTATATAATAAAATATTTTGTGTTATAACTTATTCTGTGATCTGTGTCAAGAAAGAACATAGTAGTTGCCAACCATCAAAGGATACTTTATTTTAGTATGATCAAGCTTTGCTCTATATCTGTAATGGCGAATCTATGGCACACTTGCCAGAAGTGGCACGCAGAGCCCTCTCTGATGGCACACGAGCCATCACCCCAGTTCAGCTCTGCTGCGCATGTGTGGGCACCTCCCGCCAGCCAGCTGGTCTTCGGGTCTGCACGGGGGACGGGCACATGCGCAGAGGCTGTGCACACATTGCATTTTTGGGGTTTGGACACACATGTGCACATTCTCGTTCACACATGCGTGCCTTGGGTACCTGGTCCGGAAAAGGTTAACCATCACTGCTCTATATATTTGGTTCAGTAAGGCTTGCAAAGACTTTCTACTGAAGTACAGTAAAAACTCTCTTCCTTCAGGATTTTATGACAGGTTATCTCTTCCTATTGTTTATAGGTTAGTGGGAGGTTTGAGTGGAGGTTCATGATTCATTAATACAGGCTCCTTGCATATTTTGGAGTCCTATGTAGAGACTTTAAATATATAAAGCAGATGTCTCTCTTCGGGCCTTTGCCCTACAGTGTGGATGTAGGACTGAAATAAAATTTTGCAAGGGTAGAATTCCTCAAGTACTAAAGCTGCAGAACAGTAACTTTAGAAGGAGGATAATTCTGTATTTAGTGCGATCTGTCCTCAGACCATTGGGAAGATTTTCTCCCCCCCCCCCCCCCGTTTAAGTGTTCCACTATTTTCATAAAATCAAGAGTAGAATCTGAATACACAACTATTTTTCATTTGTTGTTGCTTGATGAATATATGTTAATTGGAATTGGAATTAAAATTTGAAAGGATGTTACAACCAACTAAAGTAATCTTTAACTGTGATTTAGAGAATGAAAATATTTCCAGGGGAGATTTTAAAGTATTTTCTTCCAGCATCATTTGCAGAATTTTCAGTGGTTCTTTGAAATCTCTGGTGTATTTCCTCAAATTCTTTCATCATTTTCTTATCACAGAAAGGAAAACAACTACAAGGAAATTTGTTTCCCTTGGTGGATTGACGAGTTATATCTGATCACTATGCTATTATATATGCAATACACTCTTTCTCTCTGTCTTCTGCATTTTTCCAGGGAGAGATAATTTCTACCTATCTTAATTATGCTTAAGGGTTTAGTTGGTATTAGGATTAATAAGGATTAAAAATAGATTTGCCCTGAATCACAATTATAAATTTAATGGAATAACTATATTTAAACACAATATATGCAAGTGTATAGATGAGTAGTTATCATTTTAACACTACTGTATTTGTATACCAATATAAAGTGGCCACATTGAATTTTGAATTTTAAGTCTTTGTTCTTTAAGACCACTGTGGCAATATCCATAGCTACTGACAGATTTTTGCAGTAGAAATATATCCTCATTATTAAAGTAGATTAATATTAATTATCAATACTATATCCATACTTTTTAATAATAAGAAATAGAAAATATCATACCATAAGTGCTTAGCACTGTCTACTAGATTATCTGAGGTTAATTGTGTTTTGAAAGTATAAGAATCATATATTGTGTGTTATTGAACTTCTTAACCAGCTTTAGAATATTTCAGCACAAATGGAAAGAATGTTTAGAATGTTTTGTGAACATTTGTGAAGTTTTGTGAAATTTTGTGAAAACTTTGACTTCCATAATAATGACATGAATAATGTGTAATAATATGTAAACTAAGTAGTTTGGCTATTTCTGCCAAGTTGGTAAATCTATCTTCAATACTCCCCTTTTCTTTATCAGTTGATCATGGTTTTATTTACTTGGTACCTTCTGTATATGTGATTTTTGGTCAGGGCAGAGTTGCTAAATCCTTTTTACCCCCTGCTAGAAGTGTACTCTTTCACTGAAAAAACAGTCACATTATCCTTGTCAACTTATTTAAATTACACCAGCAAGGTTGTGTGGTTGAAAAGAGGTGCTTTTTATTTCAAAAAGTGTTATGGGAGTAACTCGGGGGCAGAGATTTTTTAAAAATATGTCCTTGATTATTGATCCACATACTCCTAGACACAAATCGATGAGGAAGCTACAAGTTAAGTAAATAGCACTAAAAGTTGTGAATAGCATTATAAGAATCATAAATAAATAATAGAGCAGTGTTTGGAATAGCTTTTCTCATTGTGATGCCCAGAAGTATTGTCCCCCAGGTGATGATGGGAGATACCATCCAAACATACCAGAAAATCAACAGGTTAAAGAAGGCTGGCTGACAAAGATAGTATTAGGTAGTGCAGTCTCCTTCACAAACTCTGCTTGCTCAAGTTCACTGACCACAGGAACAATATTTTTAAATGAACTGGTTTTTATGGCATAACCTTCCAGGGATTAGAGCAGTGGAAAATATTTCAGATTTTATTTACTAGAACAGTAAGATATACCAACTAGAATTTGGCATAACATGGCATTTAAATTTAAGGAATTTATTTTGGGTGCCAGTACCAAATATAAGCTGCAGTCTTTCTAAACAGAAATCCATTCCCAGCCATCTACTCCCACACAAGTTTTTCTATTTTACAAATATTTTGAGTAGGTGATGAGGAGGAGTCCTTTTATTATATAATTGTCAAAAAATGGATAGGTAAACATAAATGGCCCTTTTCTGCTAATTGCTTTCAGATTTAATTATATATTGCAGTCTGCCCTTGCATTTTTCTGGATTTGTATCTATTTATAAAACTCATAAAGCTCCTACATTAATAATAATTCATCTAAGAAAACCACATAGTTTACCTCAGATGTTCCTAATTTTATCTATGCAGTATGTAAAGTAGGTTGAGCTGAGAAAAAGTGACTTATTCAAAGTCATCAATGAGCAACATGGATAAGCAAAGATAATTTCCCCTTAGAAGTAGACTTGTACTATATTATCTACAGATTAATAATGCACATGATCTTCTTGAATGATGGAGTGGTGATGTAGTAGTAATAATAAAGATGGCGGTATAATGGTGGTGGTGATGATGATGATGATGTATTTATCCTGGGTGAAGGGACATGCTTCCTGGTGGTATGGTTAGGAATATGATTGGAGTGGAAACTGGAAAGGTTGGTTTAGTATGGTAATGCTGTTTCTGCTGAAAAGTTGTGCAGCACAAAGGCCCATCCAGGAACTGATTTAATTAATTAGAAAAGGTCAGTAGTATGGCAGAACTGGAAAATCCATAGTGTGTCCTTCTTTAATGAGATCCAGTTAACTGTTCTCCTTGTTGGTTTTCTCTCAAGGGTAAGACATCCCTGTGATTGCCTTTTGAGGTAGACATGCAGATGAAATTAATCATAGTGCAACCAACCTCTTTGTGAAGGTTTTCCTGCACTGACAAGTGAATCATTTCACTATTGATTGATTTGATTACATGCCATTAAATCAATGTATCCACATAGACAGACCTTCCCAAGATGATTTGTTCCCAACCTGGCCTTCCAGGACTCCCAACAGTGCACTCATCATCACTGCAGTCATGTCTTCCATTTTGCTGCTGTTTTCCTCTTTTACTTGTTTTTTCCAGATTTCCTAGCATTATGGACTTTTTAAGGGAGCTGAGTCTTTGCATGACGTTTCCAAAGTATGGTAATTTGAGCCTGGTTATTTGTACCTCAAGTGAGTCCTTGGGATTGATTTATTATATGATACATGTGTTTGTTTCTTGACTGTCCATGATATTTGCAGTTCAAAAGCTGTTGCTTCTTCAGAGTCCAACTTTTATTTCCATGGAGTTTACAGAAAAAAATATTCTGATCTTTGTAGTATAGACATGTCACAACATCTGAATATTTTTTCCAAGGCTTTCATTCCTACTCTGCCAAGTGTTTCTTGACTGTTGATTAATTGTCAGTTCTAAGAATAAGCTATCCACCAATCTTCAATGTCAGTTCCAAGAATGGTTGGGTCATCTGGTTGTCTTTTTATATGTAACTGTAATCTCATTTCTTGACTCTGACTTTTTGTTCTGTGTATAAGTTTGCATCAGGTGTAGAGAGCTATAGAGGTGATTTTGAAGGAATGATGCAGAAAGAGTTACAAAAAGAAGCATTTGTTAAGCATGGAAACAGGGAAAAGATTTGAAAGAAGCTCATTCTGGCTATACCCTAATCCAGCGGGATAAAAGAGGGAAGGAAAGAAAACATAGGGAGGCTTTCAAGATTCTTTTACTATAGCTTACACCCGTGATAGCAAACCTATGGCATGTGGGGCACAGGTGGCATGCTTAGCCATATCGGCACATGAGCATTGCCCTACTCAGCTCCAGTTGATTTTTGAGCCTTTCAGACCCACTGGATGTCGGGAAACAGGCTGTTTCTGGCCTCCGGTGGGGGGGAGGCCGTTTTCGCCCTCCCCAGGCTCCAAGAAAGCCTCTGGACCCTGGGGAGGGTGAAAAACAGGCCTACCATGCTATCTCCTGCCAAAAGCGGGGGGAGCGCAGGGGGGTGTCACGCACGCATGCACGGGGGGATGGGACACATTGAATTATGGGTGTGGGCATATGCTCATGCGACCCTCCCATGCTCCCCCTGCTTTTGATACATGATGGCAAAAAGGTTAGCCATCACTGGCCTATACCAATAAAGAATAATTCCAATCAAACTTGTGAAGTCTTATTTCCTAACCTGGCCTGCTTTGAAGAGATAACATGAGAACAATAAGGTGTTCTGGGATTCCCATTTTCCTAAAGACATTCCACAATTTGACATGGTTGATACAATTTTAAGACTTTTCTATCAAGAAAGCATATATTGACCTTGGTATTGTTTGGCATTCTCAATTGCCCATTGTGCATAAGTAATAATGTATCTTGTTTTAAAGTCAGTTTGAACATCTGGTGTATCCCATTTCAGGGTGGGCTCTGTTTTTTTGGTTTTTTTAAAATTTGATTTATATGCCACCCTTCTCCGGAGACTCAGGGCGGCTTACAATGTGTTAAGCAATAGCCTTCATATTTTTGTATATTTATACAAAGTCAGCTTATTGCTCCCACAATCTGGATCCTCATTTTACCTACCTTAGAAAGGATGGAAGGCTGAGTCAACCTTGAGCCTGGAGGGATTTGAACTTGCAGTAATTGCAGGCAGCTGGAAACTTAAATGCTACTTTTAACAGCACTTAGTCCACTGCACCGCCAGGCTCTTATTTGCATTTGCATTGGATGGTTCTAATATTATTTTGCTAGTGTGTGGAATTAATATATTATGTGATAATTTTCATGGTCTGTTAATTTTCCTTTCTTTGGTATTGATATGTAGACTCACCTCTTCTAATTTGTTGGCCACTGGGTCATTTTCAGGATTTGCTGGTATAGTTTGGTTAGAACCCTCCTCCTTCTCCTCCCCTGTAGAGTTTCCATCAGAGTAGCTGTTTGACTTGACAATGTCTAGAGTGCTGATCTAACCTCTTTTTCTTAGCTATCTTAGATACCTTCATGCAATACAGCATTCTAATGTACTTTTCCATTTTTCTTTGACTCAGTTATTATTTGTCCATTGGCATCCTTTAGGATACCAATTTGAGACTTTTGAGTTTAGAGATCTTTTGAAAAGCTGTACTTGTTGTTGATGTCTCTACAGATATCTGCATACAGATATAGATAGTTTAATGTCTCTTCTAGAAGTTTTCTGAAATTCTTAAGTTTCTCCTTGGGACCTTTCTCCTTGTTGACTTTGAACTCTCTTTTCTTCATAGTAATTTCCACTATTGTTCTGAATCCAGTCTGCTTTCTTTTGTTTCTTAGTTTTTGTCAGTATTCACATTTTTCCTTAACATCTATTTGATTTCATTCCATAATACTGAGGTTCTTCTCAGTAAGTTCAGGACTTCAAAGAGATTCCTGCCTGAATATGGTGGGTATATATTTGAATTCATATACAAACTGCTAGATTTATTCTTCCATTTTAGTTTGACTTGGAATTTGCGTATGAGCAAATTGTGATCTGTTCCACAGAAAACCCCTGGCCATATCTTTGCTTCTGTATCAGAGTCTTCCACTTCCTTATACAGTTAATTTGATTTCCATGAGTCCCTGTCTAATGATATCCATTTATGTGGGCATTAATTTTTAATATACAGCCATTAAATATCTTATTTAGATGCATTCAATTATTTAAATATAACTTATTTAATATAATTATGAAGCTCAGAACTGAGTTTGTTGGGAAGAGGAAAGAATTGGAGAAGATTGGCTAAAGGTAAAATAAAATTTTCTTTGAGTCAAGCTCAATTCCTAGTAACTCCCATGTAGTTTTTTTTAGCAACAACAAGCTCCTATTGCAGTGATGGCTAACCTTTTTGCCGTTGTGTGCCAAAAGCAGGGGGAACACGGGGGGTTGTGCGCACCCATGCCCACACCCATAATTCAATGCACCCCGCCTCCATGCATGCACATGCGACCCCACTGCGCTCCCCCTGCTTTTGGCACGTCATGGCATGGTGGGCTTGGCAGGCCCATTTTTCGCCCTCCCCAGGCTCCAGAGACTTTTTAGGAACCTGGGGAGGGTGAAAATGGCCTCCCTTCCCCAAAGGCCCTCCGGAGGCCGGAAATGGGCCATTTCCTGATTTCTAGGGGGACTGGAAGGCCTGAAAATCAGCTAGCTGGCGCACATGCACGCTGGAGCTGAGCTAGGACAACGCTCACGTGCCCATAGATATAGCTCCGCATGCCACCTGTGGCACGCATGCCATAGGTTCACCATCACGGTCCTATTGCCTCATTTCAGTATTTTGATTTTTTACTTCTTAATCCAGGATTTTTCTAGTAGCTTCCAATTCAGTAATTAAACATTATTGATTAATTAGCTGCTGCTAAAAAGCTGAATGGCAAACTATTTCAGCAATTTAATTTTAATCATATCCATAGGAAATATAAGAGTCGATGGCAGTAAAGATCCTCTCCTTTCCCATTCCCATTTGAGGAGAAAATTGAATATATACTTTGTCCTGTGAGGAAAAGAAAATTGCAGTTGTTGTAGATCCCTGTACTTCACAATTGTTGAAGGTACTAGAGTCCTCTTTCATGAGAGTTTAGCCATTCTATTTTCTTTCCTCCAGATATATGTCTTTGGTTTAGGTCATCTTCCGAGAGCTTAATATTAATATGTTAATTAGCTTTCCATTATTGTTGTTGTAATTTTCAAACAGTCTACTAAATATTTACCTTGTTAAAAAATAGTCTCTTAATCTTACATACTTTTTAGGGGGGGAAATGAAAGGTAAGGAGGGAAAAATAGGTTCAGGTCTAAAAATGATGCAAATATTGTAGTTTAGTATAGAATTACTGTTATGCGTCTTTAAAAGCAGACTAAGACTCTGACCTCAAAGGAGGTTTCCTTGTAAGCTATATTTGCCACCAATCTTCAAAAGTTAAAATTGTATATCTTCTCTTCCTCTTGTTTTTTTAAAAAGTTTTTGTATTAAACATTTTCAATGTGCAATATATTGCACTTTTTCTTTAAGAAATCTAAGGAGAGAGATAGAGAAAGATCTCTGGATTATGCCTCATTTTATGCTCAGAAAACAATCCTGGGGTTGGTTGTGACTGATAGAAATCCCCTAGGGAGCTCTCTAATCATGTGTGAAGTTGAACTAAGATCTCCATGGTCACTGCTCTCCAACCAAAAAACTCCCATACAGGTGGAAGATTGGGTAAAGGTGGTGTAAATCTTTGCCGTACTACAATTTGTTCTCTATCTTTGCTGGTTAAACATAGTCAGCTAACCTGACATTAAATGCTGACAGGCACCCAGGCAAATTCTTTTGGAAAATAGTGATGGGAGAAGATTCTTCTCTGGATTCCTTGGTTATATTTCCATGTACTGCTAAAACTTAATCATGTTACAGTTGTTGGTCCTTTTTCAAATGAGAGTTTTCATCTCCATTCTCTAATTGCCCAGTGTCCCCTTTTCTACCTTTCTTGGCCTCTCCTCATTCCTGAAAGCTGCCTATTGTTTCCAGGGTCTGTGATCTTGGCACAGCTTTTAGAAAATGTCCCTTCTGTCTTCTTTCTGCTCCCCCCCCCGGACTACTTTCAGTGGGATTGGTATAGTTTCAGACTAGCCTGTTTGCTTTTGTCAAATTAATTTATCTGGTGAAAACCAGTTTACATTGTTTCCAAGGAAAAGTTCACTGTTAGGTCACAACAATTTTAGACAAGTTGGGGATATCAATAGCGCTGAGAAGAAGATTGAGTCCATGTTAAAATGTAACATGGGCTCAAAGAAGTCATTTATATACATTCATATGAGCAGGAACTACAGTTCAAGTATATTGGAGCTGCTTATTTCTGAAGTTGGTTAATCTGTCATAAAATGTCAGCAACATTTTGTGCTGTGTAAAGCTGAATTCCACAAGATTCTTCTATCTGCACACTTTGCATAATGGATAGATTGAATTATCTCATGTAATTGATTCTGCTTTCGTCAGGACTATCTTGTACCTTCAAGATATATTAAACTACAGCTTTCATTATCATGAACCAGCAAGGCTAGAACCCATGCTGACTGGGAATTATGCATAACATTTTGACTTCCTCTGATTAGGGAACAGTATATTTTAGTTTAATCATACTTTAAGTAATAGAGAATTCTAGGAAGGAATAACGAGGGGGGGAATTTACAGCACCTTAATTTTTAAGAGTCATTCATTAAGCATTATTGATAATGGCAGAAATGCTTGTTTCAGGAAAACAAGAAGAAAGAGATACTAAAAAGTGCAAAGACCTGGAAGAAAAAAGGAGACAGCACAAATATATATAATGGAGCATTAAAGAAAGCCCATTGCTTCAGGTTTGAAATATGTAATGGGCAATATGAAAATATGAAGAACAGAGATCCACCCGTTTAGTCTTGCCTCAGTAAACAATTAAACTTTTCCTTTGATTTTTTTAATTGCATGTCTGTTTGAAGTCAGAGACAGTCCCTTGAATGAGGGGGATTTTATCTGCAGAGAAACATACAGTATTTCAAAAGTTTTCAAAGTTCTAGCATCAAAATAGGAAGTTCTCACTCTTCTCTATTATTCAGGGCCACGATTATTATTGTCTAGATACGCATTGCAAGCCATTCTCGCAGGCTTCCCTGGGAGCAAGTAGGTTCAAAATATAAGAAAAAAATAAGAGAGGCACCATTGAACAAGCCTACAACTATGCTGTATTTCTAAGGTGTCCCAATTGCTTCCAAAGTTCTGTACAGTTTTGATGCTGATTTTCCTACCTCCAGTTTCAACTCTGGAAGGAAGGCCTAGTTTGTCATATTTTCCGTGGGAAAAAGAGTGGTAGAGTTCTCCAACTCACAGGTGCAGTTCAAAGATCCCTAGCTTGATTATCTTAAGAGAGTTGAAAGGAGTAGCAGCAATAATTAAACTCATTATACGTTATAGTCATTATACAGTCATTAGTATGACTGTATAATGACTATTATACAGGTACAAAACATACAAAACATCTTTCTTTCTTGGATGAACTAAGAGGAAGAAATCTGTTATTTTAGAGGCATTATTTGACTCAGTAGTTTTGCTGGTGAAATGAAGGCTTGAACTAAGCTGCTGGTCCTATTAACACCAATTCTGTCTAGGCATTATCATACAAATTCTCTTTATCTACAGTTTTTCTTTCTCACTTGCTAGGACTCACTGTGCTGTACAGTACAATCAAAGATAGCTCTAATCATTGTATTTTTCCTTCTCTCTAGTGTTTTGTCTCTAGTTAAGCAGACCTTGGAAATTCTACATAAACCAAATGGTTTAAAAGGAAAGAGAGTTAAGATAAATGTACTGTATAACCTTATACTGTAGTGTGACCGTGTTTGATACAGTGAAAAAAATACATCTGGCTTCAATTTAATGCATACTCATATTTGGTTCTGTTAGATCAGGGGGTGTCAAACTAACATCGTCACGTGATGTATCGGGACTTTTTTCCCCCTTCACTAAACCGGGTGTGGGTATGTCCAGCATGTGATGCATCCGGACTGCGGGCTGGGAATTTGACAGCCCTGTGTTAGATTATTGGAATATGCAATAGTGAAGAATAAAACACATCCACATATTCTTTGGAATATCAATTTATTCCTTCTTTATATATGTATTGATAGGATATGGCATCTACTGGATGGATCTAGGAGTTCAGGTTGCAGTTCTGAACTCAGTTACCGAGTAGCAAGTCTCACTGAAAAAAAATGGGACTTAATTTTTTTAGTGTATCAGTATAGGATTAAGCCATTTGTCTCATAAATTGTGGAATTATGTGAAAAAACATGCAGGAATCTCTCATAAAAATAATGGTAATAATCACAGGACAATTATTCAAAGATTCAGCCTAATTGTTTGAGAATAGAATAGAATAGAATAGAATAGAATAGAATAGAATAGAATAG
>WNWU01000003.1:23543822-23566615 GCA_012654045.1 Ptyas mucosa
AGAATAGAATAGAATAGAATAGAATAGAATAGAATAGAATAGAATAGAATAGAATAGAATAGAATACTTTATTGACCAAGTGTAATTGAACACACAAGGAATTTGTCTCCAGTGTATAAGCTCTCAATATACATACAAACAGCAAGGTGACACCCATAACTGGAGAAGTACATTATAAATGATAAATATGATGATTTAACACATGTTTGAAATTCATCATAGCATCTGATAAAAACCCTCTTGTGATGATACTGTATCTTAGACATATTTTCAAAGATTATTGTAGATTTTTTTAAAAAAATAGTTACAATTATCTCTTTTGACAGAGTCTTTGGTATTCAGTGAAGCACAGTCTTCCTCTGCTGTTAATTTAAGTGGAATTCAAGATTTGACTCGGAATAAGAACATAGTGAGACCACTTGCTTTGCCTGGGCAACTTGTAGGAAACACATTTGCAACAGGTAATATATTTTCACTCAAACTCATTGCAATCTAGAACTACCTAGACTCTAGTATGTAAATGTTATGTGTGAAGTATCACAAAATGTAAATAATTTGCTATAGAATTGTCTTTATGAAACAAAACAAATGATAAATACCTCATACTTCACGTATCTTCCTGTTGGTATCCTTCAAATATGTTTAATTCTTACCATTCTCAGCTAGATAAATCAATATAATGGCACAATGTATATGAGAAAGGCTTCAAATTAGTGAAGACAACTTTAAAATGATGTTGCGGTCAGATCAGGTTTCTGTGATACGTATTACCAACACTAGGATTACCAGATTTAGTTTGCAACAATCTAGTTAACCATTAGATGACAGCAAAGAATTAAAATTTTCTGTATTTTCTTTGCTGCCATCTAGTGATTGCCACTTTTTTTGTAGTTCAAATTTGGTAGGTCCAAACAATATACTGTCCTATTGGAATGTTATTTTTTACTAAGTTCATGTACTTGTTACATATATAATTTGCATTTCATCTAAACAATGTAATTGGTTTAAATAAATTTTTCCCTGCCTCTGTTCTTCCTCCTCCTTTTCTTCCCCATTTTACCTTTGCTCGAAAGCTAAACTGATATGGTTAAGAGGTTGTAATTAGTCAAAATCAACCTGTGAGCTTCATTGTAGAGCTTGAGTCTTCCCACTATTAGGTCTTAATCACTAGCCTCATCATTTTATTTTTATCCTATATTGTACACTAATTTATTTATTACCGGTAAATGCCTTGGAAGTGATGTCCCAGTGCCTGGAGGCCGTGCGGGTCTGGATGGGGAGAAACAGGCTTCGACTCAACCCTTCCAAGACTGAGTAGATGTGGCTGCCGGCGTCCCGGTATAGCCAGCTGGTGCCATCGCTGGCTATTGGGGGCGAATCACTGGCCCCCATGGAAAGGGCTCGCAACTTGGGCGTCCTCCTGGACGCACGGCTGTCTTTAGAAGAGCATATGACGGCTGTGGCCAGGGGGGCGTTTTATCAGGTTCGCTTGATATGCCAGTTGCGCCCCTATCTAGACCAGGACTCCTTACGCACTGTCACTTAAGCACTCATCACCTCTCGTCTGGACTATTGTAACGCTCTCTACATGGGACTCCCCTTGGGGTGCACCCGGAGGTTCCAACTGGTGCAGAATGTGGCCGCGCGGGGGATTATGGGAGCGACGGGGCGCTCCCATGTGACGCCTCTCCTGCGTGAGCTGCATTGGCTCCCGGTGGACTTCCGGGTGCGATTCAAGGTGTTGGTGACCACCTTTAAAGTGCTCCATGGCTTAGGGCCGGGGTACTTACAGGACCGCCTTCTGCCACCAATTGCCTCCCACCGGCCAGTTCGCTCCCCAGAGAGGGCCTCCTCAGGGTGCCGTCAGCCAGACAATGTCGACTGGCGACCCCCAGGGGGAGAGCCTTCTCTGTGGTGGCACCCACCCTATGGAATGATCTACCCCCAGAGATACGAGTGATCCCAGACCTCCGGACTTTTCGTCGGGCCCTAAAAAGCTATTTCTTTCAGTTAGCCAGGCTGGCCTGATCCTTTATTCGTTTTAACGTTTGATATTGATTGATTTTAATTGACATGTTTTAAATTATGGGCCAAATTGTATTTAAATTATTTTTAAAATGATTTTAACTTTTGTATTATGTTTTTTACTTGCTGGTCACCACCCTGAGTCCGCTGGGAGAAGGGCGGTATAAAAGTTTAATAAATAAAAATAAATAAATAAAATAAAATAATAAATCCACTAAAATAAAAGGTTGAAACACTATGTCATCTGTAAAATGCATGTTTTCTGTATTAGAACTCCAATTGGCAGTTAAAGTTGCCAGAACTGTCCCCCAGCATCTCATTATTTAAAAAATATTTTGTAAAGTAAGCCATTAGTTTTAGAAAGATCATGCCCTGATATAACCAGTTATATTCTACTGGTTATTTTTAGCTTTTTAGACTTATTGCCATTCCTATCTCTGGACCACTTTATTTTGTACCATGTTATTATTTATTAGTTTTTATAGTTACAATATCACAATATAATACATTAAGTTCTAATTTAAGATACTTGATCAATTTTAGCTTGAAACATTTTGAAATAATATTAATTCCCAAGGGTCTATCTGAAGCCAGTTAGGGGAACTAAGATGATTAAATATCTTTTTTTTTTGTGCTGTCAGTAATTAAATTTTAGTATGTTCTGTCTTTCAAACTTACTAAATGATTAATTAGAATAAAATAGATTCAATATAGTTTTTTGAGAAATAGAAAAATATGCCAGAACTGAAGTTTGTCAAGACTACTTAGTAACACATTGTAAAAAAGAATGCCCATATTGAAAAAAAACTTAACTTTGATTATGAAAGACTAAAGAACCAAAATAGTCTTCCAAAATAAGACATGTACCGTAAGTAAATTTACTATTCCACAATTTAAAATACATTTCCTTTAAATTCAGTTAGCTTCCATGTGACTAGGATTCAAGCCAACATTCTTCGTTTTACTTTTCATATAGCTAAATAAAAGGATCATCTTCCATTTCTTAAACAAAGACAAGCGATTCTGAACATATATATTGTATTTTTTTTAAAGTTTTGAAAAATTGTGTCGATTGTAGCCCTCAGAATAGCTTTTAAAAAAAGCTGTCCCAACTGTTATTTTTAATAAGACAAAAGGTGAAAATGAATTCCTTGGGATAATTATAATACTTGTCAACTGTGGAACAGAAAGCTTTAGCATGCTATCCAAATTTCTAATACTGATCTTGCTTATCCTTGCTTTGCATAATATTCAGAGATATTGTACATAATCTTTGTTGTAGGAAAGTCCAAAAAAGTTGGGTGCTGCCATAGCCACCATAGTGTGTTTTTTTACCCACCCTGTTAAATGCCCTCCTTTGTTATCTTCTTACAGTGTTCTTCTGGTCCACAGTGCAATTGCTTCTTTTACAGTTGTCTAAAAATATTTGTAGTTTTTTTGCTTTCAGTTCCCCTTTCTCTCCAAACCACTGATGTTACCACCTGGCTCGAATATAGTTGCAGAAAAAAAAGTAAAAAATAACTTCTTGACCTTGTTATTGCCTACTTTACAATCATGACTTCAGCAGTTATAAAGTTTCTGAAAGTCAGAGTTGTCAATAAAAATGCTTTATTACATGGGGTAGACGTTAAAGCATATAGAAGGTAAATATCCTTTTTGTTATTTATGTTTTCTTTGTTTGTATTAATTCTGCTTAGCTACCCTGACAAGTTCTGGCCCACCCAAGAAACGACATCGAGGATGGTCTCCTGGATCCCCAGTCCCTCCTCCTGGTGTAATTGTGCCTGTTCCTGCCATCCGGCCTCTTCCGAGAGCAGGCAAGATTCTGATATATGTGTGTCAGTGATGGGATTCAAATTTTTTTACTACCTGTTCTGTGGGCGTGGCTTGGTGGGCGTGGTGTGGCTTGGTGGGCGTGGCAGGGGAAGGATACTGTAAAATCTCCATTCCCTCCCCACTGCAGGGGAAAGTTACTGCAAAATCCCCATTTCCTCCCGATCAGCTGGGACTTGGGAGGCAGAGAATAGATGGGGGTAGGGCCAGTCAGAGGTGTTTTTTTTAAAAAAAAAACAAGTTTTATTGGTTTTTTCTCCTCTCTCACATTCACCCACATCTTTTTTTTTTTTTGGAACAGTGTTGGCCGTTTCTTATCTTATACAATTAATCAAATTCAAATACATTTTACTCAGTTACAATTCTTGTTCAAATCGTCTTCCCCTTTTCTTTTCTTTTTTAAACATATCTCAATATTTCTATACTTGCATACATAAACACCATCTTCAGTCAGAGGTGGTATTTACCGGTTCTCCGAACTACTCAAAATTTCACTACTGGTTCTCCAGAACTGGTCAGAACGTGTTGAATACCACCTCTGACCAGCCAGTGACCTGGTGATATACATCCACCTTAATTAATTAATTAATTTATGGAATTGATAACTAGCCTTTGCTACAGCAGCTTAGGTTAGAGAACAAGAACTTCCATCTCCAAATTAGGCTCTATCAGATTCTCCCAATAATTTCATGACCAAATGGTGGATAGGAACTCAAGTCTCCCAATTGATATCTGTATAAATTGTACTTAATTTCATCTCAATAGATTATCAATACATGCATATTAAATAAGGTAGTGTAATATCATTTCAACATGGATCTATATATCATGACAGAAACCTTTATTCTTATGGGTCATAAATTAAACTGATAAATGCTGTTTAATACTGTCTCTACTATAGGTAGTCACATCAGTTGTCTTTCTTCCACATGCCTTTTTTACTCTATACAACAACTTTATCCAATCTTGTGTATTCCAAATGGATTGGATTTCATTTTCCTTCATTCCCAGTATAGTGAGTTGTAGTCCAGCACATCTGGAGGATAGATATGTAGAGGTCATAGGAAATGACCTTGAAGGATAAAAAGAAGAGCTGTTACCAAGGCAACAATTATAGGGCTGGGTATCATCCACATACTTGTGGTACCCCATGCAAAAGGTCAAAATGAGCTTCTCAAGAGATCTGATGTTGACACAGGGTGGGACACATAGATCATTGACCTAGTTATTAAACAGACTTCCCCGGCACCATCTTATGGAAGCTTCCTGACAGGAAGGATCACAGTAAAGCACTGTTAACAAAGCCTGATTTTGCCAGATGGCCCAGAAGGACATTGCAGGCACTAGTATAAAAACTACCAGGAAACCCCAGGGATGGTAGCAAGGTTATATTTCCCTCACCTTGCTTTGACCTGGATCATTCATCAAAGTGTTTGCTAGATGAAATGGGATTACTTTGAAATAAATGTTAATGGATAACAGTATCTCTACTAGAGATTTTAAAAAATGCAGATATTTCTCCTGGTGAATTACAAACTCTGTATTAAAGCAAAAAAGATTTATGTGGTTTAAAAAAAGATGTGGTTTTTTTTCTCTGTGTTCTTAATTATTGCAAATCATTAATTCAGCTTTGCAATAACAGAATTTATACCTAGTGTTTGAAGTAACATCTTTATCTTTAAAAATCTCTATGGCTCCTTTGTGTCTGAAGTTTTGATTTGATAGATTGTGATTAGGATATGATAAATCAACATTCAATTAGTCCGTGAGAATGTTTCACTATTAATTTGCATGTGATTGTTTATAAGTTAGTATTGAATCTGATTCTTTGTACAGGTAACATTTCAATGGAGTTTTTGTAAGCAGCTCTGTTATAATATTTGGCTTTGAGGAAATTGTGTATGTATCCTTTCCTCTCTGATTCACCTCCATCAACTACAAACTTAGATTTTTTTAAAAAGGTAACGTCCTTTGGAAGGGTGAGCTAGGGAAAGAGTGGTTTGAAAGAATTCAGTATAGTTTCAAAAGGAAATGCAGTGTAGTTTGAATTTTATTGTGTTTAATGATTTCCAGAACAAGAATAGTGGTTGTTTTTTACTGTTAAATTGTTCATAAGGCCAAATCACAGCATGAGCCTTTTTATAATAGATCCGTCCCCTTTCTGTATTTTTATAGAGCCTCTTTTATCTGTCCCAGTTCCGCAATCAATGTTAACTGGAATTTTACAGCCTCAACCCATCCCTGCAGGGGAGACTGTAATAGTTCCTGAAAATCTGCTGATTAACTCTGGAATCAGACCAGTGATTCTAATAGGTAAGCTCTCAGATAATGTAGTACAATAATCTACAGTTGTTACTTTCCTGGTTTTTTGTTACTGTTGTTTATTTTTGGATTAAAATTCTGAAACCTATTGTATCCATCCTATGCAAGCTTAAAAATGATCTTGGTAGAACTACATTTCCTTGGAGAAAAAAAATCTTTTTATGGTCCCAAAGGGATGAAAATTGACCTTGTAATGTACCTGTACTTATATTACATATATTCCACGCTACATTTAAGTGTGGCTTGTGGTTTGTGCTATGCTTCCAGTTCCGTCCTCTCCCTTCCAAGAAATAGTAATCTCATTCAAATCAATTTAATACCTATTGAGGTAGAGTATATATTTTAGAACTAAATTTTAACATTTCTATTAAAAGAATAAAATAATAGAATGCTGTTTTAATTTCTGAACTTGAGACATTGTCAAGTTACTGAGACAGAAAGGGTAACTATACCTAGAAAAAAAAGTGTGTGTGTGTGTGTGTGTGTATATATATGTATGTGTGTGTGTGTAGTGTGTGTATATATGTGTGTGTATTGTACATATATATTGTACGTACATAAAATCTGCAATTATGTCAGAAAAAATCTACGGACTGTATGAAAATCTGGTGTTGATTATTACTTTAAAAAACTGCATATTGGATGAAGATACAGGTAAATAGAGAATTTAAACAATTCCCCCTATGACTTTTAATTATAGATTTATGGTAATGAACTACCATTGAGATTTAGTAGGGATATTAGTACTACTGTTAATAGAGAAAGATCTATATGTTACAATCATTACTACATTATTCTTCTTCATTTTTGTTAGACCTTAAAATGTATAGATGTCTTTGTCATCTAGGTTTACATAAGTAGTCCTTAATGAATAATTCCTTGTTCAACAACAATTTGAAGTTATGGTGGCACTGAACAAGGAGATTTACTACCAATCCTCACAGTTGCGGTTGTCACAGGGTCACTACAATCACATGATTACAATTCGAGCGCTTGGTAACCAGCTCACAGTTATGATAGCCATAGTGTCTCTTGGTCACGTGATACCATTTGTGACTTCCTTGCTGGTTTTCAACAAGCAAAGACGGTTGCAAATGATAATCATATGACATATTGTTTAACAATGATAACTGAAACTGCAACAATTTCCATCATAACTTGTTCTGGTCACATGATATTGCACTTTATGTTTATGTTGCTTAACGATGGAGTAGCTGGTCCGAATTATCATTGTTAAGTAATGATCTGTAATAGTCTTTACATCCCACCTAAAAAAATTTTATTTTATAACGTTAAAAAAATTGGAAAGCAATTCTGCAGTAATTTGAACTTGTCTTTTTGTTTTTTTTAAAGGTTATGGCACTTTACCTTATTTCTATGGGAATGTTGGAGACATTGTAGTAAGTCCATTGCTAGTGAATTCCTACAAGATTCCTCAGCTGGAAAACAAAGATTTGGATCTTTTTGGTTTAACTGGGAATCAGTTACTAAGTGTGGAGAACATGATTATTTTAACAATACAATATCTTGTCTGGCTAGGTAAGACATTAAAAAGTATATTGCTTTTTTGGGGGGACATAAATACTATTTCCTACAAATCAGCAGATAATAAACTTTTTGTGAGACTAAGTGTCACAAAAATTATGACAGACGTTATTCTGCCTTCATTCTAAGGTATATTATCATCTTTTTAATTTTTTCAATTTTCAAAATTCTGATTTACTTTGGGGCAACTTCAAGTTATAACCATCTGCTTTCATAGAGAAAGGTTTCTCTGCATGAACTGTTAATGGATAAATTCTGTAAAATGTAAGCAAGTAGAGCAGCCTATACACAAGATATATTTGCATACAATTCCCATTAAGAAAATAGAAAGGACTTAATCAAATAAATATGTTTCAGGATAATTTTCTATCATTTTCAAATTTTGCAACTTCATTATAGTAAGAACCCAATATGAATTGCTTGCTAGTTACAAATTAGTCTGACTCATCATTGGAATGGCACCAGTGTTTCTTGATGAGTAGATTCCCTCCCCAATATGGCTAATCTGTATTTGTAAAAGCATTAATGGTTGATGTTGGATACTTGAAATGCCCTTGAACTGTATTGTGAAATCTGCAGCAGACAGCAATGCACATGACCGCATGCACACAAATTATCTTCCTTTTAAGCACATTTTACGCAGAAACATACGTGGGTGCTTTTTTAGCCAAGAATTTTCACAAATATTTTACAAGAGTGTCTCTCCTGGGAAAATGTAATAATAATTTATGAAGTTCTTGTTTTGAAGAGAAATACAGTGTTTCAAATAATTTTGATCTGAATGGTTAAAGTGTGTAATTAAACATTTTTAAAAAGCACACTTCTTCACAACCGTCATTATTTACAGCAAATAAAAAAAAATTATGCTTTGTGTATCTATTTTCTTTCTTGTAAAATTGCACAAGGCAACCATCAATCAGTTTTCAGCAGATTCAAGTATTCTTTATCTGTTTTCTTAGTATTTTACTGGGTGCTCTAGGAGTTTTGCTCCAGGAATCCTATATTTGGGAAAAGGTGTAAAATCAAAGAAGCAGTGTTGAAAATTGGGATGGATTTGAAAATATATGGCTATATATAAGACTTGGCTCTAACCCTAACTGAAAAACTCAGTTGATATAAAAATTATTGAAATCTAACAGTATGTTAACCATACTGGTGAGAAGACAAATTTTCCCTTGAACTTTATATAGTAATGTATCATCTGCATTTATCTATGTGTGTTATTTTTAAAAGCATAAACACCCACAAATCAAAAGCTAAATATTTGATTGAATATTGTACATTCTGGCTGCTTTCCTAGGGAAAAATATGGAAAGTTCCAGTAACAGGGCTTTATATTACTGGTAACTGACAATGGCCACTCCCTCCCTCCCCTTCTGTCCCAAAATAACCGAATGTTTTCTCAAATTTAGGCTAAACGTCACAGGAAACAACTCAGGAGAATGTTTTCAGTGTCAAGTAACAAATGTGGAAAATGAAGATTAAAGAGTTGGATTAAGTGTTTTTGACGGGTTTCTTTTAGTAAAAGCAATGCAAAAAGTATATACATGTCTCCATGTGTTTACATACATTGCATGTTGCTTCATTTTTTACATGCACACTAACGATTTTGTTTCCTTTAAACTCAGATTGCATATTTACAAGTACAGTAATTACCTGCTCAAAACCACAACCACAACTGAATTTGCTACACATATGATTTTGTAATATGGACTTTCTCTTTCATATTAGATGGTACATATTAGAAAATCAGATGTGTAGCAAAATTCAGTGTTCATAGTTTTGAGCAGGTAATTACTGTACTTGTAATATGTAATCCAAGTTTCACAAGAAACAAAATCAAAACAAAAATGAAATTTTGTAATATGTACTTTCTCTTTCTGGGCTGGGGCACAGTGGCTCAGCAGTTAAAGATGCTGAGCTTGTGAACTGGAAAGCTAACAGCCTGAGTTTGAGACCCAAGTGTTGTCCAACGGGGTGAGCTCCTGTTCCTGCCCCAGCTTCTGCCTACCTAGCAGTTTGAAAACAAATGTGAGTAGATTAATAGGTACCACTTCGGTGGGAAACTAACAGACAATGTTGATTCTCTTGGCCAAGAAACTGAGATGAGCACTGTTCAGAAATATAATTCCTTTTCTCAGGAATGTGTTGTGATTCCAGTATCGATGCTAGGGTATTGATCTGATTGAGCACAGGTAAAAGTCTGAGAGCAAAAGTTATCCTTACTCCTTTGATTTCTCTTGTGCCAATCAATATTCAATGACTATTTTATGTGCTGATTTGATAATGGAAACATTTCCTTGGCAACCTGTTAGCTCAGAGGTCGTCAAACTTGGCAGCTTTAAGACTTGTGGACTTCAACTCCCAGAATTCTCCAGCCAGCATAGCTGGCTGGAGAATTCTGGGAATTGAAGTCCACAAGTCTTAAAGCTGCCAAGTTTGGGGACCTCTGTGTTAGCTATTTCTTGCACGAACCATTATCTCCTGATGCAACTGGCTAGGTGAGACAAAGTGAGGAAAAGCTAACTTCTGAACACCTCTGATCAAAATAAGAACAATACTCATTTTAATGCCCTTACAAAAAACAAGTTTCTGTAATAATGTATCATATCCAAACAGTAGGGCAGTGCTTAGTATCTGCTAACATTGGTGGGATAAATCTAAGTGGGTGCTCAGGTTTCTTTAAATATTAGAACCAAGGGTGAGAAAATGGAGGAGGGTGTTGCTAGCTACCAGAAAAGATGATCCATTGGTCTCTTCTCAACCTTTTAAAATAACTTTTGCTATTTTTTTTATAAATATCTGGCTAACTGGCATGACTAGTAATAAAAATATGTCAAAGAAAGGTCATTCCAAAAGAGAGGAACTAAGACTTACATGTTTGATCCCAAAGTGGCTGAAGTGGCACTCCACTATAGTAACAAAAAAGACATGGGAGAGGAGGGATGGTTTTACAAATATAAGGAAAATTGAGCACCATTCAGAATGAAGCTTTCAAACTGTCCATTGGGAAATCTATTTTAAGACCTCAACTAAAAACTAAAGATGTAAGGGGTTAGGTTAGCTCATGCAATCTGACAAAACTTGGCAGTTATGTTTGAACAAGTTAATGAACAACTTAAAGAATTGTCTTCTCAAGTTGTGGAGGTTGCCCAAAATGCTGGCAAAGCATATGAAGTTGTTACTAAAAATAAATATTGATATTGGAAAAGTTACAGACATTATTTGGATTTTCTGTTATTCAGGATCAGAATAGAATAAATAATGTGAGTCTTTGAGAAAATGTAGAAAAACTGTATATTTCCTTGCAAGCTTAATGGAAAGCTATCGGACATAAAATTTTCTGATAAACATGTGGAAGGGCTATAATACTAAGATTTGTAAATGTTCTGGTGAGAGACAGAACTTAGCAACACATTTGTGGGCTGGAAGACATAAATTGGGACAGAGATAAAGTATTATATTTTCAAGATATTAGTTCAACCACGTTACAAAGAAAAGTTGTCAGCCTTTGACAGAAGAATTATGAAAAAACAAAATATAGTATTAGCCTTGAAAGCCAGCTGGGAGACCTTGGGCCTGTTATTTTCTCTCAGCCCAACTCACAGGATTGTTGTTGTGGGGAAAATAGGAAGAGGAAGGTGTCTTGCAAATGTTCACCGCCTTCAGTTATTTGTAAAAATAATAATAGCAGAATAGAAATAACATAAAATAGGAGTTTTGTTTCTGGTTAATGTCATTTTATCCATAAAGAAGATTCCTATGTTTCAAGAGATGAGTAGAGACATTATTGTTGTAAGATGTAGATGAGAGAATTGTAAACAAGTTAATGTAAGAATAAGAGAATCTGGGAATGGAGAAACTACAGCTCAACTAGACTGTCTACAGTATTTAATTTTAATTAATTTAATTTAATTTCTCTGTCACTTAACTCTAAAACAACTCTGGTTGCTTTATAGTATTAGTAAACAACAATAGTATATAAAAGAATGGATGTCTGAGGGAACAATAACCATTCTTTCACATTCTCCACAGTTTAAAGGGGTCCACCCAAACCAAGGGAAGGCCTGGGGGAAAAGTCAGGTTTTTAAATTAGAGGGTTTAATTAGTCCTCTGTGAACTGCTTTCATATGTGGTCTAAATGGGTTAGGAAGTAGTTAGTGAGAAGGGGAGGGGAATGGAGAGAGAAACTGAGAAAGGGTGGGGAAAGGCAAAAAAAAATATCATTTTTTTGGAAGATTTCTCAGACAATGCCAATGAATTGACTTGAATAAAGTTTCATTGTTAATGAGTTTACTCTGCAAAAATGGTAGGAACAGAGAAGTGTAAATGGTCAGCAGATGAATAGCATAAGATAGTTTTTTTTAAATGCTAGGAAGTTAGGAGATCAAATGAAAAGAATTAGAATTGGTAAATATTTAAATTTGTCTGTACTTTTCTTATAAGTAACATATATATTGGGGGAAAAGACAAATATTTTGGAATAAAAATTTTGGGCAAAGGTGTAATAAGCCAAAGCGATTGTATTTTACTTAAAGCTAATGTTGATTTCACAGGAGAAAAGATTCAAAAAGACGTATTTTTAATTAAAATGAAGTTTGATAAATTGTTTTTTGTATATGTACTTAGTCAGAATCAAATTGGGTTTCTACGAAAAGTATTGTCATGAATATATTTATTTAAGAATTTATTTTAGGGGGAAAATATTGATGCAGGCACACCTGCGGAAATGGACCAAGTTTAGGATATTTAGAAATTAAGAATTTATGGCTTAAATATAATAGACCAATTATATTGGTCAATATAAGGATCAATTAATCTATATAAGCAACTGAACATATTAAAAATGGAAAATCCCTGGTCCTGAAGGGTTAAAAGATGACTTTTATAAGTAGTTGAAGTTTTTCTTGGCATTGAGCAAACTGAAGCATCGGGGAAATTTTCTGTTCTCTTGCAATTCTAAATAATTCCTAAATCATTTGAAATCCATTAGAGGTTTTTTTAATAGACCTACCGTGTTTCTCCAAAAAGACGACCCACCTTGAAAAGAAGCCCTATCATGTTTTTGAGTGCATGCAATCAAATTAAGTTCCACCCACAAAATTAGCCCCGATTAAGATCCTGCCCACCCTGCGGTGAAGGGGGTGGGGCGTGGCACACAGGTAAAAAATAAGCTAGAGTGGGGATGGGGGGGATGGAGCTGCCCTACTCACCAGGCCTTGCATACCCTGACACCTGCCTTGCCTTCTGCGGCCGCTTGCTGCCACTCATACGTATTGCCCCGGTCTCCGTTTTGCTTTCAGATGCCTGCTGGAAGGCATCTGCAGCTGATAACAGAGCTCCAGATCTGGATATTTGTCCTTCTGAAAGCTTCCCTTTGAAGACTATACTACAGCAACTTTCAGATATTGTAGGCATAGTAAAATAGCTCATAATAATGGGAATTGTAATCCAATGCATCTGTGCTTTAGAAAGCTGTAAAAATAGGGTTTTTTCATATTATATAAGTGAACCTTCCACAGGCATTCAGATTTATACATTCTTCTTACACTTCTGTATATGATGATAATGTAGAATTGCTGCCATCTCTATCTCTGTTAGTGTACTAACACAAGATTGGAGGCAGCCTAGTGGATTGTGCATTAAGGCAAAGGGACAACTGCTGACTTCTTCTGTCACTGGCTATCTAAAAACACACTGTGATAAAATTATTGGAATGGTAGAAATAGAAGAATTTTTTGTTTCAATTGTTTCCCAAGCATTTATGCAGATAGTCATTATCAATCCAATATAGTGCAGGCCAGTGGTGGGATTCTACTAGTTCGGGCGAACCGTTAGCTCCGACTTTTAGCTGTGAACGAACCGGTTCTCTCTTTCTTTCAAGTGGGCCCACCTGGCCCTGCATTATACTTACCTATATTTCTGCTTCCGAAGCCCAGCTGATACGGCTGCAGAGCAGATTGCCACTCCTCAGCTGCTTTCCTTGCTCTCAGTTCAATTTTCTGCAAATTGTGCACTCAGCAAACGGGTTGCTAAACCAGTAGGATCCCACCCCTGGTGCAGGCTCTAGAATGCCACTGAGGTGGGAACAGTAGCCCACTGCCAAAAAGATGGCTGCTAAGAAGAGTGTGAGGGAACCATTGTAAGAGACAAACCAAGTAACCAGTTGACATCTTGTTCTGTACCTAGCATCTTAATTTCTGCCAAACAGTTATTTTTTGAATTTTCTATTATGATAATAGTTAAATCTATTCACAGGGAGATGCTGGTGTTTTTAAATGGGGAAGCTGTCTATTTTGAGTGTATTATTTAGGTAGGATTCTGACCTAGTAACAGAACAAGTTAGGTTGATGGAAGAGGTGCTTATGACATGTTTTGATTCCCTATTTAATGACATTGCAGGTCCTGATAAGATACCTCTCAGGGAAGAATTTGAACAGATCATGCTGAAAGCTATGCAGGAATTTACTTCAAGGGAACAGTCCTTACAAATGAATGTGCCGAGCATCTCCTTGTCGCCAGCTCAACTTCCATGGCTTGCTAAGTTAATTGCTAGCGTTTCCCAAGACATGGTACATGTGGTGGTTACTCAGAATTCCTTGGCAGAAGGCATTTCTGAAACACTGCGATCACTGACTGAAATGAAGCACCAACAGAGGGTGCCAGATTATGTGGTTGCCATCTGCACCTCGAAGATCAGAGGAAGTGAGTTCTGTGTGATAGTTTTAGGTAGGTATTTTTTTTTTGTATAGTATCTTAACTACATTTTTACTGAAATGTAATAAAAATATTTGGTGTCTTAGCATATTTTAAACATATAGTTTCTGTGTTATTGTTGGATCCCAGTCAGAGAGAGAAACAGACAGAAGGCTTACTGAAATCTACTTTTAAATAACCTGCTTATACTACCAACTCCAAACAAAAATAATAAATAGACAACAATACTCACAAAACAACATATACTATTCTGTATCCTGGCACGTGGGTTATACCATCAACTTTAACCATAAAAAACCTTCCACAGAAGTTAGTTTTGACTATCTTAGAAATGTAAAATGGGTACATTCAGATTTCCAGAAACATTCCAGAAATAGGTTTCTCAATCCCTCTCCCCCCCCCCCCACATTCATTGGTGGTAGGAAGAATATTGGTAGCTTTTGAGAATGGAGGGAGTAAATGATTTCCCCAGCCCTTCAATTCTTGTACCTTTCCAACCCCAACTGATTTCATATCCAGAATGGTAGTCTTTGTTGTGGTTGAAGTGCCCTCTTTCCTGCAATAATATGTGCTAGATTTCTTTGGTAAGAAATAGAACCAAAGAACACAACAACCCCCGCCCCCCAGTGAGCAAGGTTTCATTTTAATTTTAAAATAATATACTAGATGTTAAACCCTCAGGCAAAATATTTTAATGTCTAATGGAGGAAAGTAGATTTCATTCTGACTTGCACAATGTACTAATCATCTGAATGGGGAAGAACTTGCTTGCAGAATTAAAATTTTCTACTGTTACCCGTTGCTATTTTTAATGCTTGTTTTACAAACATTAAGACTTTCTCAAATGGCATTAAATGCAGCTAAAGAGCTGTGAGAGTTTTTGTAATATTTCTCTACGTTTGATTTTTTTATTTAGACATTTTTATTCCACCTTTATTATTTTTAAAAACAAACAACACACCTCAAGGTGGAAAAATAACCTAATGTTCCTCCCTCCCCTTATTTTCCCATAACAATAAAGTTGTGAGGTGAATTGGGCTGAGAAAGAATGACTGGATTCAAAGTCCCCCAGCTGGCTTTCATATCTAAGATAGGACTAGAATTCACAGTCTCCTGATTTCTAGTCTGGTGCCTTAACTGCTAGATCAAACTGGCTATTATTAATATAGGTTAGAAACCAAATATGGTGACAGAAAGAGACAGATTTGTATGTTTCAATCACTGTTTTTCAGGTTTAGAGTGTTAAATGGTTTAACAATCTTACCGAAGTTTACTCAAATATACCAGGGTGTGGTTAATTTGTTCGACGTAATCCAGGGAGATTCAAGTCCTACTCAACCCGTGAGTCAACTGGATGACCTTGGACCAGTAATATTGTGTCATCCTACCTCAAGATGTTCAAGATGTATTTTGGGGAGGATTAAATTAAGGACAGGCTTCTAATTTATGCCTCCTTGAAATCTTGGATAATGTAATAGTTAAATAAAACTTGTTTCTATGTGAATGTATCTAGATTTTTAAACATTAGCGCCACACCTGAATACTTATAGGAGTTGTAATTTAATTCAACCAGATATATGGCCCAGAGATGTGGGGAATTAATAATCTACAAACCAAATTTGTATTTTAATGATAGAGTAGAATGCAAAAAGCATTTGCTGGTAGAGTGAGATCTGAGGTAGTTGGGACTGAAGACAGAGTTTCCATCAATAAATCCTTTTTGTTAATGTTATGTTTTCTCTTTTAGAAGGTGAGCTACTGATAGGTTTCTGGAATAGTAGCTTTAAAAAAGCATTGTTATATAATGAGATATTACAAAACGTTTACAAGTTTATATATCCAGAAGTTTTAGATTTTCAGGATGATTGGGTAAATAAAAGATATACAGCAGTCTTCATTAATTACATAAGGCTACTTGGCTTTTCTGGGGAGTGTTAAAAGAAACACAGGAAGGTAAAATTCACGTAAGCAAACTCTTGATTTTATTTTCTCTTGTCCTACCCTACCCCCTCGCTTTTTCCATAGGTCAATACCAGTCTAGAGCTCTGGCAGAGAGCATGCTTACCACCAGTGAGTTTTTAAAGGAGATAAGTTACGAGCTCATTACAGGAAAAGTTAGTTTTCTGGCATCACATTTCAAAAACACATCTTTAGGTGAGTGAATCTTACAGTCTGCCATTACTTTGAATTAATGATGTGGCCATTTTTACAAATAAAAAAATATTCACCTCAGAAATTAACAAATTTAATGCTGATTATCACAGGCTGTTATTTTAAAATTGGTTCAAAAAGTCTTCATATTTTATGAAGGAGTGCATGTGTAAAAGTAAACAAAAAGAGATAATAGGAAGAAAATAATTTTACTTTTGTCAGTTCTTAAAAGCATCAATTTATTTCCTCTTAATGTTATCTTATGTTAAGAGCTCCCCCTCCTGTTTAATACAAATGAATTATTTGGTACAAATGTTATTAATTTAATTATCTCTTCTACCAAGCTAGAAGCTTCTGTGTTTTGCCTGGGCAGGAGAAAAATTGGAGGGCAATAGACTTTATGTTTTCTTTTCAAACAATGCTGTAATCAATTATTATTTTCAATCCTTTGATTCTAAAGTCTAATGCATTCAGTCTACAATATCTTCTTTGAAATTGACTTTGGCAGGAGGCTCCTAAAGTCACCCAATTATTGGCATGGCAAAAGGACAGTAATAAAAACAAAACATTGCTTCAACATTGACTGAGTGAAACTTCACATCACAAATTGTGTTCTTGCCTTAAAGTTGTAGGTCTTTTAACTAAGACACCTGGCTTTAAAGTGCTGACACAATCCTCCTGAGCAAATCCACTCTTGATACTCTCCACATTCACAGATTCATACCTTGAAGTAATGAAACAGCCAAGAATAAATGAGGCTCTGGGTCCTCATGTTTAAAGTAATACATGACTTCACACCATTTCTTACAAAATATTTAATGAGATAAATATTTATACTATGAATGACTTCTCTACCAGGTGATGAGTTGGACAAGTTATTAGAGATGATGCAACAGAGACGGGGAGATAACGTCGTCATTCCATTCAATGGAGATGTTAATGAGTGTGTATCATCTCAAGAAGCAGCTGCCATGGTTTCCACTCAAGTACTGGGTAAGGATTATCTGATAAGAAATAATTTATGTCAAACATTAGTCTATACATAGGAACTGGATAATTTTGCACCACCAGCTTAAACATTGCAACCACAAAAAACGTAGAAACCAGATGCTGCAATCATGAAACTACTGCTGGTGGTTTCCTCAAGTTTGGAAGCAGTTCGTATGCTAATGAATGTAAAAGTGGAAAGGAATATCTGTTTGCATGCATTTTGGATGTCAATATTGCCATGTTTTTCTTCAGTTTGAATGGATTTTTTTCTAAAATAATAGCATATTTATCCTATTGGCAAAAGGTGTAGGTGACAGCTTTAAATGTACATTAAATGATTTCTTGATTTTAAGCATGCTTGTTAAAAAATACTAGTACTGTAGCTGCACAGATTAAGGCTATTGTTTTAACATTTAAATTATTTAGGCTATTTATTTAATGAATTTTATAATATGTCATATTATATTACTATAGTATTTATTCATCCTGTCCATAACCTTTTCGGGGAAGAGTGGAATTCTAGTCCAGTTCTTACAGTATATTCTTATAGCGAGGCCTAGGCCTAGTTCACTTCAAAGAGAAAACCAATTATCATACTTCTCTAGCTCAGCATTCCCTAATCCTTGTTTTCTAGATGTGTGTAGAATATGACTTCTAGAAGTCTTTCCAGAAATTTTAGAATTCTGGAGCTACAATAAGCTCACATCAGGAAGGTGCCAAATTAGGTAAGGCTGCTCTAAATCACAAGAGAAACAGATATGCTTTAGTGTCCAGGAGCTACAACTTATATTGTTTGTGATGGAAAAAGCTATGTTAAGCAGCTGCATATGAGTGGAATCAAAAGTTTTAGGGATTAATTCTAAGAGGCTTATTTTAGGATGTATATTATAATGTTATGTATTTTTGGTTTTAAAATAGTGACTTATAGAATACAACAGACGTTGGGTTTTGGGGCCACATATAGCAGTGGATTTCAGTGCCAACTTCTGGACCAGAAAATAAATGATCGTTCTATTTTATCCTAGACTTGGATACTGAAACTTTCCAGATTTATCAACCACAACTCACTGTTGCCAGAAAGCTCTTGTCACAGGTGTGTGCCATAGCAGATAGTGGCAACCAAAGTCTGGATCTGGGCCACTTCAACAAAGTAGATTTTATTGTTGTCGTTCCTCGTTCAGAGGTCCTTGTTCAACAAACCATCCAGCGGATTCGACAATCAGGTAAATAACCAAAAAGCTTATTAAATCCAGCAGAAACTTATTTTTTAGAATTCTATTTTTTCCTGCTAAGGGGAGATAGAAGAGCTATATAGGAGACTGTTCAATGAAAGTCCTGTTAGGACTTTTTCTTATGATTTATAATTTCATAGGCCTCTCAACTGAAGCAATTTCAGTAAAGCTTGAATAAAACATCTCTTTCTGAATCATATGAAGAAAACTGAGCATCTTCTGAAGCAGTTGGATGAGCACTGCAAAAAGCACAGCTGTTTTTGTTGTTTAGAAAGAGATGCTTTGCTTACATTGCACTGTGAAGCAATTTTCTAAAGCTTTACAAAGTGGTAGTACAAAGTGTTAGTGCAAATACCCACATGGCTATTTAACACAGAAGATTTCACAGATGAAAAAATAGTCTCTGAAGCTGTTGAATGGCCTCTTTGGGATAAGAGTCTGTAAGAAAAGTAAAACTTAATTTTCATCTATCATTTGTTCACAGATATTTTTCTTATTCTTTTCTAGGTGATTAGAATGAGTAAATATGTAACAATATGCCACAATTACAATATTTTTGGTCTTGTAACGATGGGTACACATTTATGTATAATACTATATGTACAGCATGGATTTTATAGGCATATATAGATTGATAATTGAAATCATACCTTTTATGTGCTGCTTTGACACTTAAACAAAAACTTTATTAATTTTGAATAAAACTCTCGTTTCTTCTTCTAGGTGTTCTTGTAGATTTAGGGCTTGAAGAAAGTGGAACAGCTTACCAAAGAGCAGAAAAATATGTTTTGCAGCTTGACAATGAGGTCCAAACCAAGTTTGATAGTTTCATGAGACGAGTGAAACAGAATCCATATACTCTTTTTGTGCTTGTACATGACAATGCCCACGTGGATTTAACAAGGTAATGCATTGAAGTAAAGCCGGATAAATTTGAAAACTAAGCTATAGACTTCATATTATAAATCAATAGTGAGGATGTGCTTTTCAGATTGTGTATAATAAGTTATGTCACAATAAATGCCTTTGGTCATTGAACTATATCAAACCTGTTTTAAAGACGCCTTGGGGTTTTTGGGGGGATTGAGAAGGAAGCAGTTACAACTGTAATTATTTCATTTGGTTTTGTTACCAGAATGAGGAGTTATGTGTTTCTAAAATTGGTTCTCTGTTGTTCTAAATGTATGGAAATATTTTTTATGAAATGAGGGTAACCTTATTTGGTACCAATATTTAAGCAGGAATAGTGCTGCAGGTTTCACAGAAGTGAACTTTGTTGGTTATACTACAGGGGTGGGAAAAGATATGGATCATGCTCCTTTTTGAGCTGAGTGAATCTTGCCGTTTCTGTTTTAATCTATTTTATTTTGGTATACCAGACATGTTATGTTTTGACTCTCTTTCCAGTGCTATCTCAAGCTCACTGTCTCATGGAGAGCCTAGTCAAGGACTTGCTGATAGAGTGATAAACTGCAGAGAAGTCCTTGAAGCTTTCAATCTCCTTGTCCTCCAAGTGAGTTCTTTTCCATCTGCTCTTCAGACTCTCCAATCCCGAATCAACTCAGCGAATGAGGTGCACTGGATACAGTTTGGCAATATGGTAAGGATCTAAAGATTACAAATAAAATACTTAGGAAATGTTAAAGTATTCTGAATAGCATGGCTTCAAGTGCACTGATAATAAAGAGGGGAATTCTTGGTTTATTTTGATAGTATATTATCAAAATCTGGTTGCATTCAAGGAGCGAATGTTTTCATAAGGTGGTCATCTTATACAGTACTCTGTTTAATAACCAGGCAGATTATCAATGCCTCAATTTGCCTTTGATATTCTAGAAATTATTTAGTCCCACTTTTATTTTCAGGAATTTAAATTTTGCCTTTCAGTGATGAATTGGATTTCTGGATTGAATTACACACTAAAAGAAATAAAATACTGGCTAAAATTTTCAACTAATGGTATTTTAAAAGAATAACTTACTTCAAAATGTAGCAGTGTAGAAAAAGCTAGGAATATTTTTTTAAGTCTTTGACCACAGAGGGATCTTCACTTCAAAATCCTCTTACCCATTTCCTTAATTTTGAAGAAATTAAGGGGATACCTGTAAAAGAAAACAACTGCAGGCATAAATCACATCATATGAGAAAAATTATGTAGACGAAGATAATCTAGTATTTAGTAGCATTTACTGGTTTGATGATATATTGGTTCTCCTTTGGTTGGATTTTAATTCTGTTATGATTTCTGTTCAGAAT
Source organism: Ptyas mucosa (assembly GCA_012654045.1). Lineage (NCBI taxonomy): Eukaryota > Metazoa > Chordata > Lepidosauria > Squamata > Colubridae > Ptyas > Ptyas mucosa. The sequence continues at coordinate 23,564,894 of WNWU01000003.1, forward strand.
TCTATTCTGAAGTTAATTCTAGAATAATATGTATGAAGGATTAGGGTTGTGTTAACTTTTTTTGTTGTTGTATATCTTACAATCTTTTATTTGGAATTGCAGTGGCTCTTCTGGGAAAGATAGTTTAGCTAAACAACCGGTTGTGTTTAATAGATGCATTGTTCACAGTGGAGGAAAGTATTAATGTATACAGACATAATTTTGTTCACTGTTAAGGTGGAAAGGCACAAAAGGTCTATGTTTTAAATGCAGGATAAGTGTAATCTGATTCTGAGAATCACTTTGTTTAAAATGTATCAAACAGGAGGAAATAACCCAAGATGAGAAATTGTACTTTGGCTTAAATGAATACAGCAAGTCTCTGCAGTGGGGAATCACAAGCCCTCTTCTGAGATGTGATGAAATTTTTGAAAAAATGGTGAATACACTCTTAGAGAGGTAAATGCTTTGGGATAGTACTTAGGACTGTACGTTTCAGCACTCAGGCAGTCTCTTTTATTTAATACATTCAATATGCAAATAGGGAAACAGTGAGAATGCTAATACTATCTAGATAAATTCTTGCGATATTGTTCATATTGAAATCTTTCTGGTATAAATCTGAGGAAGGCTTTTAGAGGTTGTCTTTAAATTACGTTGTGAGTGTTCCTACCTTTTAAGACATGATCGCCTTAAAAGAATAATGCTTTTCTCATATATTCTCAATATATTCTCATATATTCCAAAAGGATATGATTTTTTTAAACTTCCCAGTGTATCTCACAGCCCTAGTATTTAGCCAAATATTAATCAGATCCAGTCCTTTTTAGCGTTCTAAGTTCAACAATAAGATCTTAAAATGACAAATATGTACCTAATCTATCATTATTATATTTACTTATAAATTAATTTCTCATACATTTAACTTTTAAAAGGTTTTTAAAATGGCTAATAATAAAATTGCACCAAATTGTGGTAATGCAATAAATTTAAGAAATAATTAGTAGGCTTGAAAATTGCTCCCCTCACATAATCTTTCAATGGTTTAAACTTAGTTAATTACTGAGACAGTTTTGAGAGAACAATAAGTTGTTGAAGCAAAGCAATGTGTCTTGTAACACTTTAAAGCCGGGGCGTCAAACTTATGGCGTCACGTTGCCATCACGTGACGTATCATGATGTTTTCCCCTTCACGGAGCTGGGGTAGGCGTGACTTGCGTGTGACGCATCCAGCCCAAGGGCCGCCAGTTTGACACCCCTGCTTTAAAGACTGCCAAATTTATTATTGGTTAATGTTTCCTGGATCACTACTTTATCAGATACATACATGCATCTGATTAAAGAGGCAGTAGGTTTTTGTAATAATAAATTCATTTGTCTCTAAGTTACCAAAAGGACACTTAATAATTTGTGGTAAACTTGTCAATTATAATAGATCAAAGTGTTAGCTTAGATTGCGCTATTGGTTTGCTTTCAAGCATCCACTCATTAAGGGGACTGTTGTTCATAACAATCTAGTCTTTGGGTTCTTCCAGTATTCTTTGTATAAGTCAGGAATAAATTCAGTTATGAAAATACTAAGGCACCTTTTCCAATCCTATAGTACTAGATGTGTTGGAATACAAATACCAGAATTTTCAGCCTGTATGACCATGTTTGTTGGAGGTTATATTAATATATATATATATGCTTTTCTATCTAGCCAGGTTTTACCTACGTAAGTTATGTTGTTCTGCAGCCCTG
>WNWU01000003.1:23567015-23784499 GCA_012654045.1 Ptyas mucosa
CTCCACCTAGGAAGGATTTATGTTGGTCAAAAAAAGCCTTAGCTTCCATTACATTATTAAAAAAATATTGGACTGGAAAAAATATTTGATTGAGTTTCAAATCCCTAAGACCATAGTGCACAGTTTGTTATAAAACCTAAGTATAACATATGAAAGAAGCCAGCATATGTCTTCAGTAATACAGATAGAATTTTCATACAATTGATATGAGCTATAATCTGGATAATAGAAATAGCTTTTCTTGGTTTCAGGATGTGTCACAGAGGGCATTTTATAAGTGCAATGCTCCAGTTGTAAAAAGGCTTCTATTTGGCCCAGTTTATACCAATATGGCTGCTGCCTAGTTGTATGGGATTCAAGTCCCAGAATTTTTAGTAATGATCCTGATGCCTGGAAGATTCTGGGAAGAAAAGTCCATACATGTAAATAGCATCATAAAAGTTTGTGAATATATTTGAACTTTCAATATTTTTGCATAAATATGACCTACAATCTGATCTGTTCTCCACACAAATCCTAAAACTAGATGAAGAGAACCTAATTAAACATATTAATCAAAAACTTTAGATTTCTTAATTGATTTGAGGAAAATGATCCAATCTAGCCTGGTAATTTAAAACCCTAATTTAAACAACAAAAAAAGCCGGATGAGTAATTAGACAAAATGTGGTTTGACAGAATGCTGAAAAATCATGGTGATTGCCTCTATATCCTAAATATCACAACCAAACAACTCTGACAAGTTCATATTTTATAAAAGCACTACAATTCATTTGCATTTTATTTTATTTGTATAAAAAGTCTGTCCTATCTTCTTTTCAATATATTTTTTTATTTTATTAGCAAAGTTAAAATACAAACTCAAAACAACAGCAACCACACCTCCTGCCTTATGCATATGGTTCACTTATCACTTTAAATGACAAGAATTATAACCCCATCATCCAGCAAGCCTTTCTATATTGCTTTTCCCCCAGGTCTTTGAAATACTGTGATCTTCGACTGATTGATTCAAGCTATTTAACTCGCACAGCCTTAGAACAAGAAGTAGGCCTAGCATGCTGCTATGTTTCCAAGGAGGCAATTCGAGGGCCTATTGTAGCTCTTGACCTTAGTGAAAAGGAGCAAGAGAAGACCAGCATTGGTGAGAATGATACTGATGAGCTGTTGATTGACTTGGAGAGGCCACAAAGTAATAGCAGTGCTGTGACTGGAACTTCAGGTTGGTTCTTAATTTTATCATTCACAGTGCTATAGCTTGTAGTGAATGCCTTTTGTCCAGGAGGCACTGCTAATCCAGGATATAGCAGAGCAAGTTTTGCAGGGTATAAGAAAATGGGGGGAAAAACAGTAATTTTTAGGAGAGAATAGGATAAGTGGAAAATGGAAAGGAATGGATATAGGTGAAGTTTTCATATGATCCAGATTGATTATTTCAAATGGAGGGGATGGAGATGAAAGAGGTGAAATGGGTATGCAAAGGCAGTTCAAGAGGAGCCATTATTTAAAGTGGAAGTGTTATAGCCATCCTCAGAGTTGTCACAGTTTCCTCCCTCACTTATTAATGAGACACTCATCCAATCAATAGCCTGCCCTTAGGAGAGTGAGACATTGTAAAGTGGCTATGGGAGCCACCCATGTCACCATGCAAGAGACAGCCACTGTAGTCCCTTTACTCATGCATTGCTATTAGGACCTTGGATACTCCTCAGGTGAGAATTGAAATTGTGACAGCACTCTGGAGTGGCTTGTCAGCTCAAATGCCTGATTCTAAATATCCTTTCAACAGAGGTGGCCTTTAATATGTATTAGGCAAATGAGGGCCATAACTGGAAAGGACTATGTCACATCTGTGGGTGGCCCAGTTTATTTCCTAAATTTGAAGCAGGAATTTTTTAAGTTTCATTTTCTTCTTTTGTTTTTTAGTCTTTTAAAAATGGTATTTAAAAAGCTCTGACTTAGGGCTTTCAGAATATTTTTTTGTATTTTTCACTTAAAATAGTAGTAAACCTTTGCCAGTTAATGGTCACTTAGGTTGATGGAAATTCTACCTCAGAAAAGGGTTCAAGAACAGCTTATAGATCTCAAACCTCAAGTTTTCTACTCTGTCTTACAACAAAGTGTTGGGGTAGAGTGGCTACTGCCTGTTCCAGTCCACCACCTAGAATGGCCATTTTATCTTGTCTAGACATAGGACCATACCTAGCGTTCAGATGACTTCCAGGAAATTGGCAAGTGGCTATAATGGGATCTAAACATAGCAATCCTCTTGTCTGAGATAATTTGAAGGTAACTGCATAATATTAATAGTGGATATCTTTTTCTTTAGGCAGGATTTCAAATAGCCTTGAATGCCAGTGGAAGGCTGAAATATTCTTCCAATTAGCATTATGAAAAAATGATATTATTTCTTTTCTAAGCCAATATTAGATATATTTTTTCTGATGTGGACTAATTTTGACCTTTATTGACTATAGCTCAGTGAGCAGGGATGGCACAATCAATAGCAGAGAGAATCCTGGCTAATTGTGCTTTTTTTTCTTGTCTAGAAAGTGGACATAATAGCCAGGGTATGTAGAACTAATACTAGAGTTGTTTTTATTCAAATATCTGTTGATTTCTGAAGTCAGTGAAAGTCTCTTTCAGACATGCTGTAGTTAGAATAAAATATTTGTGGAGAAAGGGGAAAACACTTTGTACTTCTTCCAAGAATTATAATCTCAAATAATAAATATTGATGTGACCACGACCCAAAAATATTTATCGAACCCTGACTCAGATCTGCTCTTTCCTTCCTGGACAGGATTCCTGTTCTTATTCTAGTGATTAAGATTTGTGCTGGGTCTACTAAACCGTGACTGCAAAAATCCAGATAACCATTAGAGGGCATCAAAGAGATGCAAAAAACTTGCTATCTTTACTGCCATATAAAGGTCATCTGGATCTTTGCATCCCAGACGTGGTAGCCCTAAATCTGTGGAAATTATACTCTCATTAAATGTTCCTTTTTTATTTATTTATTTTGATTTATATGCCGCCCTTCTCCAGAGACTTAGGGCGGCTTACAATGAGCTAAGCAATAGCCTTCATACTTTTGTATATTTATACAAAGTCAGCTTATTGTCCCCACAAACCGGGTCCTCATTTTACCTACCTTAGAAAGGATGGAAGGCTGAGTCAACCTTGAGCCTGGTGAGAATTGAACTCGCAGTAATTGCATGCAGCTGGAAGCTAAATATTACTTTTAACACTAGCATTAGTCTTCTGCGCCACTCAGGCTCCTTTTTAGAGCATTGTATTTGAAATTTGGAGAAATTAAGACTTGTTGGAGTTGGTTTTCTTCTGTTAAACTTTTCAAATAACCATTACTAAGAACTGGCAACAGGATGTTATGAAGAGTTCCACAGTACAATAAATCATGGCTTGTGTATTCATAATTTATTAAATCCAAATTGGCAGATTATATACAACACACTAAGCTTGTGATGGTGAATTTATGGCACACGTGCTAGAGGTACACACAGAGCCCTCTCTGTGGGCACTTGCGCTGTCGCAAGCTGCTATTCTGGTTTCCAGAACACGTATGTGCACTGGCCAGCTGGTCTTTGTGCGTGCCGGAGCTCCAGAAAGTCTTCGGGTTTCCGGCGCTCCACACGCACGTTCTGGTTTGGGCACTCGGTGCCAAAAAGGTTTGCCATCACTACACTAAGCCATAAGAAAACTACATTATGGGTTGGTGCTCATACTGTTTTTAAGTCCTTAATAGCAATAGCACTTAGACTTATATACTGCTTCACAGTGCTTTTACAGCCCTCTCTAAGCAGTTTACAAAGTCAGCATATTGCCCCCAACATTCTGGGTCCTCATTTTACCCACCTTGGAAGGATGGAAGGCTGAGTCAACCTTGAGCCTGGTGAGATTTGATCTGCCAAATTACAGGCAGCCGACAGCCAACAGAAGTAGCCTGAAGTACTGCATTCTAACTACTGCACTACCACCACTCTTACCATAGCTCTTAATGACAATGTTTAGTTAATACTGAATGAGGTTATACCAACTAATGGCATAGGGCAATTTATGATAGTTAAGGATATTATAATTCCAGTGCCTCATTGTGATCTTATAACATCTTTTAAAAGGTTGAATATACACTGATTTAAATAAAAAAGAACTTTCCTGGGTCTAGACTTAGTAACCCAGTGTTCCAGTGATTTTCCGGTTGACAGAATAAGCACTGCTTATAAGAATAAGCGCTGCTGTAAGATTTTCTCTTTTCAGGTCTTGCTCATGTACTATTGACAAAAGACAAAATGTTTTTAACTCTGCCTTCTTCATAGTGGAAATTATATTTAATTTTTGGCTTTCTAGTTGCTATTAATATCACAGGGCTGGGTGATGAAAGAAAATGATACTATTTTCTTGTACATGAATCCTTGTCATTCTAAACTTTGTACACGAATAGTTTGACAACATGACACATTTCTAGTTTACATGGCTGAAATTTTGTGATACTTAAATCTTGCATGAATCTGTGTTGTGATATTTCACAGATTCTGGCCCTTTGTAATGTATCTTTTAGAAAATTATTCAAAATATTATCTTCTTTGTGAAGATATTTTGTGGAATGATGGTTGCACATTAAACATTTGTTGATTCCTGCTGCATTTTTGCTAATGACAGATCTCCTACACCTTTTATAAAATGTAGAATGTGATGATATAGACTGTTCTGTTTACTTCTGCATGTCCTTAAATGTGTACTATAGAATTCATTCTCTGTTCACATCTATTTACCTATCCTCTCCTGATCTTTTGTGCTGTTCCAAAGCGGGATATTTTTGGTATAGAAGTGCAGGACAATGTATAATGCATTATATGTTACTGAATATCCTTCAGCCCTTCCTTTTCCTTCCTTTCAATCTACCTTCCAGGTTCTATAGCAGAAAATGGAGTGAGCTCCTCTAGTGCCACAGACAAGTCTCAAAAACAGTCAAAGTCTATGAACTTCCAGAATGTTGCTACTAGCTCTGTTGATGAAGGCTTTGCTGCTGGGGAGTCTTTGAAACAAGAATGTGACTCTCTAGCCAACCAGATAGCCAGCAGCACCACGTCTAAATTGTCATCAGCTTCCCCTTCAGTCAGCCAGACCTTCCGATGGCCTAACCAGCCAGCGAAAAATTGCAAGACACTGCACATATGCTTACCCCGAATTGTGATCTTGTCAAAAGCTGCCTATTGCCTCCTTGGTTCACAGAAAAGTGGGCAGACACCTTTTTCTTCTGCTTTGTTACCTCATGCCGATGTGTCTTGGGTGAGCTCACTAAGGCCTTTGCTTCACAAGGATATGACCAGTGAAGAGCAGTCTCTTTACTACCGACAGTGGACTGCTGCACGGCAACACCATGCAGACTACAGCAACCATGGTGAAACCACTAGCAGCAGGAGTTTTCATCCACGACGGCTACTTCTTACAGGGCCACCTCAGGTAAATGGACATTATGGGGCAGAACAGACTTCTCCAGCCTGACTTCTTCAGGCTGAATGATGAGTTGGGAAGACGTGCCTGAGATTTCCCATCTTTAAGTTATGTTGGCTAGGAATTCTGGAAGTAGAAATTCGTAAAACATCTAAGCAGGTTAAGGAAGGTGCTGTTACAAAATAAGAAAGAATAAAATGTTTAGTAATTCACATTTATTAATGATAAAATACACTTTGGGAAATATAATTTATAAGCAACTATGGCTATTTGGAGCATGTACATTCTCTGGAATCTTTTATTCCAGGGTGTAGCATTAAATGCTTCTATTATAGTGTAAATCACTACATCCTTGGAGTGAAATTTATGATTGTTTTGATGTCAGTTGGGCCCAAATCAATGACCTTCCACAGACATTTGCACACTATATTGGATCTTTTTCTCTCTCAACCTGTGTGTAATCAAGCCATGAAATCTATGCTTCAGAGCAGATGTGGTTGCATCTTCACTGGATTCAGAGCAGAGCTGGTACCAGGTTACTTAACTCTGTGTGTTTCTTAACTGAATTTTGCATGCTTCTGCATGTTTGTAAGAATGAGCAACAAATTAGTGCATGCTGCTTGTTTCTCTGACTATGTCCTTCCTTTATGGACATTAATAAAAAATAATTAGGAAGGGATAAAGTTTAATGCTATCTAAACCAGAGTTCTAGTTAATTGTTCCTGAAAAATCTAGAATTACAATTATAAATTAGGACAATTCCAAATTACTTGGAGGTAATAATCAGGAAACAAGTATTCTGGTGTCTGGTTTTAGATGCTATAACAGTGACGGTGAACCTTTTTGGCACCGAGTGCCAAAAAGGGAGCGTGCGCATGTGCGCGAGTGGCACTGAGTGCCAAAAAGGGAGCAGCACGTGCGCACTCATCAGGACCACAACCAGGAAGAGGAGCTGCCTAGGGGGCATACACACGCCAGATAAGGTACTTCCAGTTTCTGGCACGTGCATGCACGCCGGCCAGCAAGTCTTTCGGTTACTGCCGCACATGCGCATGGGCTGATCAGCTGGCTGGTGTGCATGCTCATGCCAGAAAATGGAAGATCAGCTCTTCCGATTTCCGGCACTGCTGCACGCACAAAGGTCAGCTGATCATCGCGTGTGCATGTATGCACATCACTATAACAGTGATGGCTAACCTTTTTGCCATTGCGTGCCAAAAGCGGGGGGGGGACGAGGGAGCGGGAGAGGACACACGCACATGTGCCCACATCCATAATTCTATGCGCCCCCCCCAATGCTCCCCCTGCTTTTGGCATGTGATGGCACGGTGGGCCCAGTAGGCCCATTTTTCGCTCTCCCCAGGCTCCAGAGCCTTTCTAGGAGCCTGGGGAGGGCAAAAACAGCCTTCTCTACCCTTCCTCGAGGCCCTCCGGAGGCCGGAAACAGTTTGAGTTACTTGTGGAAAGAGGCACTAATAAACAGCAAGTCTCAGTTTATCAATATGTGCAAATATGGCCAATTAATTTCACAGTATTTCTTCCTATTGAGTATGAGCTACCGCAGAAGTGCAGTTTCAAATAGATTTCTGATACTTAGTGTAAGTAGAAACGGTAGTAATTATTACCATATGAGAAAAGAAAGCTCAAGAGTGTATGATTAGTTGGGTGCCGAGTTGGACTGGACTGTTGGTCATTGCAAGGAAAAATGTTCACCTTCTTGGTAAATCTCTGGGATCCGTTTGATCCCATGTTTCCACCTTGGCTATTGTTTTGCCCTTCTTCTACGTCTCAGTCTTGCCTTCATAATTGAGGGATTTTTTTCCTGATTCATAATCATATCAAATGCCCAAAATCCCACAATCAAATACTATAGGACATATTTTCAGCTTTTACAGCTGAGTAATAATTTTTAAAAGAATCTTTTCGTCCTTGCATATTCATGCTTTTTGATGACATACATCTATTTCCTGCAGGCAAGGGGAAATCCGTAGTCAGGGATACAAAATATTATTTTCTTTATATCAGAACATGGTGGAGATTGGGGTCTATGTAATATTTGTAATAAATTTTGTACACAAAAATATAAGTGGAGCTTCTTGCAAACAAATATAAAGCAGGAAACAGTTGATCCTCCAAACATTATCCACTGAAATAATTTCAGCCCTCACTTAAGACTTTAAGAAGCCACTTTCATTTTATAAATCAAGGTTTAAAGGTATCCCCCATCCAGTCGTGACTGACTCAAGGGGTCAGTGCTGATCTCTGATTCTTAGCCAAGGAAGCCTGCATTGTCCGAGAGACGCTTCCATCATCATGTGGGTAGCGTGAAAATACAGAATGCAATAACCTTCCCACTGAAGCAGTACTTAATTATCTACTCGCATTTGTATGCTATTGAACTTAGTTGACAGGAGCTGGGGCATGTAATGGGAGCTTACCCCATTGTGTCTCGTGTCTCGTATCTGGGCTATCAGCTTTTCAGCTGACAAACAATGTCTTAACCGTGAGCCATCGTGCCACCCACTATAAAGAGAGTATCGCAGAGTATTAGTTAGTATTAATTTCCAAGGTTGATGACATCTCTGAGATGATTAGTAATACCTTTCCAGCAATTCAAAATGAATGGATTGTTTTGTTAAGGTCCCTGATCATTCAGTGATTTTCTTTTCACAGTGATCAAGTCTATTAAACAAATGATAATAAATTCTAATCACGTCAGTACACAGATAGCATTTGCAAGTTTTAACATTTTTGGTGCCTTATCTGAAAGCTTGGCGTTCATAGAGGTATAGGAAAAATTACAATGTGTAGTAATTCACAATTACTATAACAACTTAGTTCATGTTAGACTTGTACTATTGTCATGTTCCTCCCACAGGTTTTAGTGAAAAGAGGGTTTTTTTAAATAAGTGATGAACTTTACATGAAGCATATGATTTGAAAACCCCTCTGTTCTTTTAAAAATGGATAAAAACCTGCTTTAAATAAATAATAATTTCCAGCAACTGATAGCATATTTATATGAATGAATTAGTCCTGTATTGATTAAAATATTTGATATTGAATAGTGAGGAAAAATAGAATGGATAAATGAAATAATGTTATTGAGCATTTTATTTCCACTAAGAGAAGAAGAGCTGATTGATTATGTATGAAGTTGATTTAAATAATATTAATATTATATAATAATATTTGAATCAAATAATTCATGTGAAGGTTTTGTAATCTAAATCTTTGTTTTGTTAAATAAGTCCAAATGTAAGCATGTAATTTTCTTACCTGCAACAAATCACTGAATCTTCAGTAAATTACAGCAATGAAACTTTGGGCAAGCAAGCATATTAATTAAAGAAGATTTCTGTGAAGAATGATTTAATTTTATAAGCTGCTCATGAATTATTGACATCTCAGAGCTTTATCTAAAAGAACTTTGAGGCATAACAATTGCTTTTGAAAAATTCATTGTGCAACAAGATAGGTAAATTTTTATTTAAAAAATTAATGTTCTGAAACCCCACTTAATAAATACTTGGTGCTCTAAAGTGTATTGCCATGCATACATTTTGTTTGTCACAGCTTGAACGAACAATGATTCTTTTTTGAAATGATTGACGCAGGAGATCCCAGAACAAAATGAATACACTTTTCTGATGGGATTATTTTCAGAAGCTGTTTTTTATCATTATTATTTAGGTTGGGAAAACTGGCTCTTATTTGCAGTTCCTACGAATTCTCTTTCGAATGCTGATCAGATTGCTGGAGGTAGACGTGTATGATGAGGAAGATATTAATATCAGTGAGTACTAAGAGCCTCTGTTCTAATTTCTGAAGACAGTTCTCTTTAATGTGTGTGAAGCTTACAGAGTACTCTAAAAAGAGAAAATCAACTCTTGTAATACAAACTTGGCCTTATGTTAGCACAAAAAAGTAGAGGGAGTAATGACAAATCAAAAGTAGACATATCAAATTATTCTTGACCAACGTTCTCCCTGATACTTTCCCTGATGATAAAATATTATTCTTAGAAACATTTATCTAATTTCTCTAAAATACTTTGTAGTTTTTATATACTTACTGGTAACATTGTAATTGTAATATTTACTGAAAATATTGTAATCTGTATGAGGAATTTAGATAACACAAAACTATGATTTGAGTATTAACTATGATTATTCATATTTTGTTTTAGATCATGTGGAAGAAAATGAAATTGCCCAGGCTGGCAGTGATCAGTGGCCTGACGCTGAAAGTGTCAGGAAAATGAATTTTGATCTCAGTGTGCATGATCCCAAATATGTTCTTATGAGTCCAGTCTACACAGAGCAACTGCAAAAAATAAAGCAGGGTGAGGGAACACTAAATTATAGTTTCTTCTTCCTATCTAGTTTTTCAGAAATTTTATTGGAGTGTTTTAACAAATAATTTTTAGGATTTGTTAAATTGGCTGTTTTCCTTTCATTGCCTTTGTCCACAGAACCCAACAGAGAAACCAAAGTTGAAGAATCCAGAAAGCGTAATACTGTTTCTATGATGCTGACGAAGTACGCAGCTTACAATACTTTCCACCACTGTGAACAGTGCCATCAATATATGGACACAAATCCTTCAGCTCCGGTATGCAATGCTTCCATCTAGCAGGCATTATTTTTTCCACCAGGGTCCCATTGAGAAAAAAAACCTCTAAGAGTGATGCTTTTATGAGAACAGAATGGAATAGTGGTTAAAGTATTGAAAACGTTTTACAATTTATAAGGGATTTCTCTTCCCTTTTGAAAAAAGCTATTATACGTTAAATACTACAGATGCTTTGATGGAAAAGGTTCTTGAAAAAACGCAGGAATATGAACACAGCACTACTGATGACTCATTAATGCAGTTGTGTCATTTTCTGGGATTGTACAGATATCTGTGGTATCCATGTGATTCTGGAAACATTTATCTATATTGCAGATAAATGCTATTTTCATATCCCTGTGTGTTGTGAAACATCTCTTCTGAAAGCATTGCCTAGCTTTAGCCAAAATTTCCTAGTATGTGATTATGGGCAAAGTTTTACTAGCAATATGAAAACATTCTTATTTATTTATTTATTTTTATTTATTTTATTATAGGCTTATATGCTGCCCTATCTCCAATGGACTCAGGACGGCTCACAACAATAAAAACCACAATAATCCATTATGCAAAGTTAAAATGCCTAATTAAATCAGATACAATTAAAAACCCATAAAAAACCCCCATCAGTCCAGGCTGGGGGACTCGAATAACCAAGTTTTTAATTTGCAGCGAAAGGTGCGAAGGTCGGGCCAGTCGAAGCCCCAAGGGGAGTTGATTCTAGAGGGTGGGCACGCCCACAGAGAAGGCTCTACCCCTGGGGGCCGCCAGCCAACATTGTCTCGCCGACGGCACCCTGAGCAGGCCCTCCCTATGGGCGCAAACCAGGCGATGGGATGTTGTTGCTGGCTGCAGGTGGTCTGCCAAATATCCTGGGCCTAAGCCATGTAGCGCTTTATAGGTCATCACCAGCACCTTGAATCTCACCCGGAGGGCAACTGGCAACCAATGCAGGTCGTGCAGGAGGGGTGTTACATGGGAGTATCGGGATTCTCCCATCACAACCCGCGCAGCCGCATTTTGCACCAGCTGAAGCCTCCGAGTTGTCCTCAAGGGCAGCCCCATGTAGAGAGCGTTACAGTAGTCAATATGGGAGATGACTAGTGCATGAGTAACTGTGTGTAGGGTATCCCGGTCCAAGCAGGGGTGCAACCGGCGCACCAGACGGATCTGGGCGTATGCCCCCTGGTCACGGTCGTTATATGATCGTCTAAACTCCAGGAGGACACCCAAGTTGCGTGCCCTGTCTATAGGGGGTAAAACTTCACCTCCTATAGCCAGCGATGGACCAAGATGCCAGTACCCACAGCCAATCCTATGGACCGAGATGCCGGTACCCACAGCCACTCGGTCTTGGCCGGGTTGAGTCAAAGTCTGTTCCTTCCCATCCAGATCCGTACTGCTTCCAGGCACCGGGCCATCACGTCAAGGGCATCACTGGGCTGGTTTGGGGTGGATATAAAGAGCTGAGTGTCATCACTCAGGTATTGATGGTACCTCACCCTGAAACCACGGATGATCTCTCCCAGGGGTTTCATATAGATGTTGAACAGAAGGGGCGAGAGAACCGACCCCTGGGGCACCCCACAAGTGAGGAGCCTCCAGGTCGATCTCTGCTCCCCTGCCAACATGCTTGCGTTCGACCCAAGAGGTAGGAGGAGAACCACCATAAAACGGTACCTCCCACTCCCAACCCCTCAAGGCGACGCAGCAAGATACCATGATTGACAGAATCAAAAGCCGTCGAAAGATCTAATAGGACCAGAACAGAGGAATAACCTCTGTCCCGAGCCCTCCAGAGATCATCCACCAGCACGACCAATGCCGTCTTCGTGCAGTACCAGGGCCTGAAACCCGATTGATACGGGTCGAGGTAATTTGCTTCATCCAGGGCCAGCGGGAGCTGATGCACCACTACACTCTCAACAACCTTCGCTAGAAAGCGGAGGTTGGAGACCAGACGAAAATGACTCAAAACAGCTGGATCCAAGGCTGGCTTCTTGAGGAGTGGCCTCACCACCGCTTCCTTCAAGGCGGTCGGAAAGCTACCCTCCCTCAAGGAAGCCGTTATCACCGCCTGGATCCAGCCACGTGTCCCCTCCCAAGCTGAATAAACCAGCCAGGAGGGGCACGGGGCCGCACTCAGCTTCCCCATGATCCTGTCCACTTCCTCAGGGGTAACAGAATCAATTTATCCTAAATTGTGATACAAAATGAAGATGAATCAAACAGCAGAATATTTTCGTAAGAGTAATCCAGATAGGTTGCTCACATATCTTCTGTTCAACATTTATGTGAAGCCTCTGGGCGAGATCATCCGTGGCTTTGGGGTGGAATTCCATCAGTACACTGATGATACTCAGCTGTACATCTCCACCCCGGGCCATCCCGATGCCCTTGAAGTGATGTCCCGGTGCCTGGAGTCCGTGCAGATCTGGATGGGGAGTAACAGGCTTCGACTCAACCCCTCCAAGACCGAGTGGCTGTGGCTTCCGGCATCCCGATATAGCCAGCTGGTGCCATCGCTGGCTATTGGGGGTGAGTTACTGGCCCCCACGGAGAGGGCCCGCAACTTGGGTGTCCTCCTGGATGCACGGCTGTCTTTAGAAGAGCATATGACGGCCGTGGCCAGGGGGGCTTTTCATCAGGTTCACCTGATTCGCCAGTTGCGTCCCTTTCTGGATCGGGACTCCTTACTCACAGTCACTCAGGCACTCGTCACTTCCCGCCTGGACTACTGCAATGCTTTCTACATGGGGCTCCCCTTGAGGTGCACCTGGAGGCTCCAGTTGATGCAGAATGCGGCCGCGCGGGGGATTATGGGAGCGAGGGGGTGCTCCCATGTGACACTTCTCCTGCGTGAGCTGCATTGGCTCCCGGTGGACTTCCGGGTGCACTTCAAGGTGTTAGTTACCACCTTTAAAGCGCTCCATGGTATCGGACCTGTGTATTTGCGGGACCGCCTTCTGCCGCCAATAGCCTCCCACCGGCCAGTACGCTCCCACAGAGAGGGACTCCTCAGGGTGCCATCAGCCAGGCAGTGTTGGCTGGCGACCCCCAGGGGGAGGGCCTTCTCTGTGGCAGCACCTGCCCTCTGGAACAATTTGCTCCCGGAAATACAGAGGATACCAGATTTCCGGGCTTTTCGCCATGCCCTAAACTCTTTTCTTTTCCAACAAGCCTGGCTGGCGTAACCCACCCACCCCACCCACCCCCCAGATTTTTAATTGTCTAATGGGTCTTAGTTGTGAGGTTTTTTAAATTTTCGGCCAAAGTTTATAATTCTTTTAAATTTTTAAATTTTGTATTGGAATGTTTTTTATTTCTGGCTGTGCACTGCCCTGAGTCCAGTAGGAGAAGGGCGGTATATAAATTTAAATAAAATAAAAAATAAAAATAAATATATAACATTTGATTATATAGCCTCACAAATGAAAGTTGGTTAATATTGCCAGTTTAGTCTTTAGTCTGTTACAATATCTTTTTCTCCCTTGTATGCAGATGTCTGATTCTACCCTACATGCCTTTACATTCTCATCCTCAATGTTAGGAGAAGAGATTCAGCTACATTTTATCATTCCCAAATCCAAAGAAAACTATTTTGTCTTCAGCAAACAGGGCAGACATTTGGAAAGCATGCGTCTTCCTCTTGTGTCTGATAAGGTTAGTGAAATGTGTTTTGACTGAGATGGTAAGTTATATAGATACATGCAAGTATTGATTTCAGTAAGGATTGATTTCCTTATTGATAGGCCCCAGTTTGTGTGAGTTGGAAGAAAAGTTTCCAACTCCATCTCCTTGAGTACAGGTCCACCACAGAGCTGTGTCTTGAGTCCACCACCGTTCACCTTGGGACTGCTGTGCCAAATCTGCTATGAATCATATTGTGAAGTATGTGGATGACACGGCAGTGGTGGGTCTTATCTGGGATGACAATGAAGATGCTTATAGGGAAGAAGTGAAGGCTCTGGTGGACTGGTGCAATAAAAGTAACCTGGTTCTAAATGTTAATAAAACAAAGGTGATTATTGTAGATTTTAGAAAGGATGCTGATGTAGAGGTGGTCAACAGTATTAAGTACCTGAGGGTGCAGATAACTAACAATCTTGGTGTCTCCACACATCATCCTTAGTGAAGTGTGCAAAGCAGCGTCTGCATTTCCTGCATCAGATGAGCACATCTTTCTCCTTCTCTCCTGGCCACTTTTTTCAGAGGCACGATTGAGAGTGTTAACAAACTGCATCACTGTTTGGTTTGGTGGCAGCAGTGCCTCAGATAGAAGATCCATACAGAGAGTGGTAAGGACAGCCGAGAAGATTATAGGAAGTTCGCTTCGTGTTGTTTAGGAATTCTGCTTATAAACGCTATGTGCTTAGAGCCCAAAGCATTGTTAGAGACCCCACACACCAACTTTATGGTCTGTTTCTGTTGCTCCCCTCTGGAAGGATTTTCCTAGCAGGACTACCAGATTCTGTAACAGCTTTGTTCCCTGTGGCATCCGTCTGGTAAATTCGCAATATTTGTTTCTCTCACCATGTCCATGTATACATGCGAACTAGACTGCGTTGTTTCTTTGTGTCATATAATACATGTGGGTTTGTGGGTATATGCATATTTGTTTGTTTGTTTGTTTTCTCATGTTTATGTAGTGTACATTGCAGGTGGTGACCCTTTGAGAGCTGTATGCAATGGAATTTTATTTTAATGTATGCCGATTAGTGTACATTTAAAGTGACAATGAAATTATTCTAAGTCTAAGTTCTAAGTCTATATATCTAAAAGGTTGATACTCAGTTCCAGAGTCTGAACTAGGTCTCTTTTTCATTACCTTCAATTAACTCATGGAGCTTTTATTTTCCAGCCATAGAAGCAGCATCTTGTTGTTCAGGGTTGAGGTTCATGTGTGTGTCCGTATCCATGTATAAATGAAAAGCCAAAGATGTATAGGGGCTAAAAACTGCTGCGCAAGATTGTGGATTTCTTTCACTACTTTCAATGGGAAACCAGCAAGCATTGAGAATAGTTGCTGGGAGACAAGCAGGAACTATAAAGCTCCCTTCCCCAACTAGTAGAGAAGTACAAAGATGACCTTGAGGAAGACACGCAGCAGCCATTCGGAAAACATAAATTTACCCCAGAAAAACAGGAAGGGTGAGAAAGACGCTCAAGAAGCCTCATCTCTATTTAGTATAAGAGGCTAGGAAAGAGAAATGCTGTTAAGCTTTCCATTTTCTGATAGTATAATCTATATCAAGAAAGTAGAGTTCTGGTATTCATTGTGACATTTGTTTCCTGACCTAACTTGAAGGAAGGAATGACAGTATTAGAGATCATTGTTAAAATTTCTGCTTTCTGAAAATTCTGCCCACCCACTCATAATCTAGATAGAGGATCACAACCGTTACCGGTGAGATTTTACGATTTGGTAAGATTACATTTAGGGTGCACTGTCAGGGTTTTCTGGATTCAAATTACTGATACACTAGTAGGTATTTTACATACGCAACTATCAGCTCTTCCTTTCCATCTCTCAGTTTTAGAAACTGATCTCAGCCTATCCAGGTAGTCTTTTAGAAATAAAGCCAACATATACAAACTCTATGTTATACAACTACGTAACAATTTAAAATTATTCTTTACAATATTTATGGGGAAAAGAGAGAAGGCAATGAAAATTAAGTAAATAGAAGAATGTTCTGATTGGCAGAATTCTCCCAGCATGATTTTTCCATATATCACATAGTCCTGAAAGTAAGCAACATTAAAATCATGGACAATGAACACGTATATGAAAAACATTCTATTTCCTTTGGCTTATCATCCTGCAGAATTTGAATACAGTAAAGAGTCCTATTTTTATACCTTCAAGTGGACGTCATGAACATGGTCTCTTGAATCTTTATCATGCTATGGAAGGCATCAGCCACCTCCATCTTCTTGTGGTCAAGGAATATGAAATGCCACTTTACCGCAAATATTGGCCCAACCATATCATGCTGGTTCTACCTGGCGTGTTCAACAATGCAGGAGTTGGTGAGTAGGACAAGAGTCTAGAATATGGGTATTTTCCTTTTGTTTGCAAGACAGAAAGAAGAGAAAAATTCATAATAAGGACATGTATAAAAAGATTTCAGTCTAGTTAGCAGTAAACTTTTAAATAATAATAATTTCCATTCTTTGTAGCATCTTTTTTATTAGTTTGATTTATATGCCGCCCTTCTCCGGAGACTCAGGGCGGCTTACAATGCATTAAGCAATAGCCTTCATACTTTTGTATATACCTGCTTAGTAGGGCTTTTTGCCCCCTCCCCACCCCCCGAGCGGTGTTCTATTTTATACAAAGTCAGCTTATTGCCCCCACAAACTGGGTTCTCATTTTACCTACCTCAAAAGGATGGAAGGCTGAGTCAACTTCAAGCCTGGTGAGAATTTAACTCACAGTAATTGCAGGCAGCTGGCAGCTAAGTGCTACTTTAACAGCAGTTTCGTCCCTGCGCCACCTATTTCTATTGTTAAATTCATGTACATTTTATTACTTTTTAAAAAAGATTTTTTTCTAAAAAAAATTATAGATGCACAATTAACAAAACAATCTTTAAACTTAAAAAACTTAAACAGTCCCTTTTAATAATTTAAACAATACAGCCAAAAGACGAACAGAGGTAGATGCAAGCATTTTGTATTGACTCATCAGTACCTACATTACAACAACACGGTTAAAATCAGCCCCACAGGAGGCATAGATTGACATAAAGCCATTTCTGCACACACAAGGCAGCTTGCCATTGGTTGCTTTCCTGCATATGTTATAGGCTTAATTAATGCTCTTGCTAGCGCTTATATTTTAATAGAATAGAATAGAATTCTTTATTGGCCAAGTGTGATTGGACACACAAGGAATTTGTCTTGGTGCATATGCTCTCCATGTACATAAAAGAAAAGACATATTGAATATACAGTATAATAACTCTATTATTGTAATGTAGGTACTGATGAGTCAATACAAAATGCTTGCATCTACCTCTGTTCGTCTTTTGGCTGTATTGTTTAAATTAAAAAAAACTTGAAAAAATAGAGAAACAAATAAAATAAAAATACAAACTAAGAAAAAAAGAAAGAAAAAACCCTACGTTGTATCTTAAAGTTGCTGAGGTTGAGAAATACTAATCTAGTTTTAATTTAGAATCTGTTCCTCTTTGGACTTTTCATGCATGCCCATTTTTGCCACTCAAAAATTTAGAAATACCAGTCTCCCTATTACCTTTTTTCAGGTGCTGCGAGATTCCTAATTAAAGAGCTTTCTTACCATAACCTGGAACTGGAAAGAAATCGTTTGGAGGAACTGGGAATTAAACGTCAGTGTGTTTGGCCATTTATTGTTGTAATGGATGATTCTTGTGTCTTATGGAACAGTCATGTTGTCCAAGAACAATCTAGGTAAGTTTCTCAAAGCTGATGTGGCACTAATGACTAAGCACAGAATCTTGGATCAGTCCTAATGTCGTATCCACTGGTTCAAGGCAAGAAAGGGCAAGTTTGCTGTGATGATGATACTTGATAACATGAAATAGATATTCCTTTAGGCATCTAAAATGGAATATTTTATGACACAGGATAGGATTAGTAAACTGGCACCTTTTCTTTATTAGGAAATGTTCATCATATAAATATTGCACCAAAGTAACTAAAATACTTGAAACACTGTTCAGTACCTTAACTGTATCTACTGTTTGACAGCTTTTTAAAAAATAAAGGGCAATATGCTAAGGATAATCTCAAGTGTATTCGGTAGTTTATCTTTCTGATTTTAAAGCCATTATTCAATATTATAATGCAGTTGTATGTGTCCATTAATGAATTTGATTTAATAGAATTGAAAATATGATTTGGAGACTGTTGCAAGCAATTTATTTTGTTTCCCTTTTCCAGGAAGTAGAGGGTGTAAGAGAATTTTGTTCTTCCAAAATGGAAAAGGTTGGAATGATGCATTGAGGACATGATAATTTTTTGCATGAGATATAATTTGTTGATGAGATATAAAACATTGATTATCTTATGGTGTTCCTTGTCTATTTTCTACATGCTGAAATCTGCAAGAGTCAAGACAATCACACAATCTGCTTGAAAACAATTGAGAGATATTGGGGAGTGAAAATGGTGCTATGTGGAAGTCTCCTAAGGCATCCAGTACTAGTATCTTCATAAAAATAGCCACTTCTTGATTAGCTTAAAAAACTGAATGACTGTAGAATGGCAGCTTAAGTCTGGTTCACAGTGATCCAAGGAGAATGCTGCATTTGTTGTACCATTTTCCATGTTTATTTCTTAAGCAGTTATCTTCATGTATGTGTTATGGATATCACTGTGTTTCAATCTACTCATGTTTTTTGGCTTTTTGCCTTTCAGTAGTAAGTGTATGGATCAAGGAGCAACCAGTAAAAATGTATCTCTAAAGAGTGTCCTACAGCACATTGAAGCCACACCCAAAATTGTCCATTATGCAATATTGGGCATTCAGAAATGGAACAGCAAATTGAATTCTAGAGCACCCAAAGTCCCCTTTTCCAGATGCCACATACATGATTTTATACTGCTCAACATAGACCTGACCCAAAATGTGCAATATGATCTGAACAGGTGGGTAAAAGTATGCAAGTCAAATATGGTGCTAGAGTGGATTTCTTCATATGTTTTCTTTCCTTGTCCTTGCTTGCCTACATTTGCTCTCCTGAAAAAGGTCAATGAGACAAGTTCCTACATGACATTTTTCTTTAATAGTTATTTGGAACATGGTAAAGTAGGAGGTTGATGTCTGCTGGAAAGAGGATTGGACAATGAAGGGCAGAAGGTTTGCCTCCGTTCCTCTTGAGCACTTTGTAGAGAACTCAGGTGCAAGAACATCTTATTTCATCCATGAGATTTTGATCAGCATTTTGTTTCATCAGGTTAAATGAATAGTAGTAAGGGGTGTGGGAGGGAGGAGGAGATAAAATAATTTTTCTGCCTGGTGCTAATTGATACCTTCCCTCTTTGGCAGCTTGGGACATTGGGACATTGTATGGGACAGAAATCAAGCATGGGAGAAAATTGTCTTGTAACCAAGCACTTTCTCCATGAATATTTTCATTTGTTTACTAATTTGGAACTTATTTACTATCCAAGGTTCAGTATTGGGACCAAGGAAATTCACTTGTCTTCCTATCTAGTAGGAAGAAGTAACTTTGGGTTAATTATTTTAAGTGTTTTATTTGGGAGGCGATGTAGGTGAAACCTCTAAGCAGGTGATTGTATCTTAATGTATAAATTATATGGAGCATTAACTGTAAAATATTTGTACATATACAGCCTGTTGTTGTGATTTTGTATTGTAGAATTCTAAGCTAGAAGTCCTAATTAGCTTCCTAAGCCTATGATTTCCAGCTAAGATTTCAGCTCTATGAAGTCTCAATGAGCGTATCTAATATTAAAGAGAAATTCTAGGAACTATAGTATCAATTTATTTGGAGAGCATCAGATTACATAACCATATGTAAAACTATGTTCATTTGCTTAGGTATTTCTGTGAAGATGTAGATTTTAATCTGAGAACAAACAGCAGTGGCTTGCTTATCTGTTGTTTTAACAACTTCAGTCTTATGAAAAAATATATCCAGGTTGGCAGTCAAAAAGATTTTGATATTAAACCGAAAATCATGGTGAGTAGAAAAAGATGCTTTTTGTATTCCCCTCTCCTCTCCCCACTTCCCTTTCCTTATGAAGTCATAAATATGGGGGAATGTTTCTGAGGGACAAATCATTGATCTGTCTAGGCCAGGAGTAGTGATCCTGTTCTGATCCAGTTCCCCAAACAGGACAAACCCTCTGAAGTTAATTCAAAGATTCCTTTAATTAGGCGTGCCGGCAGACCCGGCAAAAAGTTTCTTTCTCACCACAGGCTAACAAGTCTGTCCAGCTGGAAGATGAATAGTTGTCTGACACATCGATTCATCTCTGCCCCCTGCCTTTTATCCCAAGAGCTAGGGTGGGGCTTCGCTAGCAGTGGTGGCTCTTCCTTCCCAAGGATCAGCCCACAGAATTCCATTGCTCTCCTCTCCTTTGCCTTCTACGCATCTGTGTGTCAGGCACTGGACCAGCTGTTTCTCCTCTTCCTCATCAGCCACTTCCAGACCTGGGGGCTATTGACTCTCCACCTGAGAGCTGACAGATGGCCCAGACGCTGCCTCTCTCTCTCTCTTTCTGTCAGCTCCATTCCCTCTTTCCCCCTCGGAGCTCTCAGGTTGCCTTGATGCTGACCCTGACTCCCACACCTCCTCCTCCTCCTCCTCTGATTTGGCTGTTGGAAGGGCTGGCGGCCGACAGGCCACAACAGGTCCAAGTGATACATTCAGTGCTTGGCATTAGGGCATGGTAAGATCTGGTTGATCTGACTGATTTGCAGTTGATTGGCGAGTCATCAGGAGTCAGGTGACATTAAACTTAATGAATGTAATTATTATTGTTATTTATGGCTTCTGACAAAAGGAGTAACCTACCTTCCTTTTCCAGTCATTAAGATACATTACTAAAATAAGGAATCATACAAATCATGCCTAACCCTAGCCCTGAAGAATCTATTAGTGGATACTCTTGGTTCAACTCACAAACATTTGTTGTGGTAAAACTTTTTTAAAAAATTTGATTTATATGCTGCCTTTCTCCAGAGACTCAGATGGCTTACAATGCGTTAAGCAATAGCCTTCATACGTTTGTATATTTATACGAAGTCAGCTTATTGCCCCCACAATCTGGGTCCTCATTTTACCTACCTTAGAAAGGATAGAAGGCTGAGTCAACCTTGATCTTGGTGAGATTAGAACTTGCAGTAATTGCAGGCAGCTGAATGTTAATAACACTGCTTTAGTCTGCTGCGCCACCAGGCTCACTTCCCTAAGAAAGGAACTAGGTTTCCTCAACATTCTCCTTACATTTGTATCCACTTGATAGAATTCTAGAAAAACAAAAGAAAATCACTCCAGCAACCTAGAATCTGCACATTTCCAGAATAGGGGAATTGTATGGAGAGAGGAAGGAAATCAGGTTGGTGAGAGTTACCCAGAAGTTTTTACTTCCCCATCCCTACATAGCCATTGGCACCAACTTTCTTATGGGAAAGCCCAGGAAATGTGTTACTTTGCATTGTGTCCTATTCTAAGTCAACAACATGGATGTGCCTCAAGCATTGCCTTTGGTTTCAGTCCCACTTGACTTTTTATAGGTGTCATTTTATAGGTGTCTGTCTGTCTGTCTGTCTGTCTGTCTGTCTGTCTGTCTGTCTGTCTATCTATCTATCTATCTATCTATCTATCTATCTATCTATCTATCATATTTCTATGCCGCTCACTCTCCGAGGACTCTGGGCGGCTTACAACAATCGACAGTATACTAAATAGCATATTGCTCCCAACAATCTGGGTCCTCATTTTACCCACGTCAGAAGGATGGAAGGCTGAGTCAACCTTGAGCCGGTGAGATTTGATCTGCTGAACTAGCAGTCAGCTGAAGTAGCTGCAGTACAGCATTCTAACCACTGCGCCACCTCGGCAAATGACAAAGCAGCTGATTCATGTCCTGATCCTCTCACTGTTGGACAAACTTGTTCGCTGGATTATCTAGAACAGTGCAATTGGCACTAGATTCCACACCTACCACACCTAATGGGCTCTTCTGTAGATTTATAATCTCTTACTTGATTATTAGATGAAAAGGAGGAAAATAATTTCTTGTTCTGTTTGAATGAGTTTTATGATTTATAGTCTCTGGTCTCCTTCCATTTCAAACCATTGCTTTACTTATTCATTGGTTATATTTCTGTACTTACTGACTTCTCCATGTGATACAATCTTATTAGTCTTTTTCCATCCGTAGGCTTTACATATATCATGAAATATTTTAGCTTTGTACAGGAACCCTGTTTTGGCAACTGTGGCTCTGTGCTCTTGTCTTTTTCTACTCACATGGCCTTCAATTTCTTTCTCGATAATCATTCAGCTATTCAAATTGGCTAATCTTTGGATCCGTAAACAAGAAATCAAATATAAACATATTTGATAGATACTTTTACTTCTGCAGCTGCCAGATGTGCTGCTTGCTTCCTGACTGATTTCAATGAATGCTTCTAACAAGCTGTAGTGCAGTGCAAGAATCAGGCCTAGAATAAAGGCTGTTTTTAAAAATAATAATGAAAAATTCACAAAAAACCTTTGCAGTTGTAAAAGATTTTGAATTTGAAATAGTTTTGAGTTCAAAAGATTGCTGCAATCTATAGCTCTGATTATTTCAGAAGTGTTTCATGGTTAACAAGGCCTTTGATTTTGACACAAACGTGTTATGTTCATAGCTCAGTATGTTAGGCACGATTTACTGTAAATGTAAATGTTGAAATGTTTCAGTTATGAAATGTTTTGGACACTCCTACTAAAACTCTTCCTAAAGGGGATTGTTTGTTTGCTTATTTAGACTTGCCATCATTACACAGTCCCTGTATAAATATGAATGCTTGTTATAGGAATATTTTAATTCTTTCTTAGTGGTTTCCCTCCTACTTGTTTGTTTGTTTATTTCACAACTTTATTATTTTTACAAATAACTTAACATGGCAAACCTACCTAATATTCCTTCATCCTCTTATTTGCCTCATAACAACAACCTTGCAAGGCAGATTGAGGCTGAGAGAGAATGATTGGTTCAAAGTCACCCAGCTGGCTTTCATGCTGAAGGTGGAACTAGAATTTTTTTTAAAAAAATTTGATTTATATGCCGCCCTTCTCCGGAGACTCAGGGCGGCTTACAATGCACTGAGCAATAGCCTTCATACTTTTGTATATTTATAAAAGTCAGCTTATTGCCCCCACAAACTGGGTCCTCAATTTACCTACCTTAGAAAGGATGGAAGGCTGAGTCAACCTTGAGCCTTGGTGAGATTCGAACCTGCAATAATTGCAGGCAGCTGATGTTAATAACAGGGCTTTAGACCACTGTACTATCCAAGGCTCATGTTTTATAGCCTTCCAGTTTGTAGCCTGGTACCTTCACCATTAGGCCAAACTGGCTCTCGTCCTATATAGGAAGTGCTGGCTGTCCAGCATCACTGATGTGTGCTGTTATCGTTGCTTGGTAGCACTTCCAAATTTATTTATCGATCGGTCGGTCGATCATACACAACCACTACCACAAGAGAAGGTCCAGAGAGGGATAGTATGCCTGTTCAAGTTTAGCTCCATTTTTTCCCACTCTGTGCAACAGAGCATGAATGCTAGTTTAATTGAATGCTAGTTGTACCCTGAACTGCCTAAATATTCTCAGTATATTTCACATGGGTGTCTTGTTTTCCTATCTAGGTCTCAGAAAGTTTGACTCCACTAATACCCCTTCAGTATGTTTGTGCTCCAGACAGCGAGCATACCCTCTTGGCAGCTCCAGCTCAGTTCCTTTTAGAGAAGTTCCTTCAATATGCCACTTACAAGCTTTTCCCAAAGGCCATCTACAACTTTAAAAACCCTGTCTTAGCTGTGGATTGCTATTTGAATATTGGGCCTCAGGTATGTATCCAGAAACCTTGATTTTTACAACTCAGGAGAAATAAAGTCTTTCCTTTGAAAGGAATGAATGTGGCAAGGCAATTCCAATCTTGAGACTTTTATCTTTTATTGATCAAGCTAAAGCGCTGAAATTACTTTTTTTAATTGCTTTATCAATATTTTGGATGCTGAGAACCGTTTGCCAGGATATTTTACCTTTTTAAAATGTTTGGATAGACAATCTAATGCTCTTCGGCATATTGTAGATTCTTCCCATCTCTTTTCTTTTTTTTTTACTGTTTAAACAACTTTTGCCCTAATTTTCTTTAACTCACTTTGTCTATTTTGGAAACAGTTGTGATTTATTAAAAGGATAATCTACATTCTAAACATGAATGTTTTTGGAATTTACCACTGATTGTTAAAGCTAGTTTGATAAGATATTTATGTTCATGTTGAGATAAGAACATTTTAAGGAAAGAAGACTTAAACGTATGTATCTGTTCCCATTTCTGGTATAGGTAGCTCTTTGCTATGTAAGTTCACGGCCACATTCAGTTAATGTGAACTGCGAAGGGGTGTTTTTCAGTGGCCTTCTTCTCTACCTTTGTGACTCCTTCGTTGGACCAGACTTTCTTAAAAGGTTCAAATTCCTGAAAGGTAATGTGATTTCTGTATAGGTGAGAAAGAAAAATGGGTCTACCGGCCATCGCGTGCCAGGAGCGGGGGGGGGGGGGTTTACGCGCACATGCACGGGACGGGGCGCATAAAATTATGGGTGTGGGCACACACACGCGCGAACCTCCCCCAGCCCCCATCCTGGCACGCAATGGCAAAAAGGTTAGCCATCATTGGCCAAGGGGCTCTGTCCATCAACACAATCTTTTTCTGAAAACTGAATGGAATGCGACTACATGTGGTATGCTTCTGTATAGGAGAGGGGGTTGAGCAGTTCCCTGGAATTTTGCTAACAGTTTCATCCTTGTCTCATGACCCAAAGGAGACACTGCAGCCTGCCCTGAACTTTCCAATGTACATATACATACATACAACACATGACAGACTGGAAACACAGAGAGATACACGATACTTTGCTACATAGAAGAAAATGCAGATGTCTCCCATAGCCTCTGCTGTAAGGAGAGGGAAAGAATTCCAGAACTCCATTCCTTGCATTATTAATAAAGGTATAGGCTGTCAGTTTGCTCCATTTTTTTTCAGAGAATGATAAAAGGTGAGGTCAGACTTTTGATTCCATGTAGAAGATTGGTTGTACAGAGATTCTACCTTGCATTTTGTATTACTTTAGTATATTTTTAACATATTATACGTTGTTTTTATCCAGATTCCAAAAATAATAAAAAACTAACGCTATAGATGTAATAAAATCTGTGACATATTAATGCATCTGTATTTCTATGTTTTCTTAGGTAGGAAAATCAGGGAAGTACTTTGTATACTTTGATTTGAAATTTACATGATGATCTAAGTCATAATCTGAAGAAATTTATACCATCATATAGTACTTTACAGCACTCTCTGGACGATTTATGTTGGCATATTGCCCCCAACAATTTGGGTCCTCATTTTACCCATCTTGGAAGTATGGAAGGATGAGTCAACCTTGATCCGGTCAGGATCGAACTCTTGGTTGTGAGCAGAGTTAGCCTGCAATACTGCATTCTGGCCATTGCGCCACCAAGGCTCTTTTACTATTACTCTTTACTGTTACTTTTTAAAAATGTGCAATAATGTTTCCAAGCAATAGAGAGCAATGGCAGAAGATAAATGTTGTGGAAATAAAACTGTGGTATAAACTGTCTGTTATTTAATTTCATCTTTTAACTTTAGGTGCAACACTGTGTGTGATATGCCAAGACAGGAGCTCCTTGCGTCAAACCATTGTGCGATTAGAGCTAGAAGATGAGTGGCAGTTCCGTCTGAGAGATGAATTCCAAACTGCTAACAGCTCTGACGACAAGCCTCTCTATTTTCTAACTGGGCGCCATGTATAAGCTTGAGTCAACGGCACTGGATGCAGGAGGACCCAATGATCTGAATTATACCTTTTTCCTTATTTCAGTTAATGTACAATCACTGTGGAGCAAAGTGCAACCCAAGACTTGTGTTCAATCACTATTTTAAGGATTTCCCTGAATTCAGGCCCAGTTTTAGAAGTTCTTTCTCTCTTATTTTATGATTGAAAGAACATTGATCTCAAGTTAATTCCTTCTGGGTCACTGATTTAGAAGACGATATACCCACTGTGACTAAGATATGGAGAAATCTTTTCAAGGGGAGGGGGGATGAATTTACTTTCGGCCTCTGCCAGCTTGAGTTACATGAGATACATACAAGGCAAGAGGGCTTGTCTGAAGATGATGTACTGAGGAATGCTGTCCATTTCTCTTCATATCTGTACTTTTGGTACGGTCTAAACTCAGGGGTTTAAAACTACAAAACACATATTTGTGTTTGAAAGAATAATCTTTATTCACTTTCTGTGCAGTGTTAGGTGAAGGTTTGTAATTTTTTTTATGTATTGAAACTATTTTGGCAAAGTTTCCACAAAAGTTAAAACGTTTACTTCAAAAGCCTGAACAAATCAGTGAATGTACGGCAGGCCTTTATATAAAAATGCGGCTTGGGGGTAGCGTTATTGATTTAAATCCAGAGATCCTTTGTGAAGAGAGAATCTGTGTAGGTGACATTATTTTTTTTCCCCTTCGACACTATATATGGAACTGGATCCCAAAGGAGAGGCTGCGTACAAACCTGCTTTTTGCACTCAGATCATCACTGACCGTGGTTTGAAAAGTATCTCTGTTCAGCCAGCCTAAATAGATAGCTTTTGCATATTGTTTCCTCAGTGTATTTAAGCTTCACCAATGATTTCTGTCCTCAGTGTTATGGTATGTTGTTTTGAAATGGCTAAATAACCTCCTTGTTTCTTGCATAGCTGAAATTCCTGGAATTGTTTCTGCAGTGGATGCCTCACATGAGTGCTGGGGATAGAAAATGTTAGTTTTGTGCTTCATGAAGAGCATTTTGCTATTCTGTGATGAAGAGACTGAGCATAGAACAGGAAAAACAGGGCTTAGTACTTTATTATGTAATTAAATTATAAAAGTCCTTTAGGAATCACTTTCCATTGAATTGGGACCAGCAACAGACGCCATGCTTTCCAACGATCTAAAACACACCTGGAAAAGTGGGCCAGTCTATAGGGTTTGAAGCAGTTGAACACTGGCCCAGTGGGACTCATACAGCTCTGTTCCCCCTACTTGCCTGTGTGAGCAAATGGCCAAATGGAGGCACCGTAACAGGGCAGTAAGTCCTGTCTGGATCTGGCACCTTGGCACCATGCTTCTGCTCCAAAGCTTAAGTGATTTTAGATGGCACAGAATTAGGGAAATGGGAGGTAGGTCCAGAGCATCTCTTGCTACAATGCCTCTTGCACTGCTTGCACATGTCTGTACTTTGGTGGGGAATGGGAGAACTGGAGCTTTCCTGAGCTTAGCACAACTCCTTCATATGCAAATACCGTGTATGTGCTTGACTGGATCAAGCCCTGTACTTTTTATTTGTTTGAATTAGACAGAAAGAGATGTATTAAATTTTAAATAGGCATTAAATTGTGTAAAAGTGAGGTTCTTTGCACCAGCACTTTGTGCTGTGAAATATGCTGAGTTTTTAAATGAGTCTAGTACAATCAGGTCTTCATACTGCAGTTAACAATGCAGGTAGTTCTCGACTTACGACCACAATTGAGCCCAAAATTTCTGTTGTTGAGTTTTTCCCCATTTTATGACCTTCCTTGACTCCGATGTTAAGTGCATGACTGCAGTTGATAAGTTAGTAACACGGTTGTTAAGTGAATCTGGCTTCCCATTGACTTTGCTTGTCAGAAGGTTGCAAAAAGTGATCACATGACCCTGGGACACAGCCACGGTCATAAATATGAACAATTTGCCCAGCATCTGAACTTTGATCACATGATCGGGGGGGGGGCGGGCTGCAAAGGTGGTAATTGTGAAAAACTGTCATAAGGCACTTTTTCAGTGCCGTTGTAATGTTGAACAGTCACTAAACGAACTGTTGTAAGTCAAGGACTACCTATAGACAGAATTCTCCTTATTTCCTGCTTGTTAGTCAGTTTTCAATTTCTTTTATGTTATCCTTTACTGTAGTTCTTCCTTTGGACACAAATCTTACATTTCTTGCACAGATATTTAAAGTTGTGCAGCCTATTTCATAAGATGGTGAAAACAAATAGTAATTTGTTTGGGGCTGTTTAAATACAAGTGATGATACCTGCAACTCTCAATGAAGCACCTGCCCAAACTGCATTTAGAACAAAGTGTTAATCATGCAACTTTTTTTACCTTGTGAAAGAGCTGTTTACAAATAATGAAAAGCATAATATATTGAAGTTGAAAGGGAAGTAATGGTTTTCAAATCTATTGTTTTTATTGTACTTTTACATAAATGTAGCATATTTCAAATGAACAATTGTTTACTTTAGTATATTCTTTTTTTTTTGTACCCTTATAACATTTGCCTTATACTTTAATAAGTACCCTTACATTTTGGGAATAGAAATTTACATAAAAATTACAAGTAGGGGATGTCAGATAATCTAGGTTTCATTGTAGTTTTATGAGGCTGAACATAATTTGTAAATGTTTCCAAAGAGTTGCCATTTTATTGCAAATTTGCAGATTGAAAGCTTTTGAAATCTTCTTTATATTTTTGAAGTTTGCACTATGTTCTTAAAATTCCAGGTGCTTTGACCCTTGATAAAGAGGTATAAAAATAGAAGCTGAGAATTTACAGATAAAGGGTCTTTTCACACAATCGGGGTTTAGGGCCATATTTGAAGGAGAATGTAAGTGGTTACAATATCTGAGCAAACACTATGTTTTATACATAAGAAAATGTATTTCCTGAGTAGCAGGTTCTTACTGTATTTGATGCACCATATGGTTTTTACTACTGTTGAGTTGTAATCACAGCATGAAGTGTTTAACTCACATGCTATCCAAATTGTGAAGTTTTTGTTTAGAATTTACTAGTGCACTCCCTGTTAAACAAATTGTGCGGGAATATATTTTGTTTGTTTATCATTGACTGATGTATAAAAAGTCTATTCTCTCTTATTACTAAGCAATGTTTTGTGTGATTGTGTGGAAAGATCTTAAAATATATTTTCTAAATTGGACAAGAACAATTCATAGTTCAACATAGTTTCACGAAAGCAAAGACAGAAGAGTTTTGGTTAAATATTGTTTGAAACTTCTTCAGTAAATGTCTTCACAACCTCAATGTTAAGTTTTCTGTAATAGCGAAATAAATTCTGAATGTGATAAGTGGGACAGGAAATCAGAGCAAGATACCAAATGTTATGATGATATTATTTCATTTACAAGCCTTGTAGCAAGGTGATGATATGAATGTATTAAAAGGCCAGCATTATTTTACCGGTGAGCTTGTTAAATATAAATAATTGACAAGTCTCAGGTTATACTGAATATAATCTGTACTTTTTTTAAAAAAATGACTCAGATTCTATTTCTGTAATTTATAGTTGCTTTATGTGATCTCTAAAAAGGGAGAGTAAATGTTGCTCTCTTGGACTGCTTCACACTTGACCAGTTTCCTACTGAGATAAACTTTTAAGAAATAAAGTATGTGATCAACAGTGTGATAATGATGTAGATGCCACATTTGTTTGTCAACAATTCTTTGTTTATCTTGTTTCCTACATAGAGCTACTCACTCTATAGGAAGTTCCTCAGATTTGAAGCAGTCCTTGATGTAAAACTCTTTTAACCAAAACATGGTGAATTTAGCTTCACTAGTCAGTCTACCTCACATTTATTTTAACTGAAGTTGTCTGCAATTGTGTCTATAGTATGTTTATAATGTTCTTTCATTAAATTCAGTAATGTTATTACCTTTGAAGTGTTGGTCTTAATATAGTGCAGACTCTCTGTTGGTCCACATGAATGAAATACTTTTAAGGCTCTTTTTTCCACTATACAATCAATCTTTTAATTTTGTTTTGGTTTGCTTGTTCTTCTATTTTTTTTAAAGGTAAGTGGTGTACATTTTTTAGTTTAGAATTAGAATTTGAAAAATTAGAAATAATGTTTCACAATTATTTTGAGTACACTTTCAGAACAGAATAGCGTCTAAAATCAATGGTTTTTCAGCTTAGCATTTTTAAAATGTGTGGACTTCAACTCTCCCGCCATATGGGCTGGGGAATTCTGGGAATCAAAGTCCACAATCTTAGGGTTGCCATAGTTGAAAAATACTGGCATATATTATGCTGTTTAATTCACTTCAGATAAAAGGATACTAGGTTACTTTTTTGTCCATTTCAGAAGCCTAGGCATACTGTGAAGGTACAAATCCATATAAGCAGGAACCAGTATATGAATATTTCAATTTTCCTTTACACTGGCATATGTCCAATGTAAAAAAGTTGCAATTTTAGTATGTCCCCAAGATGCCCCTTTGCTGATGGAAAGAAAGGTATTACTTGGGATTAGATAGGACTAAATTGTCCTGTAGAGTTCATATTGGTGACATCAAGCCTTATCAAACATCGAAAAGAGTAGTGTGATTGTTGTCCACTCTGTGCATGGGGGAACTAACCTCTAATCCTGATTGTAATTTAATACTAACTAGTTAAAGGATGCAAGAGCCTTTACTGTAGTTCATTTAAATCCCTTATCTACTGCTACTGGAAAGCAAATATTTAATATTCCCATTGTTAATGATATATGTATAGACCAATATAATGGATCCTTTTATCGGGCACTTGATTCAATTCATATAATATGCTTATTAATCTAAATATAGACCAGGGCAGAGATCATATTATTTCTCCATTGTTGAACTAGCTAGATGCACTTCTGTTTTATTGCCAGATTCTACACCGTGGTTAATCAATTAATGCTTTCTATATTAGGTTTACACTATGTTGATTCCTCAGAATTTTTATTTTGACCAATTACTAATATAACAACTTAGTAATTACTTGAATAGCCAATACATAAACTAACAGTTAAACTTGTACTAGTTAATCATTAATCCAAGGTGACTGTAGATGCTTAGTATGTCAGGAAGCAATACTACAATATTCACAAGGAGTTTTATTATGCACAGAAAAAAGCAGCTGTTTGTTAAAAAGCTATTGCCTTTTTCAAGGCTCATATAGCACTTCATAATTACAAAGACAGCCATAGCAGCTCCTAAACCATACACACAAGCCTTGCAAAATATATGGCTGCTGTTACAGAAGAGACAAAAATTACCTTAAGATTCAGAAAGTGGTGGAGAAACTATTTTCTGAATGAAGGAAGACCAGAACAACTCATGAACTGATGACTCACATGGTCCAAACCTTACAGGCCTGCCTCAATAGAGACTTGTTTTATCTCCCCTTAGGAAATATGAATTATAAGTGTCACCAAGATTTAAGGCCTAGAACCAACCTTAAGAATAGCCAATGGGAGTTCTATCCCTCCATTTTAACTGCAATTCTGTAAAATGATGACAGACATACATAAAAAAAAGTTCAATAGAAGGAAAAATGTTAAGAAATTAATGGTTTACAGCATTTCTTTTGCAGGCTCTAAGAATGTTTCCAGATTTTAAGTTTTAGAAGGTAAGCTTATATTTTGGGCCTAGTATAACCTCAAATTAACAAGTTAATAAATAATTGATCTACGTTATTTGACAATATCTTCTCATGAAAAGGTGCTCGTATTGGCTCTGACTAAACATGAAGGTGGCCATTCTGCCTGTGACATGTTCAGGGTAGGAAACGGTTTACATACTACCCACCCAGTACTAAATCTTTATCTCACACACAACTATCCAGGAATGGGAGCACAAGCCTATTTTGTATATAGTGAACCTGAAGATGTACTAGCATCAAAATCCATTGTATTCCTGAAGAACAGACCATTTGGAGACATTTCTAGCAAACATTGGAAGTAGACTATTAAACTATATAAGGCACTGTTTTGAACTAATCAAGCTACTTGTAGATTGAAAACTTCCTTTGAAATATTAAGTTACATACTAATGATCACCAAAACGTAAACGCTGCAACTGTTAATCACCCAAAATCATTATTATACCAGACCAGTGTTTCAATCAACTTTTAATAGTCAATAATATCAAAGACATTGCTTAAATACATTTATCATTAGTAGATTATTTAAAAATTATCAAATGTTTTCTTTTTAAAATCTACATTATATACATGTCAAGAAAGGCCACAGTAGTTTTTCATTATATGTACCCTCTGAAATAAGAGGGGTTTAGGCTAAAGTACCAAGTGAAGTCCACAAAGTATATACCCAATTTGCTATTGTTAAAGTATAGTTGGAGGCATACTTTTCAAAAGAAGCTAGTATCTTTCTTTTTAAACTATTATTTCCATTCAACATATATAATGAGCCAATTATACACTTCGATTAGACCCTAGCTTTTATTAATCTTGAATACAGAATACTTTCGTACCTCTAAATGTCTATGGAAATTCTCAGTCGAAATTTCTACGGAGATTCTCAGATGCACACCTCTACCATATACAGACTGACTTT
The DNA here is from genome assembly GCA_012654045.1 of Ptyas mucosa. Taxonomy (NCBI): domain Eukaryota; kingdom Metazoa; phylum Chordata; class Lepidosauria; order Squamata; family Colubridae; genus Ptyas; species Ptyas mucosa. The sequence continues at coordinate 23,599,285 of WNWU01000003.1, forward strand.
CTCCTTGCCTTAGGTATACTATTACATTGTGAACTTCAAAATATACTTAAAAGGCGACCATAGTTCTTGCACTAATTGACAGTCCACTATGAACAAATTATTTGCTGCATGTAAACATGGCTAGTGTACTAGAGATAATACATATTTTTTTATAAAAATATCAAAATTATTCTACTTCTGTGCTATTTACAATTTTAATAAAATACAACCATCATCTTTTTGGTTGTTACTACTCCTGAGTTCACTGCTAATAAAAGTCCAAATCTGTTGGTCAACATCAAGCAACAGAGTTAATGATTTCTCATTACCTTTTATTATAAAGGTTACCACTTTGAGGCTGTTGTCCACTGAGAAAATTATATACCAAAAATTGACTAGTCCCAAAATACCGTGTTGCAAACAATTTTCCATCCGGAGTAGGGTCAGAAAAAGCAATTTCTTCTTTACTTAAATATGAGCCATATATAAAATTGTTTCTGATTAAAGACAAGATAAAAAAATCACTGTGACAAATTGGCAAAGAAACTTTTAAAAAATATATACTTTCCTACTGGGCAAATAATACCAATGACTCAAGGAGCTAACAAACATAAAATACTGCCCGAAATACAATGTATTATAATGCTTTTCAAACGCCATATTCAGATGTGACCTAATCTTGTCTTCCTCTTAAAATTATCACACCTCTGAAATAGTCACATCTGTTCTCATAATTAAAAGAGTTCCCAAATAAGAAGTAGTGAACAATTTAACAATTCTCACTTCTGATTGGTTAACTTCCAACTGATTAAATAGTATATGAGGTATTTTACTACTCTTAAGATAAAAGTAAAAGTTGAATACAGACTGTAGCCGATTATCTTAAGCCATAACAGTCAGGGGCAACAGCAGGGAGAATGTCAGAAAATTTAAAATGCCATGTGAGCAATCCCCTGTCCTTTTTTAATGTAATGTAGGTGCCTCTGTAAATCGTTCATACTAATGCAAAAGGCCCTTACCTCAAGCATTCTAACATCCTAGAAGCAATTTTCTTCCGTCGCATCATGCTGAACACCCAAATGCGACTAATGCCACAGATGGCCGGCTCAGGAGTTGTTGAGCAGCACCAGGCCTTTTGCCTTTCAAAAGTGAGCTTATCATTTTCTGAACTAATATCTGGAATCTTTTCTTCAATAACTCTATACCCCTTGGGAAACAATAATAATAACAACAGTTAGCATTCTTTATGATTGATCTTAATATTAACGTATTTGTAATAAATTCTTATTTTAAATATCTCCTTTCCAAATATATTTACATCCAATCATTTTTTGCTGAATAGCCCCACACAATGTGATCATTACAATATAAAAGGAATTTTATAGGAATGATTTATGTCAGCTGTCCAAGAAGGAAATACCAACTGACCAGCTAGTGCAGCTACAGTTCATTGGGTCATGTACTGAAGAGGACTACTTTCCTTGGAATAGTTCTATAGATACTACAGAAAAAAAATCTTCAATAGCCTTGTGATTTGAAACAAAAGAGATGGCTAGAATTATGGGAAAATCCACTTGCCACATGCACTTCCTTTTCCAACAGATGGTTGAGGAACTTTAGACATCCCCTCTCCCATATAAGAAACATCTTTCTCCGATGGATGAAAAAGTATGGCAGGAAAAATCAACACAAGGATTACAAGGCAGCAAAAACTTGCTTCTCTTTGCAGCCATCTTCAAATCATAATGAGAAGACATCTCTGATAGGTATATCAGGTGGTCACTACAATAACTGCTACCTTAAGAATTGGTATTTCTTTTTACATTCTATCTCCATCCACTTTTCCCACTTTTAAGTTATAAACAGAAATTTCCTCATTTTAATGATTAATTTTTCACAGGCAATATTCTCAGAGGTTCCAACATTTTAAATAAAAATATACAAACTTTTTAGAAAAATGTAACAAGTAAGACAATAGCTATCCACAGTTTACTCACCCACTGAATATGTTCTGCAATTAAGCAGCCAATTACTTTTTTATCATTAGAAATAAATAATAGAGTCTTAGTTCTGGAGCATGTTAGAGGAGCTTGTTGGAATCCCAGATCATTATCAACCATCTCTCTAATCTCATCAACCTGCCAAATAAATAACATAAAAAGCCTTAGAACCAATATATTCAAAATCATATTTTTTTTAAAAAGAACAAAACATGCACTCTAATGAGCACACATTCAAAAAGCATAAAAGTATTTTTGCGTAATTGTTCAAAACTCAATACATATAGGTACAGATTTAGAGTGTTTAGGTACGGAATTTAACCTATTTGGGGAAGGAAAATCTATTTAACCCATCTACCCAGACAAACACAGAAAATATGCATAACAGAAAAACAAAACTGCAATAGTGAAACAAAACTTTAGAATGTACAATGTACATTGAATGTAACAAAACTATAATTCAAATTATAATAAAGTGAGGTAAACAAGCTTAATACAATCATAGAGACACTAAGTTTGTTCTAGCCAAAATTTTCTGACATTCTGCTGATATAGTACACAATAAGTAAGCTGTCAATCTCTCTCACATTGCACAGTTTAAGACATATTGGTTTGTTTCTGCTACTAAATTTGTCATGTCATGCAAACAATTCCATTTAAATCCACTAGGGAAGATGGCTTATTTCCCCCTATGATCTTTCAACTGAAAATTAAATTCAAAGGTTCTACCGACACATCAATTTTGGTATTTCCTTGTCAAGCCAGTCTCACGTTAATACAATAAGAATAGCTGAACTAACCGAAGCATGGAAAGTCTTGTATGTATTTGGCAACTTCAGTGATGAGAAAATTTATTTGTAGATGTTTTATTATCACATTCTTAACAATAACAAACCACTGTAAAAAGCTTAGCAAAGCCTTTTCCTGTCCATTAAACAAAATAACAGTTCAAGACATTTCACTTACCTTTCTCAGTGCATACTTGGGATCATCAGGAAGGACCATTATAATCTTACCATCAGGATACTCAGACAAAATTCTCTCTTTTTTCCACCCCTAAAAAGGAAAAAAACAATGCTCAGCTAAACACAAAGCTTTTATACTATTAATGCAATGTTTACAATTATACTTTTAGCTCGTGTTAAATAATTCACACTTGCTTGGCAAACAAAAACCCTGACTTGATGGAGTTATATGTGTCCATAAATATAGCTTGTATAACTCAAAAGCTTCCACAGAAAGCTTCCATGAAAATATTTTACACTTTACAACTCTTTTAGGGCTGAGTGATACTTTGGACAAAAGTTGGTTCTAGATACATAGGCGTTCAAACATACAGTAGCACATGCCCTCCATATCTGTTACATAATCCTAGGAAAAGGCGGCTGCTTTCAAGAGTTGTAGAGAGGTGCCGATACAGCACTTTGTTGGATTCAAACATGAAGCATTGGGCATCCCCAGTCTTTTCCACCAGGATAATTGTAAAATTCATCCATTAAGAATTGGCAAGCATATTTTGTTCATTCAGCAACATCCCCCAAAATCAATCCAGAGCTTGCATGTGCAAGTAGGAGTCTGTATATATGTACACTATACAGCATTTCTTTAACACAGTTACCTCCACAAATATGTGTACATTTTGATAAGTGGCATGCAACAGACCTCCAGGAGGTTTTCAGTGAACTGAATGGCATGCAGTGGTTCAGTGGTTCAGAAGATGAAATATTTGTATCACTAATTATAACTAATAGTCACAAAAATGAGACTATAAACGAATAGCTACCTTCTAATGCCCTAAAAGGGAAAGTTGCTACGCTGTGTGTATCTGAAGTTAAACATACTCAAAAATGAGGTAATTAACTCTTCTTCAGATCCACACTGATGGTGATAAATGATCAGTACCTGCATGAAAAAACAAAACAAAGAGCCACTTAAGTCTATTAAGACTTAATTTTATCCATAAATTAGAGTTTATGTTGTTTGCAAAGGCTGCCTAAAGCGGTATTTAAAGGAAGCCTAAAGAAAAGTACCATAACTAGGCTAATAAATTCAAAAGTCTAACCTATATTCATTTTAAAAAGGGGAGAGAGAAAAAGAAAGCTCACTATACATACTGTTAAATGTATATAACTACATACTGTTGCATACTGTTATAACATTCACCCAAGAAAAGAGGCTGAAGTGATACTAACGATCTGTAGAAGAAGAGGCAGACCCTGGGGACAGTGTCAAAAGAGGAATTAGCTTAGAGCTTCTTTATGTAGTCACCAACAGATTAAATGCAACTCCTTTTGAATTCCATTGACCCTCATTTAATGCCAAGATAGTGCTAACTAGTTGTATAGGTTCTTGTGCATAGGCATGATTAGTAATAAATCAATTTAATTGGAACTTCACTTGTGGTCCTGATCTTTTGAGGCCAACACAATAATTCAAATAAAGATCTTTCTGGTATCATTTGTGATAACAATTACATTTGATCATTTCATTTCATCAGATTTCTAAGCCCACCTATTCATAAAGCAAGTAATTTTAATTTTAGAGTCCCAAAATATTATTTTAACACCTAAAAATGTTACTTGGATGATACGTATCTAGCATTTATTCTATTTATTTAGAAAATGTATATCCACATTTATGCTGCCCACTCCTTTAATGGCTTTAGGTAATTTACAAAAATATTGTAATAATAAAGCTATTATTAAAACAAATATAAGACTTTAAAAACTTGGACAATAAAAGGCAAATAAATATGAATATTATAGCCTTCTCTTAAGAGGGTAATAAAGAAGGATTTGATTCGGCTCCAGTGGTAATTTATTCCAAAGTAATAGCCATATCATCCTTCCATAATTGATTTATAATTTTGTGTATTTTTTCTTTTTCTTTATTCAATTAATTAAAACTATTTAAAAAAGAAAAGGAAGAATTAACTGTTCGTGTCAAATACATCTGCAAGGGCAGCTACAGCAATTAATTCACAGATGTTCTAAGAATGAAGGAAAATTATATGAGCACCTTGAACTGAGCTTTGAACTCTTTAAGTTTATGGCATTAGATTTTTTTTATGGTGTTTAAAGTATTTTATTTAAATTGAGAATAATTTTAAGACAAAGATTAATTAGACTAAAAGAAATAAATGGCTGCAACAATAATTATTTTGAGAATTAAGGTTTTCAAATAAATTGAAACAGAATTTAACTCTTAATTCAAATTCTTATTTGTGATATACAAGGACACAAAATTATATCACATAAAAGATTTAACTTATTTTCCATAAATCCACCTAGTTTGGTTATGATGTTTCAAAAAATCCAGTTTCAGCTGGAAACAAACACCAATAATAATTGCATACATTTGGATTGAAATGAAATATTAATATATGCTATTATAGAAGAAGCAAATTGTATTCTAGTTTCTGAGTTTTCTATTTTGAATTCCAGCCTAGCAATTTTTTTAAAAAAAATAGAAAAGGAATATTCTATATTGAACTGAAAAGCAAAGAGGTTAAAAAACTGATAATCAAATTTCACCTTAAGTTCTGATCATTCAATTAGTCAAACATTTTTTAACTGTCCCACCACCATTGCTTTTCCAGATGCTTTAAAAGTCCTGCTCTCCAGAGCTTTAGTGATGTATTTCTTCTGTAAGTGGGCAATAGTTTACAGGTAGGTCAATAAGATCATGAAACTAGCAAGAGCTTTTGTAAATCATTAAATCACCAGCTAGATTTGAACCAATTTGTATTTGTGTGGTAGACTTTGGAAGCAACTGGGAGAGTTCAGTTCGATTATCCTGGAGGTCTTATCAATATCAATACAAGTTATGGAAGGTAACATATATGATAAAGAAAACAGAGTTCTAGTACTCTGAATATAAATTGCAGGGGAATATAATGGTCAGTTCAACAATCTTATATGAAATATGGCTTTTAAAAATAAATTGCGCAATTAAAAGCTAATTATTTTCTACTAGCCAAACAAAATTTCATACTAAAATACCACTATGGGCAATATTATTTCCACTGCATATGTAAAAGCATAAAATAATGCATGTGCAATAGGGCTGTAGAGTGCTTTTGATTTGATTCCAAAAATGCTTCAAAGCATGCCGTCTGCAGCTGACACGCAATTCCTGGAAAAGACACAACTGTTTTAAAGGGTGGCAGGCAGATTTCTAAGTGCTCTGAACACCTTTCTGGATTTGAATTAAATCCAAAGCACTATACAGTATAGACAGCATTAGGTAATTTAGATGATATAATATTCACTCACTGAAGAATTAGTTAGGAGAAATGTGAACAAGGATGTTTCATTACTTTATTTAAACTAACCAAACATTTCTAAGTGGATTTGCTGTTGCTTTAAGTATAATTTCGGAGAGACTATATAAAATACTTTATGCTTTGGGGAGCAAAGAAAAAATATTCTTACCACATATTTTACTGCACTTATAAACTGGTTATGAAAGAGCAGATGCTGGGTTTCATCCTCAGGATTTGAAGCTGTATAAAGCATTCCACAAATATTACAGGAAATAGCTCCAAACCGTTTTTGGCCTGCATCCTATATATTAAAAGTTAAAATATAACTCGTGAAACAAACTTTCCTAACCAAACAATACAATTTACTAAACATAAATAGCTGCAAACCCATGTCATTAAAATACACAAAGTGCTTTCAATATCAAAGATAGCAACTACGAAGAGCATTCAAAATACATTTGTTGGGTTTTGAAGCAAACTAGGGTCATGGCAATATTTTCAGGGCTAATTAATCATCAGAAAAATAACATGATTTTTCCTGTCAATTAAAATATGTATGGTAAAATAGCACATTTTCCTATTATTTTCTATTAGTCCAGGGAAATCAAGAACCGGGGAACCAAGAACTGGACAATCAATAGAGGTAGTCCTCGACTTACAACAGTTCGTTTGGTGACCGTTCAAAGTTACAACAGCACTGAAAAAAGTGACAACCATTTTTCACAGTTATGACCACTGCACCATCCCCATGGTCATGTGATTTACATTTGGATGTTTGACAACTGGTTCATATTTATGATACTGTATTTTTCGGACTATAAGACGCACCTTTTCCCCCCCTAAAAGGGGGTAAAAATTTAGGTATGTCTTTCTTATACACCGAATGTAGCCCCGCCTACTTATTGGCCCCCACCCTTTGGCCTCTGCCTCCCAGCAGTTTACCTCCTTGCTGCAAGCAGCAAGAAGAAACAGCTCCTCTCAGCTTCAGCACAACCTAATTAGCACAAGTTGATTGGATCAGCCTCCCGACTCTCAGCTGTTTTGCCTGGGCCTCTGCTGCTTGCTGCAAGGAGGTAAATTGCTGGAGCAGATTTTTTTTTTCTTGTGCTAATCAAGCTATGCTGAAAACGAACATGAAAGTAAAGTATGCTCTTTGCTGCAACAAGGCAAAATTGCTGGGAGGCAGAGGCAGAGTTCTTTTTCTTGTTTTCCTCACCAAAAAGATAAGTGTATCTTATAGTCCGGTGCGTCTTATACTCTGAAAAATACGGTAGTTGATCTCAGGGTCATGTGATCACTTTTGTGACTTTCTGACAAGCAAAGTCAATGGAAAAGCCAGATTCACTTAACAACAGTATTACTAATTTAACAACTGCAGTGATTCACTTAACAAATGTGGCAAGAAAGGTCGTAAAATGGGGCAAAACTCACTTAACAAATTTCTCACTTAGCAACATAAATTTTGGGCTCAATTGTAGATATCGGAAAAAAGCTATCATGTCACCCCTAGTCCTTCTTTTCATTAAACTAAATATATCCAATTCCAGCAACCGTATTTTATATGTTTTAGCCTTCAGTCCAAGATAATGGATGGCAATATCTGCTGTACATCAAATACATATAATATGTTTCTTCACTACAATGAATGGAAAATTATACTATAACAAGAAACCTTTAAATTAGATTTAACCCATTTTTCTGCTTTCACAATTAACAGAGAATATTTTTTCTACTTTATTAATATATTATACTTTATTAACTTATAAGATAAAAGCCTGACACATTGAATAATTGTTTTAAAGTAACAACAAGTAACTTGTCATACACAAATACTTACTATGATTAGCTGCTTATCGCCATCTTTTGCAGCTTCTTTTAATTTTTGAATATGTTCTTCAGATGTAAGAAAGCCACCACATTTTGTTGTTAATGGAATTTTTGGCACAGATGCCCTTTATGAATAAAAATAATTCACAAAAGTTACTGTTTATAATAAACATGTATTTCCCTTCCACACAATTCAACTGAATTAATATTAAATCCAGGTAGAACAGTGTGCAATACAAGACATCTTAAGCTCCTGGAAGAAAGAGAATCAAATAATTTAGCTATGCTTCTGTCAAAAAAATGTTTCTCACATTTTACAGCAAGCAAAGTTTGTAAACGAATAGGCCAATCCCTTTCTGAGCTGCAAAAGTCACAGCCTTTTAAGAGTCTCTATTGAATATTTGCTTATTTCATTTTAATACTGCCTTCTCACAAGAGTCAGACAATGTACAAAAGTTGAGCCCCTAATAATAAAAATAGCATAAATCCATTAACTTATATTACTGACAGTTACACAAAGAAAATTTTTAGATATTAAATTTCTGTTTTAAAAGTAAAGTTTTCGATGTCTTATGAAGTGTCAGAAGTTTTACAGACAGACAGTTATCTGGGGGCAATGTACTTCCAAGGACAAGACTACTGTGGAACAGGCCTGCATCTAGTCCACACCTGTCTTATGTTCAGTGGGATGGATCCTCTCCTGTTCAACTATACAAGACAGGCAGAATCATGCTGGTTAAAATGTCCTCTGATGTGACTGGAGTTGTACTGTGTAGGGCTTTTAGGTAATAATTAACTGTCTGAATGGAGTTTGGAAACCTATGGGCAGCCAACATTGGTGTTGCTGCAACATAGGTATCTACTTTCAACATCCTGGCTGCCACAATCTGATGCAGCTTGGAGATTATCTTCAAAGGTAACAAGCATATGATGCATTATAATAGTGCAAATCTCACAAGAACTAGAATAGAAGCTACAACAGCCAAGTTTTTCCAGCTCAAGTAGGGCTGTAACTGGTACACTGTCTCCCTACCAGAGTTTCCACCTGCTTCTCCAGCAAGATCTGTAAATCCAAGATCTGCTCCTGCAGGGGCAGTACAATCACTGGAACGTAAATTCCTAGAATTGACTAACTTACTTACTTACTTACTAACAAACAAACATTTTTTCTTAATCTTGTATCTACTTGTGTTCAAGATTTTAATAGTATCCCTATCTTGGCCTTGATGGTTATACATCTGAGTATCAATAGTACACTGACACTTCACACTGACAGTGTGACCCTGTGATTTTATGATTTTCTTCCCAGAACTGACTGAAACAACTCCTTTTGGTACAAGCAGAGTTCCTGCACAGCAGCGCTCAAAACATCTGCAGGCAGTCCAGATGCCATTAGAATACAGAAGTATTCATTTTGCCATTCAGTGTCTGATTCTCAACATGGATTTATACCCATGTTGACAACCATCAGTGGTTTGTACTGAGTTTTGGTATTGTAGCACTGTTATACTAGGGGATTTTTTTCCACCTGTTTCATCTCTCGACTCCTCTAACAAACCAGGGAACTGTTCAGGATCAGCAACTGGGAAGAGACCAACAGTCACACTTATCATCCCTTGCAACCATTATCTAGGGCAGTCCTGCTGGGTCCACTAGTCTCTTTCCAAAATTGCAGCTAGCCTTTCTTCTGAATTTTGGCATCCTGGCAGATGTAGGATATGTAACCCAGAGCTCATTCAGGGCCACATCCCTAATTCTACCCAACCAGAGATGCCAGGTCTGTGTGTTTCTTCACCCAAACATCTCATTTCAGAGAGATCTGTCTTTATCAAGAGCAGCCTGAGATTAAGGTGTCTGATTATTCAGCCAGTTGAGCTCAGGGTGTATCCTTAGAAAAGGGAATATTAAAGAAAGAATGTTATGTTGGAGTTGATAATACTTAGATATTTCTTAACAACTGATTGGCAAATTTAGTACAAACTTGTAAAAGATTGCATCATAAAATATAAGAAAATATAAAATATTTTTTAAAAATACTGTACCTGCTCTCATTTATCTCAGAGATTTTATTAGCAGGAGTCTGAACCAACTGTTTACCAACTGGATCTATCAATAAATCAATATGTTACTGCATTAGAAGAGAATATATGTAGCTCAGGGTTAAACTTAAAAGTCCTTGGTGTTCCTGAACTTGGATGTTTGTTTGAAACATCTGTAATCAAACAACCAAACTCAAAGACAACTAAGGACTCCATATTACTTCATATTTATCAATGAACATATAATAGAGACTACTTAGGAGGGATTATTATCTTTAGCCAAGTTCTCCTTCACTTTTATATTACCTATGAGTGCGTAAGATGAACTCATAAAGAAATATAATGAAAGGCACACACTTCGTGTGATGTAGAGCTACGTAGGTTAAATAGATTATGAATTGCATCTTTAACGTAACAAACTATAGTTGTCTTATATTATATACAGAAAGAGTATATGAAAGGGCAACATTGGGCTTCAGGGTTTAATGAATGTGATCTAGGACTGGGCAACAGATTTCCTTACTTTCATTGACAACTATAAGCTGGCATCTTTAGGAGCAAGATGGAGTACTGCGCAGACCACAGCAATTGTGGTAGGGACTGACTAGGCCAGTGATGGCTAACCTTTTTGCCATCGCGTGCCAAAAGCGGGGGGAGCCTGGTGGGGTCACACTCACACGTGCCCATATGCATAATTCTATGCGCCCAGCCCCCACGTGCTCACCCCACTTTTGGCACGGGATGGCACAGTGGGCCCGCTAGGTCTGTTTTTTGCTCTCCCCAGGCTCCAGAGCCTTTCTAGGAGCCTGGGGAGGGCAAAAACAGCCTTCCCCACCCTCCCAAAGGCCCTCCGGAGGCTGGATACAATGTGTTTCCTGACTTCTGGTGGCCCCAGAAGGCCCGAAAATCATCTGGCTGGCGCACACGTGCATGCTGGAGCTGAGCTCACGTGCCCATCGATATGGCTCCGTGTGCCACCTGTGGCACCCGTGCCATAGGTTCGCCATCACGGGACTAGGCGGTTGTCTAGACCATGGCACTAAACCCTGTAGCTCAACACTACCCAAGAGATAGCAGTTGTGAAAGCCAAACCAATAAGATGGTTTCATTAAAAAAACCCTCAATATTTCAGTTTTGACTGGGGAGAGTGGAGCAGCACCATGTTTTTACTAGTTTATAAATCATGTAACTATGCATTACTTCCAGCAGCAATTTAATGCCTGTATTATATTAGAGTCACTGGGTCTACATCTAGAATCCCATCTTATTCCTATTTAGTTTGTCTGATCTGTTTTCTTCTTGAAGCTACAAGAAAAAAAAAACCCCAAGAATTGATTCAACAAGTAGTGATTACTTTGCCTGTCTGCAATAAAATTGAGTTCATACATCAAGTTGATCAATGATATGGTTCGTTACATTTTGCCCTGTGTGTTGTTATGAATTCATTCATTCTAATTCATTCTGATATATCACAACATATTGAAAATATGATGATAAAACAAATTCTGGCTTACGGTTATGCAAGCTGCAGTCAATGTATTAGCAAATCAGTTAAATTTAAATGCCAATGGTAAGTTCAGTTCAAAAAAAGCTATAAGTAGCCTCACTTTGGCATTTTGATGATAAGCCTTATGGTCTACTGTTAGCAATCCTCTAAGCACAGGTTATCCTATTAATGGAAATAAAGTTGCATCTGATTACCCTTGCTTTCTTCCAGGTTCATATTCCATGATTATTTAGCCATAGTTTTTTAAATATATCATAATACATAAATTTGAATTTAAACTATCGATTACTTTATCCATAATTAAAGATGCTTTAATATGAAATATAATTTGAAGTTTACCTTGAAGTTTGATTTCTGTTGTCTCTCTTTTTACTTGCTTCACTACTGATGCTTTTTCTGAAATTATTTTCACTGAAGTATTTTCTGGTGGTGTAGTGAACTCTAAATTGAAACTCTAAAGATATACATATAAGAATCATTTATTCAAACATACAACAGATCTTACCAATTCAAAAATTTAAATTTTTGTTCCCATTCACTTTAAGAAACTTCTACCAGATTTGTATAATTGAGCTGTCTAGATGAGATGCAATAAATTATAAGGACTGCTGCAATAGCTGGGCTAGAGGTAATTTATCTCATGAGAATATTAACCAGTTTTCTTGAGTCTTTGTGCAAATGAATAAAGAATTTAGAAATTCTAAAACAATACTTTCAATCTTCAAGGAATCTTGAAGTCTTAGGATTGTGCAGAGCTTCTGATTCAAAGCAAGAAGATGCTTTGAAGCATTCAGGAACATATATTTGGATTCAATGTAAACTAAATGTCCCTTTCCCTAAACTGCACAGCACTGCAATGGGCATCTAAACAGACTCTGAAAAAGATGCAGCTGCTTTAAGAGGTTGTAGAAAACATGTTAACATTAGAAACTTTTCAACCTTTGAAGCACCCTATAATCTTAGCAAATCATACTGGTATATAGCTATGTTTGCATATACCACCTATGGCTTCATGAGGTATAGTAAATACCGTGTTTCCCCGAAAATAAGACCCTGTCTTATATATTTTTTGAACCCTGAAGTAAGCGCTTGGCCTTATTGCGCTGAAAAGGGGATGTCTTATTTTGGGGGAAACAGGGTAACCGTGTAGTACATGCACAAAAACTATTTCAGAGATACCTCTAGCTCCCAATGAACTAGCAAAGAAAATCTCTCAAATCTAAAAGATAACTCAATTTACATTGTGTTGAACTTAGCTGTCTTTCCCATGATACTCAGTTACCTGTATGAAAAAATGTAGACAAAACATTTTAAACCATCTTTTTACAGTTAGCTTTTAGTAATGTATTGCCTCTAGTGCTACCCTGCTTGTGAGAGATCAGATGGAGTCAGGTGAGAGGTCTCACTCTCCCTTGCCAAAAGCCTGGTTGAAGAGCTAGGTCTTCACCGCTCTTTTGGACATCAGCAGAAGGGGGAGGCGCAATCTGGATCTTCCAAAGCGCAAGCACTGTCACAGAAAAGGCATACTGCCAGGGTCCCACTCAATGATACTATTTAATTGAAGGAACCCAGAGCATGCCAACCCTGCAAGATGGAAGTGGTCAGATGGATACAATGAGAGACAGGCAGTCCCTCAAGTAATCAGTTCTGATGCCATGTAAGGTTTTATAGATAGCAACCAGCACCTTGAATCACACCCAGAAGCAAGCTGATTGCACTGGATGCAACCAGTACAGCTTACGAAGCAGAGGTGTTACATGGGCATACCAAGACATGCCCATCATTGCTTATGCCACTCTATTCTACATGATTTGAAACTTCTTGGTGGTCTCCAAGTTCAGCCCCATGTAAGTGTGTTGCAATAGTCAAGCTGCAAAATTACTAGGGCATGAGTGATAAATGAGGTAATAAATAATAAATGATACATGCATGATAGAGATAATGGGTTATTTTAAACAGAATGCACTGCATTATACTTAACCTCAAAGTAAATCGTATTGCCCCACGAAACAAACTAATTCCACAATGAAATACAAAGTCATACTGTTGTATCAGAAAATTACAAAATATTTACCTTATCTGGTGTTGGCCCAGGACAATGTTTTGCCTCAGACAAACCATTCTCTATCTTCTGTACAGTGGACTGTTCAGCATGTGGCATTCTATCTTTAATATGGATTCCTTCAAAATCAAATGTACTTAACTTCTGTTCACATAATGTGCTATCATTGTTTTCAGATAATTTCCTTGGAACTTCTGGAAGGTGTATTTCTATAGTTCTTGCTTGTTGTTCCTCAGGATTATTACATTTTAAAACAGCAAGCTTTGGAATACTTGAGATACTATGGCTCACATGATTGACCTTAGTTAATTTTATTTTGGTCCACTTAGAATTTTTGTTCACTGTGCTATGTCTGCCATTTACAGTACATTTGACAGACATCCCTTTTCTGCTGGGAAAAAAACGCTTACATTGAGAGTTCTGGTTAGTTTTCTCATCATTTAATACTATGTCCTGTGGCAATTCCAGCACTGGATTTTTTTCCACCTCTTTTCCATAGTCAGGATTAGTAGAAATTCTTTTTACCTCTACTGTGTCCGATTCAATTTCGCCTGCAATTTCTTCACACAGTTCAAGAATGCTAATCTTTTTGGATTTTACCACATCCTCTTGTTGGCAAACAGGTTCTACTGGCAAAACTCTATCTGCTTTTACACTGATTTTTCCATTTTTGTGCTTTGACTTTGCTTTGCTTACTATACTGCAAGCTGAATTTATAGGACAGGAAATTGTGTTGGCAACTTCCTTTTCAGATTCTTTATTACTTTCAAAATTATTTCTCAGTTCTCTTGGCTTATCTTGAGATGTAGTTGAATCACTGATTTCAGAAGCCACTTCATGTTTTTTGGGGGACAAACAACCTGCTTTCTTATTATCTGATATTTTTCTTCTTTTAGTTTGATGATCATTGTCTTCCACAGACTTTCCTGGTTTCTGATGGACGTGTTTTAACTTTTCATGTTTAAGTTGCGGTACCAGCTTTTTCATCCGATTATGTTGCTTTGTAACAGAAGCACGTGTTTCTTTAACTTTTCTGCTTCTCAAAGATATTGTAGAAACATCAGATGACTGCTGCAATCTTGGCGATCTTCTAGTTTGATGCCCATGTGAAACAGTATGTTGTGACTTTGGAAGGTCCTGCACTGTCTCCTTCTTAGATACTTTCTTAGTTTGTTTGACAGGTAATTGTTCTTGCCTAATTCTGACAGCTTTGGCAGAATCAGTGCCCACTGATTTTTTGCCTATCTTTCTGTAGTCAGTATCACAAGACTTTTCACTTGATGTTTTAATCCATCTTGCTTCACTGTTCTGAGAAGCAGTTTTTTTTAGAGAAGGGGTTTTAGAATTCTGAACCTCTAAGTTACCACTACTAATATATTTTCCAGATTTTGTAATTCTTCTGGTATTTTCTTTGATCGGCCGTGATTTCGAATGCAGGTTCTTATGACTTGTTTTACCACACCGGACTGGATGTCTTTTACACCGAGCTTCAGTAGAACGTGTTTTAGAATCTACAGATGATTTATTCGGTTTCTTGTTTTCATAGGAAGTTTTATTTTTGACAATGCTGCATTTTCTCTTCCCCCTAGAACAGATTTTGGAAGAAGATTTTGAAAAATTCAGAGAATTAGCATGCTTTAGTTTGGAAGATTTCAGAGATGTCTGTGCAGGACATAATTTACCTAAAGATGTTAAGGATGTCCTTTTCATGCACACCATTTTACATGTTTTCTTCTTTAACTCATTTATAGTCTGTTTGGAGTTCCTTTGCGCTTGTTTATTTTGGGAAGATTGCAGAGAAGCTCTATTTATAAACTTATTGACAGCTGACCTGTTAGTTGTGGCAGAGTGTTGGGGCACTTCTTTCTTCGGCACTGCTTTCTTATTTGATATGCATTTAGCATCCTGTAGTTTTCTTTCTTTGCTAGTAGAAACTGATTTATTACTTTTATTCAATTTCCGGCGCTTAGCAGAGGATTCTACCAGCACAGATTTCCTTTTCTGTGCTGCCATTTCTGAAAGAAAAGGATATTCAGTTATAACTATACTCCAGAAAAATACATTTTAAATGAGAAGCTTAACATGTTGACTTGGTTTACTCACAAGTACAGTTTTGTAAGCGAATTCTGCTTCAGTAGAAGTGTAGTGATCTGTGAAAAATGCATTCCTTATGAATTTACATCCAAAGAGAGCATTATATATATCCTATAAACACAGGAACAATAAAATATTAGTGGGAGTGCCACTAATTTTGAGCACAGATGTCTAATTAAAAAATTATTTCATTGCAATTTTTAGGGCATGCAACATATACTTCGAAAACATCTGGATTATATGTCAGATTTCATCCTTTAATGTTCATATTGTTCTTTATCTTACTTTTTCTACAATATTCTAATGTCAGTGAAGATTAAATTGCACATATCATGAAAACCCAGCATACTAACAGTTATGGTTCATTTCTGTATATCTAACATTATCAGGGTCATAAATCTACTTTTTTTATTTTACATCATCCTCTAAGAAGGCTTATGGGCCCAGAAATTATTTTTAAATTCCTGTAACTTTGCCATTATATAAGGTTTAAAGGAAAAAATAAACAACTTTTCTTATTCATTTAACAGCAACAGAGATTTAATATATTTGTGCTAAATACATTAAAGAAATATATACATCCCCTGAATGTTCTGTAAGTTTCTACTGTAACCTGGAAACATTCAGTACCAAGAAACAAAGATCTATGTGCATTTCATAAACTAAAAAAAACCCTCAGAGGTATCCCAATTATGATGAGAAGAGCCTCTAATTATCTACTGACTGTCTTCCATTTTAAGCCTTTGTAACATATTTCTAATTTAAGTTTATTCTAAACTCCTTTGCTTGGTTGTGACAACAGTTGACTTGGATACTAAATCAACTAATATCAGATAGTTGCATCTATGAAAAGTCTTTTCATGATTAAGTACATCACACAGACATTATACATATAATGCACATATTTCTCAACATATTCTTTTTCCTAAGAAGTTCTAGCTGAAAGGCAGTCTTCTTTTACCCATTTTGTTTTCAATTAATCCTAAGGCAAATGAGTATGGGATTGAAGGAATGGAGGAAAATTTAAGACTTTGAAGCCAATACTACTACTATAGTAAACTGTTTAATATAATAATGAGTAAGAATCTGGGAATAACTGATGCAATACATGTAGAACTGACTACACCCCAATTTTGTGTATATTGGATAACAATCTAGGGTTAGGGTCATATAAAGATGCTACCTACATTTTACACTGCCACTTTCTCATATTATACACAGGTTCTACATATTTTACACTATGTAAAATACCTAGAAAATTTAGCCAGGTTACAGAACACTTATTAACTTACACATTTATCATGGAGAACCAGTAATACAATTTCGGAGTGTATGTAAAGTTCGGGCTTATTATTAAAGTAGAACAGTGCATATTACAGAGAAAACAAAGCACAATCCCATGGCAGAGAAAATCACATTGTTTAGATCAAGGTAAGCAAGAACAGTTTGAAATCAACAACAACCCACAGCAGAAATTAGCTTTAAAAGCCTGCTTAATGTCTGCCTTAAATCATCAAAATACATGGTTTTGCACCTCCACAAACCACAGGATAGAATAACATTTGAACTGCTTTCAGGGGACAGGAGAAGAGGCAGGAAGCATGAATTTCTAATGCTAGTGTCAAGTTAAGCCATTTGGGGTTTGAACTTAGCAGAACACACCAACCACTCTGGCTGCAGCCATGGTTTATGACTTCACATTAGTGTAACAAGCTATGATTAAAACAAGGACCAGAGATTAACCCTACAATCCCGTAAGAAAAGAAAAGCAAGTAACGCAACATGCCTCAAACAGTGAAACAGTGGTGAAATCCAATTTTTTTTTTACTACTGGTTCTGTGGGCGTGGCAGGGGAAGGATACTGCAAAATCTCCATTCCCACCCCACTCCAGGGGAAGGATACTGCAAAATCCCCATTCCCTCCCCACTCCTGGGGGAAGGATATTGCCAAATCTCCATTCCCACCCCAGTCTGGGGCCAGCCAGCGGTGATATTTGCCGGTTCTCTGAACTGCTCAAAATTTCCGCTACCGGTTCTCCAGAACCTGTCAGAACCTGCTGGATTTCACCCCTGCCTTGAAAGAATCCCTTTCTACTACCTCAGTTAGGGAACCCCCAGGCCCCAAAGGTGAATCCTTGACAGATTTTCCTCAGAAAGTGGCATTTTACATAATATTGGGCTACACAGGAAAGGGGAGAACCCAAAGGCAGGCCAAGCCACCCACTCCCTGGCTTCTTCTCCTCCTCCTCCAGCCTCTCCAGCAAAGGCAGAAGAAAACATTTGTGGCTGAGGGCTGGGACTGCAAGGGGGTCCTTGGTGCTCTCTGAACTTGGTGGTTTTTCTCCCAGACGCACCGATGAGGTTACCTAGTTCGGTAATGAAACGTCTGGGAGAAAAACCACTAAGCTCAGAGAGCACCAAGTCCCAACCCTCAGCCACAAATGTTTTCTTCTGCCTTTGTTGGAGAGGCAGGAGGAGGAGGAGGAGGAGGAGGAAGAAAAGCCACGCGGTGGGTGGGTGGCTCGGCCTGCCTTTGGGTCCCCCCCCTTTCCTTGCAGCCCAATATTATGCAAAATTGTTTTCTCGCAGACGTTTCATTACCAAACTAGGTAACCTCATCAGTGCGTCTGCGAGAAAGCCACTAAGCTCAGACAGCACCAAGGACCCCCAAAGGCGGGTTCCTCACCGCCGAGGCCCTTCGATCATTAGCCCCGCCGTTTACCGGGCATTAACGGAGGGGCGAAAGGGAGTAACTGAGCCGGGCGCGGTAAGGCCTCCTCTGTCCCCCCCCCCCTTTTTCCCTCCCCCCCCCTTCACTATAATAAGCGACCTACCACCGGCAGGCCTCACCTGGGCCAAGGGAGCCCCACAAAGGAGGCGGAAGGGCGCAAGGAACAAAGTAGCCGGGGGAAGCGACCGGGTTCGTCTCAGCTTCCGCGTCAGCGCCGCGTCAAACTCCCCATGTCACCCGGCCGGCACGAAAGAACGAAGGAGCGAAGCCGAGGCGAAACAGAACGCCTCTCGCATCCGGATTGAGGCGGCGCTGGGGCGAGGGGTGGGGGGCGGAGTCGAGCCTGAAATTCGCTTTTCCGAGATGGATTTCCGGTTGTCTGTTGCAGGTTTCGAGGTCTCCCATATGCGGGGGAGGGGGGAAAAACGAGGAGACTGGCGTGTTTTAAAAGGCCGCAAACCTTTTATAAGTTACGGATCTCCCGCTCATTGGGAGGCGAGAGACTGTTGCAGTTCCCTAAAGCAGGGGTCTCCAACCGTGGCAACTTTAAGCCTGGAGGACTTCAACTCCCAGAATTCCCCAGCCAGCTTGGTTTCTGTTTTACTACTTTACTGAAAGATCAACAGCGCCAACCATCACATTTGAAATTCGGCAAAATATTTTTTTCCCAAAGCTCTACACTGAGGAACCAGAAGTGTGTCAGCGATTGCCATTTTTCTCTCCCTCTTTACACCAACAAAGTTTCCGCCCCAGAACGCGAGCTGCTGACACCTGACAGACTCGCTTGTCTCCTTAAATAACAGTGACGCCAGAACCGGATTTCCGAGAAAGGAGTTGTGAAAGTAGCTGTTGCACATGCGCAGTTGATTAAAAGCGCCTAGAGCCGCTTGGAGAACCATAGAGTTCTTCAAAAGGAGTTAATGCTCGTTCTTGTTTACACTCAGGGCTCTTACGGAGCATGCTCAGTTTTCTTCGGAATGTTTCAGCTTCCTGCTTCTGACTAACGTGACTTAAACAAGGTGCGAGCGCTGGTTTGCCGCAAAGAAACATTAAATAATGATACAATATGATGTACTATGATTGGAATGCCAAACGGCCTTTATTTTAGAAAGCTGTCCTTTAGATTTATTTTTTTTTAAATCTCTATTGTGTTCTTTAGTTAGATTTTTTTAAAAAAATCTATTGTGTTCTTTAGATTTATTTTTTTTAAATCTCTATTGTGTTCTTTACTTAGATTTATTTTTTTTAAATCTCTTGTGCTTTTTAGTTATTTAACTTGTATGTACAAATGGTACTACCGTAATTAAGGCAGTCTTTCATGCGAAAAGTATGAAAATTGATTTTTTTTAAAAAGTAAATTTACATGCAGTTCTCAGTTAACGACCATATGTTCGTCAACGGTTCAAAATTACGATGGCTGTGAATAAGGGAGACTTAACAGCCAGCCCCGAAGTTCTGGCTATCCCAGCACTCCTGCAGTTATGTGATTGCTGGTTGTGGTGTCTGTCAATCTCACGATTGCCAAATTGCAATCTTTCCTGCTGGCAAGGAAAGTTACAAGTTGATCCAGTAAGTCGCTCAGAGCCCTGTGCCTGGCAGCAACCACCCTGGCCCCTTCAGGCTCACACCATGCTTCTCTGGCCACCCACATACCCTCCCCTCCCCAGCAGCAGCTGCTTTTCAATCAGTAAGCTTGCTTGCAAGCTGCCTAGGGCTTGGGAATTCCTGACGGCTTCCCCTTTTGTTTGTTGCAAGAATACAGGAAGTTGCAAGGAGCTCCTCACTTAACAACCCCTAAGTCTCACTTAACAGCAGTGGGGAATGCCTGGATTTCTGATGGTAAGCGATATAGTCACTGTCGTGCTTTACAGCTATGTCATTTGGTGAAGTTATCTGTACAGGTATTCCTCATTTACCGATCATTCCTTCATTGATCGTTCAAAGTCGCAATGGTGCTCAACAAGTGATAATAACTATTCCTTGAAGTTATGACCGTTGTGGTTCCCCCATTGTCATACGATCCCAATTTGGTGCTTGGCAACTGGCTCACTTATGATGGATGCAATCATGGGATCACCATTTGTGACCTCCCTGCCAGCTTCCCAAAAGTAAGTCAATGGGGAAGCTAGTAGGGTAGGTTAAAAATTGCTTTCATAATCCATGGGCTACTTGTGTACAATTTGATCTTAAATATTTTTATTAGAATATGCTTTTTTTTGTAGTTTTTCTTGGTTTGCTTTTGAATTTTCCTTTCTAGAGGAAAATAATAAGAGTTAAATTAACCTTGTGAAAGCTTCAGATTTGCTCCTTTTCCAGGTTTGTACTTTATTTTTTCCATGAAAATATGGTCATGAATATGTAATATAATATGATGTAATATAACATTCCAGATTTTTACAGTCTAGGTCTACCAGTCTGCTTTTAAGAATCCGCTGAAAAAAATGACACTTCCTCTTATGTAGTGCCATTTGGGCTGTATTAAGGAATGGTATTTGGGAAACTGATTCCACTTAAGGCTATTAATACTAGTCATTAGCTTTTGACACACACAAACACACCCCCATGCTCCAATAGAGATGAAGGTTACCCAATGCCAGTAATCTTTGTGAGCCTCTGATGAATATGAGTCAAAGGGGCTGGATGAAGCAGTAATGAAAGCTCTGCTAAAGAGCAAGGAGAAGACATCTGGAGAAATGATGCATCATTTGTAAAATACCCTGGGAGCAATCAAGTTACATGGAAAGAGAATGATAAAAATGAATGTGATAAGAATAAAAATGAAATCTTGCAATGTATGGGATACATTGGAAAATGTTACTATCAAAAGTGGAATGTAATAGTTCTATCTACAAACTGAATAGGATAAGACATAATTGAAAGATTAAAAATATACAGTATAGTACCAGTTTTTATGAATCTTGGTAAGTGATCTCAAAAAAAGCAAACAGGCCAGATCTGGTTAATATTCAGATGGGAAAGACACCCACCAGGAAATTAGAGAACTACAAAGGAAAATTGGGGGGGGAGGGGGTTAAATCAGCAGGAGTTGAGCTCAAAGTAAAAGACACTTCTCTTGAAAACTAGCCACAAAAAAGAGCACAGCAGGCCACTTCCTTGGGATTGCAAGAGAACTACTTGGACTTGGAAGATAACTTGTCCAATACTAATCGATAAAAAGTATGGTTAGCTCCTTGAAGGAAAAAATAAGCAATTAAGAATGCTTCTTCTTATAGAATTTTTTGATAAATTTCCTCTAATATATCTTACCTGACAATTCTGAGAAATTTGAATTTGTGATTTACTGTAATACTGCTTTTTGACATTACCGATGGATTTTTCCCCAGCCCAAAATAAACTCTCATCCTAGTTTAAACTCACTCTTTCACTGAGAAAACTCAGATTTCAACTACACTTCTGAGTAAGGTAAGAATGTTGTGTATGCATTCTAATTAATAAATGTAAATAAGAGTGTGTCATATTGCATATAACAAATGATATGTTTATTTTAGGGGGAAGTTCAGAAATGAGACTCGGAATGGAATGTAGTTACGACTACAGTATTTTAAAATATTCCTTCTTGAAGCCTTTCAGAGAACCTTCTGTTTCTGATTTTTTTTTCTTATTATGTGCTTGTAATTCACCTTAGGAAATCATAACTTCAAATCCCTGCTTGATTTTACAACATACATTCAGTTTTCATCCTCACCAATGTTTTGTCTTTTACAATGGAAAAGCCGATAATAGAACCAGGTTTTGAACAGTTTCAAGATTTTATTAAAATGATGAATGAGAGAAAGATGGGAATAAGTAGAGGAATCTAATTCATCCAATGCCAACTAGAGTTAACTCTCCCTTTAATTCTGACATGGCTTTTCAGTATCATGTGCTTTACCCACTAAACATTATAAAAACATTTTGGGAGGAAGCAACTGTAGTCAGTTTCAATGACCTAAAATTGTAAAGAATTACCTCTTCTTTTTCCTGAAGATGTAGAAAATATTTTGTAGTTAATTCTAAAGTCCCAAACATAAGGACTGAGAACTGGAAACAAATCCAGTGGGAGTCAAACTGTTTACAGTACTGCTTTGTTCCTGTCAACTCTTATTCAAAGAAAAGCTAAATTGTCTTCATATAAATCATATTTTACCCATCACGATCACACAAAACAATGTAAGCCTTAAATGCAAGAATTATAAAACTAAGAATTAGCTCGTTTTTTTAAAAAGCAGTTTATTTCTGTTCCGCATTTTAAGATAAAATACCTGGTATAAATATAAATGTTATAATTTAATAACAATTTTAAAAATAAGACACCTAGAACAACTTAAAGATTTAAACATAGAGTTGACAATGTAATTGTGCAACAGATGCAAAAATCAATAACTGCTACAATCTATGGCTTCTTGAACTGTTATTTTTATTACTTTTTAAAATATGTATTTAGCATATCCTAGCCATTGCCTGAGCCCACATAGAAGCTGTTCCTGTGCTCTCAAATATTTGTGAACATAAAGTGCATTAGAACAAGTAATCAAAATGTCTGATTCCTACATTTGAATTATTGAAATTAAAACACCTGAGTAATATCTAATTATTTTAGATAAGTGCAATTTTATGAGTGCTTTTAATTATATTTTAAAAGGCATGTGAGACAAAAACAATAATACTGCAAAAATATTTAAGCAAAATTATATTTTGCTCTGAATCATGGATTTTCTTCATTTTCTGGTTGATTAAGTGTTAAGTATGTGCATTAAGGTTAATTACTCTGACACTGCGCTGCAACCATCATTTGGATAAATTGCTAGAGAGTAACAATTTTTCTCCCATGCTCAAACACAGCTTGAACAAATTGTTTGAAGATTCTGTCCATATACGTGCACTTTCTTGGCCACAGTCCTTCCAGAAAACCAATATGGCCTCCATAGGAAGTAAGGATCAAAGCTATATTAGTATTTTGTTTTGCAATTTCCACTGGTATAGCTGAAGAAATAAAACAGGGTAGTGGGGAAAGAAAAAGAATATTTTAATACTCTCATAAAATTATTTGCAAGTACTGGAACTTAATGATTTACTTAAGTGCATTCTAATTTGGATGTAGGATACAGATTAATAAAACATAAGTACTGGACATAAATTTTTATATATTTTTTTTAAAAAATATACAATATCTAAACATTGGATTACAAGACTAGAAATTAGGAATGATAATTGGCTACTTTGCATCTGGATCAAAAACTGGATTCCAAGAAGTTATATCAAATCCCTCTTTAAGTAAGGATATAAACTATTATATAAAACCTCTCTTTTTAAACAAGGCTATAAACTATAGTTTATAAAATACTTTTAATTGAAACAAAACTTGGCAATCTTTGTGTTGGCACATTTGTATCCTATTGCATTGCTGCCTTACTCTGAAGATTTTTCAATTATACGATGCAAATTTATTTCTAAGGACAGTCAATTCAAAATCAATTCGAGATCTATCAAGAGCATCATAAGAGAACAAAAAATAAAACTTGCCATGATTTGGTGAGAATGCATCATCCAGGGAATTTAAGCACAACACTGGAATTCCAATTTTCTTCAGTTTATGACATGGACTGGCATCTTCATAGTAAGCTTCAATTGAAGGATAGCCAAACATGACTGTGGTAAACTGTTTGTCAAATTCCCTAATAGTCTTAGCCTGAAATACGGAATTAAAATTATGAACTTACATCTGCATTAATAAAAAATAAAGTTTAGAAACAAATGATTCACTCATACCTTCATTACAAGATTCATGTTAAATAGCTTATCAAATACTTGCCGATGTCTATAAAAAAATACAGAAACCAAATTAAAAGCTGTCAAACAAATCTGAATTTGCACAATGTTCTAGTTTACATAGCGATTGTCTAGCTTGTAGTTCAAGGTCCCAGCAATTGTGACCAATGAATTCAGGAAAAATGCTAATTTAGTAAATAAATCATGGATAAGTTGTGCATGAAGACATAAAATTATAGTGACTGAAAATGTATAACTTTGGTTCAGTTCACCTTGATGTAATCACTGGATGCCTGAAAGATGTGCTCCATGCCATAAAATGGTACCCATGTATGTCAGTTCAACAATAAATAGCTCAATTGACATCCTGTACCACACTAAATGTTATTTATTGAAATTCTGGTGGGCAGCAGCATTATTCCAATATTGAAGATCTCGGAATGTTTCAGAGAAATAATGTTAAAGGTAAAAGTTTTGATTTCTCCCAAGAATAAGATATTCAGTTATGAGACTAAAACTAATTTCTGGACTTTGTGATTGAGATGGAAAAAACTGAAACTTTTGAGTTTGGGTTTTGCTGATTAGTTAGGTTTGTTGTTATAGAACTGGCTAGTATATATTATTATGTAAAAGTAGAGTCTGTATGTTATATTATTCTACTGCACTAAAGAGAGTCAGAAGTCAGTGTTTTTCTTTCCCCTACACTTTTTCCTCTTTTTCCTCCCCTACTTTCCCACTATTTTCATTTTTCTTTGTATTTTACATTTTGATAAACTAATTAAAAATTTGGGGAAAAAGTTATGAGACTAAAACTGGTTCTTCCTTCCTCGGTTCCTTTTGCTGGGCAAACAATGATGAGAAACTACTAATCTTCAGAATCTTAACATCTGCATGTTAAGGCAAAAGCTGAAGTGATGGCCTGACTACGGTCACCTAAAGAATTCATTTCTGAATTGAGGTTGGAATCAGATATTACTGTAGCAGACTTCTATCAGAAAGGACTTTTTCTCCCTAACTTCCAACATAATGTTCTACATGGATAGGGCAATAGACACCAATCTAAAAGTGTAGACAGGATGATCTTAGGTGAAGTTGATTCTTTACATAACATATTTTTCACTGGAATTGAATTCCATACTAACATAACATTTTTTTTCAAAATGTACTTGGCTTTCACTTACCTAGTAACTGAAGACTTTAGACAGCTGGTTAAATAATAATTAAAAAGAAGCCAATTTACTGGTTTTTCCAGTGAGTCTGCAGATTCAAAAGCATTCCATCCTGCTGAAAAAACTGCAGCTGCTTTTAATGGTGTTTTTTTCCCAGTTTTGCCCAAATAGTTTAAAAGAAGCATGCTATAAACAGGAGAGAAACAGAAGTCTGAAAAAAAAAATTACCTCACAAAGTATTTGTACCTATCCCAAATATTTGCACTACCTTTTGTAACCTATGACACAGATTCAATGGTGAACATTGCCAGTTTTCAAATTTGGAGCTCAAAAGGTTGCATTGAATCAATAAGTTGGATCCAGAAATCCATATCATATATTAAAAGGCTAATATATCTGCCACACCATTCTATGCTGTTTCTAAAAAGGACCCAACCTAGGCATTTTCCAGTATATGTTTGCTCTGTTAGCAAGACTGAAATAACAGTAGAATATTAGTAATATAATATTAATTATTTTTAGTATCAACGTGTTCAAATTTGAGTTTCATACTAAATTGTGTTTTAGGATTTGATTCCACCCCTGGAAATTGCTCATGAGGATTTTTGTGACTTCTTTTGGTCAGCTTATATAGTACTCCTCTAAAGGAAAGAATGTGATAAAACAATTCTTTATATTTATCTAATGAGCTTTTATATGCTTGTCATAAGATGTCACTAAGATTGTAGTGAGTATGGGGGAATAGCCTTCTTCAGAATCACGTTATTCCCCAATATTATACATCTACAATTTTGGGACTTCCATTACAAAAATACTTACCCTCCCATAGAAACACCTGCTGCCATCAGTGAAGCTGACGCATATAACTTATGAATATAATCAATAATTGTTTCCAGATCCTCTGTATTAGCAGCACAGTATGTTCTTGGTGTCTACAAAGAGCCCCAAAATGAGAAACAGTACACTCATCATTTATGTTAACTTTAAATAAGACTGAAGCAAAGCAGGATGCTATTGAGTGCAATACATGCAGTATACTGATACATGGTAGCTCTAATGACATTTTAGAAGGTTGTCATTCCACAGAGAAATGTTTGCTGATTCCTCCCTTTGCCTGCATTTCCTGTGCTGCCTCCTGAGCTGCTCTCAAGGATTCTCTCAAACGTCTAGATAACTACAGGATAAGAAAGATGAAAAATAAATCTTCTGCCATTAGTAAATTTCTGTCAATTATGTGCTAATAAATATAAATATAAATAGATCTAATCTTGGTTATTCAAGAAGGCATAGATTCAAGAATCATCCAAAGCATCGTGTGATTTGTTTGATATTAGCTTAATACATTACATGAGCCTAATTCAGTGTAGTTGTTCAAAAAATGCATGTATATCATTTACTTTGGGCATTTGCAACTTAACCCAGTTGTAGATACATATGTCAGATACAGTGACTACAAACAAGGCACAAATGCCCAGACACAATGGAAAGGACTGCACTATAGTTATCTTACCCTAGGACAGACGAGATTTCTATATATGATACTCCTTTCGTAGATGATCAAGGCTTTCACTTGAAGCAGCCCAGATCTACCCTACTTGCTTTGTTAAATGAGTTTGCCACATTTAATTTTATAACCTACTAAAGCTTAATACAATTCTTAATATTTATCTAATGAGCTTTTATTTGAAGGTTCAAAATGCTGCATGCTCATTAACTCAATATAAAATCAACTCATAAAACAAACTGGAATGAGTTTCTTTATTCTTCAATTAGAAAGCTGAAGGACTGAACTGTCAGAAACAATTCCTCCTAATCAGGGAGTGTATCTTTTACACTCTCTGATGTATTTATGTATCATTTATTTTACAAGGTAGCAATTAAATCAAAGTAGAAATACCTGAGAAGCCAGAGGACAGTTCAGTCCTTTATGGACACCTTAAGCTACAAATCCAGGCTGAGCTGAAATTTGAAATACAATTTTCAGCAAATAGCTATGAATTAACATAGTGATATTTTAAAATCAGTGCAATAACTAAACTCCTTCATTTAGGCTGCAAGTGGCAGAACTGAAATTGGGAAAGTTGATACTTGAGGTGTTTATCTTAAGTATTTTGTTATGCTTTATTATGATGTGATTTGACCTGAGGAAGAAGAGGGATGGAGGACTAAAAGGAAGGAGATAAGGAAGGTAGAGACAGAGGCATATAAATGAATGATGATGAAATATATTAGTACTAGAAATTTCAGAGGAAGAAACAGAGTTTGAGAGGTGGGGGTGATCCTAAAGGAGAATAAACTATATAATCAGTTTGTATCTTGAGTCAGATCAAAACATGAATTTTAGTTCATTAGTAATTGGTAATTGAGCAAATTACTTGTCTTTTAATGTCATCCAACATCCCTTTCTGAAATGGCTGTAAATGGCAAATAGAATTGCTGTAAAATTATAGATTACAGTTTTTTAAAGGAATAATCTATATTCAGCCCCACTTAAAGTAATTAAAGAACCCTCCTAAAGTAATTGTGCAAAGTCTTCCTTAAACATTATTTATAATTTGTTTTAACAGGGACTATTTTAATTGCATCTGTTCACTTATGGATTCTTAACTGTAATACCTGCCTTGATTATTTTTTCAAGCTCAATCTGACAGTATGCAATTATGCACTAAATTCTGCATATTCATAGGTTATAAATGGCTCTACTTTAGAATGAAATTTTAATGTTAACATCTATAATAATTTCAAAATCCAGTTAAAATAGAATTTTAGAGATACAATTTAAAAAAAATACTTGGTCTATCACTGTATATTTTTCTATATTTATCTCAAAAGAGACAGAAAATCCAGTGACTGAAAGTAATGTATTATAAATACTTTGAAGCTATCAAACTAAACATGTAAGGCTATTCAATGTATACACTAGTTTCACATATTAATAAAACACAAACCTGGCTTAAGTGTTTAAATTACTGACTTGAATGTCTTCCCCATCTGAGCTAATATACTCTCTGATCATATTCATAGCAGCAACACCTAATTTTCATAGATACAAGCCAGAGAAGAGCCTTCATGTGAACTCACTAAAATATAATCGCATCGTTCCTTCTGAACAAAGTTTAAGGAGGGTGCCTTGTTCTGAGCAATGGTGTCCACGTGGAGATGATGAACTTCAAATGGTCATTAGTACGTTGCTGCCTTGTTTGTATTATAGAGATGTACCTTACACCATGAAAATATTGTCTATTAACTCAGTTGTCAGAAAGACGTGGGACATATTATCTAACTTGCAGTAGAAGACCAATATCCAAAGAGAACAGGGTTTGCACTGAAGTTGTGTGCTAGATTTTGTGCAATACACAAAAGAATTATACAGATACAGTATCTCTCTTAACTGATGACGGGATAAACTTATTTCACAATGAAATAATGAATATTGAATAATGAATATAGAAATGAATGAAAGTTTATATAGGTAGTCCTTGATATACAACTACAATTGAGCCCAAAATTTGTGTTGCTAAGTGAGACATTTAAGTGAATTTTGCTCCATTTTATGACTTTTCTTGCCGGTTGTTAAGTGAATCTGGTTTTCCCATTGACTTTGCTTGTTAGGAGGTCACAAAAGGTGATCACATGATCCTGGGACACTGCAATGATCATGAATATGAGACAGTTCCCAAGTGTCTGAATTTTGATCACATGACAATGGGGGTGCTGCAACAGTCGTGTGAAAAATGATCATAAGTCACTTTTTTCAGTGCCGCTGTAACTTCAAACAGTCAAGGACTACCTGTACAAACATAGATATATACAGTAAAATGATTGGACAAATGAATTTACAAACCAAATGTAAAGAACACGAAATAAACAGATTTGCTTTATTGATCACGGATCACAATAAAGTTTTATCTATCACCTAGATATACCTCTTTGTAGGAATGTTTGATTGTTGTTAGCAGAAGTTACCCCATTTACCTTGATTATAATTGCTCTGAGAAGGCCTGAGGTTAATAACTGACTGCTGAGTAATTTAATTCTGCCTGGATGATCTATAATTCTATTACTATATTTTTTTCCAAACTTGTATCTCTCTCTATTCCTTCAAGCAACTTTGCTTTATTTGAATATACTGCAGTACATTATATTTTGAACTATGATTGTAAATAAAAAGTGGTTAAGCTTTTCATCAACTGAACTTTGCTTTACCCCCTATAATCATTTCCAGAGACAAGGCATCTGATAACTGTGATATATGCGAAATTCTACAATTTCCAGGCTGGCTAATCATTCTCTATACATGGCTACCTCTAAAATCTCTATTGATATTTTAGATCAGGAGCAAGAAATTGGAATAGACCTAATTTCGGTGAAGAACTTCACATTTGATTCCTAATTAATGTTTAGGGATGACTCAACATGTTAATTTTCATCGTAAAACTGTCGTAATTCACATTATTTAAAAAATGCCTCTTTCAATAAAAATTGCTGCCCTAACTCTCATGTATTACATATTTGGGTGGAGACTTATCCAAACACATTTATCTGAAGTTAGACCTGCAGTTTCTAATGTGATGCACTATACAGATAATCCTTGATTTATTACCTTTCGTTTAGCAACTGTTCAAAGTTATAATGGCACTGAAAAAAGTGACTCATGACCATTTTTAATACAACCATTGCAACGTCCTCATGGTCACACAATCAACATTTGAATGCTTGTCAACTAGCTCATATTTATGACGACTGCAGAGTCCTGGGGTCATGTGATCACCTTTTGTGGCCTTCTGACAAAGTCAGTGAAGAAGTCAGATTCACTTTACAACCGTGTTACTAACTTAACAATTGCAGTGATTTACTTAACAACTGGTAAGAAAATGAGGCAAAACTTACTTAACAACTGTCTCATTTAACAACAGAAATTTTGGGCTCAGTAGAGGTCCTAAATCAAAGTCTACCTATACTTACACTATCATTTTAGCATTTGCTGGGCTTCCAACCAACCTATATTTTTAAAAGCATACATTTATGTAGTGGTTGGTATGCTGCAAAACTAAATGCTCAGAGAACTGAAGTAAGAGCAATTCATTGGACTTCGGATATCATGGATTCATACATCATTCTGCTAGCCTAAACAAAACTGCGCATACATCTTGCCTGAGCTAAATATATTTTCCTGGTCAGGAACATGCAGTCCTTTTCAACCCAGACCACTAAGCTTTTTATGTCGTTTGCTGAAGGCTACTATAAAATATCTATATCTATATATCTATATATGCAAGTTTTGGTGTATTCGGGTCTTTTCCCGTGTAAGATTGAGAGTATCTTGGCGACGTTTCAACAAGGTCCCACTCGTCATCTTCAGGCTGGTGTCTTCGGCTTCGTTCTTCATGATTGTTTCCTCGCACAAGCACAAAGTCGAAGATAGCAGCCTGAAGATGACAAGTGGGACATCGTCGAAACGTCGCCAAGATACTCCCAATCTTACACGGGAATACACCAAAACTTGCATACCTCTACCCGTGAAAATCTACAAAAACAAATCTCTCTTTCCCTCTCTCTCTCTCTCTCTCTCTCTCTCTCTCTCTCTCTCTCTCTCTCCCTCTCTCTCTCCCTCTCTCTCTCTCTCTCTCTCTATATATATATATGTATGTATATATGTATGTATGTATGTATATAAAATTTATATTTTCCTGATAAAGAAATAAAGGGAGACTAGTATAGATCTATTTCAAGCTATTTAGCTCTCATCAGCTAGCCATACCCTTACTTGGTATATATATATTCTGTTCAATTGTATCCGATTCTTGGAGACTGCCTGGACAAGTCCCTGCAGTGTTCTTGGTAAGGTTTTTCAGAAGTGGTCTGCCATTGTCACCTGGCCTAGGACTGAGAGGAAGTGACTGGCCCAAGGTCACCCAGAGGGGCCTAGAATTCAAAGTGTCTAGCCCAGAGGTCTTCAAAGTTGGCAGCTTTAAGACTTGTGGACTTCAGCTCCCAGAATTCCCAATGCTATGCTGGCTGGAGAATTCTGGGAGTTGAAGTCCACAAGTCTTAAAGCTACCAAGTTTGAAGACCTCTGGTCTAGCCTAATGCCTTAACCACCACACTAAACTGGCTCTCACTGATTGAATTTAAATTGTACTAAACTTAAACATAGATCATTTGATTGCTCCCCATGTATTTAATAAGCTTCTATCTACTACATTGAAAATTAAATAATATCGGTCACAATATTTAGGCTACTTTTGGAGGAGATCCAGGTGCTGCATTTTGTCTTGCATGCTATAAATTAAAAATTTTGAACAATATAATGAGATGTGCTCAAGAAAACTGAGATTTTTCAAGTCTGCAATGGAAACTCCTACAACTCCAATTTAGCAAGATAAATCGAAATCTAAAGTACAGTACAAGTTAAATTCTTCAAAATTGTAAATATGACACTCGCTGCAAGCACCCTGTCCTTGCAAAATCTTATTTTATCCTCATTTGCCTTGCAAACAAAGGAACTCCTTCAAGCTTAGGTTAGGGTCCCGGATAGGTTGCAGAGATAGGAACAATATAATAAATGATTCATAGCACATGGAGGAGATGATGAAAACAAACGAAGTTAATTAAAATTTGCAGATTATAGTAAAATATATTAAATCCTCCCTGCTACCTAAAAATGGTTACTTATCGGACTGAGAACCCTCAGTCTTCTGCTGATCCCTGTGCTTTCTACAAATCTACTTCAAAAGGTGAGACATAAATTTTATTTATATTCATGCCTTGTTCTTCTAACTGTTGGACTCTCAGAATAAACTATAGTTCAGTAAAAACAAGGGTTGAGGAAATACTGTTAATTAGGTACCTTTGGTAGATTTCTCTTGCCTTCTTCTGGTGAATTTCCTCTTAGGACTGTGATGGCGAACCTGTGGCACATGTGCCACAGGTGGCACGTGGAGCCATATTGGTGGGCATACGAGCGTTGCCCTAGCTCAGCTCCAGCACGTATGTGCGCGCTGGCTAGCTGATTTTTGGGCCTTCTGGGCCCACCAGAAGTTGGCAAATGGGCTGCTTCTGGCGTCCAGAGGGCCTCCAGGTGGGTGTGGAAGGCTGTTTTTGCCCTCCCCTGGCTCCTAGAAAGCCTCTGGAGCCTGGGGAGGGCGAAAAACAGGCCTATTGGGCCCACCGTGCCATCACATGCCAAAAGCGGGTGGAGCACGGGGGGGGTGATGCGCGCATGCATGGGGGCAGGGCACATAGAATTATGGGTGTGGGCACGCACACGCGTGATCACCCCGCACTCTCCCCGCTTTTGGCATGTGATGGCAAAAAGCTTAGCCATCACTGTCCTAGGATATGATGGTTTCTCTCTCATCATCTTGTTAATTGCAGAGAAAACTAGCAGGTCTCATAACTATTACTCTATTCCCAGAGAGCAGGCAAAGGCATGAGGAACAGCTGTTGCATCTCACCCAGTTGGTGAGCACCAAAGGCAACTCCTCCCTCCTCTGGGTGACATGAAGCCTGGGTTTTCCATCCCATTGCCCTGAAGGCGCAGCTGCCGTTTCTTGGATAAATAATTAATCTGTGGCAGTGATGAGGAGTCTTTGCCTTCTGCCCTTTTCTTCTGGGGAAGTAAGCAACGAAATGAAAACATCAGCAAAGGCAGAGAGAATGGAGAGTTGCCTTCATTCATTTAAAGCTTGGCAACTGGCTGAAAATGCTAGTCCTCAATGCCAATCCTATTTCACCATTGTTTTCTTCTGCCCCATATTTTGACAATTACCAGATCTTACATTTTATATTACACATTAGCGTTAGCAGATGCAGCCTAAAGGAATGCAGTATATGTAAGGAAAGATTTTTGCCTTCTTTCTGAGAAAGCTTAAGGAACATAGTATTAAACAGAATTAGTGCTTCAATTTAATTCACAAACTTGGAAACCTGAATTATTCTCTCCAAATTTGGCAATGTTCTGTATGGGTGTGATGATAAATTTGTCACTTACTCATTTTTTCACCCTTCACATTTTAAATGTATTCTGTTTAGCAATACAGTTAATCACATCTTCATCCTTCATGTTTTAAGTAATGCAATTTGTTATTTCAATGGCACTATTTTTCTTCCTATTTTGTACTATATTCTTAGATAGGGAGGCTCTCTGCTCTGTCACTCATACCCTGGTCATCTCCCATTTGGACTATTGCAATATGCTGTACCCGGGGCTATCCTTTAAAAGTATCTGGAAGCTTCAATTGGTACAATTCTGGCTTTCCAAAGAATGATGACACTTTTGCAAAGAATGATATCATTCCAAAGAATGATAACACCTTTGCTATGCAAGCTAAATTGGGTGCTAGTTTGCTTCCTGGTCCAATTCAATGTGTTGGTTATTATCTTTAAAGTTCTACATCGCATGGCCTAGTCTACCTATGGAATTGTCTTCATCCCACTACATCAGTCAGGCAGGGAAGAAATGTTGCAGACCCCATCAGCTAAAGAATTCCAACTGGCGGGGTCCAGGAAGAGAGCCTTCTCTGCCACTGCCCCCATTCTCTGGAACATTGCCCCCACAAAAGGTGAGGTGGGATCTTACTCTCCTGGCCTTTCACTCGTGTGAAAACACTGTGGCCTTGCTTAAGGCTCAGAGAGGAACACACAGCTGTGGGGATGATTAATGCCCTGAACATTCTCCTCCCACTTGTTAATTCACTTGTAACATTGATTTCTTAATCATACTTGTCATTTTTTTCAATTTTATATACTACCCAGAGTCCCTTTGAGAGAGATGGGTGGTTTCAAAATTTTATAAATAAAAATCAAATTGGAATAACCACCAAGGAATTAAGTTTTTCAACACGTAAAGAATTGTTACGTTTTTTCAGTTATGCTCACTACATTACATTTGCTCAATGTTCTTACTTTATTAAGAGCAATTCTTACCAAGAGATTTTCACCAGCAATTCCTCGATAGTTAAAAACCACACACCTTTAAAAGACAAACAAAGAGCACTGTTTACCAGAACTGTTCATTTGAATATTCTTGGAAATGAAGAGCCACATATCTGAAAGCTGTTTCAATTGGTATTTTTTGATTTGCCAAAAGATTCAAAACAAGGAATAAAAACATGTATTTTCCACAGATGTACATTTTTTGTATCTGCCAAAAAATTTTCCTGTAGCCCAAACTAAATCATCTGTAGCCAAATAGATGAGAACAGGAAGAAGGCTAAGAATCTGGATTGGGAGGAAGGGAATAGCTGACTTCCTCATTAACGTGTTTGCCACTGGTGCACATGCTGCAGCCAATTTTGATGAAGGTGATGAGATACTTTCAACTCTCACTGAAAAATGCAGTGTTTATGTTGTAGTGTAATACCTATAGTGGAGTAAAGGTGGCAAGTGCCTCTTTACTAATAAAAGATCAATTCCATGGTGCAAGTGGGCTTCCGACTGAGAATACTAACAGTCTTTGCACCCAGAATGCCATGCCTCATCATTTTGCCCTTCTCTTCTTAATTTGCCTGCTGTTAATTTATATCTCTGTCTGCTTTTCAGTATGTCTGAACCCCAAACAATCACAATGTTTTTGCATGGGAGCAATCCAGTTGTTGTTTGCAGCAGACAATAATCTTTTAAGTCTTTCGAAAACACTGCTAGGGAACAAAGTTGGAATCACCCTCGTAGGCAAAAGCAGAGCAGGTCCTTAAGAAAGATGAAGGGATGAGTGTTTTAGGCCAGGAGGTGGAAGGGAAGAGGTAAGAGTGGAGTTGGGATGGCCAGCCCAAACCACAATTGTAGGCAATGAGGGTTTGGATGGAGACAATACATGAAAAGGTCTTGCAAACCTATAGCTGTTTTGCTGGGAAGGGTGGGGGCAGGAAGGAGGCATTAGAAGTATGGTAAGAAGCTGGCTGATAAGCAGAATGAGGGTGAAGGGCCCCCAAAAGTCATTGGCTTATAGATGAGAGGAAACTTAGAATAAGAATAAAGTACACTGAAGGAATACATGGACTTGTGGTGAGATTTATAAGATGAGAATTCAGCTGCTGAAAAACCTGGGATTTGACTCCGGGCTAATTCACTTTGAAGATCCCCTGCACACAACTCTATAAATAACATTGCAGATGGATTCCTGCAAAATGGCATGGAGGAGGAAAAAACTTCACAAGATGAAGCTTATTGACGTGACAAAATGGTCTGGAAATAAAACAGCAGTTTCAATTTAGTTTCTGAACATTTTGTTACCAGACTTGGTAACATTATCAGCAGGATTTTCTTGTCCTATTCCAACTGACCACACTGGCACACAGGACATTTATAAGCTAAAGAGGAATAGGACAAGAAAATCCTGCTGATGGTGTTACCTAGTCTGGTAACGAAACGTTCAGAAACTAAATTGAAACCATCTTTGGAGAGCAAATCACTGCCAAAATTGAAAACCCGAGCTTCAAGTATTTTCTATTATTTCATAAAAACAGTAGTATTCAACACTCAGTAAAAACTGACTTAGGACAATGACCTTATCAGTTTGATCCTCCCTTTAGATAACATAGGCCTGTGTTAGCCTTTGGTTCGACTGGCTCAAAATGAAAACCCTATGAATCGTGCACTGGCTAATACACAGCTGAATTAGTTTATGGGTGGATTTGAAAACCACGCCTGTCCAAGGCACACGCAAAGCAGCCACCATGCTACCCTGTCAGGAGACAATTTGCCTGTGGCTGGCTTCCACCTACCATTCTATTGGGAGAGCCTCCATTTTTCCAGAACCCAATGCTGTTGGGCTGGGCCTGACTGATTTTTGGGAAAGTCACAACGAGGCAGGGAAAATCTATTTTATCAAAAGTCTCCTACCAGAGCATATTTCTAAAAAAGTATCTTGCCTGTTAAAGCAGATATGACATTCCTTCACAAACATGCAAGTAATCCATGCTTTGAATTAGGATGATGGAACACAAGGAGATTTCCATGCAGAGGAATGGGAGCAAACTACAGGTGTGAAGTTCCATAAGAACTTTTTAAGGACTGTAAGCAACACAAAAAAGCACAGTTGCAGATATCCCATGGCTATTTTACATGCATGTTACTTGTTGTTTTGTTTTTGAATGAGTCCTAGTATATCTGTCCTGTCAGAATAAATACTGGAGGAGGTCTCTAACATTAGAGCTCTAAGATCTGGGTTGCAAAAATCCATATAATTACTAGATGAGAGTGTTAAAATTTCTTATTGTCCAGGTACAGTAGCCCTAAACAAAGAAATGCAAAAACTATTTTCTCATCCAACACCATGTATGATGGCAAGCTACCATGTTCTGCAACTAATCTCAGTTGATACAGCATGGTTTATCAGGATTGCTGACCAGGTTTGCTTTCTTTATATCCTCAGGATTCATACTCCAGAGAACTTTATGGGAATTGCTTCTAAGGAGGCTACAGATGTAGCATAGTTACAAGAATGCCTAGGGGCAAGAGATGGATAAGGAAAAATGTGTGTAAGTAGGATGTGGCCTTTTATTTTAAAATTTTAAAGGGCTTGAGAACAAGATGGCCCTTCATCGTGAGAGCCAAGGAGTCTCATTCAATTTCCAAGATTCTATGGAAATGCCAGTTTCCTATTTGTTTGGCTCATTATCCCTTTATTTAATTTTATTTCTAACATATTTCACCACTTCTAGCCTTGTACCTTAACCTCTACATTGAACAGGGTCTCTGATGTGGCCTAGTTCTCCTGAAGCTGAATTTGCTATTTCAAAAGTTCATTGCCGGGAACTTTTTCCAAAAGGGCCCATAAACATTTGTGGGTTTATCATGCATTTAAAAGCATAATCGGGGGTGGAAATTGTCTCCAATTCCTTGGAGACAATTATAGACAATCAGAATTTCCATTGCATGAACAGGATTACGACAGAAATGTCAAGGGCAAATTATTATACCTGTATCCCAGTGTTTTGCTCTGTTGAATCATATGAAGAATATATGATTCCTTGCTTGTTCCTGTGAGGCCAGGCAGCAATAGGATAGTAGGTCTGGTGCTGGAATCAGGGTACTGTATGCTATTGTCATTGTCAAACCAGTCCAGGAAAATCTGTCCTCCATCTGTAGCTGTAATAAGTTCACTGAGAAAAACAACAACAACATTAAAAAGCTTTACAGAAATGCAGTGTAAAACCAGGCCCCTATTCAATGTAAGAGTGTACATGAGCCCCCTCAATCAGTTTCCAGATTTGCTCCAAAAGTTGCCGTGTCTTTGCATTTGTAAAGTGACAGAAAAGAAATTTCTCACATAAAGAGAAATAATTAAATACAGGATAGAAGGCAGGAATGGAAGAAAGATTTAAGCATACACTTGGTTATATATAGAATGGACATTCCTATAGTTCCAATGGCGAACCTATAGCACACAAGCCAGAGGTGGCATGCAGTGCCCTCTCTGATGGCACGCAAGCTGTCACTCCAGTTCAGCTCCGCTGCACATGCATGTGTACCTCCCGCCAACCAACTGCTCTTTGGGTCTCTGCCATGCATGCACGGGGGGCAGGGCGCATACGGCCCACGCGTACATGCCCGGGGATGGGGCACATGCGTGGGCTGAGTGTGCATGTGTGGGGGCCTGGGGTGCGTGCAGGGGGCACGCGCATGCACAGGGCGCATGCAGGAGTTGCACATGCATGCACGGGGGTGCATGCACGGGGCCCATGCATGCATTGCATTTTGGGGATTTGGGTGTGTGTGCGTGTATTCACGCACACACACACATGCTTTGGGCACTCAGTCCAGAAAAGGTTAGCCATCACTGCTATAGTTTCTGGAAGGAACAGCTGTGTAGGAAAGAAAACAGCACTTACTTCCTATACTGCACGTTTGGTTTAGATGTAATGAAAGGGCGTAGAAGTGTTTGCAAATGGCCTTCCCAGCACCATACAGTGGGGTAGTATATTTCTGTCAATACCGGGCATTGGTCCTGCAGAAATTGGCACAAGTTCTCATTGCCAGTTATCAGCTGAGGTTTCTAGAAAGACATTTAGGAAAGAGGAAACATCAGACAATATTAGAGAAAGTTTAAAGGGAGGCACAATGCAGTTGCTGTTCTGGAAACAGATCTGAGATGCACTGGGAATAACAAATCAGAAGTGCAATATTGTAAAGAAACTTGCTGAAGTCCCCATTAAAATAAACAGAAGCAAAGCAGGGTAACATTTTGCAAATTTCAGAAATAATTGCCTCTAAGGATGCAGTTTGGATTAAGTCCCTTATGCCCAATACCAAAACATTTTTAAACTTACAGACAAGGAATCTATATCTACAAAGCTCAACAGGCAAAAAAAAAAGCAATAGTACAGCAAGTAAAGCAATTATGTACATAACTGATGTACTTGTAACAGTACACATTTTTCCAAGAATGTACCGTTATTTAGGTTCCATGTACATAGGACAAATAAAAGATAATTGTGTGTGTGTGAGAGAGAGAAATAGAGAGAGATTAACAGAATATGGTAACTGTGGGTATTGTCAAATATCTTAATGTACTATCTTACATGATTCTTACATATCTAAGGCTGCACCAGGCACATAGAAGGAAGGAATTAGAAATTGCAAAAATGCCAAGATCCTTAACCCTAGGAATGTGTAATATGCAGAGAAAGATTTATAATAAGTTAAGTCTCAGCCTGTGTTTCTAAGGGAAGAATTTCAATATCTTCTCCTTTATTTTCGTGCATGTAGGGCTGTTACCGATATCTGTGGACACATAAGCGAAGTCTTAATAATGATTCACTCCATTCCCCTACATTGCAGAAGACAAAGGAGACATTTTACTCAAGACAATAACTGAGCAAGGGCTTTTACAACAACCCTTGCTCTTCCAGTATGTGTGCTTGTAATCTGAGTCACAGTGCAAATTCTGTTAACCTACATAAGAATCCAGATGCCTTCCACATTATCCTTTTGTAATTTTAATGCATTTTTTGCAGCAATGTTGACGTAACTAGATTGCAACTTCAGAGAGAGCCTCAGAGGAAGCAGATTATTTGACTCCTTTCAGTCAAGTGTCAAGCTTCTTTCTACTTACTGATGACCTCTAGCAGGGCTGAGATGGGAGCAGCCCTATTGTCTTGGCTCTCCTTGACATTACATACCATCAGTCATGGTGTTTTTCCAGTATGGAAGGACTGAGCCTGAGGCCCACAATTTGCCTCTCTTGTTTAACTTGAAGCCAGTGGGTGAGGTCATTCATCACCACAGGGTCAGCATCATAAATATGTTGATGATACCCAAGTTTGTATCTCAACCCTGCATCAACCAAGTAATAAAGCTGAATACTTATCCCAGTGCCTAAGGGTAGTGGGAATGGGATGGGAAAGGACTTTAAAGTAGCTCTGATCCTGCTGTCTTTTAAATATGCTCTAGTGGCCCTGTTCTTTCCAGGATACTGTACTGGGAAATACATGCCTTCTGAGAGAATGTCTTGAATGTACTGGCTACACTGGCCTGCAGGCAATCACCTTCTCTTTCTCTTTTATTGTAATGGGTTTGTTTTTAACCATATGTTGCCCACATTTATTATGAGCTGAGCAGATTAATCAGTCAATCAGGGAGAACTGCAAATAGCAAGAGCCAAAGGGAGCTGTCCAACATCTCAAATTTTCTTGAGCATGCTGACAGATGATCAGCCTCCTCTTCTTTTATCCAGCTTGGATTTTGACAAAGATCTCAGCCCAACCACATCTACTTGACTGTGAACCACAGGTCCCCACAGAATACAGTGAAAAACTGCCTGGCTCAGAAACCATGGAATGCTACCTAATATTTAAGGTTAACAGAAAATTAGATTGCAGGAGGATGGGTTGGGGAAAAACTGTTTAAAGGCCAACTATTAATAGCTACCCATCATAATGGTCATATACTCCTTCTAGACTCAGAGAAGCCACAGTCACTTACGGATGAGCGATATGATCTTAATGCCTTCCTTAGGGGCTACGTGGAAACATTTAATTGGCTCCTGTTATAAGCAGGATCATCCAGATCAAGACTCTTAATTTTAGAAGAAAATGGAATATTGTCTTAAATCAGCTTATTTTATGTTTACTAGAGGGACATTTGCTGGAGTGGAAGGGATCCAAAAGATAAAGATGACAGCTGCTGCAATTGCATAGTTGTGTCTGCCATCTTGACTTTTCAGAATTTGTCTCCCATGTAATAGTTTTGCTGCCAAGAAGTATTATAATTTGGGTATCTTTGTTCCAAACAGCATTTTTATTTTATTTTTTTACAAAATGCAGGATAAGCAAAATCAAATATTTTCGACCATGATTTCTTTAAGACTTAATTAGCACGGCTAATATTTCATTCCCACAACCATTCACCTTGCCCAGCAAAAGAGTTGAGAATAGCTAAAAGTGACAAAGAGAATAATATTATTATGAATAATAATTTATTCCTTTGGCTTGCTACATAGGACTAGGAGAGCTATACCTCACACAAAAAACAGTTTTTAAGCTGTCCTGTCTGGTGTCCTCTGAATAAAACTGCTGCCATTTCTTCTGGCTAAAATTCTGGGAGTTGCCACCCCAAACATCTGAGACCAATGAATTAGGGGCCTTATTTCAAAGTGTTAATACTGTAGTAAGCGAGAACAATGCATTCCATTTATTTCAATCCTTATCCTGGATTTTTTGCATGCGTGGTCGTTTGCCCTCCCCTTTCCACAAGCTGGCGCCGGGTTCTCTGCAGTGTATCCTGCGCAACCACCGAGGCACCACGTTACACAGGACAAACAAACCATAAAAGCAAGCCGGTTTTCGTTTGTGCACATTTCGTTTCATTCATTTAAAACGTGGAAGGGGAAATCGCCCCTTGCTTTCTCACTCCTAAAGCGCCTGTGGCTTTCTCAGACGCCGAGATCCAAACCGTTTGTCGCCCTCGGGGCCTAGTTCATTACGTTAACTATGGATAACTTGTCCCTTTCGAAATGGGTCAGAGCCTGGCGACGAGAGTCGTTTGGCCTTTGCCCGCTTTCTGACCGCCATTAGGTCGGTTTCCCGGACCACTTTTAAAAGGCGGCGATTGCAGAGAACAGAAAGCCTTACCTTTGCAATCGTCCTGAGATAATAGCAGACATACGCGGCTCCAAAGCACAGCATCAGAGACCAGCCGATCCCCGAGGCTAACAGGCCCTCCCTACTTTCCAAGTACACTGATAGCTCTTCTAAATTCATTTCTAGAAGCGTCGAGGAAATCGCGGCCCCACTTTACATTACAACGCCGAGGTACGGGAGAGAGGAGAGAGGTGATTGCAACGAGAAGGATGGCGCTCTCCGAAACCGGCACAGCTGCCGGCTGCAACAGTACAAGGGTTGCTTTAATTCTACCGCAGCTCTCTATAGGATAATAGGCCAGGCTACTCCGCCCCCGGTCCTCCTTCCCCTTAGCTCGGCGGCGGGGAGGGCGAGACGCTATAGGAATCCCGGGATTAGCCAAAGAAAAAGAAAAAACAGGAATGGTAGATAGTTTTACAACTAAACGTTCTTTGGTTTTCAACAGCATTGTTTCTCATTAGTGAAGTATGCTAAGCGGAGAATTTAAATTTCGCCTGTTGACTACACCTCCCTGCAGTTTTCTTGGCAACATTATAGGCAACAGACTCACTTGGGTGAGATGAGCGATATAAAAATGTGAATAAATATATTTATTTTAAAAAAAATATTAAAGCATTGTTTGCCATTGTTTTTGGACTTTACCAGTCTCCTGTTGCTTTAATCCTTCTTCAGGAATTGCATTTGTTTAGTCTAGTGAAAAAAAGGTGATATGATAGCAGTGTCCCAATATTTGAGGATCTGCCACAAAGAAGAGGTCTGTCAACTTATTTTTCAAAGCACCAGAAGACAAGAAATAATGGATGGAAATTAATGAAGGAGAGAAGCAATCTAGAACTAAGAAGAAATTTCCTAACATTGAGAACAATTAACGAGTGAAATGACGTGCCTTCGGAAGTTGTGGGTGCTTCATCACTGGAGGTCTTTCAGAAGAGACTGGACAGCCACTTGTCTGGAATGGTATATGGTCTGTGCTTGAGTAGGGTGTTGGACT
Source organism: Ptyas mucosa (assembly GCA_012654045.1). Classification (NCBI taxonomy): domain Eukaryota; kingdom Metazoa; phylum Chordata; class Lepidosauria; order Squamata; family Colubridae; genus Ptyas; species Ptyas mucosa. The sequence goes on from WNWU01000003.1 coordinate 23,641,799, forward strand.
AGAAGACCTCCAAGGTCCCTTCCAACTTTGTTATTCTGTTTTTCAGAGAGCAACCAAAGTCCCCTAGATCTTACTATGTGTTCTGAGAACGCCAGTAGTTCAAATGTAGTCTTAAACATAAATATTACAATTGTGTTTAAAAGAAGTTGGTTCTGTGTCATAATTTTTATTTGATTCAAAAGCTAGTACATAATACCGGTAGTTGTTTTATATATGAAACATCTTTCTGTTGTCCTAGCAATCTGGCCATAATCATTCTGGCCTTTGTTCAGAAGACTATGAATAATATCAGTGCAGAGCTTCTATCCATTACTGCAACTAGTTTTATAATAAGTTCATTATTATAAGTAAACACTTGAAAGATGCCATGGGCAAGTAAAATATACTGTTCCACTATCACTGAAAGCCATTTCCAATAATATTGATATTTTTAAACTAACAGGACTGGTGATCAAATAGATAAAAAAAACAGTCCATCTATACTTTTCATAGAAGCAAACAAGCAGCTTCCAGATCCACAAGCAGGTTAAAAGCTGTCAGAGCTGAAGAAGCTTCTTGGATGAGAAGCGAAATTTCTTCAAAGAAAAAACAAGAAAAAACAAAGTCCAATTGCCTCCTGAAAAAGCACCTTTGGGACAACCATGACCTGGATGACTGAGAATCTCTACAGACTTTAAGCAGGTTAGAAGATTATCCTATGGCATCAGAATTTCCCCCCACATTCTGCCCACAGTGTGCATTGAGTAACACACTGAATATAGGTATTAGAATTAATAAATTGCTTAACAAATAAATTAACTATAGGAAATAGCCTTATTAACCAAGTTCATAGTACCAAGACCTATACTGTCTATTTTTAACTGGCAGGCACTTTTCCAATGCTTAGGCAGATAACAAATTTTTACTTGAAATTCTATGGATTGAACCTGAAATGATCTGAATATATAATATGTATCCTGCCAATAAATATTTACCCCCATTTATTATCTCTATTAGAATCGTTTAGTAATTTAATAGCATTGAGTGGCACTCCACAGTAAACAAAAATGATTAATACTCCAACTGGAATAAATATAAAATCATTCAAAACCAATATAAAATATAAGTAGAAAATGAAAATAAAGAGAATTGTCTATGGTGTAAAAAAGAATTGTAATAAACTGCAAAAGATAGATTACTGTTGTACAATACATTAAGCTACAAACCAACTACCATTTGTTTCAGCCCAATGTTTTTTGTAAACTGAACCTGTGTCATTAGTTATGTTTCATTGTGTGTGTCAAAAATAGGGTCTGCTAGTAGGATTGGCAAGAGAAGTGGGAGAGAGACCTCTTTGGCCCAATCTTCCATTGTTGTTTGTAAGTGTCCTGAAAATTTCTGACCAAGGATGGATAGAGAGCATGCGTGCAGCAGCCTCAGGGGCCAGTGTGAGAGTAGGACAGAGCCCTACCCCTACTATTAACTGTGAACAGTACATTGGATACAATTCCACATATTTTATGCTGCAAGAGCTGAAAGATATCACTTTAAAACTGGAGCAGGAAAAGATAAGTCCAGACTGTTTTTTGGATGGTCATGGGTGTGTTGAAGATGATATCATCCATTTTTTTGTGGTTGCTGAGGCAGCTCTAGTTTGGTTAAGACTAAGAGCTCTTCTGGATAACCTGCTAATGTCTTCTCATCATCCCTGTTGACAGCTAGGCTGTCCTATTACAGGTGCTAATGTACTGAACAATTATAACATTATCAGTTACCATTCTTGTAATGGTATTCTTCCATTACCATTCTTCTAGATCACTGGAACAACTTTGTACAGTATGCAATTGTATTCTGACTAAATACCATGTTTCCCCGAAAATAAGACCCTGTCTTATATTTTTTTGAACCCTGAAATAAGCGTTTGGCCATATTTGGCGCTCAAAAGCCCAATTGGGCTTATTATCAGGGAATGTCTTATTTTGGGGTAGTTACTAATCTACACATTTTATTCAAGTTAACATTTTAATTTTCCAGTACATAGTTGCTAGTCCATAGACATGAGTCAAAATGTGTAATGTTTAAGAACCTGCATGATTTTTTTTCCTTTTGCTGAAACAAATAGTTATATTTTCAAAAAACATTAAAATGTTTTTCAAATGTTGCTAATAAAGAGTATTGAAAAGAGTTATAAACCATATCTATAATGTTAGGTTTTCTGTGACTATACATAAAGAACAGCTCACAATATTTCATGGAAAGGTACAAACCACTTCATGACATTAAAAGTAACAATACATTAGGTGCCTGAAACTTACAGAATAGTGAAAGACCAATTAACTATTCTATTTAAAAAAAGGACGCAGTGGCTCAGTGGCTAAGACGCTTGTCGATTGAAAGGTCGGCAGTTCAGTGGTTCGAATCCCTAGTGCTGTGTAATGGGGTGAGGTCCCGTTGCTTGTCCCAGCTTCTGCCAACCTAGCAGTTTGAAAGCACGTAAAAAATGCAAGTAGAAAATAGGGACCATCTTTGGTGGAAAGGTAACAACGTTCTATGCACCTTTGGTGTTTAGTCATGCTGGCCACATGACCACGAAGACGTCTTCAGACAGCACTGGCTCTTCGACTTTGAAACAGAGATGAGCACCGCCCCCTAGAGTCGGGAACGACTAGCACATATGTGCAAAGGGAATCTTTATCTTTTACCTTAAAAAATACTAACAACTAGTGCAAAGCAAAAAGGCTAAATAAAAGTTGTTTCCCCAAAAATAAGACCCTTATATTTTTTTGAACCCCAAAACAAGCACTTGGTCTTATTTTCAGGGAGGTCTTATTATTTTGGGGTGTGTGGAGCAAGATAGGGCTACTCTTGCTGTTTTACCTGATTTCCAGTTCTGTGTTTAAATATTTTCAGGTAAGGCTTATTTTGGGGGGGGAGCTTATTTTAGCGCATGCGCTCAAAAGCCCGATTGGGCTTATTATCAGGGGATGTCTTATTTTGGGGGAAACAGTAACAGTAGTCTTTATCTTCATAGCCTCAAAATGTTAAAGGCATGCTGAATAAAAAAAGCCAGCTCTGCTAATTGGGAAAAATAATGTCATGGCTAAAAGTGTTAAAGGTAGACACATCACACTGACAGATATGTTTGTCAGTCTATGGTTTTCCCAGTTGTAAAGTAAGGTTGTGAAAGCCTGATACTCAGAAAGATCCCATTGCTTTAGAACTGTTGGAAGATGATTATTGAGAATACTTTGGACAGAAAGAAAATCTAATATGAAATGAAATAAAATCAGATTGTCACCGAAGCACTCATCAGCACTCATTCTAAACACAAGGTGAGAAGGCAATAGAATTGTGGGGGAAAAGAAGAAGCCAAGAGAAGGTAAGGTAAGGTAATTAGATGCATTCCCCGGTAACACAGAGATGAGCTTCCAACAACTCAAGAGAGTAGTTACTGACACAATCCTGAGATAATCACAGCCACCGGGTCACAAAGCGTCTTGACTTAACGATTTAACCAAGAACGGTCCTGAAAGGAACGCCGGCAGAAAAGCGGCTTGCGAGCGATAGCGGGAAAGCTATTGCCCTCCAGTTGTCCTTCCTCTTGTTGCCGGCCTGATTCTTCGGGTTGTTCTTAGGCTTGAGAGAGCCTTTCAGGTGCAGCCACATTTCGCACAGCCCCCCGCCCCCATTGCAAATCCAAAAGTTCGGCCCTAGGCGATGCAATACACTACTGGCTTCCCTAGAGGTCCCTAAGGAGTCTCTCGCTTCCTTTGTTCTGAATGGGGCCCTTCCCTTCTCCGGTTGCAGGATCGGAACATGCGCAGGAGAGCCCCGTGCGCCCTACCTCCACTACCGCGGCCGGGATGGCGATACCGCCATAGTGCCCGGATGTAGCAGCCGAAGCGTCAGGTTCGCCCCCTCCCTTTTCGAACCTGCATAAAGCGCGGCCAGCTTCTCCGGGTTGGGCGACACCATTGGGGGGGGGGGGGGGGGGGGTTTGCGGGAGTGGGAGAGGCTATACGTCGTGAACGCTGCGCTCCGCTGGCGGAGGCCGCATCCCATCCACCCCGCGGGAGGAGACCGGCCGGCCGGTCTGCTGGCTGCCTGGCTTCCCTTTTCAGGTCTTTGTTGTTCCGGCGTTTCTGGGAAGGCATCCCCTACGGCCTCGGTTTCCCCGTTATCGGCGTCAGCGACTCTCCGGGCCTCGTCGCTGCACCGCGAGGGACGCCCCCGGGCGAGCTGAGTAACAATGAGCAATTCGAGGAACAACCGAGTGATGGTGGAGGGCGTCGGTGCCCGCGTCGTGAGGGGCCCCGACTGGAAGTGGGGCAAGCAGGATGGCGGCGAGGGCCATGTGGGCACCGTGCGCAGTTTCGAAAGCCCCGAGGAGGTGGTGGTGGTCTGGGACAACGGCACGGCCGCCAATTACCGCTGCTCGGGAGCCTATGACCTGCGCATCCTCGACAGCGCGCCCACAGGTGAGAGGGAAGCCGGAGAGCCGGGGCGCTTCCCGCGGGACTGGGGTGGGGGGGCCGGGCGGTGTTGGGGGAGAAGCCTGAAGGTTTAGACCCTTTTTAGGGCCCGGCGAGTCTTCCCTGCCGTCGGCGCGACTGTCGGCGCCGTCGGGACACCACTCGGAGTTTCCCAAGAGTGGGCGAGGGTTGTTGGCGACTCTCAGTCGAGGCCTTGTTTGTCCGCAGGGCTCCTAATCATAGTTAAGGAACTCCCTGCTTAAGAAGGGGGGCGTGAACGGGGAAGCCCTTGGCAAAAGTTGCACAGGGACGTTAAGAGCTCAGTCGGTAGTCAGCACAGAAAATCTTAAAAAAGGATCAAAACACACTTAATAGGAAAGGAAAGAGATGAGTAACGAAATTGACCCAATTGAAAATGCAGGTTATTACTGGTGATGGAGAGCCGTCCCCCTCTTCTGCCTTCAAGTAATGGGCTTTAATCAGTGGTGGGATTCAAATAATTTAACAAGCGTTTCTCTGCCCTAATGATTTCTTCCAACAACCAGTTCACCAAACTGTTCAGAAAGTTAACAACCGGTTCTCCCGAAGTGGTGCGAACTGGCTGAAACCCACCACTGGGTTAAATCCTACATGTCTAGATTTGCCCCTTTGGAGGTTAATTTCCATGTAAGAAGTTAGTTCATTTGGAACTTAGTAAGATTTGGAGTTTCTTCACTTCAGTTTAATGGGAAAACACCCCCTTTGTGGGACACACATACACAGGATGTATGATTGGGCTGCAATTTTGACTTGGATAAATATAAAAAGGTTTTTCTGAAGGAGTACTGCATAGCATCTTTCATCTTGCAAATGTAGTCATGCTTTTTTTCAAGAGACCATTTCAGCATCCTTTTAAAAAAAGTATAGTGTTGAAGTTAAATATTGGGAGGGTTCTTTTTCTTTTGTCTTCGGAACAAAGTCATGTCACTGAATTACTCATTTTTTTAAAAAAAATAGTTTTTGATCCAAGTTTGGAAAGTTTTATCCCAATGCTTAAAATACATTTAGTCTTGGAGAAGATGCCCATTGTAGCATATTCAGCAACACGGAAATTAATTTATATTTACATTGCTGCTTTACAACAGTGAGGAAATGTGGATTGTTAATGGCCTTATTTTCTCAAATAATTATTGTAATATGAAAAATGTAAGGTTCTTAGAAATCAGTTGTTACTGAATTAATGGCACTTCTGATATTTTATTTATTCAATTTCTATAGCCGCCCATCTAAACCAATGACTTTAGGCAGCTTACAATTCAAAAAATATGCAACAATATTAACCTTTTAAAACAAAAACAATAGAAAATAAAATAAATATTTATCCAAAATAAACATGCATTCTAGCAGAGATACTAGGCCAGCTAACAATAAAGCCAGGAAATGGGGCACTTAGCACATTCAGTACCCCAAGCTCAGGAACTCAGCTAGATTTTTAGAGCTTTATGAAAGCTAATAGGGTTGGGGCCATTCTAATGTCTGAGTTGAATATCCTCCGATATTTCCACAAATCAGAGGCTGCTGCAGACAATGGCCATCTTCTAGTCCCTACCAGCCAGCACTGTTTGGTTGACAGGATCTGCAGCATGCCTAATATACTAAATTGAATTGGACAAGTAGAGATTCTTGGAAAAAGGTAGTCTCTCAAATAACCCGTCCCAAGCCATGTAGGGCTTTAAAGGCGTCAACTAGCACTTTGAATTACACCTGGAAACATACCAGTAAAGGCATTCCAGTAATAGTGGTGTTACACGTGCCATAAATCTGGCAACATTTACCACCTGTGCAATCATATTCTGTTCCAGTTCTATACCAGTTTCTGAATGCTCTTCAGGATCAGCCCCATGTACAGCATGTTTCAGTAATCTAGATAAGAGGTTACAAGGGTATGAGATACTGTTACTAACAGCATTCTGGTCCAAGAATAGGTGTAGTTGGCGCACACATCCTCGAAGGCGTGCAAAGACTGTCCTAACCATGGTTGCCATCTGCTGTTTGAGCAGAAGCTATGAGTCTAGGACAGGGGTGACAAATGAAGGCCCTCAGGCCGGATGCGTCACATGCAGGCCACGCCCACCCCAGCTCCGTAAATGGGGAAAATGTCACAAAATGTCATATGACAGCAACATGATGTGACAAATTTGACACCCGTGGTCAAGGAGAACCCCCAGATTGCACAAGTGGTCTGTCAGGTAGTGCAGCCCCATCCAGAACTAAGGATGGAAGAACCTGTATGTAGATACAGGACTGCCCTTTTTATTATTATTTGCACATTATATTTTCAATAAGGTATTCTTTGTTATGTAATATTAAAAATATATCCTAAAATTGGCAATTATTTTGTTTGATCTAGTAAAAAATTGAAACTTGATGAACATAATTTTCCATTTTATTGGAAAATAAATAAAAACATTAAAAACATTTCCCAAAAAGTTAATTTAAATATGGACTTTGTATTGATATAATCTCTAAATTGGAATGTTGCCTTTAAAAAAAATACCACATTCATGTTTAGTGGGAAAAAGTTTGAACTGTCTGTTGGCTTTATTGTTTAAACACGTATTGTATTTATTGACTGAAATAAACCTTAAATGTTTTAGTTATTACAAAATATGCTTATTATACAAACACATTTATTTCAATCTATATGACTGCCTATCTCAAATTCATAACTGTGGGCGGCTAGTAATATTAAAAGAAAACAGAAAAACTAAAAACACATAGCAGCCAGAGTAAAAACAAATTAATCAATCACAATTCAATATAACAAATGTAAGGATTCAATGTTTCTGTTTCTAGAAGATTATTACCTATTTGCTTAGAAAAGTTTAACTGTAGGGGAAAATGCTGATTTGGAAATTATGTGATCTCTCTTGAAATTAAAAATATATGAAACGGTAGGAAATACCAGACTAGTTCAGTGATGCATTAGATTCAATAAGGCATTTGTGTTTGTAGGTGCTGCTCTAAATTTTGAAATAGAAGGGAAGGCAACATAATAATGATGGAACTCACCTAATGATGTTGAAGATTTCTTGTAACTTATTAATTAGTACATATGAGTCTGAGAAGAATTCAGATTCAAACAGCAAACTGACATAGTTGCCCTTTTAGGGATGCTGTCCTGTTCCTTTTTCTTGTTAATTTCTTTCATTGACTCCTAGTTCTATTCTTTTGTGAGATTACAGTTTTGTTCTTTCTCTTTCTATGCCGTGAAGAGAAAAGCCCATTTAATTTATAGTAACTATATTCTTTTTTAAGATGTAGTATCTAGAACCATGGACTATTTTTATAATGGATTTGTATATAGATTTTAATGATACTGAAGTTTGGTCAGTTCTAATATGTAAAGACTAGTGAATTTGCCTATCTTGACAGATTGGATTGTTTTAAATTTGTAATTATAGACCCAGTATCTTATATACATTCATATTTGATCATTTGACATAATTAGTATCTGAAGCTATTGTGTCATTAAATTGAATAATGTGGGCATTACAGGGTGTGGTTTGAAAAGTAATTGAAATTATAATAATATACTCAATGCCTAGACTCCGTGTTTTTGTGTTTGCTTTCATATGTTCTGTTTAAAATACTATGTTAGTTGTATATCTATTTATAGGTATTAAACATGATGGGACTATGTGTGATACTTGTCGCCAGCAACCAATAATTGGTATTCGATGGAAATGTGCGGAATGTACAAATTATGATTTATGCACAGTATGTTATCATGGGGATAAACATCATCTAAGACACCGCTTTTACAGAATAACCACACCTGGAAGTGAAAGGTAGCAAATATGATTAATTTTAAAACTATATTACTTAGAAAAATTCCTGCATCTAAAATGTTCATTGAAAACTTACTAATGTAAAACTGAAATGTACTGTTTTACATTAAAGCAAGTTTTAGATTTTGGCAACAAACATTTTTAAATAACTTATTTTTGATTAGGCATCTCTTTAACCTATTATTAATATTAAATCTTAGGGTATTACTGGAATCTCGCCGTAAATCAAAGAAAATTACTGCAAGAGGAATCTTTACAGGTGCCAGGGTGGTACGAGGAGTTGATTGGCAATGGGAAGATCAGGATGGTGGCAATGGACGCAGGGGCAAAGTAAGAGTTAAGACAGTACCATTACTGTTTCCTGGACAGTTCATGGCTAGTGGCAGAATATATTTATTATGTGTTCCTATTAGTGGAGGCTTCTGTTACCAATGAATACGTGATTTTTTTTGGATTTTCTTTCTAACTAGCAGCCTTTATCGGTTCTCTATGCCTTTAAAATATAAATATATGTTTATTTATATGTTAAAATATATGTTGAGAGAGTGGTTGCGCAACAGCTTCCCCGGTACCTGGATGAAACGACGTATCTGGATCCGTTCCAGTCGGGTTTCAGACCCGGGTACAGCACGGAAACGGCATTGGTCGCGTTGGTTGATGATCTCTGGAGGGCCCGGGACAGGGGTTGTTCCTCTGTCCTGGTCCTGTTAGATCTCTCAGCGGCTTTTGATACCATCGACCATGGTATCATGCTGCACCGGTTGGAAGAGTTAGGGGTGGGAGGCACTGTGCTACGGTGGTTCTCCTCCTTTCTCTCCGACCGGTCGCAGTCGGTGTTGACAGGGGGGCAGAGGTCGACTCCGAGACCCCTTATATGTGGGGTGCCTCAGGGGTCGGTCCTCTCGCCCCTCCTGTTCAACATTTATGTGAAGCCGCTGGGCGAGATCATCCGTGGTTTTGGGGTGAGATATCACCAGTACGCTGATGACACCCAGCTGTACATCTCCACCCCAGACCACCCCAACGATGCCCTTGAAGTGATGTCCCGGTGTCTGGAGGCCGTGCGGATCTGGATGGGGAGGAACAGGCTCAGACTCAACCCATCCAAGACCGAGTGGCTGTGGTTTCCGACGTCCCGATATAGTCAGCTGGTACCATCGCTGACTATCGGGGGTGAATCATTGGCCCCGGCAGAGAGGGTGCGCAACTTGGGCATTCTCCTGGATTCGCGGCTGTCCTTTGAGGAGCATTTGACGGCCGTGACCGGGAGGATTTTTCATCAGGTTCGCCTGATCCGCCAGTTGCGTCCCTTTCTGGATCGGGACTCGTTACACACGGTCACTCACGCCCTCGTCACCTCTCGCCTGGACTATTGTAATGCTCTCTACATGGGGCTCCCCTTGAGGAGCACCCGGAGGCTCCAACTGGCGCAGAGTGCGGCCGCGCGGGTGGTGATGGGAGTGACATGGCGCTCCCATGTTACTCCTCTCCTGCGCGAGCTGCACTGGCTCCCGGTGGTCTTCCGGGTGCGCTTCAAGGTGTTGGTTACCACCTTTAAAGCGCTCCATGGCTTAGGACCCGGGTACTTACGGGACCGCCTACTACCACCAATAGCCTCCCACCGACCGGTACGTTCCCATAGAGAGGGGCTCCTCCGGGTGCCGTCGGCCAAACAATGTCGGCTGGCGGCCCCCAGGGGGAGAGCCTTCTCTGTGGGGGCACCCACTATCTGGAACGAGCTCCCCCCAGAGTTACGGAGGATCCCGGATCTTCGTGCCTTCTGCCGTGAGTTAAAAACTTTCCTGTTCCACCAGGCGGGCCTGGCCTAATTCTTCCCTTTTCCCCTTCTGTCGTAAAAGAATTTAGAAATTTTGAATTGTAAAATTTTAATTTGGGGGTTTTAATATTTTAATATTGTAAATTGGGATTTTAAATTATTGGGGCCAATGTTTAATTCGGTTTTATTTGGTTTTTAAATTTTGTACATATGTTTTTTATTTATGGCTGTTCACCGCCCTGAGTCCCCCCGGGGAGAAGGGCGGTATATAAATTTAATAAAATATAAAATAAATATAAAAAAAATATACTGACTCATCCTGGTGTGACTCACTGACAGTGTAATAATACTGTAGTATACTGAGGTGATGGTGTAATAAAATTATTTGGTGAACAGTTAGTAAAAATTCATAATGAGTATGATAAAACCAGACTATAGTATATTTCTAACAGGTATTTTATGGCAGAAAATTTGCTTGTCCATCTCAATTGCATCTGATCAATGATGACCTGTAATACTTCTTTCTTGGTAAAGAAGCTAATCAATCTTCCTCAGAGAACTTAATGACATAATGTTTAGTGCAGGGGTGTCAAACTCGCGTCACAGTGGCATCATGTGATGTATTGGGACTTTTTTTCCCCTTTGCTAAACTGGGTATGGGTGTGGCAAATGTGTGATGCATCTGGCCCATGGGCCAGGAGTTTGACAGCCCTGGTTTAGTGGATTTCTTGAATATTATGTAGTGTAAATTTTTTACCTATTGCTTTTTAACTTATGAACAGACTACTTGAAAAAACATGACCTCCAAAAAATACAACTCTTTGTTATTAAGTTTTGAGTGGGGCTTCATTTCCTAAATCATATACTGTCAGAATACATAATACTAATAGAAAATATTAATGCTTAAAAAGAAGCAATAGTGATAACTGCTTTTAAAAAATAAGAGTAGACTCACTGAACCTTACTGACCTTAAGCTAGTTTGATTAGGCTTCGGCCTTGCAACCCATAGGTGGTTATGGGTCACATTGCAGTCTTGTTTTTTTGGCTACAAGATAGCCAAAGATACAAGTTTATGTATTTACCCTGTCGGATGACTGTTAGGGAATAGACAAAGAATGCATTCCTGCTTTTGTGTTTTTGATTACTATAGTGTTTGCTGATTATAACTATAATATTCTTCTAATAGCTTGCCAGACAAGATTTGGGGCACCATGTTTAAGTGAATTGGGTCCTTTCTAAATGACTCTCAATACAAGGAATTGATGTGGGAAATGGGAGGGATGTCTCTCTTTTACCTGCTGGTCTTTGGAGAATTCCATTGGGCCCTCATATTTTTAATCATTGGTGCAAAGGCATAGAATATTATTCAAATGCTACTTCAATGGTTTTCTTTTTATAGTTCTTTGTTTTTTTTAAATGATGGTTTGTATTGTAATTTATTAGCAGATTTTTGGGGTATAACCAATTCAGTGTTTTTAGAAAAATAACAAAGATTCTTGCCAATTGTGGGATGATCATGATTTTATTTTTTATTTTATTTTTGCTAGTAAACATGTATCCTTTTTATTTTGCTAGGTAACTGAAATCCAAGATTGGAGTGCATCAAGTCCACATAGTGCAGCATATGTTTTATGGGACAATGGAGCTAAAAACCTTTACAGAGTTGGCTTTGAGGGCATGGTAAGAAGTAAAACAATACAAAGAACTGAAGTATTTCATGTTGAAGTAATAACAATGGCCTGTGCTGTGCTATTTTCTTTTGTGTTATCCTTCTGTCAGTTTGCATGCTGTTAGGCGCTTCATTGTTCCTACAGCTATAGGGATAACTAATGCATATGCATAAGTCTGATTTCAGGCTAATTTTTAAGCTGGCTTCTTTCTCTGTATAATATTTCCTGTTTTAAATAGGTGACATTTCTATAAAATAAAGCTAATATCTTTAATAGTAGAGATTGCTGTAAATCAGTTCTGTGTTTATTTCCATCTTTTAGGTGGTAAAATATTTGGATTATTCATGAAACAATGCATTATGGTCATTAATATTTTTTGCTTGAGTAATCTTGGTTTCAGTGATGCCAGGGCTACAGCTAACATTTACTTTTGTTTTATTTCACATGTACATTATTTCTGCAATCATTACATAACATGAACATACTTGTTAATGGGCATTTTTTAGCATTAGTAAAATTATTCATTTCTTATGAAAATTGATTTTATTGGCGCTTGTTGTCTTTATACAAGTTGATACCCTAATCAAGATGCAAGAACCTCCCATTTTCTGTTTGGTAATAAAATAGTGTGATGCAAATTTTGGGAGAAGTGTACGTTGTTCAAAATTACGGATTAGTATAAATAAGCTTTTATCACCATCAGTGTTAGTCTTGCAACACAAATAGAGCATAATCAGCCAAGGTGATTCGTTGATTTTAAAATCACTTTTTGAAAAGTTTTACATTCAAAATTCATGGTGTTGCATGTTCAAACATAACTATAGTTTACTTGTTAAAAATAACTTACTGAGTTCCATGCATGTACATGCTTTCCTCCCATGCTTTGATTTTTTTCCTTTGCTCTTGTTACCAAATTGCAGGGTAAAAGTGTGCAAATGCAGAGGTTCTGTCTTGTGTGGTATAGTTATGAACTTTGGAAGTACCATTTACTGGTTTTTAAGATTGTTGTATTTATATTATTCAAAGGAGAAGACATTATACTTTGCATCTTGCATATGCCATTTTACATTTCTGGGACTTTTGTCTCATGATAAAAAGGAAATAGAGTTCTTTGTAGCAGCACCTGGTTGGAGTATACACCACCTGTCCCTTTACTCCCTGAGTTGCAGTTGATACAAATTAAAACTCAGCTTTCTTCCTGTTTGCTTCCTACTTTAGTATATGCCTTGAATGACCTTTGTCCAATGGGTATTGCTTCAGAGATAGAACCAGATATCTGTATTTGGATTAGGCATGGTAAGAACAATTAGACAAGAGGAAAATTAGAATTTGTTGCTAGGTATATTAGCTAGAGATACTCTTTAGACTATTTATTTGTTTGTTTGTTCGTTTATTTCTTTCTTTCATTCATTCACTATAAGCTTGCAAGACTGTCTTATTTTATGCATTTTTATTTGACTTTGCAAACACACATGTTCCCAAATGTTTGGGGAAACTGTGATTCAGCATTGTCACTGATTTTATAAGAGATGAATGTGCCTAAGTTAGACAAGGCTTCCTATTTGTTGAATCTGTACAGAGAAAGCTGAGTCAGCCTTGAGCCAGTGAGACTTGAACTGCCAAACTGCTGGCGGCTGGCAATCAGCAGAAGTAGCCTGCAGTACTGCATTCTAACCACTGCGCCACCACAGCTCATATGACTGTATCCCAAGTTATAATTGCAAGGCTTGAAAATTAATTTAAAAGTGTCCTTTTCCAAATAGTTTGTACAGATTTACTACCGAATAAATGGCAGAATTTCCTAATTTTTTTTGTTTTCCTTTAACAAATAGGGCAAAGATTATGCTACAATTCCTTACATGTTTACTGGTAATAAGCTTCACTTAAAATAATCAGACTTACATCTGAGGAAACATACTGTAATTTTTCAGTCTCCAGAATTTTAATGGTGGCATGAATGCCCACTTAAAACCAGAGTCTAATTACTAGATAGTATCTACAGTTTAGAATACACTTAACATCTATAGGAAAGTATCAGTCTGCTATTTCTTTATGAATTATTGAAAGCTGTAAAAGTACCATTTATCAAGTCATAATAAATGTCTCAATCTTACGATGCATATATTGGCTCAGAGTTAAATTCTCTGTATAAATTTTTATTTCTTCTAGTCAGACCTTAAATGTGTCCAGGATTCAAAAGGAGGGTCCTTCTATCGAGACCACTGTCCTGTGCTTGGTAAGATACAGAATCTGAATTCTGATACTCGGTGCATAAAGCTAAAGGGATATATGTGTAGGCAATTTAATAGATGATCGATGACATTAATGACAGTGGTTATAAGAAAAATGCCTGCTTATATAAGGAACCATAACTCTTGGAGGTAAATGTAATAAGAGAATATTGTTTATTGGGATTCACAAATACAGTGATCGCTGGACTCCCTGCCAAGGAATGCAGAAGAGCAAGGCTGCAAATTAAATGTCCTCTGAAATTATATATAAGAATTAGAAAGGCAATGTTTCATTATTTATACAGCCAGAATCTAGCATCTGATGAGAATGTGGGGTAATCTTACTATGAACTTACTTGGAGCTGCTAAATTCTACTTCTTTAAAGTGATTCCAAGCCTGCCCTTTCTCCTGATGCTGGTGCCTCCTAACAAAGTGTCTGTCATTATGCCACTATATTTATTTCTTTCATACTAAGGAAAAGAGAAGAACCTGATTATCTGCACTTTCCCCTCCAGGTCATCAGGCAGATTTAGTTTGTCTTCTTTCACTGTAGAATTCAGAATCCTTTAGAGCAGGAGAGTCAAACTGGATTTCTTTGAGGGCTGGATCAGCACTGTAGTTCTCTGCGGGCTGACCGGGGGGGGGGGGGGAGTGGAGGGAGATGGGATGGACGCCTCCTGCAGCACCCTGCCAGCCAAAACGGGGCGCGCAGAGGCCCCGCAAGGCCCCTGCATGGTCCGTTTTCAGCCTGAACAGCCTCCAGCAGCACACTGCAGGCCAAAAATGGGCTGTGCAGAAACCCTGCGAGTCCTCCATGCAGCCCGTTTTGGCAGCAGAGGCACTGCAGGCCAGTCCTTTTAATATTTCCAGGCTGGCCTCATGGCCAGATCCGGCTCGCAGGCCTTGAGTTTGACACCCCTGCTTTAGAGCAATCGTATGCAAAGATAGAATATTATATGTCGCCCAGAGAACATTTTACTTAATATTTATCATATTTTTCCAGACTATAATTGCATAAGTTTGTTAAATAAAGTGGTAATACTATTCCCTGATTTCACTTTTAGTTATGTAATGCTGCTATGTTTCTACATTACTGAGACTGCTAAAATAGCAATGTATCCTATTATATGATTGTGAATTATGTGTTTATGGATGAAATTTCCAAAACAATACATTCTCTTTAAATTCTTAACTTTAGGAGAACAGAATGGCAACCGAAATCCTGGTGGTTTACAGATTGGTGATCTAGTGAACATTGATCTTGACTTAGAAATTGTTCAGTCATTGCAACATGGGCATGGAGGATGGACTGATGGAATGTTTGAAACCTTAACAACTACTGGCACAGTTTGTGGAATAGATGAAGACCATGACATTGTTGTACAATATCCAAGTGGGAATAGGTATATTAATTTGTTTTTTATAAAGCAAATCATTCTTATTATGCAAGTTTTTAATTAGTGTTTTATATTTATTGTTGTGTCATGCAAGATCTCTAAATAAGAATGGAAATACTAATTCATATTGATGATGTGACTTCCAGGTATATGCCATGGGCTTTATTTTATATTCATTGCCCTGTATAGCAGGGGTGTCAAACTGGCAGCCTTGCTATATGTCATGTGATGCAATCGCGTTTGACATCCGTGCTGTATCATATTACTAGGAAATTTTTCCACCAATTAATAGCAGCGTAAAAAATCTATATTTCATGAGTAATCTCCATTACTTTTGTTATAAACACATCAACATACTATAACAAATAAGAATGGGACACATTCATCATTTATTTCTTTTGATATGTTTTATGCACAGATTAGATCCTTTAAATTACCCCCCGCAAATAGAATTTTCAGGAATATAATAATTAATATAGCACATATATCTAAATATCTTTAGATTCTCCACTCTGCATTCTGTGTCATTTGTCCATTTCTTAAGTCTTGCAACAAAATTATAATTATTAAAAATATCTTCATTAGTTTTGCTTTATATATACAATAAAGATTATTTCTATTTTTGTAAAACTTTGTACATTTGCTGTTTACCTTGACTGGAGAAGTATCTCTTTAAAACATTTAGTTTAGAACCTCTTTAACAGTATGATAAAGTAAGGTTGGTTTTAGTCAAGAGCACTACTTAACCAACAGTTCAAACTGGAATACTATTTTCATCCCTTTCCAAATACTTTTGTAAAGAAAACTACCCAACTCCCAATTGTCTTTGTTTAAGAATATTTGATCTATTTCTGTTTCCTGCTACAGTCTAACAGCACTTTCATAGCTTCAGCCTGAAAATCTGTGCAGTTCCTTAACCTATAGGCATTAGGTATACAAAGACTCTCCAGGTGAAACTGTCAACAGCAGTATTCTTAATTCTTTGTACAGTTAATTCTCCTCCCTCTAGTAATAAACAAGTTTTTGTTGAGATCATACTACATAGAACAAGGAAACATTTTTCTAGACCTTTAGACAGTTTTTGCTTAAAAATCTGATTTATGACTAAATTCTTAAAAATATATGAGCAGTTTTATTTTTCAAATCTTAGACTACATTAAAAGGCATGCTGATTCAAATCAAAGGTTTATCCAGCATTGTGTTTTCTATAGTGGCCAAATAGATGCCTGTGGGTTGTCTTATGCCGTTGAATGATATAATTACTTCTTTGTTGTTGTGTTTTTCTTAAAAACCTTTCCCATTTAGCTTTAAAGGATGACCTTGGTTTCCAGTATTGTGAGAAAAAGTATTCTTTTTCTTTCTGACTTTTTTCACAACTTATTACAGTAATTTGCTTAATTCCCACATTTCCAATGTTTCATCCAAGGGAAGATCTTTAGTGTCTTGGTCATGGAGTTGGAAGAGCCACTTAGACCCTTGATTCCAGTTTCCTGCTTCATGCAGAAATCCAAATTAATCTACTTCCACAAAGCTCTCTTGCTTCTGTTTAAACATATCCTATCACCCTTCTGTTCAATTAGTTTGTTAAATTGCTCTCATTCTAAAAACATTTGCTTTGACCTTTCTTTTCTGTGTATTTTGTGATACCGTGATATTGGCAGTCATATATTTTAAAATCATTTTCTTAATTATTGTTAGATGTGGTGTGCAAAATGTTTTCAGTAGGGACACTTTTTTGAGTTCAGACAATTGTTTCAGGTTTAAAACAATTCACTCTGAACTCATAGCAAATTTTTCCAGAATGTTCCAACTTGAAACAAAAACAGCTCTGGTAAGGTCAAAACAAATTTGTCAAAATTTGTCAAAAAAAGTCAAAACAAAGTTTCTTTTTAATTTGGAAAAGACTACATTGAATTCTGAGAATACCTCTAATACTTAACATGAATTTATCTTTTTTCACAATTGTGACATATTTAGTCAGTGTTTTCCTAGTTATGTTTTACAACTTAAAATCCCTTTGCTAGTCAGTCATTACAATCTAAGATGCTATTTTATGTCTGTATACATTCTGTTTAAAATTATGATACTGTTTTTTCCCGCTAGTTTATATTGAATAATATTTGCAATTTTAATTTCCGTTCTCCAGCTTTGAAATACTTTTTTATTCAGGCCTTTTGAAGTAGATTAAGATCAAGAAACAGACATCAGGGATTTCAGGAATGCTACTTTATTGTTATAGGATATAATTACAGAATTTTAAAAGCCTCTCAGATTTTCTTTCAGCCCTATTTTATACCAAACAAAATCAAGGCAGAATTAATCTGAGCTTCTTTCCTATGTTTTCCTCTTTCTCAGGACTGAGCTGATATTTCTCCTCCCTTAACGGTTCATTCCTTGACCAAGTCTAGCTATACATTCTTTTACACTTTTGCTACTGTTGCTGCTGCTGCTTATTGTTATTAGCTTGGTATTTGTTGTCAACTACCTGATAATTGAGAAGCAAATTAATATTTATTCTTAACCTATGCTTTTTTTCTGAAACATTTTGTAAAACGTTTTCTTTTGTCCATGACTATTAAATTTGCTTTAATAAAAGCTGTGAAAAGTTTTTGAAAGTTCAAATATCAGTCAGCCTTATCTGTCAGTTCACCCTAACTGCATAGTTAATAGTGCTTTGAAAGATTTGTAAGCCTGTCTTGAGAACTATAATGATTCTTCTTTAATAAGATTTATTCTACTACCTACTTGATATTCACTACTGTATCAGTAGGTCTACTTAGAATAAACCTTAATGTAACTGGCTTGTAAATTACTGGATTGCCATTAAATCACTTGCATTTTAAAAAAAACTAAGGATTTAAAAAAAATCCTTGAATCATTCTCACTTCAGCTAATAATCTGAATTCTAAAAGCATTGTTATAATATTTCAGAATCAAGCACCTTTTGCAAACGGGGGGCAAAACTGAGCAATAGTGAACTATGCAGTTATGCTTTCATAAAACTATAAAATCACTTGCCATAATAATGTTACTTTTACTTTTTAGATGGACCTTTAACCCTGCTGTTCTTACTAAAGCCAATGTTGTCCGAAGTGGAGATGGTGTGCAAGGTGCTGAAGGTGGTGCTTCACAATTTCAAGTGGGTGATCTTGTCCAAGTTTGTTATGACTTAGAAAGAATTAAGTTGCTTCAAAGGGGACATGGTGAATGGGCTGAAGCAATGCTTCCTGTAAGTTTATATAAATATATTTGTTGTTATATAATTTGAAATTAAAATGTGGATAAGTTTATTTCAGGACTGAAGTGAAATCCTTCAATGAATGACACTGTAATTTTAGAAAATTATGTAAATTATGTCCATTGGAGATAGGTTTCTCTTTCTGAATAAATCCTATTGATAATCAGGTATAATGAATCAATAGGGACAAAATGACTTTCTGCTTAGATAGTTTATTCCAGCAGTTACCATTATGACACAAGTAAGCAATACCCTGTTTCCCTGAAAATAAGACCTATCCTGAAACTAAGACCTAGCATGTTTTTATACATGCATCTAATATAAGACTTACCCCCCAAAATAAGCCCCATTTAAGAGCCGTCTGGTTGCTCACAGTGCCGCGGAGGCAGGATGGTGGTGGAGCTGCCCCATGCACCCTGCACCAGCTTACCTCAGGGCCCCCATAGCCAGGCCATCCACACTCTTAACATCTGCCTCATGGTGACAGCATCAGCAACCATGTGCAGCAGAAGCTTACATGGCTGCCAGCCCGCTTTTTCTGCTTGCTTGGGGCCACAATGAAGCAGGAGACCAAACAGTGTGTTGGTGCCGCGGCCATGACGCAAGGTAGGTGTTGGGACGTGGCCTAGCTGTGAGGGCCCTGAGATAAGCTAGTGCGGGTGCATGGGACAGCTTCATCCCTCCTGCCTCACGGCAGCAGCACTGGTGTGCCACATGGCCTCCTGCCCCACTGCGAACAAGCAGAAAAAATGGGCCTCCCGTACATGGGGATGGGGGGTGGGTGGGAAATAAGACACCCCAAAAATAAGCCCTAGTGTTTCTTTTGGGCCCTAAAAGAAAATAAAACCCAGTCTTATTTTTCCTGGGGAAATAAGGGTAGTTATGAATTTGGAATGAAGTTTGATGGAAATATTAAGTCTACCTATTTTTTAGGCATTATTGAGTATTGACTATGAATATTATGGAATATGAATCTCAGGTAGTCCTCAACTTACAACCATTCATTTAGTGATCGAAGTTTCAATGGCTCTGAAAAAAGTGACTTATGACTGTTTTTCACATTTAAAACCATTGTAATGTTCCCGAGGTCAGGAGATCAAAATTTGGGTGCTTGGCAACTAGTTCATATTTATGATGGTTTGCTGTGCCCCAGGGTCATGTGATCATCTTTTGCAACCTTCTGACAAGGAAAGTCAATGGGGAAGCCAGATTCAATTAACCATGTTACTAACTACAATGTTTCAATTAACAACTGTGGCAAAAATATTGTAAAATAGGGCAAAATTCACTGTCTTGCTTAGCAGCATAAATTTGGGGCTTAATTATGGCCGTAGGTTAAGGACTATCTGTATAGCATTCATTCTCTCAACAATATCTTGTTTTATCTTCTAGCATTAGACATTTGTACAATCTTAAAAATGGATTTCTAGTATCTTTAAAATGTGAAAATCATCTGGTAGAACAGATTTCCCCAACTTTCTGCTTTTGTGGACCGGAGGGGTGGTGGTGGTGGTTCATGCAAGTGGTCGGCAAGCACACACAGCTCCATTTGCCCAAGCAGCGCACACATGCCACACAAATGGAGTGCTCACAAAGCATTCGCCTGTTGCTTGCGCAAGTGAGGATGTGCATGCGCATGGGCTCGCCGGCTGTTTCCACGGCCCAGTTGCAAACCCCTCACAGCCCAGTAGTGGGCTGTGGCCCACAGGTTGGGGAACTCTGCAGTAGAAGATCAATTAGCTAAAATGAGTTGGATTCTTTGATTACTGAACTTATTGAAAATAATAAAAATATTTTATTGAAATGATAATAGAAATGAGCTTATTTTTTTACATACCATTGATTGATCTGCAGTCATTCATTATTAGATCAACAGTCACAGAACTTTATTAGAATATAGAATAAGATATCCATATAAAATGGTGATTTTATAAATAAAATATTATAAATAATATTGGTTTTCTTTAATCTAGACCCTAGGTAAAGTTGGAAGGGTCCAGCAGATCTACTCGGATAGTGACTTAAAAGTAGAGGTTTGTGGAACGTCTTGGACATATAATCCCGCTGCTGTATCAAAGGTAGCATCAGCAGGATCAGCTATAAGCAATGCATCTGGCGGTAAGTTAGAAGCTAACAAATACTAAAGAAATTGAAATTTTGAAGTCAACTATGCTGCTTAGTTTTAAATTTTTGTTGCTGTCTTTTAAGAGCACTTTCATTTAGAATAGTTCTAAAATACAGTGTGCAACCTACTCTTGAATATTTTGTTAGATACATGAATTATGATTTTATTTATTTATTTAACCAATTTACTTGACCTCCTGACTCATAAATTGCAACCTTGGTCAACTAACAGATAATTAAATATGGAACAAAAGGAACCAATGAACATAAAACCCACAAAACCGCAGCACAGTACAACACATCGGAGGCCAATTGCACTATGTTCTCATTTTCAAAGCCAGTTACCTGAATGGGCTTGTCTCTGGATCTGCAGAGAAAAAAACAGGCTATTATTACAGAAGGGTGACATATTCTGTTTTCTGTCCTTTTGGCGCCATCAGTTTTTATTCAACAACTTTATTCCTATTGTACAGTAATTGTTCAAATGATAAAGTGTTTTAAGTTTTATTATACCCACCTTTCGTTTGCTATTTTCATTTTTATTCTTCACAGATTTCTGTAACTTTACTTTCCCCACTCCCCTAGCAATATTATATTAAATGATTTGTCGCATAGTCAGTTAGATGTTTAAACTGGGTTTGACATTTTTATCCACCTATCAAGCCCTTCCAAAGGATTGAGATAAGCAAATGTTAATATTTGATAGTGTGAGAGGTATTGTCCCAGGATGTAAACTGTTCTGAGTAAAGCTGCCTTTTGCAATTGACTGATGGTGAATTTGTCAATGCTGATGATGTTCAAGTGGTGCACCAGTTGTTTTAGGATTGCATCCAAGGTGCCTATTACTATTGATACTACCTTTGCTTTCTTTTGCCATAGTTGTTCTATTTCTAATTGCAGGTCTTTGTATTTTGTTATCTTCTCTAGTTCTTTCTCTTCTGTCTCCAGATACTGCTGCGTCCACTATCCAGACTTTTTTGTCTTTCTTATTAATAGTTATTAAGTCTGGGGTGTTATGTGGCAGGTCCCTGTCTGTTTGAATTCTAAAGTTCTAAAGTAAAGAGCAATTTAGCTTCTTCATTTTCTACAACTTTCTATATTTTGTGATCCCATCAGTTCTTGCTTGTCCACAAATGGTATTTCTTGGAAATCTTCCACTACATCATTGTTATTATTTTGTCATGCTGTTGTTTGTAGTCAGTCTGTGAAGTCGTCTAATAGCAAGTAACCAGGTGATCCATTGTTTCTTCAGCTTCTTTGCAGAGTTGGTACTTGCTGTCTTCTCAATTCTGGTTTTGTATGCATTTGTTCTTAAGGTTTGGTCTTGTACAGCTAAAATTAGCTCCTCTGCCTCTTTCTTCCATTTTTCTGCTCTTAGCCATTGCCAGGTATTGTTACTATCTGCTTTGCCTGCTATTCTGTCTTCCCATATCTTTTTTCTGTTCTTCATTTAGTCTTTCTTGTAGTTTGGTCTCTCTAGTACTCATAAGCCTTCCTGGTATAACTTCAGTGCATCTTCTTCACTGTCCTTGAGATAGTCTTCCAATGTTCTTTTTTCTTCTTTAACAACCTGATGTATTTCCAACAACCCATGTTCACCAATTTTGCTTGGTAAATAGAATCTGTCAATATCACTACAAAGATGAAGGGCATAATTTATTGTCATTATTTTTGGGGTCTTCCTTTCCAGGGCCTATAGTTCTGCTTGAGTCCAGTCCACTATTCCAGTTGTGTATCTAATGACTGGAAATGCCCAGGTGTTAATTGCCTTGATAGTATTTTCTCCACTTGAGTTTGGACTTTAAGATCTTATTCACTCTCTTGATGTATTCACTTCTAACCTTTTTCTGGACTTGGTATGCTTGATGGTATCAGCTTGAAGGATGCCCAGGTCTTCATCCAGACTCTTGAGGTTATTTGTATAGGGCATTTTGGTTCCTTCAGTTTTCATTACTTTTTGACATTTTAACAGTGAGGATAGCACATTTATCAAGTCCAAAATCCATTTCAATATCTTGGATGTATATATGGACAGTGTTGAGCACTATTCTACTTATAATGGTTCATTGCATAAGTCACCCAGATGTTCAGACTGGATTTGGCATTTTTGCTGCAAGATGTAAGCTGTTCCAAGTAAAGCTGCTTTTGCAATTGACTGATGGTGAATTTGTCAGTGCTGATGGTATTCAAGTGGTGCTCCAATTGTTTTGAGATAGCACTCAAGGCATCTATTACTATTGGTACTACCTTTGCTTTTCCATTGCCTCTATTGCAGGTCTTTGTATTTTGTTATCATTTCCTGTAACAGGAATAACTTTCTAACCTTCATTACCTAGCAGATGATAAATAACATTTAAGTAGAGTCATGAATATCTACTCCACCATAATGTTTCCATTGTAGGAAATGCTAGTATGCAGTCATGATCTAGGCAAGGAGCAAATCTTAAAGCAACTTCAAATAATATTGGAATATTGATTGTTTGTTACATTTGTATTAAATAAAAAATATTTTGTTTAAATGCAACCTACATTCAGATACTATACACCTGGTAATATTAATTGTTTCACTAATATTCACAGAGAGATTGTCCCAGTTACTGAAGAAATTATTTGAAACTCAAGAATCTGGGGATCTTAATGAGGAGCTAGTTAAAGCAGCTGCTAATGGAGATGTAGCAAAAGTGGAAGATTTGCTTAAAAGACCTGATGTGGATGTGAGTATTTAATTATATCATTCCTAATAAAGGGAATTAAGAGTTTCTGATCAATAATTAGAGGTTCTTGGAAAGATAAAACATTTTGCAATCAAAATAAAGATAGACTTTTCTTTCACAATCTTTACTGTTGCAAATAGGATGTTAATTATGCTTAAAAATAGGAAGACTTACCCACTTTAACATTTAGTTCATTGCTTTTTGAATGCACTGTTTTGTTTCAAATGTTTCAAAAATTAGTCTCCTAAAATGTTTACATTATGGACATTACATCATGTCTTCTAAATAATTATTTTGCTTTGGAGTGATACAAAGTTTCGAAAAACAAGTAATTAATCAAATCTTCTCAAATTACCCTCAACTTGCCACCCAGATAATTTTTTTCCAATTCAGTTTTTTAAAACTAATATTTTAATACTTCATGTGTTCATATCCTGTCTTTCTTCCATAATTTATGGCAGTATGAATAAACCTAAAATATTTTAATAGATCTAAGATATGTTTGCTCCATTATTATACTTAGTAAATTAAAGATAATTTGGAAAGACAATTGATCTGATCTCCAAAAGATATTTTTTTACAACGTAAGTATGTTGTCTTTTAACTGTTTATTCTTCACATTATACTGCTATTAATGAGCAGGGCTATATTATTAATGTCTCATTTTAAACTTTGATTTTATTAATATATTTTAGGTGAATGGACAATGTGCTGGACACACTGCTATGCAAGCTGCAAGTCAAAATGGACATGTTGACATTTTGAAATTGCTTCTGAAACAGAATGTGGATGTAGAAGCAGAGGTATCTGAAAGCTTAAATGTTTAACAATACTTAGTAAAATGCATTTATTATACATTATAAATTATAAATATCTGTATTATATTTTAAAATATTAGTTAAATATTTTAAAACATAAAATTGCCTAATATTATTATGAATTAGTGTTTGTAAGATATTTCTTTTATTGCTAGTTACATAATTATTTAACTAGCTTATTGAATGGGTCCCTTTCATTTGATTTAATTGGTAATAGCCAGTGGTCTTATTTTAGGGTTATTTAAGGATTTCATACTTTTAAAAAGAAAATCATTCCCTTGTGTAAAATAAAATCAGGACAATAAAATGCAGGTGTACTCACTCAACTAGTTAACCAATTAACTATGGTTACTTGAACCAATTTTGCTGAATTGAGATTAATAGATATTTTCCTATAAAAGGGGAAGAAACTTGGAATTTACAGATTATACTACTGCTGCACCATGGATGGTCCTTTGCACTAGAAATTGAGTTATTGAGTAGGTTGAAGGTTGCATCCAGGAAGTATTAGAAGTTATTAATACAGCAGTTCATAAGTAAAGTTCCTCTCTTATAAACAATTGGCTATGACTTGTAACTAATATTTAACAGCAAAATAAGTTGCTAGGAGCCATGATGGTGCAGTGGCCATGGTGGTGCAGTGGTTAGAATGCAGTATTGCAGTCTAATTCAGTTCACTGCCAGGAGTTTGATCCTCACCATCTCAAGGTTGACTCAGCCTTCCATCCTTCCGAGGTCAGTAAAATGAGGACCCAGATTGTTGGGGGCAATATGCTGGCTGTAAACCGCTTACAGAGTAAAGCACTATGAAGCGGTCTTAGTGCTATTGTTATTGCTATTTTATATGTTAATTCTGTCTCAATGTGAAGTAGAACTATACACACACATCATCTACTCTTGATGCTTTATATCATTGCATCCTTTTATTAACTATATACAACAATTTAAAAGTCTCCCATTAAATTGTAGAACAAAAATATTATGCAGCTGAATTTTAATTATTTAGGACAAAGATGGAGACAGGGCTGTTCATCATGCAGCCTTTGGTGATGAAGGAGCTGTGATAGAAGTTTTACATAGAGGCAGTGCAGATCTCAATGCTCGCAATAAGCGTAGACAGACACCACTTCATATTGCTGTGAATAAAGGTCATCTCCAAGTTGTGAAGACATTACTGGACTTTGGTTGCCATCCTAGTCTCCAGGTAATTTAACTTGCTGTTTACTTTTTTTAATTTATTATGAACTCAATTTGAGCATTTTTTTCATACGTACATAACTTTGAAATATTAAATAGAGTTGGCCTCCAAGTTATAATTTGGAGTGTAATATCAGAACATGGTAATGTTTAGCTTTCCATCCTTATCAGGATGTATGGAAGCGTTGAATATACTGAAGGTTGATGGTAGATTAGATGTGATGTAGATGAATAAACTAAGAGCAGTGCTTTTGGTTTCTATAAAATCTGAAGAACAATTATTTCTAAATAGAAAAGCACACCATTGTAAACAGGAATATTTTTGTAGCCCTTTAGTTTTGTGACACTGTTGGCCTGTTTCCGTTTTACCTGCCTTTGCTACCACCCAATGGCTATTGATGCAGATGTTTATCAAGAGGAACTGGAGAAATTAATAAAAAGAACAGGGTGTCTAGCTAAATATGCTGTTGGCTAAATTCAGCAAAGCTCTTATTACATTCTTATATCAAGATATTTCTTTTTAAATGAACTTTGCTGGGTTTTCTTTTGCATAGATGGTGGAGATTTATTTAGTTAAAATGTCTGTTTCTATAGAAATTTATTGTGTTTTATGTTAATTTGATTTTTATACATTGTTTTTTATTGGGATACTAAAGTGGCATTTTTCTTTCTATTCGAAAAGGCAGCACCAAATGAACTTTCTCTGAAATTGTTTCAAGACATCTGTTTTCTTATTGCATTGATAGATCATACCCATGAATATTTTCTATAGGTGTTCTGTCTAATAGTTTCTATGCTTGAGGCTAGCTCTACAGTTTATGCCCTGAAACAATAGCCTTTCCCCTTTTATTGGGATTATTTGCCAGAAATATGCTTCATCAGCATTCCATATCAACCTTAGCTTATATAGTCAGTGATAAAAGGTATATTAAATCACTTGTATTTTAAGATATTATTACTGAGTAAGCTTAAAATATTTTAGGGCAATTCTTCCTCCATCTGTAATATAATATCTCTGTGCTTAGGGGAAACAGCATTGTATTGAAGCCTTTCATGGTATAAGGCATCTTAACATTTATACAGAGGATTTTGTTATGTTGTGCTAATTTAAGATCAAGTCAATTCAAAATTATACAGATGTATTCTGTCCAAACATCAACTATTTTTTTCATATGTAGCTATTTTTTTCTTGAAGTTTGATTGGTAGTTAGGGATAGTGGTGGGCTCCAAATTTTTTAACAACCGGTTCTCTGCCTTAATGACTGGCTGGGTGGGCATTGATGGATGGGAGTTGCTGGGTGGCTCCTGTGACTGAGTGGGCATGGGTACGTCACTTGTGTGGGTGGTACCTGTATGGGACAGACAAGGTTGGGGAGGGAATCCAGGGGTCTCCGATGAGGGCAGGGGGGGCGGGGGAGGAAAGACAGATCCAATCTGTTTGTGTGTGTGTGTGAGAGAGAGGGGGGGGGGGGGGGACGGGGGAAAAGGGGAAGGGAAAAAGGGGGGGGGAAGGGGGGGGAGAGGGGGGGGGGGAGAGAGACTGTGTCAAGCTAGACTGAGAAAGCTGGCTGCAAGGGGGAGAGAAGCTGGGTAAACTGGACCCAGACGTTTCCCGGGTCACTCATCCCAGAAGCAGCAACCTTGCACTCTCCCCTCTCTCCTATCCCCCTTCTTTGCATGGGATCACCCATGCGCTCGAGGGAGAAAGGACCAGCGGCCACTAGCATTGAGGGGAGAATGCCACATAGAAACACCGCCCCCTTCTCCCTCTCTGTCTCCATTGCTGGGCGATCCCATGTGAAGAAGGGGGCCAGCAGAGAGGGGGAAAGTATGAGGTTGCTGCTTCTGGGGCGAGGGGACCCAGTACATGTCTAGGTCTGGCTCACCCGGCTTCTCTTCCTTTCGCAGCCAGCTTTTTTGGTCTGTTTTCAGGTCATTTTTCAGGCCGATTTTGGCTAGAAAAACAGCCTGAAAACAGCCCAAAAAACGAGTGGGGGCAGGGCCAGCCAGTGGTCCAATTTTCCAGTTCTCCAAACTTTGCAGAATTGGAACAACTGGCTAAGGTGAACCTCTAGTTAGGGAGGGAGATACATTGTTATAAATTGACTAATATTTATTTTTAGGATTCTGAGGGTGATACTCCTCTGCATGACGCAATAAGCAAAAAGCGTGATGACATTTTAGCAGTCCTCCTGGAAGCTGGAGCAGATGTTACTATTACAAATAACAATGGATTTAATGCTCTTCATCATGCTGCATTAAGGGGAAATCCAAGGTATTGTATAGGTTTACTTCCTTCTAATGTTTGATAAGCGTAGTATTATAGTAAAAATGTTGAAATTAATCCAGAAGAGTTTTAACATTAATTTTTCTATAGCTCAGTAGTTGAAGTATTAAAATTATAGCATTGAACACTATAGAATTGATGTAGCGAGTATTTGAACAAATGCAGGTTATGCTAAATTATCCATATAGTTAATTGTTTTGTGTGCAATCAGGTTCTCATGCAACTACAATCTGTAAAAGCATCATGACGCAATCTAGAATTACATTTACTTTATTTTGCAAAGATTAAGACTAGAGAAAAAAATGTGAACGTGCAAATTTAATGTGAAGCAGCATTGTGACAACAAATACATGCCCAAGTTCTACCCCATCAGCTTTCTTACTAACAGACTAAAAAGTGAATTTGAGGGATGCTGTTTAAATTGGGCAGAGGAATGGGATAAAAGCTTGTGGAATAACACTGCTGATATTATAATTAATATACACAGGTTACAAACCAATTATGCAAAGTCAAAGCCAACCGAAGCAGTATAACATTTTGCTTTTTCTGTTGTGATGTTAAAACTCAGATTCACCCATTGAAACTAATTATGGAGGATGTTTAAGCCTAATAAAACAAAGTACCACCTTTAGCATCTCCACAGGATCTTTGTCTTTCTGTTAAAATATTGTAGTTGTGCTACAAGCTACGCCTCTTTGGATACATGACAAGAATTGCAACATAGGAAGAAAAGGAGTGGGGCTTTTATCTGATATTCTCTCCCTTGTCGTTTCCCCTCTCCCCTCACACTACTGACTACTTTACGGAATGAATAATTAACAGAACTGTGAAAAGCCTTTAAAGAAGTGCTTCTAACATGTGGACATGTATACAAAGCCTTTCTTTTCAAATTGCTAAAGCATGCTTGCAAAGCTTGTGCAGCTGCTCTTGTCTATTTCCATATGTGTGGTCATACACAAACCACTTGGCTTTGCTTTTGCCTCTTTCGAAGCAGCTGCATGAGCCTTGCAAACCTTATGGCTTCTTTAATGATTTGTGAATAAATGCTTCATATGGGCTTATGTGTATTATGAAGCCTCTCTTTTAAAGGCTTTGCCCAAGCCTTATGGTTAAACTAGAATTTGCTGCCATCAAATATGATGGCTGACTTAGTTTTAAAAATGGTAAGAGAAAAGCATTGAAGTAAATTCCATCAGTAGCTACTATTCTTGTTGGCTGTTTGGTTCTTTTGCGATTGCAGATAAGATAAAGATGCCCTTGAATTGAGCTTGACTCCTGAAGAATTCAAAATTGAATTCTGAGCCTCTTCCTCTGGGGTGTTTTTTGACTTTCTAGACCAGGTTACAGCCCTGGTATTTTTTTCAGGTCTTTGATCCTGTCTTCTGAACCTTGATACTATTTATCTGAGAAGCAACAACAGTATAGGTCTATCACTGTCCTATCCATGTTTGGTCTCATGCATCTGGTTGGTCACTCTATACAGTTGAACAAAGAGTGCTGGACTGGACAGGCCACTGGCCCAATTCACTAGCATTCTTCTTGTGCCTGTGAAGCACATTATAACATCATACATTTTCTGATTTCAGCCATGGACTCTCTTTAGAACCGACTACTTTTTAAAAAGCTTAATTTTCAACCAGCCTGTGATAATCCAAAACTTGTAATTAAGTTTACAAGCTATAATTCATTCCTAGCTGGTAAGTCATTGTAACTAAAATTGTTCTTGCCCAAAAGTGAATGGAAATGAATATATAAAGAGGGTTGTTGGCTGAATTTTTAAAATAATATTATGCAATCATTAACTATCTGTTCATTTAGAAATTCTACCCATGTTTCTCTCCTAATTGACTAATGTATACCAAAAGTTGGTATACTACCTGATTAAGACTATAGAAATTAATGGCATTCAGTTCCAAAGTGAGAAAAGTATATTGGATTTAGCATGGACGTGTCTGTTGTACTTGTCAGTAGCATAATTTTGGCATGCTTCGAGGCCAGGAAAAGACCCAACTTTTAAAATGCCACTGAAATTTCTGTGTGATGATCATGCCAAATTTAAAGCACCTTTTCCATTTTGAATTTGAATACTGTGCACTACCAGAAGATTATGTGCCTGTTCTCAGAAATGGCACTACTTGTAAGTTAATATCACCTTAATAAATCTATTAGAAACTGTAGTTAACAATATGTGATTTGCAATGTCTGAAAATGGTGTTCATTGTTGTTTGGATGCATACTTAATCTTTGGCATACCATGGGCCAGAGCTTTGGCTAGTACATTTGCCACTTAATCATTCTGTAATGGTTAATGTGAATGTTGTTAACGATGTAATGCTAATAGTCAGAAACCTGTAGTTCTATATTTGGATGAAAAAATGTCTTCCACAGATATCTCAATTATGAAAGGAAGTAGTAGAATCAAAAGTGTCTGTATCTATTTGGCAGCACGTCTTTTTAGATTGGGGTTAGCATATTAATTCAAAACTGACTTTCAGAATTGGGTTGAAAACTACAAAGTAATAGATGGGAAAATACATTATCCAATAGTAATTCACTGAAGTCTTGTAATTTAATGGTATTTTTATTCAGACGCTAGCTTAATTTATGTTTTAGGACAATGTTAATTTAATGGGGAAAAAAGATGTTGAATATATTTTTGTCACCCTATTTGTAGTTGATACTAATTTAATTATTTTGTTGCATATGCAGAAAGTGAAGAATCAGCTTTAACTGTATCTTGAGCTTCTGTAGATGATAAAAACATTGTCTATGAGATCCCATCTGTGTGCCATAAGGGAAAAGATCCAAAGTCTAACCCAAAATTCCAAAAATGAACAGTAAAACAAATATAATTCTCTTACCTAATTTCATTCTGTATCTGTTATTTTTAGACAAATTGCATTTAAATCTGAAGATTGTCCCTAAGCTACTATAACTAATAGGGAACGATAAATTTTTCTCTTTTAAAAACTCTTTCAGTTAGTGATCATTACCTCATACCTGTGTTTCTGCAATAATACGACCAGTTGTTATACTAATTTTTGCTCCAAAAGGCGCATTAAGGCTTATTTTCCTGTTAGGTATTATTTTCAGGGAAATATGGTACTAAATGCATCAGTCTGGCTGACAATTTTAATGGGCTTATTTTTGGGGTAGGGCTTATATTACGAGCATCCTGAAAAAATCATACTAGGGCTTATTTTCTGGTT
Source organism: Ptyas mucosa (assembly GCA_012654045.1). NCBI lineage: Eukaryota > Metazoa > Chordata > Lepidosauria > Squamata > Colubridae > Ptyas > Ptyas mucosa. The sequence goes on from WNWU01000003.1 coordinate 23,672,744, forward strand.
GGGTCTTTTTGAGGAAATAGTATTTTGCTTTCTTAAGTTACTAATGTATGCTAGATTTTTCAACAGAGTAAGATGGTACTAGACTTAATGGCAGGCACAGCAATAAATATTGACTCCACAAACAACCCCATAAACTCACAAATACAACATTGCAAGATAAACTATTTTATTGCAGAAAGATACAAGCCACATGTGGAAAAAATCTATATCTACAGAACTTAGATCACCGCCTCCTCCTTCTCTCCCTCTTCCTCCATTAAATTCTAGAGTTTTTCCTTCTGCTTTTCTGCATCTAGAGAAATTTGAACATTTCTTCCTCTACTTGAGATTGTGAAAGATCATTCATTGTTTATATAATGGTTTCACCTAACCTGAGAATTGCCAGTTCTTGTTACAGTTTCATCCTGGGATGGAAATGAATTTCTAGGAAAGCAAACATGCAGTCATGAGCCTAGCAGTGGAAGATTCAAGAACAAAGTTCAAATACATAAAATGCTTTTATTGAAAAAGATGTTGCCCTAATAACAAAGATCAACTACTGCAGTTTTTATTAATCCAACTATGTTAATATGTCAGGTTCAGGGTTTAAATTTTTTGTCTCCCCCCCATGTGATAAACGATTTTTCCTGCCCATTCTAAGAGTACCTGTACAGTGTTTTGATACAATCTTATTTTTTTAAAACTATACTTCTGCCCTTGGCAGCTTCAGCCTTTACAGATAAGTCACCTTAGGTGGTGAATTCTGGAGTGAATGTAGACCACCAACAGCAGTTCCAGTCTAAGTCTTCCTTCTGTGTTCCAGGTTATTTCCTCTGTTGATAGCAATACCAGTTCATGCCATACCAGCTGTCTAATTAGTTCCAAAATTCTTAAAAGTTCAGGTAGAAGATTATGATCCATCACCAGTGCTGAAATTATATTAGCTCCTGCTCCAGTCAGTTCAGAATACAGAAGAGGAGTCTTCACAGAGTAAAATTCCTACAGTACATGTTCGATTTCTAATTCATATCTTTTCTTTTGGAAGCATAGTATCTAGTAATTCAGCTAAGCAAGATCAAACCAACTTATTATTTGGATAGATAATGGCTAAGAAATAGCTGTACTATAGGCTACAGTGAGAAGTCAAAACTGGAAGAAAGTAATAGCAAACCACTTCAGTATTCTTGCCAAGAAAACCAAATGAATGTGTCTATAAAGTCCTCAGGAATCAAACATGACTTGGAAAAAAAGAAAAGGAACAAAGTTATGTTACCCTTCCCAGAATAGGTTCTGATGGTCAGTTTTGTATAAGTTTCCCTTTTTAATATTCCTATTATTGAAAATCAGTTGATAAAAGCACTTGTCCTGTAGTGATCAATACATAGCTACAGCTGGTTGAAGGGGACCAAATCCATTAAACATGTGATTTGATTCCATTTTACCAGCTTAAGCAAAGCATTGAAAACCTAGTTTTGCCATCAAGCCTGGGACCCTGATTGTATGGGTGAGCCAGTTTCTTGGCCATGGTTATAATGAAGGTGTGATATCAGGAGTGTTCTCTGCTGCTATTTTATGTTATTTATGTTGTTTCTAATTTCAGTTGTACTTCTTTTTGACTCTGGTTTTATTCCTATTTTAACTGTTAGATGCCCAGAGCCATCTGTATGAGATGGGTGCCCATATAAATTTATTAAATAAATAAATTGAAGTTTAGGAAACATACAGCTGTTTGTCCGTTAAATAAATATCAGATATGGGGAATCATATACTCCTTTTTAATTTTTGTTTATAATGCTTCATTTTTATATTATTAAAAGTAGAAAAAATAAACTTAAACCTAAGCCATCGAAGAAAACAGTTATGGCTTGCAGTAATTTTTCCTTAGTTCTTTGCGTTTCTTGGGTGAGAATGTGAATATATTTTTATAGACGTTTACTGAAAAGAATTAGAGAACTGTGTCACAAGGTTTTTATAATTGTTCTCAAGTATAATTCTGGTTAATATTTCCAGAATGAGTTTTATTTTGAAAGACTTTTTCTGTTAACAGGTTAGTTCTATACATACTCTATCTACATCTGTTTTTGAAAAATTATTTCATCATTTTTGGCATATAGTTATCATACTTCAGCATATAATTTAATATGCATATGTTTTAGTTAATAAAATGGGATTCATTTTTAAGTAGAACAGCACCTTATTTGAAGACCTGTGAACTTTAAGCTATGCTAAATTGGGGTAAAATTAATTTGGGCTGTAATAATGCATAACTTATATGAATTTTTTTATTACAAAGAAAGATTTCTCTAAATATGCAGTATTTTTATGCTTAGGGCTTAATAGAAATTTATGATATATAAAACTTGAACATTTAAAACTGTATCTATTTTTGTCAGTAATATGGGACTGCACTGGTCCAGCTGTTCAAGTGTTCTTTTAGATTGCAACAGTTTTCATGTACTGGCTATATCAAGGCAAAAAGTGACCATGGAAAGAAGTATAGCAGCATTTGATAATGTCAGCATCTGTTATCCTTGTCAGTCAAATGGTTGAGATGTCTGAATTACAACTGTGTCAGCAGATGTCCAGAGTTCAGTTTGTACTTAGTTAGAATTCAGCAGCTGACATAAGTAAGGGAGGTGACATTTTAGCATGACTGACAATGTTCAAAGAAGTATTAAGATTTGTTTTTATAAAGCTGCATACATAATTCTATCTAAGGCTTGCTTTAGTGCTGGTGTATAATTATGTTTTGGGCAAAAGTACAAAGTATGTTATTCACTTTATAAACCATCATCGTTTTTAAAATGTGACTCTACAGAAGTTAATATTTAATTTATTGCTCAGATGACTTATTATTAGAAATAAGCAGTGCTTCATAGAATTCAGACAGGTTTGCCAACTTTGTTGCTAATGAAAGCTGTTCTCTGATCATCAATCTGTTGATTATAGAATAAAATGTGTTAATGACAATACCAATATTTATTTCTGCTTTGCGCATTTACTCAATGAATTATAATTAGTTGTTTAGTGAAGGTGAAGAACAATTTATTTGCAGAAAAAATTTAGTTTCTGTTTAAATAACAAATGTATTGTTAAATTCTTAAGAACTAATGGTATCTTTTTTCTGGCAAAAAAATATACTAATAAACTGAACAAGATCTTAAGAGATGGCAATTAGAAATTAAATTTAAAACATGAAACCCAAGACCCTAGGTGTCATATACTATAAAGTTTAATCCCACTTAGCCTACTTAGAATTTTCAGTCAGAAAACTATATATTTTACATACTAATATCCTTTGTATAACCAATAAAACTTCCATGTAACAAAACATGAGGGATTAAAATAAATTCTTTTTAAAAAATGAGATATTTTAAAAACAAGATTTACCTAAACAGAATTGATTTTCTCCTAAAAATAATTAGCTTAATATTAAATAATGGGAATGCTGACCTTTTAGCTGTACAATTCTCTGAACAGAATGAAATAAAAATATTCTACCTTAAAGAACATCTTAATTAATTTTGCAGATAGGAATGATAAGATTGCCAAATTTAAGCTGATTTACTTTCATCTGATGAAACTGTTTCAAAAGATAGACTTACTCTGACATACAGGTTATTTATATTTGCTTGCTACATCTTTTAAGTCATAGACCAAAGCAAAGTAAACAAAAAGGAACCATGTTAGAAAAAAGAAAATACAAAATTGTCTAATCCACACACATTTCTAGCATGTGTGCTGTTACCATCTGGCCAAAAAAAAATCTTATACTTTGAACATTTAAAGGCGGGTGAAGATTGCTTTGGCAGTTATAGAACACAGTAATATTTTTCCTATCAAACATAATACTATATTTGTTAAATAAATATAATATACTATTCATATTTAATTTTGATTAATGTACATTTAATATAATGAGTAACTTTATTTAATTCATCCTTTTTTATTTCCAGCTGCAGCAATGGTTTCAAATAGGTGAGAAAGCCATGTGTTGCAAGCAATCTCTTCTTCTTTTTGAGGCTCTAATATCTCACAGGCTAGCACTGCCAAATAGCGGCCCAATTCCCCACAGATTTTTTTCATAAAATGAAATAAAATAGGGGCTTTAAGCAGCCAGTAGACTAATTATGTCCCTGAAAAGATGCTAAAAGAGCAAATTCCTGGCCCTGCTTCAGCTCAGTGGTACAACACATTCCTTGTACATCAAGCCAATTAAATTTTATTGACATGCTTGCAAATGGAAAAATTAAAGGCATGGAGTGATTATAGGGTCCCACTTTGCCTGTGCTAGCTCAGTGCATGTGTGTGTGTGTGTATATAATTAATTCTTTATCTTTAACCAATTTACTCCAGTGGTTAAAACACCAGGCCAGGGACCAAGTGACTATGAGTCTAATCCACCTGACAGTGGTGTTGTTATGGGAAAAATAACAACATGGGAAAAATAGGGAAAAATATGGGAAAAATAGGAAGAGTGTATTATGTGTGGTTGCCGTCTTGAGTTACTTATAAAAAATAATAAAGTTAGGGTAAAAATAAATAAAACATGCAAGGGTACATGATGCTTCCCCCTCCTCCAAAAATGAGATAAAGTCAAGAGTTAATAAACTCTTGCACTGAATCTTCAGTGGAAACAAGGCAATTTTAGACACATACATTTGTGCCAAATGCAACAAAGGTGCCAATGTGCCAATAAATGCTTGGTGGATTTCTAATGGAAAAGTTAGGTAGAAAAACAGAGAGAAGTCTTTGTCGTAATATTTTACATTCATTTTAGCATACATGAAAAAGCTTTCTTTTTGAACCATATGTTTAACCACATTTTATGTTCACAGGTTCATATTCTAAGAAATATTCTTGATTGATCATTTTAATATTAATGTGGATGGTTAGACAAGAGATCACATTGTGAGGTTTTTTAAAGTTCAGAAGCAATACTTATTGTGGTCTTCAAAATTATGATCCAGAAATCATTCTGTAATTGGTTTTATTTGTTTGCTGTTGCATTGTATGTTGCATTGTGGATGTTTTTATTTAGGTTTTGAATTAATGAAACAAATAAATAAATGATTGAGCAATACTGTTATTATCAGTTCTTTAAACAATTGTCCCATTATTTCTCCCCTCGCTCCAGTATGTTCTTTTATGCTAATATTCATTTGATCCTTTTACATGTTATCTTCACTTTAAAAAGCCATGTCTTTCAGGTGAAATATAGTTTATTTTTCTTTTACTGGTTGTTCACTCCTGCCAAAAGTACATACTTCTTTACATTCCATAATATTGTATGTTCATATGGGTACATAAAGAAGTATGTGCTCTGGGCAGGTTTTCATAGCTGCTATCTGCTGGATAAAACTGAACCATATTTCGTCCCCTTTTTAACCTAAAGTATGAAATAGTTGTTCCTGGTGAATTTTAAAAACACATTTTTGCTCTTGTTTCTTAGTATCTGACCTTATTACTGAGAATTAACGCCTTTCTGTATTTTACTTGTACAATAATTTAAAACACATTAAAAACAATTGTTCTTTCATGAAGATTCACGTACTTGTTATGTTTCTGTTGCTTTTTATTGGCTATTAAGCCTGGCGAACAGCATAATTTCACCAAAGTTTGATTATACAAAATACCTTCATGAAATGGTAATATGTATTCTTGTATTCCACTCTGAGCTTGCATTATCATTGGTCTTCATTCATATTTTGTCATATTTATATTAGTATCTGCTGAAGTGGAAAAAAATGATTATTTTGTAACGATGTATGCCTTTGGGAAGAATCTCAATTGTTGTATTTTATAATTAATGAGAATATAGATGAATAAATAGCTGATTATATTCCAAGAAAGAAAATAAGTTGCAAATGTGAAGATTTGGCGTTTACTTTTAATTTAAACCAATGTGAACTAGTTTTTGCCGAACATTTTCAAATTAGAAAAGTTCATATTAAAATGTACTTTTTCATGTCAAAATTGTTGTAAGTTTAATAGCTCATATATCTTCACAGGTTTAGTTGGCTGATACTGTAGTATATCTTTGGGTTCGTATTAATCATAAGACAGGAAAAAACCCAATATCAGGTTGCAAAAAAATCGGATTAAAAAAAAGAAATATGTAGAGAATTCATTTTAAATGATACATAAATCCTTTTAAAATCAGAACAAGAACATTCATCCATTACTTACACATTTTCAAAAATTAGGGGGAAAAGCCCCAGTTCATCATGTCAAAGAAAACCAGTTGTTCAGTTTCTGCAGCTCAAGAGAAAAACCTAGTGCAGCTGATAGAGAGCAAATCAGAGACTAGCAGTAGCTAGCACAATTCTACAAGAAGAAACAGCAATGCAGCAGAACAATTACAACTTGCTTGTTTCAAATTTAAATTATATTGCTCATGCTGTAAAATAATATTTTTAATCTCTTAGTAAAAGTACTTTATTACTAAATCATGCCTTATCCTATCCTTTTATATATAATGGAATGGATCCAGAATATACCGGTAATGTAAAAGTAACAATGGGTAATGCATTTCTGCAAAATTAATATTTTTTGAAATGCTAACTTCTTAGTAGATATAATACTTAAAATACAATTGACAAGATTTCTTGTCCATTAAGCTATGATATTACTCAAAGCTGATTGTTTCCCATGTTAACACTTTACACTAGAAATACTTGATATTTAAGCACACTATAGTAGTATGTTAAGCTGCAATTGAGATTAATATTAAAAAATACACAAATTATTAAAAAATACATGCAGATATTAATCCTTTAAATCTGTAAAATAATTCAGGTCTTCTAATGCTCTATTACCTGTAAGCTTATCATGCAGCATTTGCAGTTGGATGACCTAGAGAGAGACATCAGCAGCAGCCATCTCATCTTGAATGTTCACTCTATCGCTGATTCAGCTTTTCATTATGTGGGAGGGGGGAAGCAATAGAGAGGTGAAAATGAATACATATTTCACTATAAAGCAAGTATAATTAAAATATGAGCACATATCTTACAAGATATCTGTTGTGTTTTCCTAACCATTTAGGTGTTGTGCATAGAACTAAGTTTCTTGAACCTGCTGGACAGAAAACACAAATATCCAAGGTAGATGCTAGAAAAACCCAAAGAAGAAGGATAATCTCATCTTGTTTAGATAATTGAAAATAATTCAAAAATGTTCATGAGATTGTAATTTTTTAAAAAAAATCGGCATACAACTTCATCCATTCCCCTTTCTCAAGCAAGTATTGTTTCTTTCTCCATAGATAGAGGACACGATTTCTTCATGCTTGAATTTTAGTTCCCAGACAGGTTGCTTGTAGTTATTTTTCATTTTTAGAGGTCAAACACTGCTCTTGAGGTCAGGACTTCCACATGCATGCTGTTTAGCATGAATCCATTTGCTACTCAGGGCACTAGCAAAACTATTTCAGCTTTATAGGCAGCCAGGCATTTGAAACATCCACTCCCAGGCTGTCTTTTGCCTCTCTCTTCCCTGACCATATTTAGTCAACCATTGCAAAAAATAGTATCTCAACTGTTGGTTGCTGTTCCAGGAACAAACGGTGCCTCTTTCTTTTACTCTGCCTATTGATGGCTCATCCTGCAGTTTTACTACTCAGGCTCTATATCTGTGATATCAAATTAAATTGGATTGCATGTTTCAATTTAAGTTTTTCTAATTATTTTTTTTCCACTGATATCTCAGTCACTGTTTATTCTTCTACAAATAAAAGCAAGATAGTAAGAGGAAATTCAGAATGAAGTAACATTTCAAAAACTTTAGAAAACTTTTGTGAAAAAATAATTAAATACACTATGGAGTAAAGAATCAAACCTTTTTAATAATCATGATGGCAGAAACTATGTTCTTAGTTTTAACTTTAAATTGACAATTGAAATGTTAACTTAGAACTTGCTTTTTATTTTAGAAATATGTGTATATATATTAACATTAATGTGCTCATCTTTAAAAAAACATTTTTTGAATTTTTCTAATTTCATTTGTACATTAAATATGGTTTGCATTCTATCTTGACAAAATGTCAATAACAACAATTAGATCTGTAAAACATTTTCTCTAATTGCTCTTTTTGTGGAGAGCTGATGATTGGTAAGATACAGAAGTTTGTAGTCCATCGCTCATGAGAGAGTGTAAGTAAATCGACCCCTCTGTTAAGTATCTTTAAATAACCACCCAGAAAGAATATTTTATATCTACGATAGATGTATCTCTAGATTTGTATTTTTTTTCATAAACCAACCTTACCTTGATAAATCTATGTAGCAATGCCCATATTTTCATTATTTAAATGGCTACTAGTGAAAGGATTTGTTTTATGGCACTCCATATATGGAATTGATACATTGGGTGGTAGATATTTGAAACAGTGTTTATTGTTCCATTAACTGTTTGGTTTGTTTTTTTAAAAAAAAGACTATTTGATAGCTTTCAAAAATCTTTCTAATGAATCTATTTGTGGGTTTTAATTATCTGTAAACTACCTTGAAAAATGTTTTTGAGATAGGATATAAATATATTTAAATGGTAAACTACACCAAGGTTTTCTGGTCCTGTTTTTCTAGCTCTTATATTGTGATCAATGTGAAAAGATTTATATCTTTTCAAAGAAAGGAAGACTTAAAAGCATTTGAAGTTGCTTTTTAAAAAGAATAGTTTTGAAGGGTAAATTAAGTTTTTAAGAGGGGAAGACTGAAAGAAATAAATTCCCCAAGCTGCACAAAAAAACACATACATCATAGTTGTTATACAAACCGCCCCCCCCCAAGCTACACAGACGTACAACACCTCATATTGCCACTATGAATTCCGATACAAAATTCCATTCATATATAATTGGAGAAAGAAAGTATGTAATGTCAGCATGGTAGATTGAAGCACAGCAGGTGGTGTATGAACCGCAGGAACATAATTCTCAAACATGAAGTAATGATATTTGAGGCAAGGGGGAAGAGTAAATAAATGTGAGATACAGGATAGTGTTGAAAATAGAGACTTCCTTCCCATTTTCAAAGCATACCATTTCTAGACTTTATTTATTTCTCTGATTTCTAGGCTGCCCACTCATGGTAACTAAGCAGTCATAAATATCTGTATATATTGCATGTGGCAAACTGAGTAGGATAGTTGGAAAAATGCATTTTCTTATGAAATTATACATTCATTTTCTCAGAAGTAAGCCCTATTAAGTTCAGGGGAATTAAATCATTACCCTATTAATGATTGTAAAATAGCTATTAGTACTGAAAATATATTAAACTAACATACTTTTATAGTGATGTATAAGACAATATGAATAAAACTCAGAAGAACTGGACATGGATTACTAGAATAGCTAATATGGATTTCATTACATTATCTAATTGAGAAAGAATGTTAAGGTTTAATAGAATGGATAGTATGTCATATAAAATCAGTTTTTCAGTAATAATAAAAACTCCTGGCAATATAATCACTTGAGTTTTGAGATGTTACACTTAAATGGAAAATTGTATTCCTTCTAGAAGTTAATATTGATATAATCCTTTACATTTTTGTCTGTTTCAGTGCAATGAGAGTGTTACTGTCTAAGCTTCCAAGACCATGGATTGTAGATGAAAAAAAAGATGACGGATACACTGCTTTGCATTTGGCAGCACTTAATAATCATGTAGAAGTAGCAGAACTTTTGGTACATCAGGTAAAATTTCTTATTAATTGATTTCATGCCAGAAAGAAAGAATGTATTATTTGTTACAAATAGATGCATATATTTGCTTACAATCCATTTTTTACATCCAAATAAAGGTACTTTTTAAAATTAATTATTAAGACATTTATTATGTCACTACTGATTCTCTTAGTGATAGCAAAGTGGGGGTAGCACAGATTTCCAGAAACTAAGCTTTAATGTAATCAGCTATCTTATCTTGTACTTGGATATTTTATTGAGATTTTGGAGATGCATATATTTCTTTTTTTCTAATTTATATAGCCACTTTTGTGAGATGAATCCCTTAGTTAAATAATTGAAATATATAGTTTATTCAAAGAAAAGAACACTGAACCTTATAATATCCATATTTGCTCAGAAATAAATGAAATTGACTATACTATAGAAAGCATCTAGGTTAAAGCAAGTAGAAAATCTAATGAATGAATGAAGTTCAACTATGTTCAAAATAAAATAAAGGAAAATAGAACAATATACCAGCCACTAAGCTTAGGATAATGACAAAATAACAGCCAGTAACCAAGATAAAATAAGAAAATTGAGCCATTTAGTCACTATGCTCACTCTTCTCCAACAAAACAGCATGCATGAAAAGCCAGATGAACGGATAGAATTGAAACTTGTTACTGATAAAAAAATAGCTACAGAATGCCCATTTATTTTGAATGAATTTAAGTCATATAAATTGCATCCTAGATTACCAAATGAACTGTATTGGGTTTATTTCTTTCCATTCAATCATGTCCAAGTCCTTGCTAATTTAATTAATCACATTTTTGGTCAGGCAGTTTAGATTTTGGGAAAGCTACAGGCATAATACATCTTAATTTAAGCAGAGTATGTGACAGAGTATCCCATGACAGTCTGATTAGCAAGCTGTGTAATTGTAATCTGGTTGGCATGACCCTTTAATTGATACTTAATTGGAAATCATACTTGAACAATGTTCATAAATGGTTTCTCATCAAAATATGAGACATAATGTGTGGGTATAATAATCATAAATTGGATGGTTAGTTACTTAGGGGGCTTAGGATCCTAGGAGACAAAAATAAAATAAAGGAGCTTAATTAATTAGAAAAATTGGCTAGAAATAATATTATGAAATTGAACCTAGATATACAAAAGAAACTGAAGTTTTAAAAATTAAAAGGGAACTACAAATGATAAACCAAGAGAATGACTTGGAAAATATTTTCTTATAGGATCTACAAAAGAGGCTTGTTAAAAATTTGAAGAGATCTATGTAATAGAATAAAGAATTAAAGAGAAAAGTTCTTTGACAATATTTGTTTGATGTAAATTAAGACTGTTAGAAGAAAAAGGAAGGAATATAAAGTTGATTTATTTGATCAAGGTTAAAATAAGTCATTTTTTGCAATGTTCTGACAATCCTTTATGAACTTTCTTGCTGACATCAGGATAGAAATGGTGATATTTTATGGATTTGCTTATAGTAGATAAAGGATGGAATATGGAATGAAGAATTACCTACTTAACCTTATAGGAGTGAAGTTTTGTTAAGTTTGTTTATACTTGTGATGAAGGTTGGAAATCACTTCTTTATATTTCTTTTTCCTGCACTATTTATTTTTTCCCCATTCTCTTCTCTTTCTCTAAGTTTAGTTTGTATTAGTTTTTATTATTGTAATTAAAATTCTTAATAAGTGTGTTTTAAAAAGTACACCTTCTCGATAGTGGTGTCTGCCCCCTAGAACAAGTCTCCCCTTGTGATTTGAATTCCCCACCTCTGCCCCTCATTTTCCTTTTCTTTAAAAGAGCCCTCTTCACCCAGACATTTGGTGAGGGAGTGTGAAAGCCCTTGTTCCATAACACTTGCTATCTTTTATCTTTCTTTTTTTTATGTTTTATTGATTTTATTGTAATTTCTACTGCCAAAATCGTTCAGAGTCAGATGGCATATTTGTTTAATGTATTACTATTAATTAGTTTTTCATTCAGAAGCTATATTTTGTTCTAAGCCAATTCAAATGTTTGAGCTATTGTTTGAGTTGACCAGAGAGGTAACTTGATTATGTCCACTCAATATGTGGAGCTTATAAATTCTTATACATAAATTGTCTCAGTACTGTATATACTATCTCCTTATTTAATAACCAAAATGTATTCCTTAAGTTGGTATGGTAACTAAATGATCACTCAGGTGTAAATGGTCACTAGACAAACATGTGACTGAGAGAGAGAGTTGCTGCAAAGATCACTGGTTGCTTCTTTCTCATTTAGATAAAGTTATCTCGTATAGTGTCCTGTGCCTGACCCATTTTCCCCACTTCTTTTCATTTTTTTCATACACACACCCCTTTTGTGCCCTTGCAGAGCAGAGAGATTGCTTAAACAATGTATTTCTTCCCTTGCTGCTTTCCTCCACAGAGTAATGCTTCCCTAAAAAGTACTAACCTCAAGTGAACAAGCTTAGCCCTATAAACTTAATTAGTTTATTAGAACTCTCCCACCAGCTGCTACTGCTGCCCTCAACTGATCAGACCTTAATCTGTTTCACACTGAAAGCTTTTGTTGTCAGGTTCTAAAATTCGTTGGTAAGTGTAGGCACTGGTTAGAAAATGATTTTGCATCATATCTGAGTGATCACTAAATGAGGTAGCCCTAAACAAAGAGTGGCTGTACTGTGAAAAATATTAAGTTATTTCAGTAGATCAAATTCTTCTTAAATTTTGAAAACAACTAATGAAACATTTTATAAACTTTCCATATCAAATATTGGTTTGTGGAAAATACTGATAAATGCAAAATAGAAAGAATATAAAAATTAATTCAGTTTCATAAAATATATGTATAGAATTTTTTAGTTGGTTTTAACAGTGGAGAAATAATAGTCTGGTATTTTTAATTACGCTATCATATACTTTCTTTCGCAAGTTACCCTGATAGTTCAGTTCAATTAATATGAGTAACATTTGGGATTTCTCTTTCAGGGCACAGCTAACTTGGATATTCAGAATGTAAATCAACAAACTGCACTGCATCTTGCTGTTGAAAGACAGCACACTCAAATAGTGCGGGTAAGGCAATAATAATGCATCATAAGAATGTACTTCTGAACTATACTACTGTAGTACGGTGTATTTCTAAATGGATTTCTAAAAGGATTATGCAATAAGAGAATTTCTCTTCATTTTCATGCTCTTATTTTCCTTCCAGAGAAGTTAATAGGAAATGTGGTCTGCATAAATGATAGTCTGGTTGCTTTTCCACTTATATATTATGCTTAAATTATTTTTAAATATATTATCAATATATAAAATATTGATCAAAAATCAAACACACTGCTTATTCTATTTCTGATTTCATCCACCATGCATATGAGATTTATGAGTAAATTCTATTACTCAATAACCACAATATAGAGATTGAGTGGGGGAAAAACCACAATACAGAGATTGAGTAGGGAAAAGTGATAATCATGGTAAGAGAGAAGAGGATGGAAAATGAACATAGAGGAAGAACTAAATTATTAGAAGGATCTGGAAAATCAAGAGCGAGGAATGCAGTGGTTGGAATATGGATTAAATATATGCTGCAGGATACTGATTATAAAATAGAGGTTGGTTCAATGTCATTATTAAAATCTGCTTGCCATATTTTTTGAGTTTGTTTCTGAATGTTTTTGCATATAATATCATTATACCAACATGTCTGTGTAAAATTGCATTGATCATGCCAGTAATTTTTCATGTATTTACAATAATAAGAGTATCGGAGCAATTGCCTTTTTGGATATCCATTGTTATCTACTTACTCTTTAACCATGATTTACTAATTTATATTCAGTGAGCATATCAATCGATGAAAATAAAGAGTAAAAGAAAAGTTTAAAGTATAGGCTGCAAAAACTAATTAAGAAGAAACTGTTGTAATAGCCTTGAATAGCTAAGCTTATGAGCTGTTTTTAATTTTCAATATGTTTTTAATAAATGTATTTCTATTTATTGCAAAAAGTATTCAAAATCTTGAAATTTTTATTTGCTTTCAGCTTCTAGTTCGTGCAGGTGCTAAATTGGATATTCAGGATAAAGATGGAGATACTCCCCTACATGAGGCCCTGCGACATCATACTTTGTCGCAGCTTCGCCAGCTGCAAGACATGCAAGATGTGGGCAAGGTAGATACAGCTTGGGAGCCCTCCAAGAATACAGTAAGAAAACTGTTTTGTTTCTTCTCTGTTAAATTTTGTCTTTCCGGTATGCTGTAAAGCAGGGATGTCAAACTCCAGCCTGCGAGCTGGATGTGTCACGCGCTGGCCATTCCCACCCCTGGTTTAGCAAAGGGGGAAAAAGTTGTGATATATCATGTGATGATAATGTGTTGCTGTTAGTTTGACACCCCTGCTGTAAAGGTTCTTTTGCTTTGGTCTGCTTTCTGTTCTCTGAAAACAGTTATTTAAAGATTCTGTGCCAGTAAGTAAATACTATTTGATACCACAATAAACCTGGATGTGTATATGGCAAAAGCTATACTAAAAAATTTAAAATGTTTCAATTTCATTTAATTGAATTTTGATATTTTTAACCATTAATACCTATAATTAAAGAAGTTAATTTGAATAGAGGTGATCTAAAACATTTGCTGGTGTGTGTGTGTGTGTACCTATGTGTAAATTGTAAGTATTTAGTACACATGATGACATTTCTGGGATCAAGCAGCATGTACATTTATTATTATTATTATTATTATTATTATTATTATTATTATTATTATTGACTCCTTTTTATTCAATAACTAGTTTAAAGTAGACTTATTAAAAAGGATTGCAGAGATACGTTGCATTAATATTATAGTAGTGCTAGCAGGAGGGTTAGTTGCTGAATGTTAAAATATGAACAATGTCAGAATTGTTGTAATTGTGAAAATAACTTTGAAGATCAGGAAGAACAGCTTGTAATCAAGACAATGGTCAGATAAGAGAAATCTTAGTCCAAAGCAGGAATGTAATTTGAGAAATCGCCTCAGACTTGACAACCCCGCCGCCTAGTTTTCTTGAATGTAAAGGCAGAGAGGGGGGGAAGAGACTCATTCAGACTTGCAAGGTTTTTTGTAATCTTATAATAAAAGTAGTATTAGCATCCATAAATTGGGTTTTGTGGCCTGGACTATGAGGAAAACTCTCTGACAAAGGACTCTTTCAGACAGGGCTGACAGGAGAAAAATGCATAAAAGGTTAATATAAGATTTAAGATTTTTCAGCATAAATTAGGTCAGCATCTCCTCCTTCTCTTCTGCTCTTTCCTTTCTCTAGTGTTTAACAACCTTTGTTTTGAAATTTCTGATCTTCAGTCTTAGCAGGCATGGTTTTTCTCTTTTCTTTGCCAAATTGTATTAGGGCTTAGATGGAGAGCATTGCTCAGATCCAGAGGTCACAGTTCTTTTGCCAGCCAGCCAGGCAGCCAACCAGCCGAAAGTAAAATGGAAGAAAAAAGATGGTGGGGGCTTGTGGTGGACTGATGATAGACAATGGGAAAAGTAGAAGGAAAAGACCGGGGGGGGGGGGGGGGGGGGAGAGAAGCAGGCTTAGGAGAAAAGAAAAAGAGTGAGGAAAGCAATAGAAGAAAGGGGGGAAATACGGTATGTATATGCAACCCAAAGAGTCAGAAGGTGTGTGTTTGATGAGGAAAAATTGTGGAACTATTTTGCATCTTTTAGCAGTTCTCCTTCATTGCAAATATACGTTTTGTAATGTTTGGGATTTATCATCCTATTGGAAGGTAACAAATGTTGAAAGACATAATTTTGGAAGAAATTATTTAGAAATGATTTGAGGAAATTGACTTGTCTGTTTTGTTGAAACAAAAATTTGTAGGTGGCAGATGATTTGTTATTCCTTCCACATGATAAGAATGTTGTGAGGGTGTCAGCATGTCAGTTGCACTTTTCCAAAAATACCTAGAGACCCAAAGGAATTAAGGAAATCCAGACTAAAGATATCTTAATTTGTACAACATTGCATTCTAGAACTGCATTTACTAAAATCTATTAATAGTAGTTATACCTGCACATAAGTACCGTATTATTTTTATTTGCTCTTTGATGATATTTTAGGTACATGAATACAAATTCAAAGAAGTTGCTTATTTACTTTCTTTCAGTTGATAATGGGATTGGGTACTCAGGGAGCAGAGAAGAAAAGTGCAGCATCTATTGCCTGTTTCCTGGCGGCCAATGGAGCTGACCTTGGTATTCGTAACAAGAAGGGTCAGTCACCCCTTGACTTATGTCCTGATCCTAGCCTCTGTAAAGCATTGGCTAAATGCCACAAAGAAAAAATCAGGTTTGTATTACAAGGAACTACTCTACAATACTTACATTTCACTACATAGTCTATTTTGTACAGTTTAGATAGATAGTGCTTTACTTTAACCTAGATTAAATTTAATTATAGTTGCCTCACGGCTATTTTAATTACTTAAATTTTGTCATTCTGGTCAATAGACAGCTTGTCATACTAGAATGATTAGTGTATAAATTAAATGGGAAACATTTCCTCTGGCAAATTCTGCTATATTTATAGCAATAGCACTTATATACCGCTTCACAGTGCTTTACAGCCCTCTCTAAGCGGTTTACAGAGTCAGCATATTGCCCCCAACAATCTGGGTCCTCAATTTACCAACCTCAAGGACGGAAGGCTGAGTCAACCTTGAGCCTGGTAAGATTTAAACTGCCAAATTTTTATTTATATATATATATATATATAAGTCTTTATTTGATCAACCCCTTTTTTTAAAAAAAGAACATATTTTGTTCATTATACTTTAAATTTATATTTTTGTTTTTATGCTGACCAAGTTAAAGAACTAACAGCTTCATTCATATAGCATACTAAACTTTGATTAGTTTGAATCTATATTAGGGTTTTTTTTATGCCTTAGCACATTATTTCTGTTACAATTAAATATGTAACAGAAAAACTCAAACAAGGATTTATTTCTCTGTCAAGTTAAGGATGTTGTATAAGCAGTTTTATGTAGTTTTATGTTGTATTTTCAGAGTAATTCGGTTGTTTTAACTGAACCAGGTGGTAACTGCAACTCAGTTTTACAACTAAGATGTAAAGTCCTATTGACCTCACCAAGATATGCTTCCAAGTCGGCAGATAAATTTGCAAACTCAGCCATCATCTTCTAAAATGCTTTCTGTAAGATTGTCAGAAAGGATTATATAGTTATTTTCCTGAATTTATAATTAAAAATAATTACAAATGTTAATAATACTCTTAATTTTGGATATTATATTCAATGTGTACATAAATATCTGAATGTAGGCTTGTGTTTAGTGGACAGGTTGGTTCCCGGAGTCCCTCTATGATCAGCAATGATTCTGAAACCTTAGAAGAATGTATGGTATGTTCTGATATGAAGAGAGATACTCTATTTGGTCCATGTGGGCACATTGCTACTTGTTCCTTGTGTTCACCAAGAGTCAAGAAATGCCTCATTTGCAAAGAGCATGTTCAATCAAGAACAAAGGTGTGTTCTTAATTTTTTTCATCATTTCAATACGGTCAAATATTGGGTAATGCCTTACCCAGATATTCCAATTGTTCATAGTTTAAACTCTTTTGTCAGAAGGAATTAATTATCTTTACAACAGTATTTCTCCCATAATCGTATATAATGATGTATTCTATTAAATCTAGTCTAAATGTATAGTCCTAATTTAGTGAAACCAGAACATCTGGTTCAGCATCCCATTTCTCAAAATGACAACCAGATTCTTCTAAGCAAAAACAATAATAATTTCTTGTTTTTTGCTGATTTTGTGTCTCACATATAGAAGGTTCATGTTGGGATAATTGTAATTGTTTGATAAACATACCTTCACAGATTTTCTGATTTTTCATATAAAATCATTAAAGTTAGGTAAAACTTCTCTAACTTGAAAAGGAGACAAGGATGATTAAACTTTGTTAAATAAGTTAAAAGGCAAAGGAGGGCTGTCGGCATCAGTCAGCCCCACAGAGTTCTGTGTTGACTCCTGTTTGGAAAGCCAGAAGAGTTGGGGCCTACCTGACCTCCAAAGGGAGAATATTCCACAGGGCAAGGGCATTGGTAGAGAAGGCTGCCTTTCTAGACCCTGCCAGTTGGGATTCTTCAACTGTCAGGATCTGTAATATGCCTTCCCTGTCTGCCTGCCAAGCGACCAAATTTTGATCATGTGTCTAAGAGAATGCTGCTATGGTCATAAATGTAGGACCAACGCCCCTTCTCAGTGCTGTTGTAACTTTGAATAGTCACTAAACAAAAGAACTACCTGTATACAGTAGTATATATAGGGATGTGTATGCATACATGTACATTGAACCAAGAGCCTTGGTGGCACAGCGGACTAAACTGCTGCTGTTAAAGTAGTATTTAGCTGCCAGCTGCCTGCAATTACTGCGAGTTCGAATCTCACCAGGCTCAAGGTTGATTCCGCCTTCCATCCTTCCGAGGTAGGTAAAATGAGGACCCGGATTGTGGGGGCAATAAGCTGACTTTGTATAAAAAAAGAACACCGCTTAGGGGGGCCGAAAGCCCTACTAAGCAGGTATATACAAAAAGTATGACGGCTATTGCTTAATGCATTGTAAGCCGCCCTGAGTCTCCAGAGAAGGGCGGCATATATAAATTGAACTAATAAATAAATAAATTGAACTAATAAATATTTGAAAGTGTGTTGTTAGTTCACCTAGATTGTATTTAAAACATTGGAGCTCTTTTTCTTTCCTCAGTAATTTGCAAATTTTCCTGCTTTACTGTTTTTTTCCTAATTCTAAATAAGCAATGAGCAAGTTAAAAAGTGATGGGCCTTATGTAGGATTTGGGGAACTTACTCAGCTTTGAACATTGTCACTTGATTCATTCTCTTGAACTAGTTATCGATCCATCACTCATACTGCTTTTACTGTTTATTCAGGAAACTTCAATGAGGCACTTTTTAAAGCATGGAAACATACAGTGTGTAACAGATCATCCTCTCTTTATCATTTTTGAAACTACTGCAAAGTTAGTTTTGCAGAAACAATATTGATTCATCAGGAAAATTTGTCTTTCTACATGCCAGATGTTATCTTTAATAGGTCTTTCTGCCACTTCATCCAGACTAGATATTAAGCTAACAAACATTTAATTGAAGAACTAAATGCTATAAAGTTACTTTAATTTTGTTTTTACAGATTGAAGAATGTGTTGTATGCTCAGATAAAAAAGCTGCCGTACTCTTTCAGCCTTGTGGACACATGTGTGCTTGTGAAAGTACGTAAACAGTTGTTTCTTAAGAGGAATCCAGCAAGTTATTTAAATTGACTTGACATTAGGTGGTTATTATATAAAAGCTGATTTTCGAGTTTACTATATTTGGTAAAGACCTTTATCTTCAGTTCCTTGCCTAAGATTGTTTCTCACTTATTTTTTTCTATCTATTAAAGTTGAATTTAAGTTTGGTTAAGTCATACTAGTTTTAATTTTTTTTTCTTTGCAGATTGTGCCAGCCTTATGAAAAAATGTGTGCAATGTCGGGCAGTGGTAGAACGAAGAGTTCCTTTTATTATGTGCTGTGGTGGGAAAGGTACCGAAGATACCATAGATGATATTAGTGAGTTGTTTATTATTCTGCAAATTTACTGTAGTAAATTCTTCTTTCCCTTTGTATAAAACTTACCTTTTTTCTTCTTCATAATAATAACGATAATGGAATGTATACATGATAGCCACAACTATACTAGTGTTTTTGCCAAAAGTCTTTGGAATTTGATTCTTAATTCTTAACTAAGAAACCTATCAAATGGCTGTTGAATCTAAATCCTAATAACTTTGAGAAACTGAAAAGCAGTGCACGAAGGCATTTGAGTTTACATTTTTTTCTCTAGCACTTTGGATATAGAGCTTCACACCCTTCAGCCTTTCCTCATAAGAAAAATGCATGAACTGTTTCTTTATGTATCATTTCCAAAGAAGTGATAGTGATTAGAAGACATTGTCAATATAGTGTAATAATTAAGATGCTGGGCTAGCATTGGGAAGACTCAAGTTCAAATCCATCGTTATTTATAGAAGCTCACTGGATGACTTTTGGACCAATGATTCTTTGTCAAGAAACCGTATCCCACAGGTTGTTGCAATAGGAAAAAAGAGGAGGAAAGCTGTATGTAAATCTAACAAATTCATAAAATAAAGATTTATCTATTTAAAGCTTTAACTACTCAATTATGAATATTGGCTTTTGTAGCGATCTGTTTAAATTCACACACTGAAGCTGAATTCTGATGGTAAAGTTCAGAATTCAGAAGATTAGCATGTAGGATGGATACATATATTTGTGCTTTTTTTAATGATCAGCTTTAAAAAAGCTGCTAAAATTCACAAATGGAAATATATCAACTAGGCTTGATGAACATTTTAAGTAACTTTGGATGAAGATGATGATTCTTGAAGCATTGTCTGTCATTATTTCCTCCTCTGTGCATTATTTAGCAAGTGGAAACATTCCTGTTCTGCAGAAGGATAAGGATAATACTAATGTCAATGCTGATGTGCAGAAATTACAGCAGCAGTTGCAGGACATAAAAGAACAGGTAAATTAAATCAAATATGACAATAATATACTTTATTAGAAAACTATTATGTGAATATTTTCAGGGTAAGTGCTACATAATGAAAAATTCAAATAATACACATATTGAGGGAAAAATATGCTTCAAATTTATTAGATTCCGTAAAGCATCAGGGATTTGTGCAGGCAGTCGCCAGGAGTCAACACTAACTCAATGGGTAAATAAATAAATATTATTTATATAACAGATGTTTTCCTGACCATTTTTGTATAAAATATACAGAAATATAAACTAAATCTCAGAAAAGCATAGTGTGACATAAATGTAAAAAGTAGAACTTGCATGTGTAAGTACAGTTGATATGCAAGATTAAAGGTAAATGATTTGAGGCATTATTTCCATTAAATCTTAAATGTTATTTTACATGGACAAATATCTTTGCAAATACCTACTTTTAAAGTATAAAGTCAGTAAATACTATATTTTTGCCTGAGATTAAAAAAAATATCCGGAGAGTGTTCTTTCCTTTCATTGTACCTTATTGTCATACATAAAAACATTGACTTTCTTTCTTGAAATAAACCAATCTGAAATATTATAAAAAATAGAGGGCTTGTGAGGCTTTCCTTTGAAGCCGTAATAGACAGCAGTGTTAAATTCAACTCTATTTCTTTTGAACTAGGGAAGTGAGGAAGTTCTACCGTGATGCTACTGCTTGGGGAAGTATCCATCATGATAATGCCCATATCTATTTATCCCTCATTCTCTCTGCCCATTTCTGCTTTAGGGCATAGTCACCTTCAGCAGTTGTAACCGCCATGGTATAATGTGAGTCCTTCATTAGGTGATTTCTTATTTGATAGTTCTCTAAATTCTGTATAATAATCTATTAAAATGGTGTATTAAATATAAGCTAAACTACTTTTAGGTAGAATGATGTTAACTCTCCTTAGTATTTGCCATTTCTTTCTGCAGTTTGAGTTTTCTGGAAATATGTGTACAAGATTAAGTATTATAGTTTATTATTGTACTATCCAAGGAAACATTTTTTTCTTTGTTTCTCTTTTACAGACCATGTGCCCTGTATGCTTGGACCGCCTGAAGAATATGATCTTTCTCTGCGGTCATGGAACCTGTCAGCTTTGTGGGGATCGAATGAGTGAATGTCCTATCTGTCGAAAGGCTATTGAACGAAGAATTCTTTTGTATTAAAATGTCAAGTGTCGTATGCGTGTGACATTATTACTACATTTTTCTTTTTGGATCCCCATAAATTGGTATGAAAGGTAGTTGTAAAGATATGTCTAGCATTACAGGAAGAGTTACATTGTAAATGCTGATGTCTACAACACAGATTATTATTTGCACAATCAACTTCTACCATGAAGAAATTTAAAGTAAGATTGGATTACTTGTCAACACAGTTTGTTTATATCTTCTCCAGAAACCCCTTTATGTTAAAGGGATAATCCTGATTTTCTAGCTTGGCATTTCTGTTTTACACGTAGAGACTCTTAATTTCAATGATATTAATTTTTATATTGTCAGTTGCTTTTGTGTACAAATATTTTTAATTTTCTAATTTTCATAGTAATAATGTCGGTCAAACTACAACAACAAGCTAAATCCTAGAATCTAGCTAAGTTGAGGAATTAAAACATTTGACATAATAACTAAATAGCATTTCAGTATTACGTATTGCCTTTAAAATCTGAAAGCTGGTAATTCTGCATGGTCAGTGGGTTTCTTTGTTTTTGTGAAGAAAAAGGAGAGCAAAAGTAATTTAGCATGCATTCTCATGACATATTGATCCTCTTATAATTTTCTATCAGAAATACTTTCTCCAGAACTCAGGGAAATTCCGGATGTGTTTGAAAACAATACAGGTTGTTACTAGTAGTAAAAAGAGAACAGCACAAGCAAACTCTTATGCTTGAAGGCTATTTTGAATCTCACCTGATGAACTAATATTTAGGACAATGACAAAATACATTGTATTATTTGGGTAGTTATTGTTTTAAAGAGGTATTCTGGCTACAGGTTACAGCCATAATTTGTCATATTTAGATTTTGTTTTAAGTCAATGAATATTGAATTAGTTAAAAATTATACTAAGTCTAGTTAACTACTTTGCAAAAAGCAAATATATATCAAGATTATATAACAACTGTAGCTAGAATATTCATTATTTTTGCAAATGTCACAATATTTGTCATCTGCCTTTACTATCAATCCCTCTGGAATTTGAGGTAATTCCGTTAATATCTTCATTTTAATAGAAATGTGGAAGGACATAAAACAATTTGTTTTGAATACTCTGTAGAATGATATACTTGGAACACCAAATATTAAATTACTTTCTAAAAATGATGCATGATTTTTACATTTGTAACTGACAGAAGTGCCAGTTCTTGTATTTATCACCAGTGGATTCTTATAAGCATATGATTGCTTTTCCTCTTAACTAATACAAAAATTATTTAAGAAAATTGCTTGTGGGAGTATTTGCTATTTGGTGAAATTACCAATCTTTGCCAAGGTTGTGGGGTATTTTGTTTTGTTTTTGTATGTTTAGTTGCTGCAGCTACTGCAAATGTCTGCAGATTGCATTGCAGCAATTTTGATCATGTATTATGCCAACTTTTCCTGGCTTTGGAGCCTCCCTGAATCTCTAATTTTCATTTTTTAAACATTTCTTTTTCTTAAGACATATAAGCTTGAGAATAGGCACGTTATTCCTCTGTTAGGGTTACACTAACATACTGTTTTCAGCATCTCCCTCCTAAAATATCTCTGGGCTTAATATTTTGGCTCTGCCCTCTCCAGAAATGACGTTTGTCTATTTCTGCAATCCTTGGAGGGCAGGGGTTTTTTTTAGTTATCCTTTCCTGATATACTTTAGAACACTACACCAATATATAGTTGTAGAGATTCATTTAGTAAAATGTCTCATATATTGACAATATTTTTGCTAATGAAAGTGTTTTAACACTTAACTTTTGGAATTGCCAGATATCCAGATTTCTGTATTGGTATAATTATGAAATTTGCATACATACAAATTTGGAATTCTTGGAATAAATCCTTTTGAGTATATTATGCTTAATTCTTAATAAACATTGATAAGAATGACATGATTTTGCAGCCTAACCTTCTTTTAGCTGCATTAAAGTTTTTGGCCCTTTGGAACTTAATTATATCAGTTTAAAAGGAACCACAAAAGCAAAGAAATTGGTCTGGGAATGAAGTATAAATCTGTTAAATCAGTGAACAAACCAAACAGAAATCACTGTTTTAAGTTGGCGGTTATAATTACTATAATATTTCTTTATTGCTGTTCCTTCATAGCCCTTGCCAGGATTTGATTGGGAATTTTTTCACAGCTGAGCTTGGGAAAGGGGTAGAAAAATCTTTTTTTTTTTCATCTCTGAATATTAGGTGCCACATGGCACCATTATTATTTGCCATTTAATCTATAATTTCATATGAAGTATAGATCTCATATCTAAAACATCCAGCTTAATTTTTGAATTTTCTTGCTTCTCTTTCCTATTTTTTTTGTAACATCTTATCTGAAAAAGAGTTCTGGAGAATTCAAGCATTTGCATATCCTTTTATGGCATTTTGGTTGCAATAAAAATATTTACCCCAACTACAGAATTTGGTTATTTTTTTCCCATGAACCAACATAGCTGTAATTGTTTTATGTTCACTTTCTGTCAAATATGCTCAAAATTATACATTTTTAGAACATGCTTTTTGTTTTGATTGGAAAATTCATTCCTGACTTGCATAATAGTCTTTTGAACTTAATTATTTCGACAGACATTAGGTTGCATATATACAGAAATATTTTTTAGACTGGTATTTATTTATAGAAGAATTCAGAGATATCAAATATTAAATATAAACAATTTTTTGAATTTATTTGGGACATCAAGTTTATGTTAGGAAAGATAGCATAATGTGTTGAATAATAAAAGTAATATTCCCCCCCCTCAAAGGATAGTTACCAAATATTCGGTAGCCAAATTTCTTGTTGCTTACAGACTTACTGTCTATATCCAGTCCTGCCCCAGTTTCTGTAATACTGTTAGTATTAATATTGAGAAGGCAGAAGAAAACGTGCTTCTTCATGCAGTGTCTAAGAATCAAACACAATCAAATGGAAGAAAAAACAATAATGCATGTAAGATGTTCAGTATTGGAAAGAATGATAAGAAGTGCTATACTGACCTCAAATAGAATATATGACTCGTATTAATTCTTAACTTTTAGTTTGCATGATAATTATGTTAAGCTAATAATGTTCAAGCAAGAAGACACAGTTTTTTGAGATTTCTTAGTTAAGTAGTTAAATACATTTTGTTAACATTTGTATAATGCATCTAATTGTTAAAACATATGAAACTAGATGTTGGATTTGAATTTTTACTTTTATTAAAACGCAAGTTGAAAGTTGAAATGGCTAGCCACATCAAACTATGTTATAAATATATATTATAATTTTGGCAGTAAACTAAATGGCAGCAGAACAACCAAGGTATGTTTGATGTGGAACATAGTGTGCTTCCTTCAAGATGTGATGTGTCAACTCCAGTGCTTAACCATGGTTCTTAAACTGTTTGACCCCATTATCCTTTTTCCCAGGCTCACAAAAAAACCTCCAATTTTCATATTTTACATCTCAGTAGGAGCAATCCCAAACTCATAAACGGTGAGTCTTCAATTCACAAACAAGCTATTACCAAATGCTTCATTACATATATACACTCGGATATGCCCAAATTGTCTTCTTGGGCATAATTACCCCTCACTTTAAGAATTGCTTTATGCTGTGCCAATGCTTTTTTGCAGCTGTGTATATTGGAACTGAAAGGGAGAACCGGCAAAACCTTACAAAGTGCCTGGCACTATTTCATAGCTAATGTGGGAAAAGTGCAATCTGCTTACTAGGAGTTTCAGTTTTTATTTCTTTGGTGTACAATGTATAGTGGAAAATGACAAGGCACACTCATTTCCCACACATGCAATTTGTAACATACACATATATCATATATATAGGCTGCCATATATAAATCTGTTACTTGACATAGAGAGGGAAGGTGCTGCTATTTCAATGACTTCTTTTCTTTTTATGACCCTTTAATTGCTTTATTCGGAGTGAAGTCAGGGCGACTAAATGGAGTTGAGCATTTACTGGCCGAATGCCCTTCTTGACATGTGAAGTTCGCAGCAGATATTTTCTCTTTGCGCCCTGATAGAGAAACATGGGAGGCGAGCATCTTCACCTCTAGGCCACTATACTTCTCATCTGCTATTTTAATGATTTACCTGGGACTATTCCAGGAAAATTCCTGGAAACAATATTCCACTGTGATTTTACTTGCTCTTGTGTCATTCTGATCCTTAGGGGAAAAAAGCCAATGCTAGTACGTGTATCCTAAAATAACTGATAAAACATAGATTTTCCCTTTATTATAGTTAATGTGATCCTGTCATGCAAACAATACATTGTTCCACATAGCCAATAAATGCAAGGAAAACAACATAAATATTTAAAAAAATTTAAAAGACTATCAGTTACTACTTCTATGCTCAACTTATTTTCATATAATTTATTTAGTCCTTGTTTAGCAATTACCTCATTTAGCAACCATTAACAATGATGGTTTTTTTTTTTACAATTCTCTCATTTATGATCTTTGCAGGTCTGTAAAGCAAAGGTAAATAAGATCGTAAGCACAATCACAGTTTCACTTAGTGACCTCTTCAAGTTTTTCTTATCCTTGCACTCCTGATATTTCCTGTCTATTAACCTCCTTTTCTAACCCCTCCTGGGTTTGTTTTTGATATTTTATCTTTTGCTTGAAACTTAAAGGACTGCCTATATGTCCATCCATCAGTAAATACTTCTCTAAAACCTCCCTGATAAAGAGGTTGGAAAGAATTCCTGAAGCCATTCTCAGCTGTTTTCCCTATCATATTTTTCAGTAAGCTACAGCTAGCTGGGATATTCTGGGAGTTGAAGTCCATATACTGGTATCTTAAAAGCAAGTGCATTTGACATACTAATTAAGGTTGTAGATCTTTAAAAAGAATAAAGATGCTAAACCAATATGGTAAACTGAATATCAAAAAATTAGTACCTGATTGTCCTATGTTCATTTGAATAGAAAGATGAAACATCAAGCTAGACATAGCATTTTTCTATGGAAAAAGCATAATTTGAATTAAGAAATTAGACAGGAAAAAAAGATTAATCTTCACCCTGAGGTTCCTGTTTATCTTTGGAAGAAAAGCATGCAGTAATCATATTAGTACTTCCTTGGCCAAATAAAGGCTTTGAAGCTTATTTTAATTGGGGGGAGAGTTCCACTCCACAATATGTCATAGCCATGACCAAGATCTCTTGGTTCCTCAGCCCCTCATCATGATCAGTTTAAATGCAATCAATGACTTCTTGCTGCATCTGGAAACCCACAACAACTAAGTAATTATAGCTTAGTTGCAAGAATTTATGCTAGTCCTCAAGTTTTTATTAAGCCACTAACAAGCATGGCTTGTTAGTAGAAAGTTAACTTTCATTATTGTTAGATTTGATTATGAACTCTTAAAACAAATTTTATTGCCTCGGGAATTAGATTTTAAGAACTGGCATTTTATCCACTACATATGATTTAGCAATATGAACCAAACTGCATTGCTTGTAAATATTGACCCATTTTCGTGTTATGAATATCTAAGTTTCAAGGGTTTCCTTATTAATTTGCAAAGCAAGGTTCTTGTGTGGTGCTCTGCTTCTGCAGATCGAATCTGCCCACTGAAAAGAGAAACTCAGATGGTTTAGAGAGCAGGGCTGAGAGAACAGTGCTGTGTTTAAAAGCAGAAATCATTCAGGTTTGTAATGCTAATGGGCAAGGTCCATTTAAATGAGGTGATTTCCACTGGATACTCCTACATGCTTTTTGAGCATCAGATAAGGTCACCATACCATATGGCCCCAAGCTGGCAACAAAGAGGTACTGGAAATTCTTAACTCTTTTTGGCTAATATTATAGAATAACTTAGCTACTGCGTATCTAAATTGGAAATACTTTCAAATTATACAAGATAGAGCAAGATCAAGTAACACCACAGTAGAAATGAAAGACCATTAATAAATGTACCATAGCTTTACTATGAATATGTGCCAGGCTTCTTGGTGCTTTTTTCAGAGATTGAATCTTGTTCTTGATTACTAAGGATTGTTCATTAAGCTATTTCTCAAATTTCATGAGGACTATAATGCTGCTGCTGTTCTGAACATGAAACCTTTCTCCTGCCTGTGTTTTCCTTTTCTTTCCACAAATTTACTTTTTCCCATCTTGATGCCTGCTAGTGCATATGCATCCCATTGAGCTGCAAAACCTGGTTCTGAAAAATCTGTTATCAAGGCTATAACCAAATGTCATTCCTACATACTGAGAACTTGATCAAGTTTGACTGAAGGATCAGGATTACTCAATAAATAGTCCATGACTCTATGCATTTAGTGATATTATCCACTAGAGAGCGGTAGTGCACTCCAGTGCTAAGATAAATCCTATCAATGCAAAACGATGAGCTAACTTCTTGAATAAATTTGTCCATGTTGCTTTTCCAAAGCTGAAAAATGTTAAGTTCTTCATTTCTCCTATCAGCCAGGATAATCAGTACAATGTTTCTTATGCATTTTATTTAATTTAGTCGCCTTCCTTCTAGTACTGTTTGTTAGATTATCCATGATGATGATGATGATGATGATGATGTCCATTCAGTCATCTCCTATTCTTGGCAATTCTGTGGTCCAGGTTTTTCCACATCTTCTTATCTCGCAGAACTTCTCTGAGCTTTTCTATGCTCTGGCTGGTATCAGCTTTGATGGGGTCCAGCCATTGTGTTCTTTGGTGGCCTGGTTTCCTTTTACAGATTATTCCAATTCCATAGCAATTCTATTTTCCTCTTTTTTTTTTTACTCCTTGACAAATGATATGTAAAAGAGGCCTTTACTTACAAGATCTTTCACATGTAAAACTACATTCTTATCGGGCCACTTGTGAGTTGATTCGTTTATTAAACACTCTGCATAACCTAAAGGATTCTTAGCAGAATATATCAAAAAGAAAATTAAAAACACAATACATAAACCACAACAATGTAAAAAATAATCATAAACACAGATAACCCCAAATAAAAGCCATGATAGGTGCCCACAGCCAGTCAACTAGGATCTAAAGCATGTTGAAACAGTTTTGATGTTTGATGTCTGCTGTTTCTGAAACTGCAACAAGGTGGGAGCTGCACATACTTCTATGGGAGAGAGTATTTCATAAAGTGGCAGCAGTAGAGTATAGTGGCTGAAATCAGATAGAAATTTCCTTCTAGGACCCCTCTTCCTTACTTGCAAACATAACAGGCAGGGAGCAGGTTCAGTTCCTCACCTGACATCATTCTGACAGATCCAAAGGAGCAAAGAAAAGTTGCTCACCACTTACAAGGATAAAATGAAATTGATTAGAGACAGTGAAGAACCATTCCCAAGCAACCAACTAAGACAACTCTAAAAGGAAATTGCACAAAGTAATTTGGAGATAAGCACTTAATCCATCAATATTTCTCATTTGCTAACAAGGAAAAAAATGGTTATTTTCAACATCTGCACGCTCATGCAAAACACAGTTTCTTAACAAAAAAAACTGCCCTCTTTACACAGTCAAACTTATCCAGTTTTTCCTGCATGGTTCAAGATCCTGACAGTAAATCAGAGCCCTAGAATTTCCCTTGCCACAACTCAAAATCCTCATATAAGATTTTCCTTTCTGTTCTTTGTTTCTCTTTCTTTGTAAGTTAGAACTCAACAATTATTGTTCCAAAAAAGTGAGATCTTCCTCCTCAATATGCCGCTCCATCTTTTGCATTTGGGCCAAGAGAAAAGGGTGAGAGTTCTTTATTTCACCAGGTGGGCAATTCATCTCATGCAAAACTGTTCAGGAGACTATTCTTTGCCTTGAAATATGTTCTGAAAACTCTTAAGACAATGACTTTTAGACTATGTGTTCTTTCGTAAAAACACTGATGAGGTGATTTTCTTTCCTGGCATCTTAGAACTGGAGGTAATATGCAATGAGGACAAACTTAACTTGCAATGTCTCTTTGCTATCTGGAGAATGTCCCAAAGGTCCTTTTTCAAAAGGCAACTGGACTTGGTTTTTCCTAAATTTTCATTAAGAAAACCATTCTAAAAATTATATCTTCCTTTTGATATTTAAAGAAAAATAGAAGCATTGTTTATTAAGATAAGTTTATTCATTTCAATGTCTTGAATATATAGGTAAGGAGAACATAAATAAAAATGGTTCAAATTGCCAGGGGCTTTTAAAAATTACCCTGGGGAAATGTCCTTATTCTCTGACTTTAAGCAACAATATGAAACTTACAATAATACCCTGCTTGCCTGCCTGCACAAAAAAGTAAAAATG
Source organism: Ptyas mucosa (assembly GCA_012654045.1). Lineage (NCBI taxonomy): Eukaryota > Metazoa > Chordata > Lepidosauria > Squamata > Colubridae > Ptyas > Ptyas mucosa. The sequence continues at coordinate 23,702,526 of WNWU01000003.1, forward strand.
ATTTTTTACTAAAGGAAATAGAAATAGTATAGAACAAATAGTCTAAATGTATGGCCTGGGCTACATAGTTCTTCAGACTAATGGCATAAACAGGTTTCCCTGCCTTTTTTTAATTCAAAAAGTGGAAATTATTGAGGCAATCCCATCAGTTTTGCCATGCAACCTTTAGCAGAATCAGGCCATAAATATATAGTTTTCACGATGGAATTTGCAGCAAAGTGTTTCTGGGTCTCTTTCCCATTACAGGCTATGAATGGTTGGGTGTGGAGGACAGGAGAAGAAAATCCTTGGCTGTTCCATTGTTCCAATGTTCAATAGTACCTATCTATTCTATGTTTCCTGAGCAAGAGTCAGGCTCTCTCAAAAGTGCATTACTGAACTGCAGCTCTTGGATGAGTCTTTACCCTTCAGTACCATTTGGTGTCACTGTAATCACTCGATTTGAAAAATTGAGCTTTCAAGTATTCCTAGGTCAACAATGATATACAGAATGGAATACAGACACACATTCCCAAGCCCTGTTATACTGAAATTTGATTTTGAGCAGGAACTTGAAAAAAAATAAAATTGGATGTTTCAAGGTTCCTTTTCCGTCCTCTGTCTTTTCCACTGATATGAGGACAGATGTGACTATTTTGATCTATTAGGCATTAATATTGATTATGCTGTTTAAAATTGTCCATATTTGCTGATCCATTATGAATGAAGTTTACCAAAAGGACCTATCTATCTAATTTACCTTTAGTAGAGCAAAATTCACTCTAAAGAGATTGACCTATAAAGCTGATGCCACAAACATGTACAACCCATACATTCTCAACAACCCTTGCCACTTTCTCACCCATATCCCTCCATGCAAATCAGGCACAGAAGCTCTGAATGCTTTAAATGACACATACATTACTTCATGGGGCCTGCACTTTTTAGAGATGCTTTTTAAGCAGGAGCCATGACTAAGACTCAAGACTGTCTCTGTGTATATGTGTTATCACAACGATGACAGTTTAAACAGACCTTATCTGTGTATATTCAATCAATATTTATGAGGACTGATAAAGCTGTGTTCTAGGTTCATAGAAATACTATTGCTTTAGATGACACAAGGTTGATATTAATATTCACTGGCACTTGTTTTCTTACTGCGTTCATGAGAAGATTTATCCAAGGCATAAAAATGAGTCTTTTTAAAGCTACTAGAACAGGGGTGTGAAACTAGTGTCGTCACAGCGGCATCTCATGTTGTATTGGGACTTTTCCCCCCTTTGTTAAACCGGAAATGGGCATGGCCAATGCGTGATGCATCCTGGCCGTGGGTTTGACAACCCTGTGCTAGACTCAACTCATTGCTTTATCTCAGCTGGTTGCCATATTTACATTTAATATTGAACTTTTGTGACTTCTTTAATGATGTGGAAACTTGGGCTGATCTATGCTTCACAGAAGCCATGAGTGAGAGCAAAATACTGGTCCTGGAAGTTGTAAGGCAGTCACAACCTATGGTGCAGCTGCTTCAAAAGCTTCCCTAGGCCATCTATGTATCATGCATGTGCAGTGATGGCTGTTTTACTTCACGTTCCCAGAAGTCCAGGAAAAAAATGTTGCTTGGATACGTACACAGAGACAGCAGGTGCAATCAGAGAAATGTCTAGCATTATGCTGCTGTTTCATTCTTTATCTAGAATTTGACTCACTACATTATCTGAAGACTGTTCCTGTGTTGGATGCTTACTTTAACATCCTGAATAGCTTGAAGACAGGGGGCCTTGGAGACAGGTGGTAGTGGTTATCTAGTTATGATTTGCACTGGAATCTGTTTCGCATAGGAGATCATTGTGTTTTTCCCCTATAGTGGTTCTGAGACTATATTATCCTTTTCCTTTGACAATGTCTGCCTCTCCATCTATCCATCCGCTTACTTTCTTTCTCTTGTGGCAGCAATTCATAGCTGAAAAGAAAAACTTAATTAAAAAAAAACTTCTACCTGTTTTTTTTCATCTTTTGATTTGCCCATTGCTTTCCTGATGATACTTTTACTTATGTGTTAATGATCTGTTTTTAATTCTGGGAATGAAAACCTCAAGGTGTCAGTTACAATCAAAATCCTTCCCTTTTTTAGGTGCTCTATGTACTGCTCTATGGTTTGGGTTTTTGGGGGGAAGACTTCATATCACTGTTGACTCATGTGACTGCATGGATGAGTCCCTGTGGTTTTCTTGGCAAGAAGTGGTTTGCTGTACACTGCTTCCAAGGGTTGAGAGACAATTTGCTATTTATTTCATGTTTTATACAACTGGGGAACTGTAGCCAGCTTAAGGATTTTGGGATGTGAACTGGAAAGATGGGACAGAAATATCTTAATCAAAAACAAACCCACCAAGGTCGTTCTTATAGAGAATGCTCTGAAAGAATTGTTGTTTCTCTCCGCCCCACAATTAACATGCTATAGATCAGGGATCTCCAACCTTGGCAACTTTAAGACTTGTGGACTTCAAGTCCAAGAATTCCTCAGCCAGGTTCAACTGGGAGTTGAAGTCCACAAGTCTTAAAGTTGCCAAGGTTGGAGACCCCTGCTATAGATCACTCTTCCCTTTGTGATAGGACAGCAACTCCCAGAATTCCTAGCTGACATGCAAGAAGGAAATGGTGGGAGTTGTTATACCAAAACACCTGAAGGATGTCAAGCCATGAAAGGTGGTAAATCATTTCTAGATTTTGTTTAACTTCGGTGCTGTTATATCCTACCATATTCACATAGGATAGCTTGCCTAAGCAAGCATGAACAATTGTACCCTAAGAAGTTCCTAAATAGTTCCTTGCACCATTCCAGCCATACATGGAAATTGACTTGGTTTATGCCTATTAATCATCATCATTATCATCCTAGCATTTTTTCCTGCAGTTGTAGGATCTGCTTTTTGGCCATATATGCAAATCCTTACTTCATCTTCCTTTTCTTTGTCCTTTTCCTTCTCTCCATTTCTTTCCCCCCCCCTCTGTTTTCATTTTTAAGTATGTTAATTTTTATAAAAGGAAAGACTTACCCACACTTTTCCTAATGTGGTTTGAACAAGGCTATGGTAGTTGACTTCTTAGAATGGTGGGTTTCATCATCTGGAAAACTACCTGATTAAGAGGTCTGAGGCACAGTAGGGTATGGGAGATATCTTCTTCAATGGTGGTGTTCTCGCTATCTTCCCTTCTACTGTAATAGGTTTCAAGTATGGAACAGTATGGGAGATGAAGAGGAGGGAATTCTTAGTGCTCCTGCTTGGTGCAAGCCTTCCTACGATCTATCAGTTGGGTTACTTCTGAACATAGGTCTGTGCTTCTGAAAAAGCATTAAAACCATATCCAATAATAGTCTATTTGACAGTTGCAGATATAGAGGAGGGGCTTGGGATCAAGCAGGAGGGAGATCTCCTGATATCTGCTCCACACTCATAACCCGTCAGTCAGGCTGTTTCTTGATGGAGGTTTAGTGCACTTTTAAAAGAGTGCTAAACCCTGTACTAAATTTGTGTTTGCAAGGAGCTCACTTAAGGCCTTACAATTACATTGGAAAACGCCAATGAGATATTACTCTCCAGAATCTAGGAGTCTAGTCTCTCCTGCAGCCCAGCCAAAATGGCCATGGAAGACAGTTCTCGGTGTTAGGAGTGTGGGATCATTCCTGCAGGAGCATAAAGTGGCCAGTAGGATTTTGCTAGATCTCACAACCTTATTGGTGTTGTCTGCCAGATCATGCCCATGGCAAAAATTATGCCAGGAGGAAAGAGGAAGCTCTATTGGAAAATTGGAACAGCTAAGGATGACCCAATTTGGCTCAGATAAGAGTTGAGGATAAAGTAGACAACATCATGTGGACGTGGCAGAAAAACATTTGTTATCGTAGCATGTTTGTGCCACCATGAAAAAGTAACAAGGGATTCTTTTAGAAAACTCACTATTGTGGTTGTATCTGCTTGGTAAAAGCTCTGACAACAGCAGGTGGATTCAATAAGGGCACCCACCTCAGTAAAACAGCTCATGTTCATCTAGACCAAGATTTTTTTTTTTAAATTACATCGATGAGTGAACATCAAAACAATAATACTCAGTTGAGCTATTTCACAATTTCCTCTCCTCACATTCTCTACAGTGGTGGTTACTTGGGTTAACAATAGTTGCATTTATAACATGATGTTGTCCTTGTAAAATGACATATAAGGGAGTATCATGAGCTTAGGTCACCTGCTCATACAGAGGAGGTTTCATTCTTTTTGTTTTAATCCTTCCATTCTTTTGGATGTTCACTCAGGAGTCGTATTTGATCATTTGTGGAAAGCAGTACCCTGATGTTCTGCCAAGTATTGGTCGTGGTAGAATTACTAGAAGTGGTTAGGAAACAATAAAGGCAGTGTGTCTTCCATTAGATGAGACAGAAAGACAGTGGTTTCATTTTTATAATGTAATTATGTATATAAGTCCTTACCTGTTAGAAGTAAGAAAAAAGACTCTGTATCTCTGTGGAATAAGAAACTTTATGTGTTTGGTCAATGGTTGTTCCAGAGGTGAACCATCTTTTCTCTGCTAGAGTTATGGATAGAATTCCATCAAGATGTTTATATCATTTCCATTTCCTTCTGCTGATGCTCTTATCCTCCATGAATTTTCTTTTCTCCTGCCTTGATCTCTTTCTGTCTCTTGATTACTCTACTACTGTGCCTTTTCCTCTCTGTCTAATGTGTTGGGTCTACAAATTTCAACCTCAACCAGTATGGGGCAGTGGGAATCATAGTCTTTTGTATGAGTCTGTAAACACCAGGTTGGGAAGCCTGTCAAGTCATATGCACAAATATATTTGCTAGAGGTGCTTTATAACTACCATGTTTCCCCAAAAATAAGACCCTGTCTTATATTTTTTGAATCCCGAAATAAGTGCTTGGCCTTATTTTCAGGGAGGTCTTATTATTTTGGAGTGCATGGAGCAAGACAGGGCTCCTCTTGCCATCTTACCTGATTTCCAGTTTTGTCTCCCTAACCCTAACCAGAGGAAATGGCAGGGACTGGCTACACATGCACTTAAATATTTTTGGGGAGGGCTTATTTTTTGGGAGAGCTTATTTTAGCGCATGCGCTCAAAAGCCCGATTGGGCTTATTATTCAGGGAGGTCTTATTTTCAGGGAAACACCGTATAAGGGCATTTTGGAAACAATTGTTTCATGGGTATAATGTACATTTAATCTAGCATGTGAAGCAACCAGTCACCACGTAGAAGAGCAACGTAAATAACTTTGGCAGAGATGCAAGTGACTCTATTCTCAACTATGGCCAGGGTCATGATTCTGACAAGTCCAGTACTAATAGTTGCTGCACCTTTTTAAAATAAAGATATTACATTTGGAATTTTTCCACTTCTACACATATAAGAATGGCCCTTGAGTGGAAGAAAAGCCATTTAGATTAGTCCTCTCCAACCTTGATGCCCTCCAAGAATTTTCAGCTATGACCACACTGGTTGTGGAATTCTGGAAATTCAAGCCCTCCAACTTGGAGAATGCCAGACTGGGGAAGGCTGACATGTTCAATTTCAGATGCTATCTAGAACTTTCAGACTGTTCTATATTGATGAAAGGAGTGAGGGAAATTTTCATACCAGTCCTGCTTTGAAGATGCTTTGTGGGTGACTGGTTGGCCGAATCCAGAGAAACTCTAGGTGTGGCGAGGGATGAAGAGGAAGGAAGAGGATTTCTTAGGAAATCAAGAACTTTATTGCTGTTTTAAACCGAACCTCAAATGCCAAAGTGGGCTATATTGTTTAAGCGAGGTTTAATCCATGGAAAGTTGAGAGCGGGAAATGAAATAAATATCGGAGTGCTACAATACAAACAAACAACTCCAGCCCACTCAGTTTTGCAGTTCCTCCCCTGCTGAGAACAAACCCCCTATTGTGGCAGACACATTACGAGACACGGCTGTGGCCAAAAGCTTAAGTGGAAAGCTAATCCCAACCAATTCGTGTTCTGCTCACAGCAATGTGTGTCAGATTGCTGGCCTAATTCAAATGCTGCATCTGAGACATGGAATAGCATGAAGGCTTCCCATAAAAGGCCTGAACAAGAGAAGCCAACTTAAGTGTGCCCAATCCTCTCCTCTCTTAGTTGAGGCAAACCAGTCCCCCTCCCTCCTTTAGGATTGCATTGTTTCTCTTTAATGCCACCACAGTTTAGGCTACAAACAATACGGTGGAGCATATGGGTGTGCTCAATAACTTTACTGACTTTTGTATTGCCATCTTATTGATTCACAAGCCTGTTGTAACAAATCAAGCTTTGAATTTGCTGGAAATGACCTGTTGAAGCTGACCTTAATATTATGTCATCTTATTGCACACAGTAATATATTTTAATTATTAATCACACTGAGATCAAAATGTTTCCTTCTAATGAACGTAAAGTCCATCTGTTTACTTCAGAATGTTTTCCTTTAACGCCTCTATTTTTTCCCCCTTTTTGTTGATTTTCACATTTGGCTTGCATTATATGAGTGTTACAGCACAAAATTAATTTGAAATCTTGCCGCCAACCTTCAAGCTGCTAGCTATCTGGATCCATCTAAAGACATTTAAGTGAACCTTTCACTCACAAACGTTTATATGCACAGTAAATATGTTTATTTATTTATTTATTTATTTAAAAATTTATATACCGCCCTTCTCCCTGAGGACTCAGGGCGGTGAACAGCCAGAATTAAAAACATACAATACAAATATTAAGAATTAAAATACATATAAATTTGGCTCCAATTTTAAAACTAACAAACCAATTTAAAAAACGTCTAAAATTTCTTCCTAAGCCAGCCGGGCTTGTTGAAAAAAGTAGGTTTTAAGGGCACGGCGGAAGGCACTGAGGTCTTGAGATCTCCTTATCTCAGGGGGCAGCTGGTTCCAGAGGGTAGGTGCCCCCACAGAGAAGGCTCTCCCCCTGGGGGTCACCAGCCTACATTGTTTGGCTGATGGCACCCTGAGGAGGCCCTCTCTGTGGGAGCGCACGGGTCGGTGGGAGGTCATTTGTGGCAGTAGGCGGTCTCACAGATAACTAGGCCCTATGCCATGGAGCGCTTTAAAAGTGATAACCAACACCTTGAAGCGCACCCGGAAGACCACCGGGAGCCAGTGCAGCTCGCGCAGGAGCGGTGTTACATGGGAGCGCCATGTTGCTCCCGTCACTACCTGCGCAGCCGCATTCTGGACCAGTTGAAGCCTCCGGGTGCTCCTCAAGGGGAGCCCCATGTAGAGAGCGTTACAGTAGTCAAGGCGAGAGGTGACAAGGGCGTGAGTGACTGTGCACAGGGAATCCCGATCGAGAAAGGGCCGCAACTGGCGAATCAGGCGAACCTGACAAAAGGTCCCTCTGGTCACAGCCGTCAGATGATCCTCCAAGGACAGCTGCCTATCCAGGAGGACTCCCAGATTGTGAGCTTTTTGAAGAACAAAAAGCAAAGCACTTTCTCTCTTTCTTTCATATACATTTTCTTTCTTTCTCATTCCTTCTCTCCAGAGATGGTTGTTTCTTCCTTATCATAATGAAAACTTGCCAATATTATTGCTGATCTGCAAAGTATTGAAATAAGGATTTCTTTTCAGTTAAAAGGTTGCTAGTTAATTCCTTATTAATACCAGTAGTGTTACCATTTCTACTAGCATTTTATACAGTACAACTCAAATGATCTGTTGCACATCTTCCCCAGGATGATTATCCCATAGTCATTGAATCTTGGATCAATGTTAACTAGGATATGTATTTTATTTAAATGTTATATGCAGTTAGTAGGGTGATAACAACAGCGCCCTACAAGGATCTTGAATATGCAGATATGCTTGGTAGGTTTAGAAGAGATTCAAAGCCACTAACATATCTTTCAGGATACTTTGAGGATAATTCAGTCTCACAAATGAAGGCAAACTCCCAGGAAACTGTTGCAAGATCCAGTCTGGGTCGGTCACCAGGACCAGAGGCTTAGTCTTCTGAGCTTTCAGATTGTGCTGAAGCCCATCCTAAAGGAACTTCTCTCTTTTGGAATGTGTACTTTGGGCTATTCTATGCATCTCCCAATCTGTAATAACTCCCTGCCTTCCACTGCTGTTGATTAATTATAGACAAGTTGGAAGAATATTTGTTGCAAAGAATGAAATTGGATTCAGAAATTTAAATTAGGAATTATATGTGTATAGAAATGCTTTAGAAAAGTTTTTGGTGCTCTTTAGACCCCAGCTATGCTATAATTACATTATTAGATTATTGGACCTATGTCAGTTCTAAACATAAGAAACTTATTATTGATATTGTTTCATAAAGAGGTTGATCCCCAGCATGCTTGTCAAAATCAATCTTACATATCCTGATTTTCACCTAGCAAATCAATTATTATAATACTAACAAGGAAAACAATGGCACAAATAGCAGGCATGTCTGCTCTCTCCAAATCATTATTGTCCATTCCTTGGTTTTGTTTTGTTTTTTGGTTAGCATCTGTATGTTGTTAGCCTGGGAATGTCTATTCTATCATTTAGTTACCTTATGCATGGGAAGGGCCTGTTGTTTGATGTGCCTTCACTTTAATGTAAAGCACACCATTACTAGGTTAATGATCATGAGCCATCACTGAGTCACTTTGAAAAGGTGGCAGTGATGAATGGAGCCGGCAGCTCTGAGGGAGGTTGATCACTGAATGCACAGTGAAGTTTATTTAAGCTGGGCTTGATAATGGGCCTGTATTTGAGATGGGATGTTTCTAGTCACTATTTAGACAACAGACATTCCCTGACATGATATTCCCTCCCTGCCCTCTTATCTTTACACAGAGTGAGTAAAGCTAAGGCTGCTCTCTGTTGGAGATCTATGGATAGGGGGTAGCATGCGATATGAAGTGGCAACCCTCTACTCTAGAGGCTATAGAATATGGAAAGTATGCAGAAAGAATAGACAGTCTTCCATGGCCCAAGCCTCTCTTTGATAAATTCACTTTTTCAGACATGAATATTGACAGTTCATTTCCTTAGCATACTATTAAAAAAATCCATACATTTGCCAAAACATCGACAGGGAATTCTCTGGTCATTTATGAAACACAATAATAGATTTTTTCCCCATGGGGTATGTTCCATTTCTGGGTACCATGTCCATAATCATAGGCTGATGTGGATGAAGGGGTTTGACATCTTATATATCTGTAATAAACTAGCTTGAAAGAGGCTTTTGAGGACTTAAAAAGAGCATTTCTGTATAGAGACAAATGATGTGTCAGCCCTGTGAGGTAAACCATGACAAGAAACCGACTCCACAAATCAGAACTCTGTTTTATTGACATAGGCTATAGAAATATAAAACATATAAAATAATATAAAAGCCTGACTGACTTCTCCTCTTCTTCTTCCCCCCTTACACTTTATGAATTAGAAAAGAGCCTCTTTCTCACACTTTCCCTGTTGCCCTGGCCTAAAATATGCTTCTGTTTCTGCAGGCATTATGGTCTCTGCCTAATTTTCCCAAGGTCCTCTCTGTGGTTTTTTACAATAACCAATCCAGCATCATACACTTAGATTAGTTATTGTGGTTCAATATGATTGTCATGTACTCATGTTAACCAACAGCTACACTACAGTGGATTTTTAATATACGTATATTCAGGATCACATGCATATTGATTTCTTTTTAAAGTAAGAAAATGAACCCTGAGTTATTGTTTTAAGCATTCTCTGATAAAGCACCAGTGGTGGGATTCAAAATTTTTTACTACTGGTTCTGTGGCATGGCTTGGTGGGCGTGGTGTGGCTTGGTGGGCGTGGCAGGGGAATGATACTGTAAAATCTCCATTCCCTCGCCACTCCAGGGGAAGGTTACTGCAAAATCCCCATTTCCTCCTGATCAGCTGGGACTCGGGAGTCAGAGAATAGATGGGGGCGGGGCCAGTCAGAGGTGGTATTTACCGGTTCTCTGAACTACTCAAAATTTCCACTACCGGTTCTCCAGAATGTGGTCAGAACCTGCTGAATAATACCTCTGTAAAGCACCCACTGTAATGAAAGAAAAGCATCATTTTCTTCTAGCTAATATCATAGAGCTAGCTTATATTATACTAAAGGTACAAAATTTGGGCTACAAAAACCTAGATGACCACTACATTCCAGTAAAGAGTTGAGGCTAACTCTAGGCCTCTAGGGATCATCTGGATGTTTGCAGCAGCCCTCCAGGTTACTGAAGACAACTGATCCTTTCCTCACATAAATAACTCAGATCAATGTAATGTTGCAAAAATATTAGAATTTGGGGCCTATGTTGCCCTGTACTTTTATTACAGGAAGCTGTTCCAACAACTAAATGACAACTTTATAAGACGTGTCCCATTTTTATTCATTGAAGGAAACATTTAAATAATAGTATAATAAAATTATTGTTTAAAAAGAAAGTGCTATCCCATTTTGAAGGGAGGTCATACAGGGGTATAAAAATAATATACAGAAATATATACTTAATAATATATATGGATAATAAATAAATGTGACATGTATAAATAATTAATACATAAGTAATATAGAATAATATACATACAGGGTTATAAAAAATATCTAGTTAACTTAGACTTTTAGTTTGGGTGACACCTCTGAGGAAGACTTTTTAGAAGGGAAAACAGGGTCAAGTGATCTACTGATCCTCTGCACCAGATGGACCCTCACCACAAATTTGGACCAAAATGAATTTCCAATGGCCCAGGACTCTGATCTAGTACAAGGCCACATGATTGATGCTCCCTTTTGGTTAGGCGTCAGAAAGCAAGAGGCATGAAAATATAAGCTTACGAAGCGGAGTGTGAAGCCAGATCAAGTTTTGGTGGCCACAGTTGAGTAAATGCTATTAACTTAATACACCTGGATGGCCTTAAAGACAGATCAGGATTAAATTCCGAGTAAGGATTGCTATAGATTCTAATATGAAATTCTCTGTCTATGGATAATTCATTAATGGAAGCAAAGTCTACTGGTTGTTTTGAAGCCTCACTGATGGTATATCGATATAACCTGATATCACTCTCTTGCCTTTGTTCTCTGAAACACTGATTGGATCTGGACTTGTTTACTTTTCCGCTTCTGGAATGATTTAGTATCTTTTGTGCATTTCTCTAACTGTGAGTAATCCTTTCTGGAATTGTAGCTTGAGCCATGAAATCATACTTTCACTGTTCTGATCTCATCCCAGGACAAGGCATCATCTTGGGAGGCTACAAGAAGGCTACTTTAATGGAGGCATTCACTTATTGTGCTGGGAAACCCAGCTACTGCACCAGGATTTCCCTGGAGTATGCATTCTGTGTGTTAAGTGAGAGGGAAACAGCCTCCTAATCAGAAGCCGTGATAACAGAGATAATGGCTTGGCAGTGAGAGGAGTAGTACAGATGGAAGGGCTTAAGGGTCCTGACCACATTGGAATTGCTATCATCTTCTCACAGGAATATCAAAGGCAGCAGTGGAAACTTAGCATTGTTTTTCTCATATAACTGACTGTATACCTTTCAGCTGTAACTGGCAAATAGCTGCAGTGGAACTGGGAGATGCAGCCAGAGAAGATGATGCCTCAGCATTGAGAGCACCAAGGACCCAAGATAAATAAAACTGTTGGTGAGAGTGACTAGGGATAGGTCAGGTGAAGGGTCACTAAAAGGCCAAGATGCCTGAATATTTTGGTTGTCTATTTACCCAGTGGAAAAAGACAGAGTGCTGAAACACTCCATGAGCTTCTTATTTCTGGGTAAAGACACAGCTTGGCTAGCAGAGGTGAGGGGAGAAAGTAAAAACGAAAAAAGGGGGTGTCCATTAGAGATTCTCCCTTTATAGATTGCATGGAGGCATAATAGTGGAGGGTTTCAGCTCACAAGGAAGCACCAATCATGTATATATGCAGGCTTCTTACTACAGACACTTGTCTTGATACTGGCATTACAAAAGAAGAAGAGAGAACTGTCTGAATGCCATAGTAACTCAATGTTGGATCACAGTCCCGCCCCCACCTCACATTAAGATACTCCATTGTTTTCCTTCAATACACACTTTACAGGGAATTTTCAGGCCAGATTTTGGACTAAATTTTATTTCACCTTTATATTAAAAGGAAAGGTTAAATTTAAAAACAAGGTGAATTCACTCTTGTGCAAAAAAATTATAATTCAATTGTACACAGCAAGTATTTATTTATTAATCAGATTTATATACTGTAACTGTCCATTTCACCATAGGTGACTCTCAGCATGGAATAAATATAGCTATAACTATAGACAAACATATGGACACAAACACACAATATTAGGGCAAATTTAGCTGTTCTCATGAATGTCTTAACTCACAGCAGTTGAATATTTAGCTATTATATATAAACAATAAAGGTCTTTTACATTGATTCTGAACTTAATATCCTTAGTTCACGAACTGAGATATCAAATGTACAGAAGAATTCTTGTTTTGGCAGAGGATGAGTTGCTATTAATTTCAGTGGAAAAATCTTTCCATATATAAAGTAATGCTCCCCAGAATTTATTCATTTAATGAAGCCATTCAGATGCAGTACATGTACTGAAGACCTACAGAATGGAGACCTTCTGTATCCGAAATAAACCTTGGCTGGTGTATAATGACTTCAAGATCACATCTCTGCAAGCCTATGTCTCCTCAAAAATGTATTTTTGAGGGGACTTTGTTTATACCAGGCATAGAGGACTTATGACTCTCAAAATGTCAAATTTACAACCATCAGCCATCTTAAACAGTGGTGAGAGACACTGGGAGCAGTAATTCAGCAACATTTTGTAGGTCATGCATCTTGTCTAGCTCATACTGTTTGTTGCAGGAATTCTGGAATTCTTTAAAATCTCCAGCAAGGAAAAAAAATGACCTTCATTAAGAGTTGATCAATATATCAATCTGCTCTTACTACCCATACATTTCTCCTAACCTGGAACTGAAATCTATGTTCAAGTAATGAAAATTCATCAGATTGGTATTGCCCTTCACATGCACTCAAATTCCAAACTCTTTGATGTTGTTTCTTCCAAGATCTAGTGGGTAAGAAGTGCTCTTTTTATATTTGAGATTAGCTGTTTTAAAAAAAAAATATGCAAAGTCAGTAGAAAGTACTCTCCTTAAAAATATTGCTAAAATATTTACAAACATATAAATACATAAAACTATAGCGCTTAAAAACCATTGTCTATGAAAGTTACTTACCAAAATTGACCAAATCAATGGATTCTTCAGATGTTTCTCTTTTGTCGTGTAATATGAATGCATTAGTAGTATTTATTTAAAGCAACTTGAAAATAATTTCCATTATTTGTGGTATGAGGAGCAATCTGAAAAAATGAGAATTAACTTCAAAGTATCTCAACATTGCTGGTACCATTTGAAAAGAAGAGAAGGGAAGGAAATGTAATATGATGGAGACACTAATTCACATTTTCTATTTCCTCTTATTACCACCCAGAATCATCTTATCAAGGAGATGAGTAGCATATACTGTACATTTAATAAATAAACAATAATTTACATGGTTTGTTATTTATTGAATATATTACAATAGCCTGGTTCATATAACACTAAAACATAAACCATAGTTTATAAAGTTATAAAGATTGAATTCACTTATCGTACTGAATTGAACCAAATACATCAGATTATAGCTTTGAATGGTGTGTGAACCCAGCTGCTAAATTTTCTTTACAAAATGGAATTATTGTGTCTGATACACTTTCTGAGTATTGACTGGCTAGCTTGGTGATAGTTGTGTAAAAGAAAGAAAAGAACTTCAGATGAATTCTAATTTTGAAAATTAACTCAAGCGCTATGAGAAGGAATTATTATGATGGCTAGGGTTATCTACTATTATTTTCCTCTGTGAAGGTCTTCAAAAATTTCCTCCTGATGCTTAGTGTTATGAACAAAAAGGCAGCCCCATTGTTCTGATTTATGACTATTAGAAACTGTGGCAGGAAGTTGCCTCCACTGCAGTAGCCCCAAACCCCACCTTATGTCAATAAGCCATTGAAACAGAAGGCTACAAGTCCTTTGTACAGAGTGGTATTGAACACCCAAACCAACCAAGTTTGACGCAGAAAGAAAACACTGACAAATTTTTTCCAAATGCAAGTAGATTAACTGTCATTCTACTGTATTCTCCTCTTTCTCTTTTTCATTTTATCACAAATGTAAAAAGCTCCTGTTAGTTTTCTGCTAAGTTAATTTACTTATTTGCTTAGGAGTTAGAATGAACCAAAAACTATGAAAGGAGATGTGGGCACACTGTACAATTAATGTTATTTTAAACTCTTTTAGATTTCATAAAATTTTATTAACTTTAAACTTGGTTTGTTTCCTTTTGTAAGTTTGGGACTAAGGTACACAATTCAAATAAATGGCCCTAAACCTTAAGTAGAGGATCAATTTATGGAGCCTTGGAACCTAATCTTATGATCTTTTAAGAAAGTTATAGGATGGTGCCTCTGTTGTGAGGCTGAAAATATTCTGAACTTGGAGGTGGGGTGGGAATTTGACCTTAGAATCTTCTTCCGGTGTGCACAATGTCCTCTGATGCAAATTCACTCCAATACTTCTTCACTTAGTCTGGTGACAAAATGTCTGCAAGCAAACAACTAAGCTCAGAGAGCACCAAGGATCCCACAAGAGGACATGTGGCAGAAAGGGCCACAGTTTTGCTAGATTTTATCTTTCTGAACAGTGATACATGCTCAACTGGTTTTTCATTGATTTTAGTAGTGAGAATTCCTTTACATCAGTGTTTTTCAAAATTGGAATCTTTAACTTCAACTCCCAGCCTCACTGGCTATGGAACTCTGGGGGCTGAAGTCCACTCACCTTAAAGTTGCCAAGTTTGAAAACACAGATTTAAAGAAATAAGAAGAATGAAGAGAGAAAGAAACACAATGTTGCTTCTAATTCACTTATGTCCCACATAAGATTCTTTGATAATTTAGTAACATACGAACAGAATTTCAGCAGAATAAGTGGATCGGACAGAGAGAAGAAAAGAGGAAGGAGGGGGAAAACATTATGACAGATATAGATCAGTTTTCTCAATGGTAATTTCCCTCTCCAACTTCAACAAACACACACACACACACACACCATTATGTGTGATGTGTCTCTGTGGCAACAAAATATGTTACAGGAAAGAGAAGATTGATCTAATACAGAATTCACTCACTCCAGACTGAACTGTGTTTTACTGAGAAAATCTGACATACAAAGAAGCATTTGATGCCATACTTTTCCTTTTCAGAAATTGAGGAAGGCACAAGAAACAATCATGTTTAAAGATTGCAATAAATGTTACGTTAAAGAATTTACAACACGTGTTGTTTGTGTGTCTGTGTGAGTCTATCTCTCCCCTTCTTTGAAGGATCACCAAAAGTAAAATAAATCAGCATATAATGAAATGGCTAGAAGTATTTGTATAAGGTCTTGGTTTTTGTATTTGTTCTTAATCTGAGCATTTGTGCCTCTGACTCAGATATAGAGCAGAGGAGCAAGCATTCAAATTGAAGTAAATATTGGTTTGGTTAGAACAGCATTGCATTCCTCACCTTGCAGCAGCTGAATAGTTGTTATGACTAGAAGAGAAAATTGTATCATCTTCAAGGTTTTGGTGATGCTTGTGAGCAGTAAAACCTTGATAATTGCAACATTATGGATAAGAAGTAGGGAAAGTAGCAGATGTCTGACCTTGCCTGACTTGTTGCTACTCTGCTTGCAGGAGCAAATGATATCTTTCCAAGGTTGCAGTCTTAAAGAAGAGACAACTACTGATTTTTTTGCAGAAATCAATATCTTGGAAGTATTATTTTGAGTCAGTTAGGCAACGCAATTTCAAAGCAATAAAGTAAGAACTAAAATGCCTGGAAATGAAATGAGAATCTCCCTTCTTCAAAAGTTATGAAATTATAGAATAATATTAAAAAGTTCAGCTCAGTAGCTTGGCTATTCTTATATTGGGAGATGCTTTTTAAAAATGTCCTCAGTGAAGTCAGAGAAGCCCATGAAATGTTACAGCAGATCTGGTATTTTGGGTGCTCTGTTTGAAACAATGCAC
Source organism: Ptyas mucosa (assembly GCA_012654045.1). Lineage (NCBI taxonomy): Eukaryota > Metazoa > Chordata > Lepidosauria > Squamata > Colubridae > Ptyas > Ptyas mucosa. Next base: position 23,718,657 of record WNWU01000003.1, read on the forward strand.
TCCTTTTCTGTTTACTTTTTTACCAGTTGTGTCTTCAGTCTTCTCATTCATTCATTCATTCATTCCAATAAATTCATTCATTCTAATGTTCTTTGTTGCATTATGTTAAGCATATTCTAATGATTTTGATTGGGGTCTTTAATTCTGACCGAAGTTTTCACATAAATTAACATTTTCTGACATTTGTTAAGACTGTAAAAAGGAATAGGACAGTGATTTTTCTCCAGATAATTTACCATTAAAATAGGAGGGCTATATTAAATTAGTTGAGAGCAGATAACGATGGGAGTTTTTTGACGGGAGGAGAGGATTGTCATATTAAAATTGCCATCCTTTTTGGAAAAAGCAACAGGAAGAATTTTCATGTTCAATTTGAATTAATAATTTAAAGAATAGTTAGTACTCTCACATTCCAGCAATGTATTTAGTGTATTAAGAGATCTATTGACTTTCCACTGTTCCATGTAGCCCTATTTTCAAATAATGCTTTGATCTAGATGTTGCACTTTGCTCCAGATTACTCTTCGCTATTAAGTATCATGTAAACATTATGGACTATTTCTTTCACAATGTCTTTTTGCGAGTGCCATCTTAAATTCAGTATGCCTAATCTGGAATTGAATTCCATTTATTCCCCCATCCCCAAACATTTATCTATTTGATTATGCTTCATCTCCACTGGCAATATTGGTATATGCAGTCTCAATATTATATGAACAATAATGCATTCTCCAGAGATTTATTGTTGAATTTATTTACCAAAACCATGTAACACTGATAATGGCATTTACAAGCTGCATGGCATTTATAATAATGTTGATTTTTTTGCTACTTTCATATTTTTAACAGCAACTCTCAAATTATATATATATATATATATATATACCGTATACTCAAGTATAAGCCGACCTGAATATAAGCCGAGGCCCCCAATTTTACCACAAAAAACTGGGAAAACTTATTGACTTGAGTATAAGCCGGGGGTGGGAAATGCAGCGGCTACTGGTAAATTTAAAAATAAAAAAAGACTGATCAAAAGTGCGAGGACCTGTCAGAAATCACTTTTTTCAGCCCTCTGGGTAGTCCTTTTGTGCATATAGACTACTCAGAGGGCTGAAAAAGTAATTTTTGACTGGTCCTCGCACTTTTGACCAGTCCTCGAACTTACGACTGTCTTCACATTTTACGTTTTTGCCCTATCTTATCACCATGGTGAAGAGAAGCAGTTGTGAAATGAGTGACACGGTTGTTAAGAATGCTACAATGGGCATAAATGATGACCAGTCATAAGTGCAAAGACCGATCAAAAGTGTGAGGACCTGTCAGAAATCACTTTTCAGCCCTCTGGGTAGTCCTTTTGTGCATATGGACTACTCAGAGGGCTGAAAAAGTAATTTTTGACTGGTCCTCGCACTTGTGACCAGTCCTCGAACTTACGACTATCCTCACATTTTATGTTTTTGCCCTATCTTATCATCATTTCTCTCTCCCCCTCTTTCTCTCTCTCTCCCCCACACTCTCATTCTCCCCCCTTTCTCAAAGAGAGAGCTGGTAGGTTTGAGGAGAAAGATTGCTGTACAATAAAAAAGATGAAAGGGAAGAAAACCAACCCCAAACAAATATAAAGATATCCAGATAAAGAATGAATTGTTAAACGTTAAAGAATAAAAGAGAACAAATATGAATAAATAGCAGTAATTAGAAACACACATACAAACATACAATGTATTTTCTTTGAACAGAGTATTTGGCCGGTACACAAATTTAAACAGTATTTAGTCATTTCACTTAAATTTACAATTTCTATATTTCCTTTTTGCCATATTTATTCCTCATCTATTTTTTTAAAAAACCAATATTACCCTTCATCCTCATCTCTAATCTTAATCAAATTCAATTTTTCACTTTTATTCTATATTATACCCCTTCCCATTGTCATCTATTTTTATATCCATCCTCACATTGGTTAATTATGTAATATTACAGTTGTTCAATACAAATTCAACATTTTAATATAAATCAATTAGTTATATAACTATCTTTTTTGTATATTAATCAATATGAACATGAATATTCCAATTATTTCCATGCAATCCAATTTCTTACAAATCAATTACCGGTAATTATATTTACCAATAATAATAAACCAAATAATTTCCCCCATATATTCTTCCAAACCACAACTTAACCAATTCTGCTTTTAACACAATATACAATTAATAATATCTCAATTATTACAATTCTCTAGTTAAATAGAGCTTTTTTTTCTTTTGTGTTTTAAAATCCTGAACCTCCTCTTTTGCCCTAAATTTCCCATTGTTTGCAGTTTTCCACCTACCTTTTTTGGTGAGGAAAAAGAAAAAGAAATCTCTCTCTGCCTCATTTTGTCACGTTGCAGCAAAAACCCTGCTTTACTTTCAGTTTCGAGTTTCAGCATGGCTTGGGGGGAAAAAATCTGCACCTCTTTGCAGCTAGCAAATCAGCTGAGAGCAAATCAGCTGAGACTTGGGAGGCTGTTCAAATCAACTTATGGTAATTAACCTACACTGAAGCTGAAAGGGCTATTTTTTTCTATTTTTGCAGACACGGGTCTACTCATTTGTTTTCTTTTAAAAAGGCATTTTTTTTGTGACTCAAATATAAGCCGAGGGGGACTTTTTCAGCTCTATATATATATAAAGAGCCCGCATTACCAGATTGCGTACTCTACTAAATGTTTTCCTTTGATAGTTCTAATAAAGAGTAAGATACTTTTATAAGACTGTTCTCATATTTAAACTATTTCTGTATTTAACCCTCTCCCTCCCCCCCATTTAGCTGTGAACAAAGTATTCTCAAAAAGTTGAATCTTTTTTTTAAAATTTGATTTATATGCCGCCCTTCTCGGAGACTCAGGGTGGCTTACAATGCGTTAAGCAATAGCCTTCATACTTTTGTATATTTATACAAAGTCAGCTTATTGCCCCCACAATCTGGGTCCTCATTTTACCTACCTTTGAAAGGATGGAAGGCTGAGTCAACCTTAAGCCTGATGAGATTCGAACTTACAGTAATTGCAGACAGCTGATGTTAATAACAGTTAATAACATTGCTTTAGTCTGCTGAGCCACCAGGCCTCCTTTGAAGAAAAAAATGTTATTTATAGCAAGTGACAAACATTAAAAAAAAGACTCAGGAGGGAATCCACATGCACCCACATCACAAACAGCAACCACTGAAAAAAGCATGCAGGAAGATTAATTTACCAATAATGTATAATAATTCAATAAAAATTCAGAGAGTTCAAGGATTCCTGTGAAACTTTCCATAGCCATCCCCCCACCCCAAGAAACATAATTTTATTTGTTTGTGATTTATTAGGAGTCAACATAATTTTGTTTGTAAATGCAACTTTGTTTCTTCTCCCTTCCAAAATGCTATAATTTGGAGGCACAAATATTTTGCTTGGTGCTAAATGCAAGAATGGCAAAATAACAATATTCCTTTGTGGTCAGTATTTAAGATGGCTGCCACTTATGTGTCATGACAAGCAGGTTATAAACATGTATAGAAAAGTCAGATAAGGTTTTCTCCTGTGAACTGGGGTCCTCATCATGGGTGGGCTTCAAAAATTTTAGCAAGGGGTTCTCTGTCTGGTTGCTGGGTGGGCGTGGCCATGGTGTGTGTGGCCTAGTCTGCCTCCTGCACCAGGGCGAGGTGGTGGTGTTTTTGCCCTCCTTCAGCTGGAGAGGCTTTCCTCGAGCCTCCAGGAGAGCAAAAATGGCCTCCCTAGGGTCCAGAAGCCCTCTGGAGACTAGAAAAGGGCCTGTTTGTGGCCTTCCCAAGCTTCCTGTAGGCCCATTTTCCCCTCCCTGAGCCTCCGCACATGCCTTCCACTTACCTGCATGTAAACGGGCTGCGTGGGGACTCCTGGGAGGGGCGGGGTGGCATAGGCAGTGCCAGCCAGGAGTGGGATTTGGGGGTTCCCCAAATGGCACAAAATCTTAGCTAGAGGTTCTCCTGAACCCCTGTGAACCAGGGGTGGGTTCTACTTACCTTTACTACCGGTTCGCAATGGGGCCACAAGTGTGCACTTGCTTCGCAAACGTGCATGCACGCTCTTCTGTGCAAGTGCAGAAGCATTTTCATGACATCAGGGTCAGTGGGCGGAGCCTCCCGCTGGTTTTGCTACCGGTTCTATAGAACCGGTGCGAACCGGGGGCAATCCACCACTGCTGTGAACCCCCTGCAGCCCACCCCTGGTTCTTGTCCATTCACAGTGAATGCTGTTGGGAACAAGTAGCTCGGAAGACACCAGATACCAGCTCCTGAATAGCATGAGTGCCTTTGATGAATAACTTCGCTTCATAGAGATTGCTGGCTGCTTCTTGTGCCTAAACAGGGTTATATGAAAACAATTATATTAGCAATATTAAAAGAATCAAAACAAAAACCTCAGCCCTAAGAGATATAGCATTGGTCATTAAGTGCAATCTTCAGTAAGATGTTACTATTTTTTGCTGCTGTTGAGATTTTATTTACTATTCCTACTTAAAGAATCCTGGAATACGTTCTTCAAGCCTAATTCCTAGTCTAGGTGACTAGGGAAGCCATGTGACCAACTTCCATGGGAACCACAGAAAAGAAAGCTTGGAGCTGAATCATCACTGTGAACTGAAGAACTCTTGCTCCAGAATCTATATATATATAAAAGCAAAAACCACTCATGCTATAATCATGAAATCTCCAGAATCGTAAAGCCTACAAACTTGAAATTTGCCATGTATGTTTCTCTTGGCTTCTAGGTGCTCACTAAGAAAGGTGTTATGGCGCAGGAATAACGAGAGGCACAAGCAAGCTAGTGACAACAGCTCTTTAATTCAGGGTGAGACTTCAGCAAAGAAACACAGGCAACAGCCTTCCTTATATACAGTTCAGCAACAACCGTTAACCAATCACGAACAGTTTCTAATTCAAATCTCCCGCTTAAATAGATACATACATAACAAAAGGATTTTTCAAAATGACCATCAGAGCATTAGTATTTCCTATATTATTATTAACACACTCTGATACTAAGGGGTTCTACTCCCCCTCTCCACCTGAAAAGAAATCTTCCAAATGCAAAAACACAAGCAGAGGAGAGGAGTTTCACTTTCAGTTTTACGTTCACAGCAGTAAGCAGCTTTACTACAGAACAGTTGAGCTAAACCACACCCAGCCTCCTTCCTGTCTCGTTCTTGCTCACACAGCAAATACTGATTGAGTTTCCAAACACCCCTCAACTCTCTCACACACTGACAGGATGCTAGCCAGATGAATACCGATGGATGCTGTGGGCTGGGACATTCTACTACTCCTCCCCCTCTGTTCCAACTGCCAATTGCATTATATTAACATACTCTGGTGCTATGGAGTTACACATTCTACATTAAGTTTCAGGCTGTGTCAGTTTATCAAGCCTGAGCACATAGTTTCGTAGTGAAGCACGGGCATCCAGGTAGTTGATTATAAGAGACTGGCCAGGAAATACCTGGAGAGTTGGGTTTTTCCCCCTCCAGTTTGCTCTGGGAAAATTTTAAAGGTGTATTCATAATTGCCATCACCATCAGCCCCACCAATTAGCTAATTGCAAACAATTGTGCGAGCTATATTCCAAATGATTGTATTCCAATTCTGTCGTCCCTGGACTAGATGGTCTTCTTCAGTCTTTTGCTTCCTCTTTGGAAGAGCTTTATAGCTCCCGCTGCCTTAAGAAAGTTCAAAACATTCTTAAAGATCCATCTCATCCTGGGCACCCTTTTTTTGAACTATTACTATCTGGTAGTCAGTACAGGACAATATAAACAAGGACAAATGGGCTGAAAAACAGCTTCTATCCCAGAGTAGTAACTACCATTTATTGAATTCTACTGTATAGTGCAATATTAATGCAATATCAGGGGTTTTCAACTTAATTGTATAGAATGTGAAAGATGTGGGGTTTTTTAAAATGTATAATGTACACTGAAGATGACATTTAATTTTGTTATACGAGGTGCAATGACAATAAAGTAAACTGAACACAAAAACAACAAACTAGAATGTATCAAAGAATCTCATTGCTGCTGTATGTTCCAGAAGGGAAACTGCCATTAAACTTGCAAGAAAACCTTGTCAGCTTGATATATTAGGATTTGTTCTTTACTCACAAACCAGGATAGCCCAGGGCATGCAGGCTCGGTTTGGCTTCCCTTCCAGGGTTCCACAGTCACCCTCTTATCAGGATGATGCACGTTTTTCATTCACTGGGAGTGAAAGCATGGCACAACTCCCAGCATCTTGTACTACTGCCAAGACAAAATGAAAAACCAAATGTTTAAACTCATGTATATAAGCCCCTTAAGAATAAAGCAAAAGTGATTTGGGAAGGAAGAAGGGAGAAAAGTAGAAAAGTTCTGGGTGTGCATTTTTGAAGGGAAAAGAAAAGCTATATGGAAGGGAATAAAGACATATACGGATGCTCTGCCTAGTTCAGCTGGAGGGCTTGGCTCCCTTGAATGTCCTCACTCCTATCACAAGAGCCAAGGACACAATGAACTGTAGAGAACGTTCACTAACTTGACTACTGGGCCAAAATATATCCTCTGACTCTGACGGGCTGTCAACTCTGTGATATTTGGCCCTCCCACTGACATTGCTCATGTAGCTGACAGCTTTCAGCATTCAGATTTGCCTAGTTTTGCTTTGCTTACTTGGAAATAATAGATTAAAAACTTGGAGCTAAATTGCAGAATTGGAGGAGATGAAAAACTCATGTTGCGTTGCAACTGCCATCACCCCTCATGGCTAAATGCCCAGTTGGTTGTTCAGATAGCATAAAATATATTCCTCTCAGCTATGAACATTCACAAGGATCGTTTAACAATTAATAAGGTTATTGTCCTACAAAGAATGGAAATTGTGGCCTAAATATAACATGGAGCCATTTTGCGTCTGCTTTCAGCTAGCCATTTTAAGAGTGGTCTCATTTGCTTCAATCGTTTTCCATGTGAGGCAATCCTTCTTTTACTCTTTCAGATATGAAATTAAACCTTGTAATACTGACTGATTGGAGTGACTGGCTCGTTCAAATATTCATTTGCAGAGGAAATAAGAGAGATGTTCCCTCTGAAATCAGCTTCCCCCAGAGATAAGGAGAATCCAAGACCTCGGTGCCTTCCACTGTGCCCTTAAGACCTTTCTTTTCCAGCAAGCCGGGCTGGCTTAACACTTTTTTTAAAAATGTTTTTTAATTGGTTTGTTATTGTTTTTTAACTATGGGGCCAAACACTTATATAACTTTTTAACTGTATTTTAATGTTTGTATTTATGTTTTTTATTCTGGCTGTACACCGCCCTGAGTCCTTCGGGAGAAGGGCGGTATATAAATTTGATATAAAATAAAATAAAAATAAATGTTCAGTGAGGGAACTTAATTAGATACTCTAGATTTAAAACACAGAAGATTTAAAACACTGAGTCTGGGGAACTCAGACACAAAACAGTTTCGGCAGAAAATAAACATAGGGTCCAGTGGAAAAGGACTCAAATGCCTATATACCAATGCACAAAGTTTTGATGAATAAACAGGATGAACTAAAAATCCAAGTACACGAGGATATGAGGGTAGATATGATATTGTTGCCATTTCAGAAACTTTGGTGGGATGAAACAGATGAATGGAATATACAGCTAGAACCATTTAAATTGTTTAAAAGAAACAGACTTAATAAAAGAGGAGGTGGAGTTGCACTATATATAAGAAATAACTACATATCTACAGAAACACAATAGAACAATGATGAAAGCCATCTTCAATGCATTTGCAGTATAAAATGAAAAAAGAATGACATTGTCATAGGCATATACTACAGGGCACCAACCAAACAGAGGAAATAGATGAACTTTTTGCTAATCAGTTAACTAAGATATGTAGGAAGCACACCACAATAGTTATGGAGGACTTTAATTACCCTGAGATCAACTGGGAGAAAAACTCTACACCCAGTGGAAGATCAAACGGATTCCTGACAAACCTAGCAGACAACTTTTTCTCCCAAAAGGTAGAGAAAGGAACTTGAAGGTCAGACATACTGGACTTAATTCTCACTAACAGAGAAGAAATGATAGAAATTACAAGAAACTTGACAGGGAGTGACCATACAATTTTAGAATTCAACATTATGCAAGCACAAGTAAAAGAGCGAAGTCAAACTAGAGTCTTTAAGCAAGCTGATTTCAATAAATGTAGAGAGAGCTTGGGAAGGATTCCTTGGATGAGAATCCTCAAGGGGAAAACAAGCCAAGAAGCTTGAGAAACTTTGAAAAATGAGATTATAAAAGCCCAGTCTAGCACAATTCCAATGAAGAAGAAAAATAAGAGATCTCAAAAGAAACCAGCATGGCTGCACAAAGGACTCTGATAAACTGAAAGATGAAAAGGACAAGTATAAAAAGGGCATAACTAAGGCAGATTATCTGGTAAGACTTGTGGGCTTTGAAGGTCATTTAAAAGGCAAACTACAAACTGCCCTTTAAAGCCATCCCAATATAAGAATGATAATGTTGGCACCCTATACTCTGGAAATTGCTTTGGAAGCCAGAGATGGGACTTGGACACAGAATATCTATATCTCTACTGGTAAAACCTTCTTTCTTTCATATGCTTGTATTCAAAGAGAACATCCCCAAAAGAGATCGCTATCCTATCATATCAAAGATGATGTTGCCAGTTTTTCTCTTTTTGATTCATCTCCAACACTACAATCAGGGCTCTTCATGTGCAACTCCAATCTTGACAAGGCAGTTCCAAGAAATGCAATATTCCCAACACTGAATTTCCTACTTCAAGGAGGGGGGGGGGGGGGAAGTAACAAAGATCTTTCTGCCATGCAACTACTAAAGGTACCTGAAGGCTGAAATGAGAGACCTGACATAGAGACATGCAACTACTCTGCATAGTCTATGTCAACATTTCTGTATGAAACAACATCATTGTTTTGTGACTCCCAAGGTAACATTCTAAATGTTGCCAAATTCTTAAGGAACAAAAATACATTAAGATTAGGAAGAGAATGTCATATGACAATGATGGACGTGTATATGGGGCTGGGGGGGAAGGGGGCAGAGTGAATATTCAGATGGAGAAGCAATGCAAACTTACCTTCAGTTCACTTTAAAAGCCTAGTAAATCATTACACTTTTTATTATTTACCTGGAACAAAATTCCCTAGTGGAGGAGGGGATACACAACTCCGAGGGCACATTCTTTGTATTTTTTTCCCCAGTGGCTTGTTCAGCACTTTTCCTGAATCTCAGAACAATCCAAACTGATATATTAATAAATTAGAAATATCGTAAAGTTAGATTTTCCCTATATGATGGGGTTATTTTCTAAGGCTCAAGGTGCCAATGCCAGGTGGGAATTTTGAGAAAGGAGGTAATTCTCACACAGCTTGAGGAAGACAAAGGTTGCATTTACACCTGGCCAGAAGGTTTAATCATCTACTATTTCCAAACATTGCAGGCTAACAATCTGCTGTGTCTGAGATCATAAAACATATCACAAAGTGGAGACAGAAGAATTGGGGCTCAGTTGACCAGAGCTTATCTTTTCAGACATGCAAGCTGGTTGGGAAATTCTCGACCAGTTTTGCAAATGCTTCTTAAAGCAGCTTTTCTTTCTCTTTTCTCTTTTTTTTTCCTTTTATTTGTGACTTTTTTGAAAAAACAGGCATCCACAGAGAATTTTGCTCATAACCTGAATGAGCAGGTTAAGGGAACTTTAAGTTTAAAAACTTAAAAGAGAAGCAGGCAGAACCCATTTGTGTGAAGAAAAGGTGAATAAAATGCTCTTGTTGGTTATTTCCCCAAAGCGTTTCTATAGCTTTTGTCTAGATATGCCAGAATTTGTCACTTCCCTGAGCATATCAACTTTAAAAAAATTCAAGGGTCTATTAGAATGTTAAAGCTGCCATTGGATCTTTATTTTCTTCTCTCCAGCAAGCATTCACAAATCATTTCCATTCAGTGATTATTTCAACCAAATACAACTTGTGTTCTCTCTAGTAGTCCCCTATCTGTAAAATGGGAGTGTAAATATATTAAAGATAAGAAGGTGTTCCAGTGTTTTCAGACTGGATTACATGCCTAAAGTAGCTAGGTAGATTTGGATGAGATAAAAATTATCTGTTGTATATTATTTGTTAAAAGCATGCCATATTTGCTGAAATTCATGTTCATTTAATGAATTTTATGTTCATTGGTTCATTGATTGCTCCACTCTACAATATATATTTTTCCTTTTGGAAGTACTTCTGGTCTGGAAATAACACATTCATTTTATCACTGCAATGCCTTGTGACTGGGCAGTTGTAACTCTGAACACTTCTTCATGCCTGAAAAGACAAGATACAGATTTTGAACATAGATGTCCTGGACTACTGTTTTGAGTTAAAAAGAATTATTTTTTGTTCAATGCAGGCTGCTCTGATCATTCTGGATGGGTTCCAAACTCAAAACAGTTCTGCAAACAGTTGGACTAAGTAACTATTTTGAACTCAAAATGAAGTGTTTTGAGCTTCCAACAGTCTGAATCTGAAATGTTTTGCACGCTTTTCCTGTGCACGCAATTGCTATTTGTATCCTTTTCAAAGAGTGTGATCCTCTGGGGACATGTCATGCTGCCTTGATGAAAATAACATGTCAAGAGCTCTCTTGATTGGTTCATTACAGCATATGCTCAGAATCTGTGGTTGTCATCAATTTACAGTGCAAATAGAACCAATAAAATCCTATTCAACTTTAAAATTAAAAAAACCCCAAACAATAAAATTATTTGGATAATAAAATAATAGAGGTGGCATCTATAGCACCAAGTATACACTCCAGTGAGTTATAAGTCAAAACCCTCTGTTAGAATTTTTTCCAAACTTTTCTAGTAGGATGCCAAGATAGGTGCCAACCAATCTTTGGATGAAGTTGTTCCTCAGGGATGGAGCCACCATAGAGGTTGCTCCCATCCCTGGCTTTTTTAGGCTTCCAGCACTTTTACCTCAGGAATAGATGGATTAGTGAACAAGCCAACTATGCATAAAGCAGCCCCCTTTCACTTGGAAACTTAACACAGGTGCAATGTGGCCACGACAGCTCTTTTTCCTTACACGTGGGCTGCTAATTTTGCAGGAATTGCAGTTCCAGAGTAGTCTTCAATGCAATCCCATTTAAGAAGTATTTCAATCAGCTAGTGATGATAGGCATAATGAATTGTCAGGGCCTTCAATTGTAGATTGTGCTGTAACTAGTTCACCTACTGAAGCTGAGAACAGAAGTCTCCCAACCAAGGTTTTCACAGCAAATCCAGCATTACCAGTGAATTTAGGAAAGCTCTTAAATTATGGACTCGCTTCTTCAGGGAAGTGCCACCCATCCAGAGATAAAACTGAAGCAGAGAACTATATGATTTTTTAATAAACAGAAGCTCTTTCTTGTTGGGGCTCAATTGCAGATTGTTTGAACTCATCCAAATCCCCATAACATTTAGATTCTGTGTTAAGGCTTCCACAGCATCTCCAATCTTGCCTTGGTGGAGTACAGCTGGGAATCATCAGCATGTCGATGAAAACTCATTCTGAACCAACAGATGAATTCTCCAATTGGTTTAATATACAGTAGATATTAAAGAGTAAAGAGGAGATAACTCAGCCATGCAAAAATGAAAAAGGAACACTCATTTCCTTTCCTCTACCACTATAACCATTTATTTTATTTTTTTGCCATTTATGTCTTCAAGTCAGAGTTGACCTCTGGCAACCACATTGACAAATCCATTCAGTTTTCTTGGCAACTATTTGCTGATGTTGTTTGCCATTGCATTCTCTCTAGAGCTAACAAAGAATGACTGGTTCAAAGTTATCAAGCTAGCTTCATGCCTGAGTCTTAGCCCTGCAAGGTAGTCCTGATAAGAAGCACAACCAGAAATACTAGCAGCCGGTTTATTATAAGGTTAAATTAACAGAATCTTGCAAGTCTGAAAGTATTTCTCTCCTTTCATTTCACTGTCCAAAAATCTTCTGAAATGTTTCCTATGCTCTCTTTCCTTCAGTGAGCTGAGATACCTTTTACATGCCAGTTGTCCAGACTGCAGCTCTCCTTTCTGTCTCCCAAGATCATTGCTAGATATCATTACGTCCAGGTAGGACTAGATCTTGTAGTCTCCCAAATTCTAGCCCAGTGTCTTTAAAAAACACATCAAAGTAGGTCTCACTAAAGGAGCAGCAGCATTGTAAAATCATGCCAACAACCCATAGCCCTTGGAAGTGTCCAGAAGGATACAATGGTCAATTGTACCAAATGCTACTGAGAAATCAAATATCAGGAGGCACATATTATCTCTATCCAAGCCCCAATGAAGGCAATCAATACTGTTTCCATTTTATACCTTGGTTGGAACCCTGAGTAAAAGAGGTCCAGATAATCAATTTTCTCTATTGCAAATTGTAATTGAACTTGCAGCACTTTCTCAATGATGTTCTGTTTTTAGGGCAGTAATTTTACATTATAGTTGAATCTAGGAAAGCCATTTCAGAAAGTACCACACTATCACTACCTTAATGAAGTAGATGCAGCCCCGTCATTTAAGATAGCATTGATTGTTTTTCATATCTAGTTCTTTATAATTCATTGATATCATGTACACATTTAACTTCCACTTTTTCTTTTACTGGTCTACATCATTATCTTTCCAAAATTTCCTGCCTAGTTTTCCCCTGCAACTATTGAAATAGCCTGCCTTAAAACTAGCTTCCTCCAACCATAAACGCAAAATCTCCAAAAAGGTTGGCAAGGCAGTAATGAAATAATTTCTCAAATATTTTCTTTTTTCCTGCCCTGCTCATTCATTATTAGATAATCATCTTTGGGAAAGGTGATTTGCTATAATTGGGCAAATTCAACCACCAGTGAATAAGTTTTATTTACATGTCTTCAAAAAGAAATCAACCAATCTCTTAGTTTACAAAACATAGGAGAAGTACAATTTTTTGATACATAAAATGAGTTCCATGAGCAGAATGCATTGGCTTCCTTCTCAATCCCATCAAATCTCACAGAACAGATCTCTTTTGAAATTACCAGGATGATTAGAAAAGAATATATTTTAATCAATTACTTCATTTGCACCAAAATGTGGGAAGCCATTTCTCAAATAAATAAATACATCTTCCAAGATTTTTTAAGAATTAAAAAGCACGCTCCCAACACATAAAATAGGAACCTTGTATTTCATACTAGAAGTAATCCTCATTTAGTGACTGCCTATTTTAGCAACCATTCACCATTACAACAGTGATGAAAAAGTAACTTTGTGACCAGTTCTCACATTATGACCTTCAAAGGTCTATAAAAACAAAAGAAAGCTAAAGCAAGAGAAAAGCATTGCTGCAATTTCACTTAGGAATTGCTTCACTTAATGATCAAGTTGCCAATCCAAATTGAGGTCATTAAATGAGGACTACTTGTATAAGCAAGATCTGTGGGTAGTATTTATTTATTTTATTAAATTTATATGTCACCTATCTCACCATCAAGGATGTCAAGTCAACTTACAAGAAGATAAAAACTTGTTCCTTTGTCGCTTTTGTCCTCCAAGCAATGCTCAGGAACTTTCTCCCATACTACAGTTCAAGCAAGTCAATTTTCCTCTTATCTAGTTTTTTCATGGTCCCACTTTCACAACACCTCTTCTACTATAAACCATTATTTTTAAATGGAAAATAATCTTTTAGCTCAGCTTTCACTGTATTCTGTCTGTCTAGGTGTAAGCAAATACTCAAAGACTTCCTTCAAGCTATTTGCTTCTGAGTGCTTTTATAATTATTTTCCCTGCCTTGAAGAGAACAATTTTAAGTCACATCTTCTTACAACTCCTATTTATTGATTTATTATTTACAATAGTCTAAGAAACCATTTTAATGGGATGCCCAGGAAATAAACTTTGCACTACAAGGGCAATCCAAGTTCACCTGTTATAGTACAAAGCTTTACAAGGGCAACATTGTGCAGGGATAGACACATAAACCTGTACAACCAGTTTTAACCACCAGTATGCTCTAAGTACTTACTCCACTGCTTTCCTTTCAGCTTTTCAGTAAGAAAAATATAGATAAAGAACTCATTCAAAATCACCTCTATGTTTACTTGGAAGCAAGCTGGCACAAGATTACATCCAGAATCAGTCAAATATTAATAAAGGAATCTGAACAAAAAGAGAGGTCATTAAGAACACGATCACACTAGTTTTACTTCAGTATTTAAAAATTATAAGCACTGAAGTCACACATCAGGTAAAAATCGATTGTGTATAGATTATAGAGTGCCTTTCCAAATTTAAAAGGAAAAAAAAATCTTAGTGTCAAATTCACACTGGATCAAATGTAGCACCAATTATATCATATCCCATTCCTGCCTAACGATTAGAAAATGAGTTGCCATGTTATAGAAGAAGAAAAATCGTCATAGATTTGGACTGCTAAACTGACAAAGTCTGAGATTCAAAAGGAGGACCAAGTGATATCCCAAGGAAGTGTCACAATATAAAGAAGGACAAAAGAAAAGCTGGTGCTGCTTAGGGCAGAAATCAGTAATAATGGGGAAAAACATAAAGTCAAAAAGAGCCAGGAAATGTGAGGTAGGAGAGGAAATCAGCCACCATGTCCAAAAGCCAAAGAGTTTTCTCACGAGTTCAATATGGCAAGCAGAGTCAGCCTGAAGATCAACAGAAAACGATCCAAAGCTTGCCAAACCAGTTTTACCCATGCCACGAAATAAAATCACATGATGAGCCAATAGAAAATATAAATTCTAACATCCACCTTGGCCAAGAAATCAATGCCACGCAGACAGTTGACCAAGAAGTATCATGCTGAAGAACAGCACACATTCAATTTTAACCTCATATAACCAATCTTCCAATAGGTGAAAAAAACTAAAGGAAGAATCAACACCATCAACGCCATAGTTAAATCATCAAATGACCTACAGCTGCAGAGTGTGGAGCCTGATAAAGAGAAGAAACTGTGATTAACACAGTGTGTAAGGGAAAAGTAGGTAATAAAAGATTTCTCTCAGAAAATGTGGAATACATAAATTTGCTCCACAGCTAACCTTAAAGATGGCACACAAATGAAAAAACAAATGGGCAGAACATATCATATACATGCAAGACAACAGAGAGGCTTGGAAGGCCAGCTATAGGTGGTCCTACAACTTTATTTACTTGCAAATCAATCACCTATGACCGTGATGGCGAACCTATGGCACGCGTGCCACACATGGCATGCAGAGCCCTTTCTGTGGGCACGTGCACAGTCACCCCAGCCCAGCTCCAATCGCATTTCTCCATCACATTTCAGTCAATCAATTCCAACTTCTTGCAAAAGAAAAAGATCTCGTGAAGTTGGAATTGATTGAGTGAACGTCTTCACTTGCCCACTTCACAATGGGGGAGACGGGATCCCATTCTCCTTCTGAAGCCCATTACGACATGGAGCCACAATGCAACCCCACATTGTCTCGGCAAAAAAAAGCAGTTTCTTTTCTTGTAGAGCTGTTGGTGTTGGGATGCCCAGCCTCCCTACCGGCCAGCTGGGCTTCTTCAGGCACCTAGCTTGGACACCTATTAGCTCCACCCCACCCTCTGCCTCAGTGAGTGGTGTGCAAAAGTTTGACCAGGCTCCTTGAGAGACGGAGTTTTCAGGGGGCCGATCTAGCACCCAGGCTGGCTACAACACAAACATTCATACTTGGCTTTGAGATTCCTAGCTGCAATGACCAGCAAAGCTAGGTTCGTCCTGGTGCCAAGGTACGCATGGGTCACCTCCTGGTGCAGCACGGGGCTTTGGAGGGAAGCACCACTGGCTTACTTGTGCTCTCTCCCTCCCAGTCTAGCTTGACACAGGCAGCAGCGCAGCTCACATTGCCCTTTACAAGCCCACTGTCGGTGAAGCTGGGCGCCGGTGAGGGCTAGCTTTTTGCCTAGCTTTGTCCTGTTGTCGGGGGGGGGGGAATGGACGGGGCCTGGGGAGGAAGCCTGCGTCAAGCTAGACTGGGAAAGCTGGCTGCGAGAGGAAGAGAAGCTGGGTGAGCCAGACCCAGACGCTTCCCAGGTCTCCCCATCCCAGAAGCAGCAACTTCGCACACTCCCCTCTTTGCTATGGGAGCGTGCAGCAGTGGGAATGGAGAGGGAGAAGGGGGCGGCGTTCCTGTGTGCTCCTGTTTCTGGGTGGCACTCTCCCCTCAATGCTAGCAGCCACTGCTGCCCCCTTCTCCCTCTCTGTTCCCACTGCTGGCTGATCCCGTGTGAAGGGAATAGCAGCATTAGCAATCTCTCTCTCTCTCTCTCTCTCACTCACACACACACACACACACACACACACACAAACAGGTTGAATCTTTCTTTCTTTCCTCCCACCTCCCCTCCCGCCCCACGCACTAGAGACTCCTGGATTCCCTCCACAACCCTGCCTGTCTCATACAGGCACCACCTACATGAGTGATGTAGAGTTGGCCACGCCCACTCAGTCACACGACACACACCTCAGCCACGCCCACCTGGTCATTAGGAAGAATCAGTTGTTAAATTATTTGAATCTCGCCACTGGTAGTAAAACCTTATTATTATTCAGGTTAAATTGTCATGTTGGCACTTTGTGATAAATAAGTGGGTTTTGGGTTGCAGTTTGGGCACTCAGTCCCTAAAAGTTTCACCATCACTGACCTATGAGATGGAAAGATAAAATATAGAAAAATGTTGGTCCCGGTTGGAATACTCTAGCATTGGATCCTATGCAGTGGTGGGTTGTCCCCAGTTCGCACCGGTTCTGGTAGTAAAACTGGCAGGAGGCCCTGCCCACTGATCCCGATGTCACCAAAATGCTTCTGCGCATGCGCAGAAGAGTGCACGTGTGCGCAAGCGAAGCGAGCGTGCGTGCAGCCCTGTTGGAAACCGGTAGTAAAGGTAAGTAGAATCCACCCCGATCCCATGTAATACAAACATCTGTCTGTATCATTGCCTATTGAACATACCAAATGAATACAATAAGTAAAGTAGTGAGGAAGAGCTGCTAAAATTGTTTCCTATTTTAGTGGAAAAATATTCGTCTTTCAGAATAAGTAAGATGCTGCCTTTGTCAAAAAGAGTTTTTAAGGAGATTGATTTGACTAGCCAGAGATATTACAAACATTGGCAATTACAACCGCTGCTTAATTGGAGCAGACATACTTCTTTCAAGCTCTTCCAAGAATCTAGGGGGGTGGGGAACACAGATGCTTTAAAACAAGCATTATGGACACATTGCTTTAATAATTTGGTTCATTACAGTAGCACACTCCAAATCATGTCTTCAGACACATCACTAAAGAAAATAGCCATGTCTACGGAGTCAGGTTAGAAAAGGCAAGATGGTGTGGCCATCACTGTAGAATTTAATCTCCCCTCCTTTTTTTTTAAACCTGAAATGCCATTAACAACAAAAATCCCTTGTAGGTGTTCCTGAAAGTCCTAATGACTTTCCCAAGTGTTTTCCTGCACATTCATACTTCATAACATTCATAACACATTGTTGAAATATCTATTCCACTGGGTCATGATGAAGATTTCAGCAATAGCACATATTGCATTGACTTAAAAACTAACAGCCTCTGTTCTTTCAAGTTAAAATATGCTTGGAAGAGATAATTCTCCTCCAGATATGATCAAAAGCATCTCACAACAATCCAGCAGCATGTGAAATGGCATTACAATTAATAGAGTGCCTCAGAATTCCCTTTTGTGTATCCAATCAACTCTGATCAGCCCTCATCAGTCCCTTCTTCACAATTTAATTCTGCAGTGAAAGGATAGAAAGGCCCCAAGGCTTTATTGTTAGATTTTTTAAAAGTGAAGGTGAGAATATGTATTGGACACACTTGTCCTGTTAAAGATAATCTGGCATGTCATCCTGGTGCCAACATTCTCTGAAATCCCAGCAACAAGAGGCCACTATAATCTTACCTAATGTGATTTTACTGCTTTGAATCCCTGCCCAGTTCCTCATGGCATTCCATCTTACCACATCATTACAAGGGAACGACCTTTATCTTGAAAACTTTAAGAGTGTTTGTTTTAAAGATGATTTACCACCCTTGACAAGGACTTGATTTCTTAAATTAAGGCTGAGCTATTGTTGCCATTATGCATCTCACCGAATGCAGAGCCATGCCTAGGAACTAGACCATATATTGTAAATCCTTCAGAATGGATCAAGTTGCTCATAAAACAAGGAGCAGAGCCCAGTCTTCTAATTGGATTTCTGCTGCTCTGGATGTCAGCATGGGCTTGAAAACCACCTGATTGAGAGGGTGAGGAAAATAGAACTGGCGCCCAGCCGGTCGAAGCTGAGGCACATCTCTGAGCCTAGAAATTATCTATCTTTCTGTCTCATATTCAGTCTGCCCAACCACAAATACTCAATTGACTGAAATAACTTTTTTACCCCCATTTAGCTTTTCAGCTTAGAAACAGAAAGAACTGTCTACTGGGAGTGTATCTTACTTTGTTTTTTTTTTTTTTATAAAGGAAGTCGATCTTGATATTAAACATGATGACTGTAATACACAAGTACAAAATACTGTAAGTTCATTGATCTAACAGCCTTGTGAAAAGCCTGTAGCATTCAAATGCTTGGAATATTAGACAAAACAAGATATTTACGTGTAAATGTACAGCATAGATATTGAACATATGTACAGGTTGTAAAGCAGGATCATGATAAAAATTGCTGTGGTGAAATTATTAAACATCGTGTGTATGATAAGCAACAAAATGACTTTATCAAAATATTTACTGGAGAATAAATGCATTTATGATGTAGTCAGATCAGATCAACAGCTCAGTAATTGACTACTGCATTTAATCCTAGTACACGTACTCAGGAATTTTTAATTCACAGACTGTACATTTACTCTAAGGATTTTATTAGTGCAATGGTCGCTTGTGGAGATATCTGGATCAGGATGACTATGCAAGTTGGGGGAGTAGCCCTTTCCTAAACTAGTTAATTTATAAGTTCTCTCCTCTGAGGTTAAAAACAGAAAAACAGAAAAATGATCTCCCACAGCGCAGAAACTGTGTGTGAAATTCAGATGGGAAAAATAACTTTAAGCCTTCCCAAGTCATACACAGTAATCCTGATCCAGATAGAGCACCCAAAAAATGTCTTTTAAAATCAGCCACACTCTGTGTATGAAATTGTGTAATTTGTGTTTTGTCTCTATCATGGCACTGTGAGGCTACCATCTTATATAAGCATATAAAGAATGAGTCTCTTTGAACTCTTTTGAGTAGAAGTCTTTATTTCTGAATAAAAATGCAAAAGGTTGCATTATTAATTAACTAAATTGTTATTAATTAAAGAAGATATTGGAGAGTTAGAAAAAACAAAAAAAATCCTTAAAAATCTTATTGAGATTCTTTACGTTGGTCATTCTCAATCATTATTGAATAATTATCACCCTGTCCTACTGTACCCATTTATCTGTAATCATTCTATGTGTTTATGGCTATGTTTTGCCTATTTATATCCTTTTATTTATGCCAATTTTTTTTCATGTGTCCATGTCTATGGCTATACTATTACTTGTTTCCTTGTACTTGTTGATAGATAAATAAATAAATAAATAAATAAATAAATAAATAAATAAATACATAAAATAAAATAAATTAAATAAATTAATTAATTAATACATACATACATACATAAATACATACATACATACATAAGATTTGCTGTACTTCAAATCCCATACTTTTGGATAGCTCTAGGCTCAGGGATGTGGCTTTCATGAAATGTAAGAATCAATGGCTAAATTTGGGATGGAAGGGGTTTTCACAGTTCCTTATCTTCATTTTAGATTCCTTGCTTTAGTGATATTGCTCTTATATTATTTTTCTGAAGGTGCAAAGATTCTTTTTTTTCCTTTTTTTTAGAACTTGGCTGCCTTTATCAAATTAAAAAAAGAAGTACATCAAAAGTAATCGTAGGTGACAAATGTTAATATTTGTCAAAGGCTCCTGCTTTGATCCTTCATTTTTATTTCTTAAGAGCTTGACAAATGTGGTCTGTGGTTTGGCTTCAAACATCTTCCGTCCCCAAAGTGCTTTGCTCAGTGTCTAATCCATTTGATCCTCCACTTGCTTTCTCTGTCATTCTATGGGGAAAAAAGTGGGTAGCAACCAAATTTCAAACACTGCTGTAATGAAATACTTTCAGTTTAAAAGGAAAGATTATTTTGTTTCTTTTCCGAAAGCTTGGGTTTGTTTGTTCAAGTGTCCTCTAAGCAACTTTTAAGTAAAAGCTTTGTTATTTATTACTGACAACTTGATTTCGTCTGTCTTCCTTTTGTGCAGTGACATTTTCATCTTTTTATTTTTTTTAAATCAACAAAGAAATCAGTTAAGAAAAATGGTTTGTCAAAAGATCTGGTATAATCTGCGAGCAAAATGAATAAAGCAGAGTCCAACAAGGTGAAGTGTTCCACAAACATGTTTAGCTATAAACAGATTGAAAAACTATAGCAATTATGGTTATAAAATGATAGTTCAAAAAATCTCTTGAGTAAACATTAGAGCAGGTGAGAGGAAGCTTCTTAGAAATGAAAACCTTATTAAATATATTGTGTAATAGTAACCTCTTGGTAGGAAAAAAAATAATTCAAAGAAAGAAGGAAATCTCTCTGCCTTCATATGCTTGCAGTAGCAGGCAGAATAACAGAGTTGGAAGAGACCTTGGAGTCTTCTATTCCAAACACCTGTTTAAGTAGGGTACCCTGCACAATTCCAGACAAGTGGCTGTTTTCTTCTTAAAAGCCTCTGGTGATGAAGAACCCACAACTTCTGAAGGCAAGTCGTTCCACTGGTTAATTGTTCCCACTGTTAGGAAATTTCTCCTTAGTTCTAGGTTGCTTCTCTCCTTGATTAGTTTCCATCCATTGTTTTTTATCTTGCCTTCTGGTGCTTTGGAAAATAGGTTGACCCCCTCTTCTTTGTGGGAGCCCCTCAAATATTGGACACTGCTCTCATGTCACCTCTAGTCCTTCTTTTCACTTGGCTAAAAGGTAAAGGTTCCCCTCACACATATGTGCTAGTCGTTTCCGACTCTAGGGGGTGGTGCTCATCTCCGTTTCAAAGCCAAAGAGCTTGCACTGTCCAAAGACATCTCCATGGTCATGTAGCTGGCATGACTAAACACCAAAGGTGCGTGGAACGCTGTTACCTTCCCACCAAAGGTGGTCCCTATTTTTCTACTTGCATTTTTTATGTGCTTTTGAACTGCTAGGTTGGCAGAAGCTGGGACAAGTAATGGGAGCTCACCCCATTACATGGCACTAGGGATTCGAACCGCTGAACTGCCGACCTTTCTATCGACAAGCTCAGCATCTTAGCCACTGAGCCACTGCGTCCCTATTTCACTTGGCTAGACATACCCAATTCCTGCAATTGCTCTTTGTATGTTTTAGCCTCCAGACCCCTAATCATCTTGGTTGCTCTTTTCTGTACTCTTTCCAGAGTCTTAATATTTTTTTAAAATAATATGGTGACCAAAACTGGATGCAGCATTCTAAATAAGGTCTTACTAAGGCTTTATAAAGTGCTACTAACACATCACGTGATCTTGATTCTATCCCTTTGTTAAAGCAACCTAGGATTACATTGGCTTTTTTGGCTGCCACCGCATATTGTATATGAATTTTTGGGTTCATATGCAGGCTACTATATATGAACCCCAAAATGCTAATTTACTCTGGATTTTCATTGTGTTCTTAAAAACTTAAAAAATTATTAGAAATTAACTTTTGTCCATTATCCTTTTATGTATTCATCTGTTGTTGCTGTAAACACAAATAGAATAGAATAGAATAGAATAGAATAGAATAGAATAGAATAGAATAGAATAGAATAGAATAGAATAGAATAGAATAGAATAGAATCTGGAAGTGACCTTGAAGGTCTTCTAGTCCAGCTCAAGCAGGAGAACCTATACCATTTCAGATAAGTGACTCTTCAGTGATGGAGCATGCACGATTTCTGAAGGCAAGCTGTTCCACTGGTTAATTGTCTTCTCTGTTAGGAAATTTCTCCTTAATTCCAGGTTGCTTCTCTGTTTGATTAGTTTCCAACCATTGTTTCTTATCCTGCCTTCTGGTGCTTTGGAAAATAAATTGTCCCCTTGTTCTTTGTGGCAGCCCCTCAAATACTGGAATACAGCTATCATGTCACCTTAGTCCTTCTTTTCTCTAGCCTAGCCATACCCAATGCCTGCAAGCGTTCATATATTTTTGTCTCCAGGCTCTTAATCATCTTAGTTGCTCTTCTTTGCACTTTCGCCAAAGTCTCAACATTTTTTTTGTAATAGAGTGACCAGAACTGGATGCAGATGTTTCTTGTCTTGCCATTGTTTAGATGGCATCTTTAGACTAGCAGCCAAACCCAAAACCTGCAGCCATTCTTCATATGGTTTAGTTTCCAGGCCTTTAATCATCTTAGTTGCTTTTCTCGGAACTTTTTCCAAAGTCTCAAATCTTTTTTGTAGTATGGTGTGTTTGCAGAATGCCAGGTGTGTTCTTACTAGGGTTTTATAAAGCGGCACTAATACTTTACGTGATCTCAATTCTATGCCTCTGTTTATACAACCCAGGATTGTATTAGCTTTTTTGGCGGCTGCTGCACACTGCTGGCTCATATTCAAGTGATCATCCACTAGGATTCCAAGTTGGACCTGTATATGGGGGAGGATGACCTGTTTCTATACTTTGATGAAAATAGGAATAATACCATTTACTATTTGAAGACTACTTTTTTGGGGGTGGAGATAAGAATACATAAAATTTGTTGCCCTGTTTGCCAAACTCTATTCTGCCGCAGTAATGAGGTTATATAGTGTTCTGTTTACTTATTGTACAGTAAATTAAAGAAAGTGATTGATGGATTTTGTTTTCCCTCTTACCAATTATTGCCTGCCCATCAGAAAACTACCACAAATCACTTTCCCTAAATGGGTGGCACAATTTTGAATAGATGTGTAATGGGCAAGTTTAAGCCATCTATGAAATTGGCTAATAGTTTGCAAAGTCCACCTTTCCAACCTGTCTATTGAGCTATTTCTACACACAGCTCTATAGGTAAGCCCCCAACTTACAACCACAATTGGGACTGCAATTACAGTCGCTAAGCCATGCAGTTACTAAGTGAGTTGTCCTGTGACTGGATCTAATTTTATGACCATTTTAACCACTGTAATTAAACAAATCACGGTTGTAAAGCGAATGTTGTGATCATTAAGCAAATCACATGGTCGTTGAGAAATCCGACTTCCCCTTATTCCCTTTGCTTGTCGGAAACCAGCTGGAAAGGTTGCAAATCGTAATCACATGACGCAAATGTGAGCTGGTTGCCAAGCAACCGAATTATAATCAGGCAACTTTGGGGTTGATGTGATGGTCATAACCTTAAGGAGTAGTTTTAAGTCCCTTTTTTTTCTGTAATTGTAAGTGTCATTAAACAAAGGGTCATAAGTTGAGGATTACCAGGAGTGTTCCTTTGAAACAGCATTGAAACCATGTCCAAAAATAGCTTGGCTAATAGGTGCAAACTTAGATAATGGACTCAAGATAAGAAAAGATAAGATAAGATAACCTTTATTGTCAATTTTTTCTGTGAACACACTGGCAAGCATTAAAAAATGAAATTCTGATGCCCATCACAAAAGAATTAATGCATATGCATATACATATATGTGTATGTATATACATACATACACACACACCTATACACACCCCCATACATGCGTGCACATACCAGCACACACACCAGCACTCTCTCTCTTTCTCTCTCTCTCTCTCTCTCTCTCTCTCTCTCTCTCTCTCTCTATATATATATATAGAGAGAGAGAGAGAGAGAGAGAGAGAGAGAGAGAGAGATACAGATACAAATACAGATACAGATACAGATACAGATACAGATACAGATACAGATACAGATACAGAGAGATATAGATGATATATATATAGATATAGATAAAGATCACTGTTGATTTAGAATATATAGCGGAAAAAAGAGTCTTGAGAGTTAATAAAGTTGATACTATAAGATGTAGCAGAAGGGAACAGTGCAGATGTAACATGTGAGTTCTACCTTTGACTATTGCTAGAGTGGAATGATACTTTCTAGCCTTGTGGTCAGCAGCACCAAAAGGAAACTGGAGATGGAAATGGAATGGAGTAGGAAAATTATGTTCCTCCGAGTCATTAAAACCGTGAAAAGCAAAAATCTCTTTTGGTAGCAGCAGTGGAAGGCCTCACAGTGGTGAGTGAACGGACAATGCACAATTATGAGACTTCATTTTTAAAAATCAGATCTTGCACTCCTTCCTGTTTATAAGGAGCACACAAAAGAAATGGGATTAAAAAAGAAATAAACACATAACCCAGTAATTTCTGTGGAAACTGAGGATCACACATAATATGGGCAGATGACTCTGCAGAAGTTAAGTGCTGGTCCCTCACAAATGGCCATATGTCTGCAGCAGCCTAAGATACCCATGGGAATAGGGCAGGTTCCTCCCCAAACATATCTCTGGCTACACTGTTGGTAAAACACGCCTGTAATAGACACAAGAAATAACTTTGGGGATCAGGTGATAGAGAAAGAACTACAAACACAACAAGTCTGATTAAAAAAAATCCTAGTTTGGGCCAGAACTGTAAATTGAGAAACCAAGACACTCCCCAGTTTCCACGAAGATAAAGTGAAGGAGGGGGGAAGCACATTCAGGCTAACATTGTATTACTATAATCTTATAATAAAAGTAGTATTAGCACTGATGACTTTGATTTCCTAGTCTGGTCTATCTTGCAATTCCAGACCATATCCACAACAACATCATGTTAGGAAAAAAGGGGAAATATTTATTTAATTTTTTTAAAAAATAAAGACTATTGGTATACTAGTTAAAGGCACAATGCTAGAAATTAAAAGATAGTGAATTCTAGTCTTGCCTTAACTACTAAGCCAACTGGGTGACTTTAGACTAGTCTCTCTCTCTCTTAGCCTTAAGGAGAAAAACCACTTCTAAAATCTTGCCCAGAAATCTGCAAGGGACTAGCTCAGGCAATCACCAAAAATTAACACTGACTCAATGGCAGGAAAAGGCAACTTTAAATTGTTTCAAGATATGGTCTGGAAAGACTCAAAAGCAACAAAATGAGATTATTGCATAAGAAATGATCATATATCCATGTCATGATTACAGGACATGAGGATAGCCCTTTAAATTTATATAACGATTTATATTCCTACTGTTACTTTCCTACATTTTTCGTTTTCTTTGCTTGTTAATCAAATCAAAGTAGGAATTAGTCAGAATTGGCTTTAAACAGGACTAAAGTTTAGGAATTTAGCAATGTATTTGCTTTAAAAAGTTTCTGCAGAGGTGTTAATTTCTATCACTGTTTTCACAGGCATTTCCTGAACGATGCTCTAATAAAACTCCGACTTCAATAAAATACTGACTTCGTTGTTATGCAAGATGCAGTACTCTCTTTTTTAAAAGCAATTTCAGGGTTGCAGATTTACAACTTGAACAGCTTTGGAAAGCAAATGGCGTGTTAAACATGGTTGGCAGGCATTTGGCAAGCTAAGCATAGTTTTCCAGAACAACCTCCATCTATGCCTAAAGAGAAAAGTTTTCGATCAGTGTGTGCTACCTGCTCCAACATATGACGGTCTAACATGGACACTAACCCACAATCAATACAAAAGCTATGAGTGGCACAAAGAACCATGGATAGATACATGTTCAGCATTATAAGACAAGATACAAAGATCTGCACATGGATTAGAAAACCAAAGAAAGTATACCATATTATCAAGAGAGTAAAAGAAATGGAAATGGGCTGGTCACATAGCAATAAGAACTTATGATAGGTGGACCAAGGCAATCATTGAATGGATCCCACTTGATAAAAAAACAACCACGAAAGAGACCTAAAACAAGATGGATCAACAACATCAGCAAATATTGTGGGCCCAATTGGCTAAAGAAATCTCAGGACTGTATAGGTTGAAAACATGCAGAAGAGGCCTTCATCTTGCAGTGGATAGACAAGACTAAAAGGAGGAGGAGGAAGAAGAGGAGGAGGAGGAGGAGATTTGTAACTGTTCATTATCTTGCCATTTATTTGTAATTTTGAATAACCACACACAAATGTGGGGTGAGGGGGAGGCAAATCTTTAAAATGTTTTGAGAAAGGACAAGCATTCCATTTTGAAACTGGTTTCCAAAGGAATGGCTGGATCGAAGCAATGGATCATCAGCTAAAAAGGCCAGGCTTCAGCTTGCAACATTGGATGCCCTGGTGCTCTTCTAGAGTATATGCAGACTTTTCTCTACTAACTGCAATGGCAAAGCTCAACAGAGGTGGACTGCTGCACCAACTGACATTAATCATCAACTTTTTCTTCTTATTCTCTAATGTAGCTTGAGAGTAAGGATTTCTTTGGCTCGTCATCCTTTCTGCAATTAGGTTTATCTTCTTTCTTGACAAGGATAAGAGGTTCAGGCTCTATTGTTCTCTTTCTGAGATTACTCGAGTAGGCACTTGAGTCATTTGCATGGTCACCTTTTATGTTCTTGTTTGTGTAAGCTCAGATAGAATCGTGATTTGCTCAGTGGTGACAGTCAAGCTGGCTACACTTCAAAAGTTTAGGCCAGTCTACTAGTTAGTCTTCAAGAGCCTTGCAATGAATTGCTTTATGAACATTCACATTTTCTATATTCATTGTAAGATACAGAAGATCTTTCATAAATCAAGTAATGTACTAGTGGCTTCAAGACATGATGTATCATAATCTCCCATTCGGTTTCACTACCACATAACTGATATAAGAATATACAACTGATCTCCTCACGGGTTGTGTGTATCTATAACTTTATCTATTATAATGAATGACCTATAAATGGGCAGAATTCAAGGTATAATCTGAAGCTTCTTGGAGAAAAGCAGAATAAAAATTAAATTAAAAATCTGACTTGTTCTACTCCCCTTAAATTCCACTACTTGGATGGAGAATTTTCCTGCCTAGTGAGGTAATTTTATTTTCATATTATGTTTCATGGGATATCCTTTATTTACCCAATGCTTTCCTGTCCACTCTTTTCAAGCTCGGCGGCGTGCATATTTTATACACACAAAGGTGACTTTTCCTTCCTTTAATGACCATGGCTTATCGGTGCAGGCAACTGATACTGGACTCATAAATATGTCACTCTCCTCCCTCTTTGACTCACAGTCTTCTCCTTTACAAGAAGATCTCTCCTCTCTCCTACTCCCTTGCCCTCGCACTGGGTATCCCATCATCTAGTTGCATCTTCTTTAATCCTGCAAATTCTCCATTGGTTAATAGAAATAAATCACCAATGTAAACTGTCAGTAAAAGTCATTGTAATGAGCCATATACAGTAAATATAAATGCAAGGTCAGTGGAGCCAGTGCCTTCCGTTTCTAATTAAATATTTCCTGTAAGCTGATGCCAACTGTGCATCTTGTAAGAACATTTGAGGCAGGAGATTGAACTCCCAAGGACCCGGTTGCCTCAAAACCTGTTTCCTGCTTAACAACATTTAACAAGGAGATCGAAACATGCGCCATCAGCAACAAAAGTCATTGTAAGCAGTTCCAATGTGCAAAGGTACTTGGTTTCCTCCCTGAGACATTAAGGTTAGCCCAGCCAGCCAGCCTTTCTGACATGTGGGAAAGAGACTTGCATGGCTCACTCTGCCTTTCTTTCCCCTCCCAGCCCTGGAACAGGTTTCTCATATTTTTTATCTGGATTTAGTAGTCAAAGGAATATGAGAAAATATTTCAGGGATTCAGCAGAAGCTTTGCATGAAAAACATGCCCGTTTCAAAGCTGAGGCTTTCTCAATTGGGCTGAGAAAAGTCCTTGATCTTGTTTTGGGGGTGCTACGTTACCTCATCTCACTAGCAAACCCATGAGACAATATTTTCCCCTGCCCCAAAGTTTCTGGATTTTACCCAACATCGGCAGATGAAATAAAAGTTAGCTCCCGCCTTCTTTATATTCTGTGGATAGGAAAGGTGGGAGAGTGGCCAAAAATTCCAAAAAGGAATGTTTCAAAATGTTTCTTGATGCTTTTGACCATGCTTTTCAACTTTGGCAACTTTAGGATGTGTGCACTCAGAATACTCCAGCCAGGAAAAGATAAGAAGTCACCATTTTTTATTTCTTCCTATAAGCCAGGCAGTTGTTGGGATGCAGTGTGTGAGGCTCTTGTGGAATAGATCAAGACTTCCTCTCTTTCAAGCCCAGCCTCCTTGCATCATCCTGCCAGCCCACATGAGAAGCCATCCAGCCTGGGGAGGCAATGCTGAGGTACATGTATTATATAGCATTAGCATTTAGCAATAGCACTTAGACTTATATACTGCTTCACAGTGCTTTTACAGTCCTCTCTACGCAGTTTACAGAGTCAGCATATTTATCCCGCCCCCTCTCTCTTTATTTATTTATTTGTCAACAAGTACAAGGAAACGAGAAACAGTATAGACATGGACATGGACACATGAAAAAAAATTGGCACAAATAAAAGGATATAAATAGCAAAACATAGCCATAAACACATATAATGATTACATATAAATGGGGACAGTAGGACAGGGATGGTAGGCACGCTGGTGCGCTTATGCACGCCCCCTTAGAGACCTCTTAAGAAACATGAAAGGTCCACGGTAGACAGTTTAAGGTAAAAGGTATGGGGATTAGCAACAGGATCAGGTAGAGTGTTCCAGACATTTACTACTCTATTGCAGAAGTCATATTTCCTACAATCAAGATTAGAGCGAATTACATTGGATTTGAATCTATTCATAGCACTTGTGTTATATTGGACCCAACAATCTGTGTCCTCATTTTACCGACCTCAGAAGGATGGAAGACTGAGTCAACCTTGAACTGGTGAGGATCGAACTCCTAGCAGTGAGCTGAATTAGCCTGCAATACTGCATTCTAACCACTCTGCCACTACAGATTATAGTCCTGATTCAGTGTAACATGTTTCCTAGGTCCCTAATACGGTCTGAAAACCAAATTACACAGCATACTAAATCTGTATTATGTGTCATTGCTTTTCACTTTTTCCTTTATGCTAATGGAAGCATAAATCTCCTGTGTTCAGAGGGAAAAGCAGCATTTATCCTGTTCCAGCCATTTATTTTGCAAAACCCTCTCTCCTTATTTGGGCATTTAAAATGAAAAATTCCCACTCCAGAATTGTATTATCAGACTGCAGTACTCACATCGGTGAAAGAATGGATTGTATTGAGGCATACAAGACTATTGACTTTGGAGGGGCATGATTTGCAATTGGACTGGCATGCCTTTTTGTGGTATCAGAAAAATAAAATGCATGGTTACTTTCAAAGACATTATATTAGGAATGCATTATTGTTAGTGTGGGAGAAAATTAAAGAACAACGTTACTTGAGGATACCAGTTTGGCTTTCAACAATGGAAGCACTGATTCACTAAAATGTTATTAACATGGAAAATATTGTTAGGTACAAAGATATTCTGAATGAAAAGGGGGAACTCAAAACTAAACAAGAATTGAGCGATCAAGGGATTGATATGGTATGGTATTCACAAGTGCAGATACATTCTAAATATAAAAAAGATGTTAAACTATATGGTTTTTATAATGAACTAACAGAATTAGACAAGATATTAACAGGGACAGAAGAAAAATTGATAAAGAAAACATACAGCTACTTATTAGAATTAAATTGGAAGAAGAACAAGTGAAGGAGACAATAATAATATGGGCAAAGAACTTTGGTTATACAATAGAGTTAGATAAATGGCAGAAACTGTGGGATAGGAACTACAAATTAACAATGTCAATTGCATACAAAGGAAATTTGTATATGTTTTATGGATTGCATTTTGCGCCAGCGAGGTTGGCAAAGATGTTTAAAGATAAGACGGCTAAATTCTGGAAGTGCCACCAGATATCTGGATCATATTATCATACGTGGTGGACATGCTCAAAAGCAAACAAATATTGGACAAAAATACATATGTGGCTGGAAAAAATGATAAAGCAGCATATTGATTTAAAGCCAGAAATATTCTTGCTGGGGATTTTACCCGAAAAATATAGTAAGGGGAATGCATATTTAATTATCCATATATTAACTGCAGCTAGAATTGTATTTGCACAAAATTGGAAAAGTGAAGAGATCCCCACAGATGAGAATGTAATCAGAAAAATATTAGATTGTGCAGAAATGAATAGACTAACACTAGCACTTAAGGAGAAAGAACAAACTGAGTATTATATGACATGGAACTTATTTTATCAATGGTTAGATAACAAAAATGGAAGTTAAAAACAGGAAAACAAAAGAAAAAAATTAGTGAAATAAAGAAGAGAGAGAAGCAAATATAATTATTATGTTTAATATTATCATTTTAATATAGGATTAACGTTAATGTAATGAATATTGTTTTAAATCTTGATTATAATTTTACAAAGATATTTGTACCTGGACGACACACTGTTTAATTGAAGATGGAATTATTATATTAAAAAAAGAAAAAAAGAAAAGAAAAAGAAAGAAAAAGAAAAATTCCCACTCCTGTGGGACTGTTGTTCAACTTTTTGGTGTTTTTTTTTTTGGGGGGGGGGATATTTTGATAGGCACATGGGGGTCATGTTATTATTATTTTTTTCAAATGCTGTTTTTGAAGTTGTTTGAGAAAAAAGTTTTTTTTCTTGAATCTTCTATTTTATCCAACTGCACACAAACTTATTTTTATTTTGTTGGTACAGTAGTTACTTTAAGAGCTCTTTCATTAGAAGACATAAAAGTAATTTTAATACTATATAAATAAAAAAAACCATTTTGCACAATTTTAAGTAAGAAAAGAATTTTGTGAAGAAATGGGATTAACTGCCTACAAAATCTGATGGTATGCTAAACTCTGAAGGGCACTTTTAAAAACGATTTTCTTGAGTTTAGCTTGAATCCTGAGGCATGCATGGAAACATCAGTGTTGTTTTATTGGGAACAGTAAGAAATAGTTTGTCATTAATTTCCAATTTACAAATTTCCTGATGGTCCCTCATCCAGGACTAAGTAGATACATCCTGATTAACAGTTTTAAGATCAGCTAACGTTAGACACTGTTTCTTGCTATGACCTGAATGGTAGTACTCAGTGGTGAAATGTAAAATTTGTTACTACCGGTTCTGGGGCTTGGTGGGGAGTAATGTGACTGGGTGGGCATGGCCAACTTTTTTTTTTAACTTTTAAAAGCATTTTAAGAAAAAAATGCTTTTAAAAGGCTCTGACGATCAGGCAACTCAGCTGGGATTGTCAGAAAGAGATTGTAGAAAAAATGCTTTTAAAAGGCTCTGACGATCCCAATGCTTTTAAAATGCTTTTAAAAGTTAAAAAAAAAGTACTTGATGATTGCGTGGCTCAGCTGGTCATGGGGAGGGGGCAGGGATTTCTGCTACTGGTTCTCTGAACCACCCACCGCCATCGCTACTGGATCAGGTGATCCAGGCCAAACCGGGAGCATTTCACCCCTGGCAATACTCCTGGGGGGGGGGGGGAGAGATATAGTCTTTGTTCCACAAATTTTTCCCCTCAGTGATTATTTCTGCATCAGGCTTACATAGTTGCTATCTAAATCAGTGTTTCTCAAACTTAGAAACTTTTAAGATGTGTGGTCTTCAATGTCCAGAATTCCCCAGTCACTGATATAGACCAATAAATGTATTAATAATAATACAATTAATACATAAGTTTTTATAGATCTCTCATTTAAGTACTTTATGTATTTGCAGGATTTCTACAGACTTTGCATGGCATCCAGACTGCTTATTTGGTGCAATAGGCACAGTACAAGTATCCAGAAATCTTGTTGGTGTAGGATTATCTCATGATACATAAATTATCTTTAAAAAAAACCGAACAATGTGCTTTCATTTTGCACCACCATTCCCAATTCTTCTGCCCTTATTTTTCTTCAGTGTGTAGTTCTTAGCTTTGTGTGTCACAGGAAGAATTTGCCTGTCTTTAAAATCTAACCAGAAGATATGACTCTCAAAGAAGTCATATAACGTGAAAGGATACTCCACCCTTCAGATTAAATATACAAGTTATTGCTCATGTTAAAGGACTATCCTACACCTGGTATACTGCTTCACAAGATGAGAGAGTGACATGGCTAGAAGAGATTCAAAAGTCAATAAATCTAACCCTTTTCTCAAGACAGGATCAACACTGTAGATTTATAATGACACACCTGCCCGTTTAATACTTTAAATACCTTGGCAAATAGATTTTGTACTAGTTAACCTCCCCCTGACATTCTCCTTGTGCCTGTGTGTGTTTATGGTTTGTTTGTTTTTAATGGAGAAGAATTGGTGACTTTTTAAAGACTGAATCCGAATTCTCCTCCGACTCTATGATAAATCACAAATGTAACATAGAGTGATTTCCAGCTCAGTGGCCCATGTTAATCTTCCTGCAGCAAATAAACAATGGAGCCTTCAGCTCCTGGCAAAAGCTTTCATGCATTGTAACCCTCTAGTATTATCTTAACTTGCTAGACTGTTAAGTGCCTATGAACACAGAGAAAAAGCCACTGTACAAGTAGAATCAGGTAGCAATGAAGTGCATGTATGAATATCTGTATACATCTGCAATGGTACATGCCAATGGCAATTCAGTTAGAGGCCGCCTTCATGAAATGCAATACTGTGACCATTCAAAAAAGTAGCCATCAGAGAAACATCTCAAAAAAGGCTAAACAAATGAACAGAAAACCATTGCTTTATGTTTGTTTTCAAAACAAATGAAGAAAAAAAACCCCTCCATTATTAGTTTATGTATCTATTTAGCCTCGTTGGAATTTCTTTGTGGTTATAACGCAAAAATTTAAGTCAGCAGAAGAACATCCCAAAAATCTGAAATGCTGCCTCCTGGTTTTGGAAATAACTTCTATTTTGTCATTTGCAATAGCCATGAGAGTTTTCAAGCTATGTATAATTCTTTATTATGCAGAAAGAAAGTTTAATTTCCCCAAAAGACAGAAATCATAAATGTTCAGACAGTTATATACAGCATTAACATATACAATACGGCAACATCTCATGTTTATTAGTCATAACCTAATCAATGCCCATTCTAACTGGAAAGAAAGAGAATGGAAGCTGCCCTAAAACTGAAACAACATAAAGTTAATAGTTGGCACAACCAAACTCTGTCATCATGAAAATAAAATGTAGAAAGAGCTTACAAATGTCATCTATGTACTACTAACCATGAAAAAATTGACAGCAGCCACCTTGCTTTAATAGATTATTTACATTTGTCATATCTGTCATCAGCCCCTGCTATCTTTTGTGTATTCTTGCAGTTTGAGATTAAAGAGGCTGCTTCAAGAAGACAAGATTTCTGGAAGCATTTGTTTAGTTGCCGGACTAGTCAGTAGCTGTAATGTTTGGTTAGGCCCCAACTCCAGGTAACCTAGCATGATTTAGAGGATTAGGCAATCCATGAAGGTGTTTTTAAAAGCTTCTTCTCTGCATGCATGTGCGTGCAAGTATGCATAGTAATAATTATACTCTATAAGATATCCAAGAATGATAAGTAGCAGTGTGTGTTTGAGTGAGATGCCTCCTGCATCACAACTATTCATTGATTAAAACACAGTATTTCTTGCAATTGTGCTTTCTATATATTCTGAGTTGATTTACCACCCCTTTCAGATAAGATATCCTTTTCTCAATAAATGAAATTAGATAATTACTCAAAAGTAAATACTGTACTGTCATCCTTTCATTTGTAAATATTTTTATTAATGTTCTCAGAAAAACCAGAATAATATGGCTAAGGTAAAAGCCATACAAAATAAAAATTCAAATTTTTTAAAAAATCAGCCCAGCCAATGTTAAAATCCTTGAAAGCACAATTTCAGCTAGAAAACATGAACTACAACAGCTTAGGTCTAGACTAAATTAGTTTTGCACTAAAGACTCATTTAAATCTCTGAGAATTAAGTTAATAATGTATCTCTTTGATTTCAAGATATCAATGTGAAATTAATTTGATCAGGATCCAAGCCAAGAACTCCAGTTAAATGGCATGTTCAGATAACAGATTGTAATAGTTTTCTCTTAAATAAATTCTGGCAATTGGGGATCCTGCGATCAGAGTGACCATTTACAAGAGCATGGTCCAGAAATGAATCACTTCTTCATGCCAATAAAGAAAATACAACTCTTTCAACATTTCTGTGAGAGTGATGGATTCTGTGGATCAGGATCAATGCTTAGAAGATTAAACAATTCCTCCTGATATGATCATAGTATCAGTACCTAAGAAAACCTGGGACTGAATTATGTTCATTGTTACTATTATTCAATAGAAATGCCACTGGTATTTCCGGTTCCGGTCCTGGAGGCGACGGACACTGATCGGGCTAGCTCTGGCCCCAGTGTCCGATCCCCCCCATCTGGAGGCTCTATGGGCCAAACGCCCTAATATTGGGGCGTTTGCCGTTTGAGGGCGGCTCGCCAGGGGTCCCCTGCCTCACATCCAGGGGCCGGGAGGCTGATGCTGGCGCGCCCGAGGCTCCAGCGGGGGAGGGAGGCGATCGGCGGCCTTTTCTGGGACCGCTGAGGCGCCACAGCGCCTAAGGGGACCGGCGCTTACCTGCAAGACACAGCGGACTGGGAGCTGATCGACCGGAGAGTTGAGGTGGCATGACGGAGTTTTAACTACAAGGAGCAGAGAGCTGACAAGGCATCCTGGAGGTGAGGGGGGGGTTGGAGTCCCCCCCCCTTGTAGCTGGAAAGGTGCCCTGGCTGAGAAGTAGGGGGAAAGAAATGGAAAAAACCCCTTCCTTTGCTGACTTTTTCTTGAGGATGGCTGGATCAGAATTTGTTAAAGAGGTCTGGTGGCCTCTCTTCCCGGTGGAGAGCTATGGCAGCGGCCCGACTTCCTGCTTCTTTATTTATGACTGAAGACTTTACCCACCTCGAGCTTCCTGTTTGACCTACTCTGCACTCCGGACTCGTTGCTCCTGTGAGTGCCCACTGGTGGATATTGGAAAAATTACACCGACTGTCAATCCCTCTTTCTTTCCTGGAGGCTTGTTTTTTGGGATTTCTCATCTTCTATCATTGTAAGATGGCCAAGGGCCACAAAACAACAGCAGCTGACATGGAAAATTTTTTGGAAAGACTGGCAAAATTGGATCAGAAATTGGATAAGTTGGATGATTTACAAAAAGGATTATCTGAAATTAAATCTGAAATGACACTTATGAAAAAAGATTTAAATGATGTTCAACAGCTGGCAGAGCAAAACAAGAAGAAGATGGGGGGTCTGGAGGGGGAGGTACGGGCACTCCAGCGGGTGGAAGAAGGGGGAGGAAATGCAATGCTAACTTTACAATTGGATAAGATGTCTTATTTTCTCAGGTTTCAAAACGTGGAACAACTTGACCAGGAAAATTTGAGAGAAGTGATGGTCAAAATGTTGGGTGAATTTCTTGAAAGAGATTTGGAGTCTATTGGAAGGGATGTGGATCTGGTGTATAGAGTAAACTCACAATTTGCAATTTTACATAGTGTCCCAAGAGAGGTCCATATTAAATTTGTAAGAAGGGAACTGAGAGATGAGATATTGAGAAAACAAAGACTGGGGGCGCTGGTGTACAGGGGCAAGGAGGTCACCATCCTAAAGCAGATTCCCAGACAGGTACAAGAATTAAGGAGAAAATATTATTTTTTATCAAACAAGCTGTACCTTAAGGGAGTAGGCTTTAGGTGGTTGATTCCAGAGGGTTTGATGATTTTCTGGAAGGACAGTAGGAAGAAAATTAATAACGTAGCGGAGGCTAAGGCCTTTTTTGAGCAGCATAAGTCCTTCCTAGAGGGAGAAGATACAGGAGCTGAAGAGGGGGAAGTATTAGATGAACAAGGAGTGGGGGCGGGCAGGGCTGTGGCGGCCCGGGAGGAGGGGGGAGGCCAGGCCATGGTTCTAAGAGCTAGAACTAGGACATGAAGAAAGGAGGGGAATCTATTATCTAATGTTTTTTTTTTGATATCTCTTTTTACTCCTTCTTTTCACTGTACTTTGTATAATATTTTGGCTATTGGCTTTCTTTGTTCACATAACTTTTATATATTCTGGTTGTTTGTTTTGACTTAACATAATAACGTCTGTTGTGTGAGAATTTAAAAAAAGAGAAAATAATAATTTAAATATCTTTTTTATAAAGATATTGAAAATTCAACATATTGTAAACTATAATATTGTATATTTTTAACCAATAAAAACTTTTCTTATAAAAAAAATATTTAAAAAAATGAAAAAAAAAAGAAATGCCACTGGCAATCATCATAATAGTAGCACAAGGTGCCTTTTTCCTTTTAGAAAAATGCCTCAGCACACTTTTCCAAGTTAAGTAGGAAATATTGGAGTGTACTCTCATAAATTCAGAAAAAACAGAAAGTTTATACAAGTCACCAAATGCTATTGTGCTGCATCTATTAGACAGGTTAAGGGTTACAGCTTTAGACTGCTTCCATCTTTGCTAGCCATTGGGATAATCCTAGAACAGCAAAAAAAACCCCCACATTTAAATATATCTCTCTCTCCTTTCTTCTTTTCATAAAAGCATTTCATTCTCAGAAGCTGAAGTAATTAGTCAAGTACAGATTCTTCCCATAAAACTATTAAAAATCCAGTTTTAGGAAGCAGAAAAGGAAGGAAACTAAAACTTCTGTCAAAGCACAGAGGTGAGATTAGCATTATTAAAGCATTCTTTTGAGAAAAGAATGATAGTTTGACTTAACAGACATTCCACGACCTCTTCTTTCCATAATGTTTCTTCTGCAGTACATAATTTCTTTACAGTGTTAAATATGGGAAAGAGGCTTGCGAATGCCCTGTTTAAAAAGTTAACTGAATTAGTAATTAATACAACTAGAGCAATTAATGATTTGGTGACTGTTTAATACCATAATTTTATCAAATGGGATTTGTTGAAATAGGCATTAATTATGCCCACTTCATTTTTGTGGAAGGACATCTGTATCCAGTTTAACAGTTCATATGTCTATTGGCATGAATTATACAGAACGGAAATTAAGTCTTATGTTCTGATTATTGTATTTATTGGAAAACCATTGGTGACATCAACCAATGTTTTTGAACCAAGAAGAGGCATTTCTATTCTGGGGTACATTTACAGTATGTGTTAGGGTTTATGGCTTGTTGTGCTCCCTTGGGATTATAGTAGCCTAAATCTGCCTGCCTAATCCTGCCCCACTCCAGTTTGTAATCTTCTTTTCCCATACAATGAGAGCCGCTATGTCTGGAGCTGGAGGCCTCCGTGCTTCAAGATCAGCCTTTTTCACATGAAATGTATAGCTCTATAAATGTATAGAATAAGTGTGAACACTTATTCTCCTTCTCTTTCTCCTCCAAACCCCCCCTCCCCCCAAAATCAGAAATCTGTGACTGAGTAGGGGGAAAAATCCTGTTATTTTTTCCCTTTAGGAATGCAGCACTTCCTTCCCAACTCAGACTCCAGAACGATTCATCTCAATAGCCATTTGTCACTGACTGTTTTTCACATGAACAGTGGGTTAAATCCAATAGAAGGTTCCTCTACCACCCTGATGCACAAAAGAAACAAAACGACCATCCTCTACACCCTTTCCCACAAGACGCTTATGTGCCTACAGACTTCAAGATAACTAAAACCTGGAACAGAATTTGACTTTAAATTTTCATGTTTCATTGGGATTAAAAATAAAAGAAAGCACTTTAATGTTAAGCAAATTATGTTTGCAATAATTTTTAAACCCAGAATGGGTCTATCTCTCATTGAATCAACTCCTGTGTTTCCTTTATTTATCCAACCATGTGTTGCCAGGTTGCTAAAGTTCTAAATACGTAACAAACAGAAGGAGTAATTAGGTGCCACCTTAGGCCTTTAAATAATATTATTACAACCTGTCTTGTTTTCCACATGGAAAATGGAAAAACAATGGCAAAAAGGTCAGCCTATTCATAGATTCCACAGTAGGTAACTCTTGCCCAGACATTTCCTATTTTGGCAGTTCATTGGCAGGGCTATGTGTAATGGATGCTGACTTTTAGACAGCAAATGGCCCTGAACCTAAAGCTTTTATAGAAACGTGGATCAAACTTGGAATTTCAAAAGAGAGTATCAAAATTGGTGCCATGCTTCCAATAATATGTAATAATGTATAAACAATTTGGTTCCTAGTTTTTTTGGTAACTTGGTTTGATGAGGGACTCACAAAAAACTGACAATATATCTACACATGCCTAGGCACTCCCACACATCTGTGTATATGTGTGTGTTGAATAAACCCAATAGTGAGAAATTCATGTAATATAATTGTCTACATAAAAATAACTTTCATTGTTGCCAGTTGTAGCTCAGCATTTAAAGGTCAGACTTTCTCTACCCTATGCAGGCTAGCTTATGTTTTTGAAGCCATGGAGTCTAACTCCCAGCTCAGCAGAGAAATCCAAATTAAAGCTTCTGGGATAATGGCTATTCTGCTTCTATTTGAAGACATCTAGGAAAAAAGAATCCAATCCTTCTAACATATTTGATTCTTCTGCTATGTTGCTAACGCAAGGCAGCAATAGCTTGCTGAAGGATAATTTGGTACCCAGTACACTATTTCATTGTGGAGCCAACAAACTAGCTGATCAAATTTAGAAATTCCAGTTCTGATTCTCAAACTAGTCTATGGGACATGCTTCCTCTTCCATCCCACAATCAGATTTTACCTATTCACAGTATTTACCAATGAGCAAGTTTCACTGAATACCTACAATACAAATCACATTGCACCATTCATTTCCATTAAGGTTTTGACTATTTAGAATTATGCAAATATTCAGCATCTATGGCACCTTTCTATAAACTGGCTAAAAAATGGATAATGATCAAATCACAGTACATAAAACTACAAATATCCACAGCCAAAACATGTAGATTAATTTTCCAAAGATAATGACAAGCTGGTTTTTAAGCATTTGTAAATTCTCTACTGTGCTTCCATCATATGCTGAACATTCTAAATGTGAGGAGACTCAAACATACCTTTCCTTAATTTATTTTTAAAGTGCTCCCACCTTAATTCCACTTTTAGTACATTTGGTTTGTTGTGTATATATACAGTAATTGACCCTTAATTATTTACCTCTGCACCAACACTTTATCCCTGCATGTTTTACAGTACATGTATTTCAGTTCAGCAGCTAAGCTTAAACATAATTTCAGCTTTAAAATGATTTCTTTCAATAAAAGTATATTAACACAACTCTTGTTTCAGGCAGTAATCTACATAGATTAACTGTTTCTACAAGTAAAGGGTGGATGGGAAGCATACCTTTGTTTCTGAGTTCCCTAAAAAAAGAATACATGGATATTTTTGTGCAGAAGCTAGCAATAAATCATTAACTTGTATTCTTTTTCAATAAATACGTTTGGATCCTTAAAGCTGCAGAAGTTGGTGTGAAATTTATTATTTTATTTATTTATAAATAAAATGTATAGGCTACCCATCTTACCTGAAGGTAACTCTACTTCTGTAATTATTGCAAACGGCTCTTTTGCGTTCAAGATTCAGAATCTGAATTCCTCACTTTTAAGACCCGTTTCATACATTAATGTTTACATATTGCTAAAACATTTTACACATAAAGCCATAAAGACTGTTTGTGTGTGCGTGCATGTGTTTGTCTGCAATAGTGAGCAGTAATGAGTTTCTATTCCATCAGTTTCCAAGTTGGATTACAATTGTCTATGATCTTGATGGATCAGGGATTATATTTTGGTCTGGGTGGTTAAATACTATGGATCAGCCTTGTATGCCATTTATTTTCTGAGGGTATGTTACTTGTAAAAATGATTTATATTGTTGAGATTAACAAAAAAAAAGTTTAGAAAGAAACTTGTGGTAGATTGCACATTGTTTGGGGAAAAGCTTCAGTGAAACCTATTTCTAAGCTGAGATGTGTAAGATGGCATTCATAGAGTATTACCCGTAGTTAACTTCAAACCATCTCAGAAATTGTATCCCCACCACTAATGCAATCCATAAATCCCCAAATCATATTATAGGCCACCATCATGCCAGGACTCATAAATGTCAAATTCAAATTTGAATTTGTCTCATAAACTTTCTGCTGTGCATGAAGTAGTTTTGCACAAATAATTTGTAGAACCTGACATTATGCAAAGTACCCAGTGACACTTTTAACAGTTGAGTGGAAGGCTTGATTTCCTTCCTGTATAGATCTGGACCCATGTCTGATATGCTATGTCTTAGTGTTGATGAAGCACATGTTATGCCTAATCTACACATATTTCTACCTTGTTAAAATAATTGTAGTCAGTAACTGATAACTAATATTTACAGACCAAACTATTTTTTTTAAAACTTGGATTTGTATTAGTATTAATTTATTATTTGTACTATTTGTTCTAAAGGTCCCAAGAGCAAAGCTGACAAGAGCCAGGAAAATTAGGAGATCCAAACAGAATCTGAATGACTAACGGCCAAGGGAAATTAACGGGAATTAAGAGTAAAAGGAATTCAAGGTGGGCTGGACTTAGATCTCTTGTGGGCGTGAAGAGATTCATGACTGATGACGCATTTGTCCCCTTCTTCAGGTTCAGCCTAGTCATCTCCTACATCAGGTACTGAACTAGTGATTTATTTGTTTTAAATTTCTAAATATTTGTTTCTGAAGAAAATAAAATCACACTACTGATTTTAAATGATACTGCTTTGGGATGTTCAGGGACAATAAAAGAAGGAGACTGAGGAAACAAGTAGCTGTAGATGCTCACCCTTGTAGCAATAGTAATAGCACTTAGATTTATATACTGCTTCACAGTGTTTACAGCCCTCTTTAAGTGGTTTTCAGAGTCAGCATATTGCCCCCAACAATCTGGGTCCTCATTTTACTGATCTCAGAAAGACGGAAGACTGAGTCAACCTTGAGCTGGTGAGAATCGAACTGCCAAATTGCAGGCAGCCGGCAGTCAGCAGAAGTAGCCTGAAATACTGCATTCTAACCACTGCACTACTGTGGTTATACTTAAAGTTTCAGCAGGGTTACATACAAACAATTATGGTTGCTCTCTGGACCATCTGACAAGGATCTGTTGGAGAAGTCCTATTTAACAAGGCTTCTAATTATTCCTGAAGAGTCAGTTTAAGAAGATGGTGTTAATTTTTGTGCCATCTACATGAAACTGCAAAAAGACATTATCAAGCGTTTTGGACTATGTTATGACCAATATCCAGACGACACAGAGCTCTATTTCTCTCTTTTTTCCCCTCCATTTTGTTTCTGTGCCCAGGTCTAGGTGGTTCTGAGATGTTCACAAACAGAACACGGAGACCTATAGTGTCTCTCTTACTGTGGTTCTCCTGTAATTGGTATGTGAAGACATGTTACCCAGAAATTTAAGTTGCAAGAACACTCTTAAAAGAAACACTCCCATTTCCATTGATTAATTTATAAAATAAAAACGAAGTATGTTTTATTTGGGAAGTGAAAAGGATTTTTTCCCTATACCAAACTGTAGGAATGTTCTTGGATCGAGCCCAATGAAGGAGATACACAGGCATGTGTATAATCAAGTTTGTTTATTTACATAATGTTTCTCTCTTACAGGTTTGCAGCTAGAATGGAGCCCAGACCGCATGGATGACCCTTAAGTACTCCAGGGGCGGAGTCCAGGTGAGGAGGGGTCAGTGGGTGAAGGGATCCCTGGGTAGTTAACCCTTACAACACTAGGTTTGGAGGGCAGGCATTTATACTTAACAAATCCCCCTCTAGATGCCTGGCCGTAAGATCACAAGTGGATTGATCATGGTTTATCGATTTGTGTAGTATGACACCTAGTTTGGATGTCAAATAGGTATGCTGTTTGTTTAACAGAGGTTTGGTTAAGATGTCAGCAGTTTGTTCTTGTGTATCACAATGTAATACTTTAATAAAGCCCATGTTGGAGAGTTGCCTAACGTGTTTGTGTTTTATATCTATGTGTCTCGACCTTTGACCCACAGCATCAGCTCTAGATATTTCGATAGCTGCCTTGTTGTCTTCATGTATGTGGATGGGGTATGTGGGTTCAGCCCAGATGTTGGAGAGCAAGTCATCGAACCACACCAGATTATTCGCAGCTTTGGATAAGCATATATATTCGGCCTCAGTAGTCGATGTAGCCACTAGGTTTTGCTTACCAGTGTACCAATGTACAGGGCTGCCGTTCAAGAAAAATATGTACCCTGATGTACTTTTTCTACATTTCACGTCCCCAGCCCAATCTGCGTCTGCATAACATGAAAGAACTGGCTTACCGGATGTTTCCGGTTCTAGACATAGGCATGCTTCTGTACTATGCTTTAAGTATCTAAGTATCCTTTTTGTGGCATCCCAATGATAATTGGTGGGCTTGCCCACATGCCTCGACAGAAGGTTGACAGTTAATGCTATGTCAGGCCTCGTCCAGTTCGCTATATAAAGTAAGGAGCCTATTATGGATCTGTATAAGGTATTGTCATTAAAAGGCTCTGACTCATCGTACATGTTTTTTAGGAAGTCTGGTGTCATGGGGGTTTCGCATGGTCTGGCATCAAACATGTAACATTTATGTAGCAATTCCACTATCTTTTCTCTCTGTGACAGTCTGAAGCCTTTGTTGGTTTTGGTAATTTGTACCCCTAGATACTTGTCAACCTTTCCTAGTACCTTCAAGGTGAAGTGCTTTCCCAGTTCTTTAGCAAATGTTTCACACTTATGATCTTGGTCACCAACATATAGAATGTCATCAACATATACCAGAACGTATTCTATGGATTTACCCAACCTTTTGATGAAAAAACAGTTGTCGGCAGAGGTGGCTTCAAAACCCATTGACCTTAATGTTTTTGACAAGCATTCATACCACCGTTTCCCAGACTGTTTTAGTCCGTATAGACTCTTGTTCAATAACCAGGTTTCCCCTTTGCGTATGTTTTTACTATGTGGAGCCCTAACATAAATTTCCTTATCTAGATCAGCGTGGAGATACGCTGTCTGCACATCGAATTGGTGTACTTTTAAGTTTAGAATCGAGGCTATCACCAATGCACACTTTACGCTTTCTGCTCTGACGGTGGGGGAATATGTGTCTGTGTAATCGTCTGGGAATCGTTGGGCAAATCCCTGGGCTACCAATCTAGCCTTATATAATGATTTACCTCCCTCTAGAGACTTTATTTTGTATATCCACCTAGTGCCTATGGTGGTCTTATCACTAGGGGCCTCTGCGGGCGTGTATACCTTTAGCTCACGCAGGCTGTTCATCTCTTTCTCCATCGCCTGTTCCCACTTTTCCTTCTCGTCAGTGGGTAAATTGAGGACTTCATCGTAATTATTGGGGGTTACTTGGTTAGCATGGAGAGATAGCACATAGTCCTCTAGTTTCTTGGGGGTTTTATTTCTAGAAGTCCTAACTGGCCTTTCGGGCGTGGTTTCCGTATCGTGAAGGTACCTGGCTTCCTTTTCCGTGAGTGTTTCTACTTTT
Organism: Ptyas mucosa; assembly: GCA_012654045.1. Classification (NCBI taxonomy): domain Eukaryota; kingdom Metazoa; phylum Chordata; class Lepidosauria; order Squamata; family Colubridae; genus Ptyas; species Ptyas mucosa. The sequence continues at coordinate 23,762,427 of WNWU01000003.1, forward strand.
AGGTCTGGGTGTCCCTCTTTCCACTCTCTGATTCTTATCCTATGCTCCCTTGGTTTTGTAGCTTCTATGTCATTGTTTATTGGTCTGCCCTGTTGTGTTTTGATATGTGAACGGTTGGTGTTTTCCCCTTCTGTGGTTATTTCATTAAGATGTATTTTGGACCAATTAGAGTTTTCATGAAATACTGCGGTGCGTGAAACTATGAAATTGTTGTTGCTGTCAATGAACCTAAAACCCTTGGTGCCCGGTTCATATCCCATGAATCTTAGTCGCCTGGAAACTTTGTCTCCCTTCCTGCGTATCTGTCTGGGGATATGAACATCGGCGGTTACACCAAATATGTGAAGGTGTGCTATCTTTGGCTTCCTATTATACATGACCTCGTACGGTGTTTTATTTATTACGCTACACCATAACCTGTTAAGCGTGTAATTTGAGTATAAAACGGCTTCTGACCAGTAGTGTTGTCCTAACCCTGCATCCTCTAGCACACATCTCATCATTGTCTGTAGGGTTCCATTTTTTTTCTCTGCGACTCCATTTTGAAATGGCGAAAAAGGGGCCGACGTAAAGCGCAGCATCCCTTGCGCCCTGAGCCAATTTGAAAATTCTTGAGACATGAACTCGGACCCTCGGTCTGTCATTATTTGCTTGATTTTAATATTATGTTGCAGTTCTATCTTTTTATGAAATTCTTTAAATTTCTGGAACACCTCATGTTTGTGCTTGAGTGTATATATATAACCGTAGCGACTGAAGTCATCTACGATAGTCAGGAAAAACCTTTTCTTATATTTGATGGATGGCCTTAAGGGCCCAACTAGGTCCATGTGTACCATTTGAAACAAGGAATTTGTGGTGCGTTCTGATTTTTTTGGTCTGGCTTTGGTCTTCAACTTGGAACATTTGCACACCGAACACTCTAAATAGTTTTTGCAATTTTTAACCTTTAATCCATCAGAACAATTGACCATTTTTTGTACAACCGGAAAACTGCTATGACCCAATTTTCTATGCAATAAATGGGCACACTCATCGTGAATGGGTTTGCCTAACGATGGCTTCTCTTTTTCTAAAGTTTGGTTCATGTCTGGGTCACTGGGCGTCGGGTCGTGATTAACTTCCTCTGTCTCCTCGGTGTTGGGTGCAGTGTCTATCATGTCGCTAGTGTTGGTGTTTATCCTGGGGGGGCTGCTACAGTTAGGCTGGAAGTATGGTAAACCCTCGCTTATTATAGCTCTACCGATGATCCTCTCATCTCTGGTCAAAAATACCTTCCCTTCCTTAAATGTTATTTTTGTTCCCGTTTCCTTGCTTAGCTTCAAGGTGGCTAGTATGTTATAGGGTATCTCCGGAACAAGCAATACCCCCTCTATTTCCCCTATCTCTGGGATGTTTATGTTGCCTTTTCCGGTTACTAGCACGTTGCTTTGGTTAGCCACTTTAATGGTGAATTTCTCTTCTGTGAATTTGGTAAATAATTTTGTGTCATAAGTGGTATGGTTTGTGGCTCCTGAATCTAGGAGCCATGCATTTTTGGTGTTGGTGTATCCCAGTGTGCTGTCCCTTGCTCTCAGCCCATATAGTGAACCCTTGTGACTGTCCCGGGAACTGTCCCGGTATCTCCTCCCGTCCCTGGGTTTGGGTGAATCTCTGCGCCTATATCTGTTCTCATTTGTCTGTCTTTCGGGGAGTCTATGTCTGTTTTCAGTCCTGTCTCTAGATTGTGAGTGTCTCATGTCTCTTATTCTCCTGGGGCAATCTCTTTTATAGTGTTCCCTGGAGCCACAATTGAAGCATTCTATGTCACTGTAGTCTCTGCTGTGGAATTCTACTCTTTTGCTAATCCTTGGTTCTCTGTGGTTCTGGTATCTATCCCTCCTGAGGTTGTCTTCCGCGATAAGTTTACTGGTTAGCATATCTAAGGTGATGCGTTCTAGGCTGGAACTGTCTAAGTGCATGATGAAATCATTCCAGCTGTGGTCTAAGGAATTTATGATCACGCTCACCATGTTCCCTTCTGTTATGTTCTCCCCCCTCTGAATTAACTCAGCTCTGGTGGCATTGAGTGACAATATGTGTTCACTCATTGAAGTTCCCCCCTTGAGTTTGGCTGAGTAGAATTCCCTGGTGATTCTTGTGGTAGTGGCTATACTTCTGCTGTGGAACATTTTATGCAAAAAGGTTACTATTTCTGACACTGTCAAGTTGTGGCTGATACTGGGATACATACTGAGTGATATGCTGGTTAGTAACAAGTGGTAAGCCTTATGATGCATGCAATCTAACTGAAAAGTCCAAGGCTTTTCAGGTGGGTTAGTTATAAAAAATAGTAAATGTTCCTTTAAGAGGACAACCTGTAACTGTTGGTTCCATTCAACAAAGTTAACCCCATCTACCCTGAGTTTGGGAAAGTCATTTGGAAGTGTCCCTGTATTGTGAGTAATATTACCTATTGAGGGTTGCTGTCCATGGTCCAAAGCAAAAGGGAACTCACAATAAGGCAGGGGAATGCAGGGAGTCAGTCTGTAGTGACTTGCTTCTATGGTCTGTTGTTTTTTTATTGCAGGTCGGTTCTGCGCATGCTCCTGGGCCATTCTGTCTCTGCCGCCGTCGTGGAAGGAGCTCGTTCCTGCTGCTCCCGGGTGAAGGCCTTGCCTCTTGAGTTGGACTTCTGGCTCCGTCTTTGGAGGTCCTTGGAGGCCGAAGTTTATTTGGGTCGCCGTCTGGAGCGTCGTGGGTCTCGTTGCGCCGCCTGGACATCGATGCGGGTCCGCGAGGCTTGGGTGAAGGCCCTGGGGCTCCGGTCCGCTCTGGAGGCCGAAGTTTAGGTACGGGCCGGCGCCTATGCCCGTCGACAACCCCGGAGGTCTCGGCTGAGTCCTTTGGTGTGGTAAGTATTCATTTATTTCTCCCGGTTTTATGGCGTAGCTTAGGGGATGCATGGCGAGGTTTCCGGCGTAGAAGGTGGGGGGCTGTGCCCACGCCTCGGTATTTCTCTTCCATAGTTGGTCTTCGTGGCTGCCCTTATGCGTGTAGGACGTCACTTTATTTCCCCCTGCGGTATCGGTATCGGCATCGGAACTTATTATTTTTATTTTGGTTCCGAAAGCTGCGGTGATGGTCCGCATGGCCTTTTCTACTTCGAGTTCGGTAGGCGAACTTGATGTCACCTGTCCGGTATAGTTCTTGGCCTCGTGGTTGTATTCGTAGGCCTTGTGGTGGTAGGCCTCGTTTCCCGCCGGGTTTTTTAAATCTCGGGATCTGATTGGGGATTGGTCGGCCATCTTGGGTGATGTCACCATCCAAGATGGCCGTTGTGGGGAGCGCGCGAATCTTGGATCGGCTTCATCAGTGAGCGAGTGGTAGGGGTTTAAATCGCTTACCACGTTTTGGTCTCTGCACTCCGTTTTGTCATCTTTCTTCCCGGTCGCTGCCCCGCAGTCATCAAGGAGGTTGCGGAGTTCCGCGATGAGACTGGACTTGTTTGATGTCGATCCGGCTAGGCTTAGTAGCTTTTCTTTTAGCTCCTTTTCTTCGCGTAGCTCGGTCTCTGATTCATCCTCTCTTTCGTCTAGGCTTCTCTCTGTTATTCTTGAGTAGCCAGGGCTGGAGAGTCGTTCTTTATTCCTTTGCATTTCTGCTAGCTTGGCTTCAGCTGAGGCTAGCATTTCTTCCATCTTCTTTTTGGATGCACGGGTGTTTACTCTTTCGGTTTCTTCGTTCAGCTTGATATTTTCAGACATCCTTTTAGTTTGGTTTGGGCTATTTAGAACCATCCTCTGCTACCATATTTGTAGGAATGTTCTTGGATCGAGCCCAATGAAGGAGATACACAGGCATGTGTATAATCAAGTTTGTTTATTTACATAATGTTTCTCTCTTACAGGTTTGCAGCTAGAATGGAGCCCAGACCGCATGGATGACCCTTAAGTACTCCAGGGGCGGAGTCCAGGTGAGGAGGGGTCAGTGGGTGAAGGGATCCCTGGGTAGTTAACCCTTACAACACTAGGTTTGGAGGGCAGGCATTTATACTTAACACAAACATTCATACAACCATCACTATATAATACAATGGCAACCCTTCAGCAATTGGGACTTCATTTTACTGCTTTTGTGGAGCTGCCCTCCCCTTTTTAAAAAAATCATCATTATCATCTGCATTAAAAGTGATATTTCTTTTTGCCAAATTATACATGGGCATTAGGAAATTATGACTCTTATTAGATCCAGTCCATTGATCTGATAATGACAAGTTTACAATTTTCCCAATCACAAAGTGGCAGCCGAATGCCCTACAGAATGTATGAAGTAATTGCCATTTCCAGAGCAAGGCCCCAAAACTGCCTTCGTATGGGATTTCATTTATTTAAAGTGTCAATTGATTCCTAATGAAGAGAATGTTTTTTTACATTCCTTTCAACAAAAACTAATGTTCAAAGAGTACTCAGGGGAAAAAGTTCAAAAGATTATGGCTGCAATATTGAACTGAAAATAATTTGAATTCTTATTTTCACTTTTGGTCAAGTCTTGAAACCATGAACCACTCTAGAAGGGTCAAGCATTCATGGAGGATATCTTCATAACTTTCTTTAGCAACACTTTTCATTCTTTTACTTTTCCAACCACTCAGTTGCTCGGAAAATAATATGGCATGAAAAGATTTAGCACAACACCTTCTGAACAATTAAGATATTCTTCCTCCCCCTGCGATTTCCACTGGTTGAAGTAGATTAGTTTTAGACTTCTGTATAAAAGACAGATGAGAGCTGGTGACCCTCCAGAAGCCACTTTTCTTGTAACATTTTCATACTGATTCTCACTTTTTCCCCCTGACATATAAATTTCATTATCATTCTATTCAGGTCTTCAAAATATTTTTTTTTCATTAATGGGAAGAATAGCAGTGATTAAGATGAATATATTACCTAGATTGTTGTTTTTATTTCAGAAGCCATTTTTGTGTATTCATATCATTGGCTGTCTGGGGCTGTGAGGAGCTGAACTTTAGCTGTCCCTTGAGGACCAAGAGCTTCCCACTCCTGTTATAAAGAAGAAATAAATCTGAAATTTCCAATAAGAGTTATTTGAAAAGTCATATATTTAGGCACAGCCTATCAGAAGCTGTAGAGAATCAATTACTTGTTACCTTAACATGCTTAACACTGTAATTTTGATGGACAGCAGTAAGAAAAATGATTAAACAATAACAAAATCCATTATTACATGCCTTTCCTTTTGTTGGTGCAGAAAAACCTGGAAAAGGATGTGAAATAAACTCCATCCAGGAACTCCATTTTTAGGAACTCCAAAGACTGAAGGTCACCAGGTGACCCATCTCTGACCTAAACAAGAAAATGTACCATTGGACATATCCCTTAAGTATATACCCTCTTCCCCAAACTCAGTGATTTGTACTGCTAAAAAAATGGGCATCATGCATGGCATGAAGCTCCCCACTTAATGGGGATAAACCAAGATGCTCAGAGAAAAGGAAGTGCTGCAGGATGGCTGGTGAGTTCCGCATAGTTTAATGACACACCTAGTAATTCCAGGCAGTTCTCAGATGATATAGCTGTCTCGTGAACTCTGTGCAATTGACCTCTTCTTTGTATTGTTTTGCAGTGCTCTGTTTTCGTTGGATAATACAGGCACAGATCCAATGTATATTGCAGTCAATATACAGTTGTGCCCTTTTACTGCTTAATAGTCCCAAATGAATAACTGACATCAACAGAAATAATTAAGTGATTTTCTTTTTAAAACACAAGTAGGCACTTTGCACTCATGCCGTTTATTTCAATGATTAATGCATTTCCTTTCGTGTATTGTCAAAATAAAACGTTGCTAAGCTTCCTTTGCGAATTTCAGTGTCTAGTATGTCATTCAGGATTCAGCTGTTAGTTTATCACTGTATGTTTTTTGGTTTTATTTTCTTTTGGGTTTTTTTAATCTGGAAATGTAGAATTATTGTCTTTTGCAAATCTTGTGGATTAAAACAACAATATTATTAGTTTGTCTTAAAAAATAGTTTTCTATGTACGCCACCTTTTTATTTCGCCATAAAACAACTATTCATGAAAGAGAATTGAAATATTACTTTAATATTTTCACTTACTAAATTACATTAGCTGCACTAGAAAGTCTAAAACTTATTTGTGACTGACGAATTTGATTCATGACTGAAACTCAAATAACACATGTTCTTCAATTTGTGCTATCAAAGTTCTCTTATCAGATTTATGTTGCCATGGGGTAGTATAATATCTGAGTGTTGGATTAAAACCAGGAAACCTACATTCAGATTTTCATGTAGAAAATCAGTGGACCACCCAGAGCTCGATTATCATCTTATCTCATGAGATGTTATGTGAATGAAATGAAAGGGAGAACAGAAGGAATACTGACTCACACCTTAAGTTTTTGAGAGAAAGATGGGATATGCACAGTGGTGGGTTGCTATCAGTTCTCCCCAGATCAGGCGAAACGGTAGCGGTGGTGGTGGGAGGCTTTGCCCACCTGTCCGGATGTTTCTGCGCATGCACATGATGTATGCGCAGTAGCACCACACGCGCATGGGCGCGAGCGCGCCCATGAGCAAACCAGTAGTGACGGGTTTTGAATATGCAAAATATTCAGAATATGCACCCCTGGATATGCATATATAAAAACAGTTTTTTAAATCTTGTCTGGATTTTCTAATCCTCCAGATATGTTGGGCTTCAGCTTCCATGTTGGTTGGGAATTTTGAAAGATATTTAGAACATCTAAATGGGGCCCAGTTAAGGAAATTAATCAAAAACATGATTCTAAGTTACAAAACATGGAAGAACAAATAAGAAAAACTAACACAAATATAAAAATGGCATGGATTATGAATCATTTGTTTCTTTGGAGCTATTTTTTTAATGTAAAAAGCTCTTGCTGTTATCTTCTGATTATTTCTTTCTAAAGTGTTTTTTTCTATTTTGAGAGTGGTTGTTTGAAATCATGTTGTAATTTAATGTCTTTTTAACAAAACCATTGCCTGTAATCAAAGCTGGGATATTTGTCTTGCTTTGCTTTGCAGTTCCAGCTCTGCCACAATGTCCTTAAAGTCAAAAAGAGAGAAAAATGAAAGGATGGGAAACAAGGATTCTTGAAATAATACTTTAGCAAAGGGATAAAAAAAATATGGGAACAAGCAGATGCAGAAAAAGAGAAGAACATTGAAAAGGAATTATGTGAGGAGGGAAAAGACAATGTGTACCATTAGCTAAAAACAAGAAAGCAAAAGAGAGAGAGAGAGACAAAGAGAAAGAAAGAATGAAAGAAGGAGGGGAGGGGGAGAGAGAGAGAGAGAGAACAAGACAAAGAGATAAAGAGACAAAGAGACAAAGTACAGACAATTGATGGAGTGGAGGAAATTGTGAAATTGTCTAAAGTACTATTTTCAGTGCTGAAAAACATTACCGAATCTTCCAATATACTCATTGATATGTCCAAAGTCCATAGAAGTGGATCTCACATCAGAGCAAGCTCAACAAGGTCATACTGCATGAGCTAATCATAATATACACAAAACAAATAATTGTTAATACAAAGGTTGCCCTAAACTGGTAGGTAAAAAATGAAATTGAAATTTAGACCAGGAATCAGAAAAATTGAGAGATCCCCCCACCCCTCTTCTTTCTGAGTGGAGCTTTTAGTGGAATTTTTTGTTCCCAAGTGATTGGAAGCTCTCTGAGTGAAGTTGCTATCCACTTGCTCTAAATTATATTACTGGGAAAAACAACTGATATAACCACAGGTAATTCTCAACTTACGACCACAATTGAGCCCAAAATTTATGTTGCTGAGACATTTGTTAAGTGAGTTTTGCCCCATTTTACAATCTTTCTTGCCACAGTTGTTATGAATCATTGCAGTTGTTAAATTAGTAACACGGTTGTTAAATGAATCTGGTTTACCCATTGACTTTGCTTGTCAGAAGGTCACAAAAGGCAATTACATGATCCTAGGACACTGCAACTGTCATAAATATGAGTCAGTTGCCAAACTCCAAATTTTGATCATGTGACCATGAGGATGCAGCAATGGTCGTAAGTGTGAAAAATAGTCATAAGTCCCTTTTTTCAGTGATCTTGTAACTTTGAATGGTCACTAAATGAACTGTTGTAAGTTGAGGACTATCTGTACTGCAGTGGTGGATTTTTCACAGAAAGTCTATAAGCTCAGCTTCGTTCTCTAAAGCAAATAGTTTGAGGTTTTCTTTTTTTTTTAATGATGCTTTCAGTTGGCAATGATGGTTGATGGCTCTCAGGATTCAAGCAAATTGAAGAGTTTTAAAAGCTTGGATTTTTCATGTTCCTAACCTATTGATGCAAGTTGTGTCCCAAAATATGTTTATTCATGGTATCTTCCCCATTGTTCTTGAAATTGTGCCCCATCACTATAGTATTGGAAACCTATTATTACCATTACTGAAAATGCAGAAATCATAATTCACTACAACATTCACTTCATGTTTCTTTTCTCAGGAAACTCTTGTATGTGATACATCAGAGGTTTTCCTCCCTATCTAAGCAGTACTCCATCACTGCAAGCAACAGCCGAATGAATGTTTTTCCATATCTTGAAAGTTGTTTCCCATTGTACAATCAAAAGGAAATTGTTTTGAAGATTTTTGATGGAAGCATCAATCAACCATTTCTGCTAAAGTTTTCAGATGGAAATATATCCAATGATAAAAAAAATATGCAGAGTAACATGCTTAAGAAGGCTGAGAAAAGCAATCATATACATCTGTACAAATAGCAGTTATGTGAAATTATAAATATAGTCATTTAAGATACTGAATAAATCATTTAAGACAAGTTTGCTTTGAAAAGCCACTATCGTAATAAAAGCAATGCAGCTATAAGCCACAGTGATGTATATTGAGGCTAGGGATATGTTTTTCCTACCTTATCTTTCCCTTATATTTGGAATAGGAAATCTGCAATCTTCCAGATGTTGCTGAACTACAAATGCAGCAACAACTGAAGAGCTGCTAGGTCAGTATGTCTATTTTATGAAGCTCACAGAAAATAAAGCAGCACACTGTGCAAGATCTGTATTCCCAAACTTTGGAAGAACATTGGGCATAGAAAAAGCAGGAAGATCCCCCCCCCCTTTTCAGAGGACTGAAAAAGGAATTTTGGAGTGCCCCACCCCCATTTTGGCAAATTATTAACTTAATCACAAGACATGGCAGAAGATGATTTCTTTCAGAATATACTGTTGTGTTCTAAGACAATTAAAGGTCTGGAGACTCAAACATATGAAGAATAGTTGCAGGGTGTGGGTTTGGTTAGTTTAGAGAACAGAAGAACTAGGGATGATATGATAGCAGTATTCCAGTATTTGAGAGGTTGCCACGAAGAGGAGGGCATGACAAGAAACAATGGATGGAAACTAATCAAGGAGAGAAGCAACCTGGAACTAAGAAGAAATTTCCTAACAGTAAGGACATTAACCAGTGGAACACCTTGCCTTCAGAAGTTGTGGGTGCTTCATCACTGGAACTTTTTAAGAAGAGACTGGACAGTCACTTGTCTGAAATGGCATAAGGTCTTCTGCTTGAGCAGGGGTTTGGATTAGAAGACCTCCAAGGTCCCTTCCAGTTCCAGTCCTATTCTGATTAATTGGTTGGTTGGTTGGTTGATTGATTGACTGGATTGTTTGTTGTTGTTTTTAAAAGTAACATCACTGAATTCCTGAATGTTTTACAATTGAAGATTTTAATGTTTTTTTAAAGTTTGTATATTGTAAGCTTCCCAGAGTCTTTGGATATGAGAAGGGCAAATAAATTTTTTAATTAATTAATTAATTAAATAAATAAATAAAACAACCTATCTCCACCTACATTGCCTACCTCCTGTTTATAACACAACCCTTTCAGCAGCTCCAAGAAGGTTCCACAATCATTTGTCCTCTAATTCAGGTGACCCTGAGGTTACAGATAAACCAAAGTGGTCTCAATGACTCTCAAAAAACCAACCTTCACAGTGGTAATGACCAGATGACTGTAAGGAATATAAATCCTTCCATTCCCTGTCATTCAGTCAGAACTAAAAAAGTTTCTTGGATGAAAAGCAAAACATTTTCAAGGAAAAAAAAAACAGGAAAGTCCAATTGCCTTTTTAAAAAGCACCTTTGAGTCTTCATCCACAGTATATTATGTAAATGAATTGACATGGGTATGAAAAACTACGCTCTAAATCTTGCATACAAGTAGTTCTCAATTTATGACCATTCATTAAGTGAGCATTCAAAGTTATGATCATGCTGAAAAAAAGTGGCTTATGGTCCTTGCACTTATGACCATCACAATGTCCCAAAGATCATGTGATCGTAATTCAGGAACTTGGTAACTGGTATGTCTCTGTGATGGTTGCATTGATCCAAAGTCTGGTGGTGATTTACACAGCCAGATTCCAATAAGGAAGTCAATGGGGAAAGTCACATTTGCTTAATGAAACAATTTGCTTAACATATGTGACAAAAAAGATCATAACATTATGTGCAGTCTCATGATGACTCACTAAATGACTGCACTGCTTAACAGTGAAAGTTCCAGTCCAATTGTGGTCATAAATCAGGTACTACCTGTAATTTTGATGGCCCTTAGTTGGGTTTGGCGATGCAACATAAGATGCAGCAATTTTATGCATGAGTCTCAGTGGTGGGTTTCAAATTTTTTTACTACCGGTTCTGTGGGCGGGGCTTGATGGGCGGGGCATGGGTTGGTGGGCGTGGGTTGATGGGCGTGGCAGGGGAAGGATACTGTAAAATCTCCATTCCCTCTCCCCTCCAGGGGAAGGTTACTGCAAAATCCCCATTTCCTCCTGATCAGCTGGGATTTGGGAGGCAGAGACTAGATGAGGGCGGGGCCAGTCAGAACTTTTTACTACTGGTTCTCCGAACTACTCAAAATTTCCACTACCAATTCTCCAGAACTGGTCAGAACCTGCTGAAACCCACCTCTGATGAGTCTCATAGCCAGACATTCATTTTTCCCCCTCAAGTCACTCTCCCTTGTATTTGAGAAAGTAAACTGCTGATCAGACCTCTCTGGAGAAGTGATAGAAATAAAATCTGGCAGTCAAAGGTATTAGAGATATTTCAATAACCAATAGCCTTCTTCCTAGGTTCATTTTCAAGAGAATATTAAAGTTTCTTTCCTCACTCTTTTTATCCGAGTCAGTTTAAGTCCCTGCCTTTTAAAAACATTTTTATTTTATTGCTTTATTTATACACCCCCTATTGTTTTTAAATCTGTAGGCTGTGTTCTGGCCTATGTAATATTTTTATTTTGCTATCCCTTGTAAATACCTTATGAGTATAATTTCCCAAAAGATGATTTTAAAAACCCCAATAGTAATAATTATGCAATTGTTATAATGAAATAATAAAGCATTTGGTATTAAGAGCCGCGGTGGCACAGTGGTTAGAGTGGAGTACTGCAGGCTACTTCTGCTGACTGCCAACTGCCTGCAATTTGGCAGATTGAATCTCACCAAGGCTCAAGGTTGACTCAGCCTTCCATCCTTCTGAGGTTGGTAAAATGAGGACCCAGATTGTTGGGGGCAATATGTTGACTCTGTAAACTGCTTAGAGAGGCTGTAAAAGCACTGTGAAGCAGTATATAAGTCTAAGTGCTATTGCTATTACAATTACAGGTAGTCCTCAACTTACAAAAATTCATTTTGTGACCGTTCAAAGTTACAACAGCACTGAAAAACGTGGCTTATGACAGTTTGTCAGTGTTATGACCTTTGCAGCATCCCCATGATCATGTGATCAAAATTCAGATGCTGGGCGACTGATTCATATTTATGATTGTTGCTGTGTCCCAAGGTCCTTTTGTAATCTTCTGAGAAGCCAAGTCAATGGGTAAACCAGATTCATTTAACAACTGGGTTACTAACTTATCAACTGCAATGATTCATTTGACAACTGTGGCAAGAAAAATCATATAATGGGGCAAAACTCACATATTTGGGGCTAATAAAATAAAATAAAGAAAAAAATTGGGGTTGAATTGTTGTTGTAAGTTGAGGACTACCTGTATTTATTGTGGCTTTCTACTAAAGAAATACTGCTCCAATACAATAACTATTGTATTGTATTGACTATAGATTTAAATGAGCTCCTGAAACCTGAAACCTTATTTTTGTTGATGTTTGTGTTTAAATGGGAGTTGACCACATAGATATATTCATTTCCATTTAAGATGTTCCCATGCTTGTTTTAGCTGGCTGCATATATTTTAGGGCAGCCCTTTCTAAATTGACCTCCCCAATATACTCAGTCCCGCTTCTCCTAGTTGCATAGATTATTTTTATACTAGCTCAGGGTGGTGTGAAATTATTTTATTTATTTATATTTCAAAGTATACAATTGCCCACTTCAAGTCATGACTCTGGATGGCTAAGAACAATTAAAAAGTATAATCAAACCTACAAATAATAAGCAAAACACAATCAATCGGAAACAGAGGTAAAAACAGAACGATTAAGTTATGGTCTACCTTAAGGCAAGGTTTCTCAACCTTGTGAACTTTAAAATGTGTGAACTCCAACTCCCAGAATTCCCATGTCGGCTGGGGAATTCTAAGAGCTGAAATCCGCACATCTTATAGTTCACAAACTTGAGAGACATTGGTCTAAGGCAGGGGTGTCAAACTCATGTTGTCACAGTGTCATTATGTAATGTATCGGGACTTTTCCCCCCTTCAGAAAACCGGGCATGGGCGTGGCCAGCGTGTGACGCCTCTGGCCCGCAGGCCAAGAGTTTGAAAGCCCTGGTGTAAGGCATTGAATAGCCTAGATGGAAAAGGTTACTTTACACGTTCGAATTCAGTTAAACTAGGGTTTTATAATACATAGAGTAGGATGCTGGAATTGGTGTGGGAAGAAGCAATATTATAATCTTATAATTCAAAGGCCTTTTAAACAATAGGTGATTAATGTTTTCTTGTAGCTATTTTATATAAATTACCCTTGGGAGGCATTTTGCCTTTGGTGGCAGCTTAGAAATATTTTTGATACATAAATTAACGTTTGCAAACAAAAAACATTGCTGCTGAGATTATGGAGTTATGATGACTGGAAAAGTCATATAGAGTTTTCAAAGAAATAACCAACAGTTTTGATATCATATGAACACAATTTGGCAGCCAGTGCTATGCTGTCAGCACAATAGTGCTAATGTACCTTTCAGACTTGCATTTATCCTTATTTGCATCATTATTAAGAAGAATTACCATGTTATCATCTTAAAAGATTTTGCTCCTCTTTTCATATAAACTAAACCCCTGGCTGACTTCATATTTTCTTTTTCAAAGAAAAATAGTCAAAAGGTGAAGATCTACAAAATAAATAATGTGATATATTAATTTTATCTGGTTTATTATCTGATCATTTCTAGATTCCTCCTATTCTCCACCTAAGTGGAAATCACCCAAAAGTACAGGCTCAAGTCTCGACCTCCCTTTGGAAGTATGAGGTGTGATCTAACCATCAGGGGTAACTTTTTCATTTGAAGTGCAAAAATAGAGTTGGACTGAATAAAAGAATATTCTGCTACAATTCTAAATCCCCATTGCTCTTTTCTGTTTCCAGGGAACCTTCAACATAGTTTTATATCTGTCTGCATCAAAAGATCAAAATAAGGCTCCTCAGTGGGAGCAGGCTTGATTTACTGTATACCTTTCCTTGCGCTGATCTACTATGTGTTATCAAAATATAGCTTAGAAGTAAGAAAGTGTGTCCTTGTGAAAGTGCTTTCTGAAATAGGAAAATCCCTACCTTTAATGATCTGGCTGGTAACATGCTTGTAGAGAGGCTTAAGAGTATCTGCAGACTACAGTCATAAATATCAAGATGGTGACTACAATACTATGATCTAAGCCAGGGGTGTCAAACTCGATTTCATTGAGGGCCGCATCAGGGTTTTGTTTGACCTTGGGGAGCCGAGGTAGACATGGCCAGGGTGGGCTCCCAATCTCCATTTTTGGCATGGTCCTCCCGAGCTCCATTTTTGCTGGCAGAGGGTTGCAGGAGGCCATCCTAGCCAAAAATGGAGATCAGGAGCCTGTTTTTGCTGGCAGAGGCACAATAGGCCAGTCCTTCATTGTTTCCAGAGTGGCCAGATTTAAGCATCCCACAACCATCCCCAGCCCACGGGCCTTGAGTTTGACACCCGTGATCTAAGCTCTGCCTGTTTTTTTGTGTATATTGCAACAAAAAATAAGCACAGTTTTGATCACATTGTAATGGGTGCCATATTCACTTTTTTTTTTTACCATATCCTGCAATTTCCCCTAGAATTTTCAAATGAAAATAAAATTATAGTTTCTTGCCTTTTTCCTGAATGGAAAAGAATGGCCCCATTCTTTTTTTCCATGTTCTGTCATAAACTTTAGATCAGTGTTTTTTAAAAGTATATTTCTAGAATCCCTATGGGTCCTTTAAGTCTCTCTAAGGCATCCTCAAAGACTTCAGACTATGTTGAAAAATAATACAATATTAAAATCCCATCAAACAATAATGGGAAGTGGTAGTAGCAGCAAATGTGTTAATTTGAATTTTTAATAAAAATTACACAGGAAATTTAAATAAATATAATCTCTACAAACAAAAGCTTTTTTGGTGTCTTCCCCACAACAACAATTCTGAGAAGTGGGTTGGGCTGAACTGGCCAGAAGTCACTTTTCTGGCTTTCATGGCTAAGGCAAGGCTAACATTCAGTCTCCTGGTTTCTGGGCCACTGAATTGGCTCTTGAAAAACTTGCGGTTTTAATGAAAGTTCTCTATACTCTATACTCTCACCTCCTCTGAGAGATGATGCACATTGACAACATGCACACTGACAACATGCAGTCTGAAATAAGTGATTGTATGTCCAGATGGAGGCACACTGGATACCTTCAGAGCAAGGGTGAAATCCAACAGGTTCTGACAGGTTCTGGAGAACTAGTAGAGGAAATTTTGAGTTCAGAGAACCGGCAAATATCATCTCTGGCTGGCCCCAGAGTGGAATGGGAATGGAGATTTTGTAATATCCTTTCCCCAGGAGTGGAGAGGGAATGGGGATTTTGCAGTATCCTTCCCCTGCCATGCCCACCAAACCACGATCACAGAACCAGTAGTAAAAAAATTTGGATTTCACCACTGCTTCAGAGGAATCAGAGGCTCTTCAGAGGTCCTTTTCAAACAAGCACTATTCCATAGGATTCCTACCTCAGAAGCATACCCACACAGCCATGGTATAAAAGGTCCTTCCCATAGTATGCCCAGAAACAAAACACAACTAGGATGAAATCACAGAATTTTCTGTCCTATCCACTTCTGAAAAGTATCTATAGCTCAAACTTTTAAGCACTCTGGCTTCACTTTAGTGTTGTCAGTGGCTTGGACTCTAGTAGGGGTCTCCAATGATTTAGTGTGGAGGGAGAATGTGAGGGGCAGAAGTGCACTACTGGAGAAGTGCACTACTACATCTCCCCAGACCAGTTTCAGCTACACTCTGGGCTCTGATTTGAAGCAAGACGCCAGCTGGTTACTTGCTCTCCTGGACTGCACAAGTTTTTCAGTCTGTGATGAAGCGTGTGGGGGAAAATGTACTCTTCATAAGCTGAAATTTGAACTAAAAAATGAAAACAAGGCTGGAATAAAGCCCCACACAATGGATCAGATAAGGAGAGTTAATCTTTCAAACCCATTCAGACCTATAAAGTTCAATGATTAAAATCATCAGCTATTCTCAGCTTGTGACACATGGTGGAATATTCTCCAGCAGACTCCAGCAGAGTTTACTCTATGTGGCAATATGTGCTCCTGAAAGCAACTGGACCTGGGTTTACCAAAAGAAAATGTGGGATTACAAACTCATGTAATCTGCAGAAAAACCAATAGCAAAAGAGAGTGAGCCTTAAAATTGAACATTTTACATCTGCTTAAAAGAGTAAGATTTTATCTGAGTTAAGCTGAATTCCGGGAGACTCAAGGGACTTCTCATGCAATTTTCTTAGCAGCAGTACCAATGTGGTTTACCATTACTTTCTTTCTGAATGTTTTTCACTTCCCACTCAAATCAACAATCGTGGTGGTCTCCCATCCCAGTACTAGCTAATACTAGGTCCAACCCTACTGAATTTTGTGCTTAGATGCATGATGTCAGCAATTCATACTTTCTCCACAAAGCACAACATGGTATGTAAAATTTTTCTCTCCCTGGTCATAACTAGCTGGTTAGTTATAACCACACATTGGTGAAGTGGGCTAAATTCTATGATAGCAACTGGCCCAAATCATCCTGTGAGATTTTGAACCTTGATTACACTAGACCTAGTCAGACAATCTATTCCAGTATTTCTCAATCTTAGCAAATTGTGTGGACTTCAACACCCAGAATTCCCCAATCAACATTTTAACTTTCTAAGCCAGACAGCATGCTACATTGCTAAGGATGAGAAACATTGTTTATTTTAATTATTTTGCCATGTTCCTATTTGGTGCTAAACCAGGCAATTAGAATTAAAAGATGGGGGAATGGTTCCCTAAGCCAAGCACATCCCACTAAGATTTGAGAAAGCCTAAACATGTTTTTGCTTTGCATTTTATTTTAGTAGGTTAAGTACTGAGCACTGCAGATGTTGTAATAAGAGAAATATACATTGAGTAATTGTGAGAATTTTTATAGCTGATCAACCTAAAATCAGAACAAGGCACCAGTTCCTGTAACAAAAACCAGATATGATAATTTGGACTAATATAGGGAAGTGATTTTAAACCCAGCATGCTAAAGATTGTGAAGGGCCATACAGCTCCCAGCAAATTTATTAGCATTTATTTTTTTGCATTTGGGAAACAAACTTTTGTTTCAAGCTTTTTTTGCAATTCCTTCTGTAATACTCCCAAAGTTAATACTGAAAAACAACAGAAAACATTCCTTTTTATTGCTTTTGATGGATAGCTAAGCCTGGCTGATTAGATGTATTTTCTAGGATAAAAATAAGGATGGTTTTTAAGGGAAGGTAATTTAGACCAAGAGAACACAACGGGCTTTGAAGGACTGGCTCCCTGGGTATTGGGCCAGCTCGCAAACGGGTGGCCTTGATAACCTCTTTTAGAGAGGAGGAGGGGGAGGGCAGCCTTCAAGCGCAGCCGAGAGTTGGGCTTAGCAACTCCCTCCTTATCAGTCCACCGGCCTTGAGCAGCGCCTTGTATAGCTCGAACCGTCGCGTCCCATAAAGCCAAGGAAAGAAAGCATCTTCCGCTTCACGATCCAGCCTGAATGATGTTTCTCGGTTCCGACAAGTGAGACGGTCCATTCTCAGGCCGGCACCTTTGGGCGCCAATTGCCAAGCCCGCTTTACGTCCGGACCAGCTCGAGATATTTTTCAGGGCAGGCAAATCAAAGTTCAAAGCTGTCAACTAAGGAAAGTATGCGCTGATTGTCGCTCTCTGCACATGTTCAGTTAAAAGCGTTTTTCTCTGCTCCTTGCGATTGGATGACAACGGAACAGGTCAGATTGACAATGGAGCATAGTCAAACATAATAACAACGATGACGACTCTGACTAAGACGACGATAAAAATCGTGGGGGTCAATCTCTGCTCTGCAATTCAAAAGCCGATACTCGGTTACCCGCCTACTTTAAAAACTTCCGGCTATTCTCCGGCCCGGATTCCAATTGAGCAACGGGATCAGTTCAGATGCGGAGAGGAGGGAATGTTACCTTTCGGACGAACACACTCCTTCAAAAGTACTGGCCCAGAAATATTTAGGGAAAAAAAAAACCACAAATATCCGAACTCGAATATTTCCCCCCGTTCCCATAGTGCCTCGGAATTTTTCACCGTAGTAAAATTAAACTGAGGGTAGGGAAATTGTTCATTAGCGTCCGTGAGCAAGCTGCGAAGAGATTTGCAACAGGAGATTCCCCCTGATCCGGATAAAACAAGCTGTAGTTCTCCCAGAGCCCAGAAACCCGTTTTTGTTGGAATTTTGTTCAGAATCCTTTCTGGAGCATTTTTTTCCCCTTCCTTCCTTTCTTTCTTTTTTTTTGCTTTCTAGCGCGTTACTGTAATTCGATGGAGTTCAGAAAGTCCAATAACCCTAAAAGTCTCCAGCGGTAACAACTTCTTGGGATGGACTTCAAAACAATAAAAATATTTAATTTAAAATATAATGGTGAAACACAAGAGAGCGCCCCCGGGTAGACATCTAGGATGTGAATCCTGTGTAATGTTGCCCCAATGGATCGGCGTCTGGGAGATCAAAGATTAGCAATCAGGAATACATTGCATCTTAGCCTAGTTTAAATTCTGTCATCTTTAAGCTTTTGGTATTTATTTATACTCCCGTTCTTATTATTATAAATAATTCCAGACAGCGAACATAATTTCCCCGGAACAACTCTGTGAAATGGGTTGGGCTGAGAGAGAGCAACCGGCCCAAAGTCACCGGCCAGTTTCCATATCTTGGGTGATGAGACTAGAACTCACAATCTCCACTACAGTCAAATTGGCGCCCCCAAACACTCTTCCTTGTACTTCGCTTACGTTTGTGTGTTACGCGAGGATAGCACCATAAACAAACGTTGGGAAGTGGGCAGAAATGGGTCCTAGCTAGGTTTAAAATAAAACAAATAGCCTTTCATATCAATGTCAACAGCTCAGACCTGGGAAAGAAGTGAAGGGTAAAGCTGTTGTTCCTCCCAGGAAAAGAAGGCAACAATCGTCTACACGCTTAAGCGTTACCGGTTAACTAAATCCTGGCTTATTTAACGAACCCATTTTTCTGAGTTCTAGCGAAACACTCACAAGCTAATCTCCCAGTGGGTTCCGTTCCGCCAACATGCATGGCGCGAATACGGTTGGCCAGTTTACGGTTCAGCAATGAGACAATTCAGCCAATGATGTCTTGACGATGGAAGCGTCCGTAGCGTGAGGTTTAAAAAAAAAAGACAAGATGGCAGCCGCGAGGCACCTAAAAACCGTTAACGCTTCAATGACATCGTCTCGGCCGCCATCTTGACTTTTCTGACCATATTCAGCGAACGCCGGTCTCTTGTGGGATTTGAAATGACACTTTACAGCACTGTAGAAAAATTTTGATGGGACAAAAGGGCAACAAGGTCGTGGCTATTAGTGACTGGAAAAGAGCTCCCTTTTTCTACAGCCCAAAGGATCACGGGTCTCTCGACCTTTGAGTGCCAAGAACATCGGTCTCCTTACTCCCAAAATAAGTGCATGTAAAAACCCTGGCGCGCTCCAATCCGCGGGCTGTTTTAGCAAACCATCTTGCAAAGCGTCTGTTTAATGATCAGTCCCGAGTGGTTTGTTTTGCCTGGTTCGGGGATCGAGGATTGCAATATGTTGGCCAGGCGAGAGAGAAAGCGAGCCCGCGCCTTTTTCTTCAAACCAAAAAGGCGGCTTGTGTCGCTTGATTTCCTTTTTGATGCACCAGTTTGGGATTTTGCCTTTACTTGGGAGTAAACCTCGGTGGGCTTGTGGAACCGAATTTGCAAAGCAACGTAATCCGGATCAAGGCAGGCTGGAAAGGAAAAGGAAACGAAACGAAGGTCTGGGAACTGCAAGCAGCCTGGACCGGCGCTTGTATATTCGTACTGGACGCGCCCCGTGACGTTTCTCTTCCGGCTCTACCTTGCAGTTTTGGGGGCAGAGGGTGGATGAAGAAGTCAGCCGAGCTTCGAACGGCCTGCTTTATTCCAGCTCAGCCGCCGCCTAGGAAGAAAACGATTTTGGATTTTCAACGGCGTTGTCATTGTATAAACGGGTCTGGATTCGGATTTTAAAAAACGTCATTCTAAACAGGTCCAAAGTAATAAGATCTCATCGAAGTCAGTGAGAGATTGGCTCCAATCGCATAGAGATAGGGTCAAGTTGGCTGGATCTTTTTCTCTGAAATCTGTACCACTTAAATCATTAGTAACTTTCAATATTGGTTATAACAACAACTACACAACAAACTGAGTATGCTAAGGGGGGGGGGGGAGATCCTGCTAGGTTTAGTGGACATTTTTGGCCCTGAATGGCCCTAGAATAAATTGTATTAAAACAACCTTTCTGGCAAAATTCCAATTCCTAAATTACTCAGGTGTGCCCAAAATGTATGACAAGTGCCTTTCATTCATAGGAAACAGCTATATCAGTTCTTACCTATTTGATTTCAGAGACAAGATAAAGATTGATAAGTGAAATTGAAGAGGATTTCTGAGCCTTGCAAAATTAAGATTCTTTTCACAGGCAAACAAACGCAGAGGGATCTTCACAGCCTGTCTTGCTGAATGCTGTTATCGAATTTAGAAATGGAATGCCATGAAAACCTGCATTGAGAAGAGAATTTGGGACATCAATCTCACACATACAGTATACCACAAATTTGGTGCAATGCACCATCTCATTGACCCCATCTGTATTGGGCTTGGAGAGATGTCCTCATTGCTGATACATTAATAAGCCTTAAAGAGGGTGAACGGTTGTACGATTGACTGAATTCCTTCCAGGATGATTTAATTTAAACTCTCAAAAACTTTCCAGGTGTCATTTTAAAAGTTCACCTAACATTCTGCTCTCTGTGTCCCAAGGAAATATCCCTTTGGAACTCTAAGCTTTTCATTAGTTTTATAAACCTAACTACCGTAACCTTGAAAAGGCCACTGAGATAAAAATGAACAAAATATCTGAGAGAACATTCTCTCTCCCTGATTTGAATCCAGAACACTAAACAAACAAAACCTGTCATGGTTTGAAAGCTAGTCCAGTCTCCTGGTTACAATGAGAGATGATTCATATAGCCATGTGAGTGAAGTGCATGTCTGCTTTTCGATTTTGTTGAATATCTCATCAGGCTTGTTTTTCGTTTGATCAATAAATGCTTTATTGACATTTGAGGAATTGTACATGAGTGGGCTTTTATTCACTGTTGCTTAATTATTGTAAGAACCTGTCAAATCAGAATATATACATCCACAATCTGGTGCACAGCTGCAAAACCATGCAATTTGTGAAGCCAAAGGAGTTCAACTTTCAAGAGGACATTGATTCTTGCCTCTCCACTTATGGTTTCAAACTGCTACATAGCTAGATGCCTGGATGGATGCCTGGATGGATGGATGAGATTGTGTGGAAACATATGTGCATGCAGGAGGAAAAAGGACAGGGAGTTTATGTGTCTCTCTAATCTAAAAAGCAGAAGGCATCACAGATCGAAAAAACTGGGATTGTGGGAATTATGATCCCCTCTTTTTGCCTTCTCCTTGTTGGATTGATGTACAATGTAGGGTGCATTTCTTCGTGCGTGATGTATAACTCTATAATTCTTGTAACTTCAGTATTCCTGTTCTGCTGGATTAGTAAAACCGGGTTTATATCACCACAAAGATAGTTGGATAAGGCTCAAGATGCTATAAATCATTTGTGAGGAAGATGGATGACCTTCAGGGCTGTATATGGTCCTAGAACTTCAGGTTACCTAATGGTTGCTCCTATTTTAAAAGCACATTGGCAATTTCTAATTGTAATGCAATCTGGGTCCCTGGTTGACCTCAGTTTGCCCAGAAGACTCCTGAGTATCCATTTTGCTCCTGAAAGAATCGTAACTGTCAAAACTCCACCTGGGATGCCTGAAGCAGAAAGATACCCAGAAAGTTGATTTAATTGTCAGAAAATGGGGGATACAAAACAAGTGCCCTTTGGATATCTTACATAAATACTTAACAACAACCCTAAAAAATGTTTGTAAGGATTTTTAAAAAATTAAACTTGATTATAAGAGGGGAAAAAATCCAGCCTGCAAGAGAAGGAATTTGGTCAGTCCCTTGGTCAGTCACTGAAAAGTGACTGCCCCTATGATCCATTTTCACATCTCAGGATCCTTCCACCCTGAGAAAAGGGGGAAAGAAAATGCCATAACTTGTGGACAAGGCTGACAAATCATTCCTCAGACTCACCTAAGCAGGGCTGCTCAGTTTGCACTGAGCACATAAGTCAGTACCACCCAATCTTGAGTTCATTTCA
>WNWU01000003.1:23784509-23798143 GCA_012654045.1 Ptyas mucosa
AATCAAATGATACTGGAGTGTAACGGATCCATCCAAACAATATGTCTGACTGTATCCTGTTTCACCATAATTTGTTACATTTTGCATAAAACAAAACAATGGATCTGAGCACAGCATTAAAACAATTATTAAAGCGCAAGTTTGCTGAGAAGTAAAGCTCTCCAAAATTAATCTGGTTTAGTAAATGAGTTTTAAATTGCAATTCTAACATTCCCTGGATGGCCCCACATTTATTTTCACTTACTTCATCTATGAAACGATTGTTTGTCAATTTGTGACATTTTCAACATGTCACAGGATCATGCGATCAAAATTCAGATGCTTGGCAACTGATTCACATTTATTACCGTTGCTGTATCCCAAGTCATGTGATCAGCTTTTGCAGCCTTTTGACAAGCAAAATCAGTGGGGAAACCAGATTCACTTAACAACTGTGTTACTAATTTAACAGTCGTTCGTTTAACAATTGTGGCATGAAAGGTCATAAAATAGGGCAAAACTCACTTAACAAATGTCTCACTTAACAACAGAAATTTTGAGTTCAGTTGTGGTCATTAGTTGAGGACTACCTCTGCCACTTAAATCTTTTGCCTGCTGGGGCAAGTGAAATCTGGAATGCCAGACAAAAGATGTATTGAAATGTATGGAAGATGCTAATATATTTCAAGAACTAAATGACTGATTGATTGATTGATTGATTGATTGGTTTGTTGGTTGGTTGCCCACATTTCTACCCCAACCTTAAGACTCTCAGCAGATTTTGTGAAGAAAAAGATTTCTAAAGCTTTAAAGAAATTCTATCTATTTAGGCAATGGCTGGCAAGATGTAAAATATAGTTTGGGCTGAATGTAGTTGGAGATACCTGGAACATGTATCTGTAACATCCAAGTTCCACACCACCCACCTATGGTGTCTCTTTATCTCTGTACCTAATTTTAAGGCTGAACTTTCTTTCTTCCCTCCCTCCCTCCCTCCCTCCCTCCCTCCCTCCCTCCCTCCTTCCTTCCTTCCTTCCTTCCTTCCTTCCTTCCTTCCTTCCTCCAGATCTTTTCTCTTGGTATTTTCCTGAGATTTTGCCAAACAAATTAGAGCAGTGCCTCTTGGCTTGGTCAGTCTTCTACTTCCCCTACCCCCACCCCAATACACACAGCGATTTTCTTAAGCCTACAGCTTTTAAACTGAAACGTCTTGTAGCTGAAAAGAGAAGACAGCCAATTCTAGTGCCACGTTTAATAATTCATAAATCAAACATAGTTCAAATGGGTTCAGAGTTTAAAAGTTTAAATGTTTTGCTGAAGTTTTAAAGTTTAAGCTGCCAAAAAATTTAATACACACCCGCACACACATATTCAAGTTCAGAAGCTTACACTAAAATGTGGAGAACTGAACCCCATAGGTATTTATTCAGTCGTCCCATTGAATACAGCGGTATTTATTCTTTGGTCAGTGTACAAAGAATAAGGATATTAATGTAATGTACAACAGATATATCTGCTGCTATTTATTTTCTTTCTTTTTTTCTTTTTTGTTCTAGGGAGCAATAGTGGGAAACAACCCCCCTCTCCCCTTCCCCCAATTTTGGTTGCCTGTGTGATACAGAATAAAGAGCTTGACTGATCTTTGGCCTAAGAAGCAGGATTCTTCTTGTGTGCATCTCCTTCCCTTTCTGCTCTTTGATCTTTGGGCAATTTCCTATTTGAGGAGCTGCCCCTAGCGTAGCATCTTGGAAAGCCCCTTTTCCTGGATAAGGAAACACTGTGCCACTACATGCCCAAAATGAATAATCCCAGATAGTAGGACTGCAACAAGGCCTTTGCTTGGGACCTTGGCAAAGTCATTGTTCATCATAGTAGGCAACAGTAAGGTAAAGGTAAAGGAGTCCCTATGAATTTTACTCCACTAGTTGTTGCTGACTTTAGGGGGTCATCTTCATTTCAAGGCCATTGAGCCAGCATTGTCTGAAGACATTTCCATGGTCTTGTGGCCAGCATGACATCACGGAGCACTATTACCTTCCCACCAAAGTGGTACCTATTTATCTATTTGAATTTGCATGCTTTCAAACTACTAGCTTGGCAGGAGCTGGAGCGAGGATGGGAGCTCACCTCATCACATGGCATTCGGGTCTTAAACCCAAGCTGTCAACAAGCCCAGTGTCTTAACCACTGAGTCACTGTGCCACCCCTCACCGCCCTTACTAGGCAACAGTGGACTAGAGAAACTAATGGCCTGCCTTGATATAAAACTAACTGATTAGTGGTTAATTAATTTAAGAAATAAATTAAATTTCAATTTCCAATTGGAAAATGTAAGCTAAGTAACCATGAAACTAAGTAAATCTGTGACTGTGAAACATTCTAGCCTTCACAAAGTTGTGGCTAGCAAACTGGAGAGATACAATTCCAGCACATCTGCATTGTGCAGGCTATCAGATTGAAGACCATTTCCCAATACTGGCCTCTCCATCCCATTGCTGGAAGAACTGAACAAGATTTAAGGATGCCTAGGAGTGTAATCCACACTGAATTATTATGGAATGTATTCTGCCCCAGACTGTATTGATCAAACTACAAATTTGGGGCTAGATAAGGATGTGTAAAATATTCTGTGCGTAGACTGAATATTGCAATTTCACCTGGCCCATGCCCAAACTAAAATACACCTGTTGGGTACAGACATGGGCCCAGAAAATGCCTATTTCATCCAGGCATGGGTTTATAATATGCTTGTACAGGCATCCTGAGGTACGGGACTAGGGAAAAGCTAATCAATCAATGTTAGCTTTTATACCGATTGATAGATGTAAAACTGCACACAAATATAAAATTTATATGAAAACCAATTAAACAATTGCAGGCAGTTGACAGTGGAGCAAATAAAATGAGTTTCATTTTAAAGAAGCACCAGGATAACATAAATATAGGAAGTGTTATTCAGACTGAAAAGGGATAGTGAAAGAGTAATAAGAAAAGTATTGTAATCAGCCCTACCTCTAGGCAAAAATCTGTACTGTAAAGATCTCCAATTTCTAGCAAGCTTAGAGCTTTGTTTCCATTAGGCAATATAGTTAGTTTCAAACTGAAATGAAGTGAAACTTTCAAGACCTACCGATGCAAATTTTATATTGATGAAATTTGAAACTTTGATAATATTGACTAGATATTCCAATAAAATTGGATGATATCTTCCCATAGCAATATTAAGTTGTGTTAAATAAATTGTATTGCTGAGAATTATTAATACATTCTAACCACAGAGGAAGAATTCTCAACAAATTACTTGCAGAGATGCTATAAAGAAAACTCATTCAACTGGTTGCAATTCAGAGTCCTCCAGGTGGGATGAACCAGCATTCAATTTACTGCAATTTGGGAAGGGTTCCAAAGAGGATATCTGTAATATCATCAGGCTTCATGAGTATTATCACCTGCTGCTTATGATCCATAAATGCTTATCTATAAAGCAGTGGTGAAATCCAAATTTTTTTACTACTGGTTCTGTGAGCGTGGCTTGGTGGAATAATGTGGCTTGGTGGGGGTGGCAGGGGAAGGATACTGCAAAATCCCCATTCCTTCCCCACTCCTGGAGCCAGCCAGAAATGGTATTTGCCGGTTTTCTGAACTACTCAAAATTTCCACTACCGGTTCTCCGAACTGCTCAAACTTTCTGCTACTGGTTATCCAGAACCTGTCAGAACCTGCTGGATTTCACCCCTGCTATAAAGTCAACATAACAAACTTGCTCTATCATCCATCCATCCATCCATCCATCCATCCATCTATCTATCTATCCATCCATCCATCCATCATCTCTCTCTCTCCTCTCACTCTCTCTTTTTTTCTCTCTCTCTCATATTTGCATAGTCCTTCATCTCACATGAAGTGACCTGAGTAGCATACAACACTTTATGCCACATTTAAGACACATACACTCAGTCTCTTTCTCTCTCTCTCTTTCACACACACGTACTCATACCAATATAAGCAAGAGTGATGTAAGATGTCTTGCTGAGCCATATGCATTCAGAGACAAGCACTTTATAACCACTGAGAAACATTGCGACATTGTTGTACTAGTTCCAGCAAACAAGTGTTAAGGGATAAGCACATTAATAAAAACAAAGATAAAAGGAAGAAAAGAACAAGAGAAGAGGAGGGCTGAATGAAATTTTATGAAAATTGAGCCGTTAAAACTTGATAAACTTGGCACCTCATCAAAAAAAAAAAAAGAAATTGCAAGGCAGCTTCTGATGTCAAAAAAGGTGAAAATGAAGACAAGGAGGTAATGTCTGTTACATGTAATGGGAACAGGAGGCATCCATCAGTTCTCCCTGCTTTTTGTAACATCACAGTTAGGCAAAGCTGAACAACACGCAAATCTCACTTTCAGGAATAGCTCACAAATTGTCATGAGATGAGTGAAAGCTGAATTACAGGTGATATTGTTCATTTTCTGGAGTGCCTGATGAAGACAGGGGTTCTAACATGGTTGGCAGAAAAGTTTAAATCTTTTGTTCCTGCATTAATCCTGATTTCAAATAGCCATCCAACAGTATTGCAGAATAAACCTTTAGAGAAGGGTTTTGAGTAGTTCGTAGGAATTCAGTTGCAGAGTTCTTCAAATGAATTAACTGGATCTCTTTTAGGCAAGATTCAAGCTGGGGCAAAGGACAAAGATAGCATTGATCTTTCTAGTCAATTATCTTTACTGGGATCTACATGGAGGTAATACAGCCCCTCCCCCAAGTCCTTTTAGATCTTTAAGTAGTCTTCAGGACTGTGGACCATGGAATCATTCTGAATTCTCTGCATGAGCTGGAGATCAAAGGCTAATTGCTGGCAACTGAGTACTTAACAGCTCTTTTTCCTTTATTTCCTTAAAATAACTGATTTTTTTTCAATGTTTGGAAAGCAAACAATTAATTGCCAGAGATAAGTTGATAGACATTGTAGTTTCTATCACTTAGTTTTTATTATTTAGGTTTTTCACTATTCATATTGGTACCTGAGTCTTTCAGGAGAAGCTGATAGAATCTAACAAACTGAAATCAGAGCAGGGTAAATTGTTGATATAAATTGATCATAGCAGATAGGATCAGGTAGGTAAGTGGAGTTAAGGCAGATAAAGTCAAGGCAGAAATCTTAAGCAGATTTCTCAGTGAGTGATGACAGTTCCAAATGAGCTTTGTGTGGCTATGACCACTGTAGACTATTGTCTCAGAAAGCCAAATGAAATCAGCTATACCGTAAATTAACCAAATCAGTGATTTGGTCAGTGCTGTACCCTTATATCCTAGAGTTCATAGATTTTGTATTCTTAGATTTCTGATCATGATGAGGCCAATAACCAGGTCTACAATGATTGTATTTTCCTTGAGACAATTATTTGAGACTTGTTATTGTCTTTCACTACACACCAAATGATATGAAAACCAGGCATGATGATTACAAGAAATCTGATGAAAGAATTATGCCACATAGTACTCTTCAAATTTCCTTAGAAACATATACTTTCAGACAATGTTTTATATCAGCTTTTATTTTTATAGTTCAAGAACCAGAATATTTTCAGTTCAAGTAATTAAGGAGTTGCCTCTGCCCTTGAGAAGAAACAGCTGTATTCCTTGAAAACTCAGTTCATATGACTCTTTCTTCACATGAATACATCCTGGTGAAACATTGTAGAGAGATTCAATTATAAATCAAAGTAGAAAGAACTGAAATGCATAAACATAACTTCAAAATCACACAGTAATTACAAATTCCTGTATGTGAAAGAATAAGTAAGGTGATGAGTGAGATACAGCCAGTTATATGAAACACAAAGTTTAACTGTGTACAAATCCTATAGTATAAGTTAGATATAATGTCTGATGTTTATAAAGCTAAAAAATTCATTATGTTACACAAGTACAAAAACAGGCATGTATTTTATTCTACTGTGAACTGAGTGTAATTACTTATTTATCTCTCTACATCTCTTCCTTGGATAGAGCAAAGTATTGTGAAGCCTGGATTCACATTGTGACATGTGGCAAATTATGTACGTTCATGTTCAGGAAGGGACAGCGAATTATGATCCTTCAGCTCTTCTACACAGAGAAAAGTACAAGTACACCCCAATTAATATGCGGGACAATAATTCTTTCCAGCACTTCTACATTAATGATGTGTCACTGTCTTAAAAGGTTGTTTAAAGAATCCCCTTCCATTTCCCCTTCATTCTGTAATTCCAGCATTGGCATTTCACACACTGAGGCAGAGGCCTTCAATGATTAATAGCTGTAATGTGTGGGAGGAATGATTTTGCTACTGAACTGGTCAACCAGTGTTCTAGGCTTCCTGGAAGAAGACCTGTGGGTGTGTTGTTCTATTCTCTTTTCTATGGAAGTCTAAATGAAAGCATTTTAAAACCATATTTTAAGGATTATAGGACTGGAAATGGAAATTGCCACCTTAAATCACTGGACTAATGTCTCTTTCTAAGACACAGGGATTCTAACTATCAGCATTTATATAGCATAGTCTTCCTAAATTGGGCTGACTAGATAGGTTGAACTATTTCCCCCCCACAAAGGATTCTGTGATTAGTGATCATACACATTGTGTGCCGAACCCGGTTGGAGAAGCTGCTGTAGCTTTGGAAGGAGACAAGCCCTAACACACCTTCTCTTGAAAATGCTCAAATATTTGCAGGGATCTTAACAACCCAGGATTAAAAAGCCCAAAGTTCTTCCAAGAAGTGGAAGTTCTTCAGAAAGTACAGCCATTAGTTAAACTTCCTACCTAAATTAGGATTATACGGAGGAGGATTGATGAAACAAGGCCAATGGGATCCAACTTTGCTTTCGGCTGCCAGACTGCGCCTAGCCCTACATAATTTATTACATCGTTCCTAAGACCCTGCTATGAATCAAGCTGGCATACCTCCTACCTGTCTTCAAAACAGGACCCACTGTTTGGCATACTGATGTGGAGAAAACAATGCCGAACCTGCCAGTGACGTTTTCGCCTTTGTCTCTATAGTGTTTAGTGGCTGCAGTCAGCGCCCAGCTTTCTCAAGATCAAAGGGAGTACGAATAAACATCTCCATCTTCCTCCCCACCCCCACTGTATCCCATCTAATACAACTGGTATTTTTATTGTGGAGAGCAGCAATTTGTAAGAAGAAATGAAAATCTACGACATGTCAGTTCATACAGGCTAATGATGTTTATACAGACATACCACACTGATGGAATAGACCCAACATTCCCTTCCCTGTGCAAAGACGGGAAGGGGGGGGAAATGAAAGGCAGAAAGGAGTGACCCAAGCCCCCCTTCCCCCTGCCTTTTTCCTGCTCAGCAACCTGTACTTGACCCTCCCGAGCCTGGCTCTGCTCAGACTCCATCCCGCCCAGCCGGAGCCAGAGCACTGATACCAGGCAGCTGATGTTCTCCCTCATCCAAAACACACACACTCCTTGAAAATACACACCCACTGCATACTTGGAGGAGGGGGCGGCGGGTGGGGGGGGGAGGAAGGCGGAAGAGATTGGCCCATCTTTTGGCTTGCAACTTCAGGGCATTCTCACTTGCTTTTTGGAACCGAGTGCAGAAGATGTATTCTAGTGCCACTGGTGCTTGGTGCCAAATGATACAAGTGTCAAGAGAAAGTGGTCCACTTGAAAGTGGAAATAGTTCAGATGCCTGGGAATGGGGGAAGTGTTTAGCTAAAAGGTTCAAGCTGGCTCCCTTCAGTCAAGCACCCAGCATGGTATTTAAGCATCTAGTACATAAATATGGTCTGATTCTCTGAGAATGCTTCGCTTCTCCTGTAGCTGTGGGTACACAGCATCACTGGAAGTCATGGCACTTATGTCACCACAGTCATAAGAATAATAAAAAATATTCCGCTTTAGGAGTGTGATAGAGGAACTGAAAGAGTGTTGAGCAGTTAGCAATCCACATTTGGTGATCTTGCATGTGTATGGTGAGATAAGCAGGCAAATCTTTGTCAGGCTACACGGTTAGAGGAACAGATAGGGGTTTTGTCACAGTCACACAATTCTATCTTAAGAGTCAGAGATAGAAATACTCAACTAGGAGTCACATGAATTATACAAACTGCAGACCCATTCATATGTACTTCACATGCATCTTTAGAAAGTAAATCTCAAATTCCATAATGTGATTGAATATGCATCATCAAGTTGTTTTTGGCTCCTAGCATCTAACAGATAGATTCCCCCCCACCCCCATAACGATCTGTCACTAACCTCTTGTTTCAGGTCTCTCAAAGGTGGAATAATCAGCAATGTAACTAAGACCATCCACCTTGCAACTGCTTAGCCTTTTCTATCTTTCCACTTTTCCCAGAATGAGAGCCTTGTACAGAGAGTTGACTCTTCATATAATGTGTCTGAATTAGGACAACTTGAGCCTGGTCACTTGTGTCTCTGAGTTGATTTGTTTGATGATCCACTGGTTTGTTTTCTTAGCCATCCAGATAATTCTCAGAAATCTTCTCCAACCCAAAAGCTCAAAAGTGTCTTCTTATCCTGTTTCTTCAAAGCCCATCCATAGCGTCGGACCACTGTACTGTACTGTACTGTACTGTACTGTACTGTTTTTAGGGAAACCCAAAGGATGCTATACAACAGGGGCCTCCAACCTTGACAACTTTAAGACTTGTGGACTTCAACTCCCAGAATTCCTCAGCCAGCAAAGCTGAGGAATTCTGGGAGTTGAAGTCCACAAGTCTTAAAGTTGCCAAGGTTGGAGACCACTGCTATACAGCACAGAATGAAGATCAGAGCTGTCCTCAGGACATAGTTATAAAAGTCAAAGTGGCAGTTGTCATTGTGCAATCAAAATTCTACCCATTTTTTTAAAATGTGTGTCATATGCATCTGGATGCCATCCTGATATTTGTTATATACCTGGCAGACACCTCTGGTGAGAATGTTTTCTTCTACATTTTTGATCACACAGGAAGGCAAATTTGCATTGGTGATGGGGAGGGGTTGAGGTTGAAGATACTGAGTCTCGGCAAGTGAAAAAAAGAAGAGAGAATCAAAAATTCTGGACAACCTTTTAGCTATAAATATCAATCAAACTGCTCAGGAAATACTTCTGTAGTTAATGTGGTCTGATTAAAGTCCCAGCTTTGGGTGATATAAAATCTCACTTCCCTTTGTTGAATACATTTAAATCCCACTTTTAACTTATTTGGTATTCTTCAAGTAATATAGCTAACTGTACTCATGTTGGCCATTCAGCAAATAACTCCAAACTCATTTTATTGCAAATCAAAGTACATTGTGTTTGCACATTTATTACCCACATGTATGGGTAATCTATAGTTAGCGTCATAGTCTTAGAATGGTGGAAACGTAATAATTCAAGTTCTAACCAGGGATCAAAGAATTATTAAGGAGAGTCAAAGAATATAGGCAATTCCTAGCAGGATTGTTGTTTTGTAAAATCAGGGTGCTTATGTCTGAAAATTTCAATATTTACAGATATTAAGTGTTTTAGGTATTGCTCCGAGGGCTCCAATCACAAGTCCCAAAATTTTGTGATTTTTTCCCCCAATTGTTTTTTTTCAACCTAGCATCAGCCAGTATAGCAATATTGATGAATCAAACTGTCTTCTTTTCAATAATTATATCTTATGAACAAATGCCTGTCTGTTGGATTTTAAAGTCCAATTTTCCAAAACCTCCTCAACTTGATGGTCTCTGTAGTCTACTACATTCAAATCCAAAGTTTCCAATTTACTGTTGACATGTTTTTGACATTTGCAAAATTGACCTCTACCGTTGACAAAGTTGACTTGTTGAATTTTTGTATTCATGAAATTTGCTGGCAAAGCTTGTTTTTGAACTGTTAAAATTTACTTTGGTAGTAAATTGCTTTGAAACTCATCAAATTTGTTACTCAACACATTTCGATATAAAAATTTTGTCTCAATCGTTTGTTTGGTACTCAATGCACAAGCTAGAGCTTGTCAGTGTGGCTGCCTTGCGACCTTCTACATTATTCCTTATGGGAAAATGTGTTGGATGCTCATTATTTTTAGTACTCATCACACCTCCCTGAACCAATTAACAATGAGTACTGAGATACCACTGTAAAGCGTTCAGCTTTTTTCTTTAATAATTCTGATCTTAGTCAATGTAGCTATTTTTACCAGCTTTTCCATGTTCAAGTACCGACTATGCATTGGCTTGTTCTTCAAATTAACAAATCAGTTTCCAACTGTTTCTTTTCTCTATTCAGCCTTCACCTTTGTTGTTTTCAAGAACTTTCTCTGATTGACTTCCTTCAGCAATGGTTCTTGGCATTTCTTAAGGTAGTCATTCAGCCTATGTTGTTCTTCCTCCAAAGTTTGTCCTTTATTATTATTACTATTGTTTTTATTGGCAGTTTTTTGAAGCTATATAATTTTATATCAGTTCCTGTGTAGAAGGAGGACTGGCAGGGGAAGGGGTGAAAAGAGGGATAAGCCTAGAATCACTATGTAGTCACAAATGGACCAAGTCCAATCCCCTTTGACTACTATTAACCCTTATCTAATTCTAACCAAATGCTGACCATTAGTTGAGAAGATTCCTGTGCATTGGTCTTTAGCATTAAATCAGTTAAATGAACCTTCAGGTGTGAATCTAGTCTTTTGGGCCTGAGGCATGTACAATTGATGGTCAAATATCTTTTCACAAACTTATTTTCTCTAAAAACAAATGTGCTAGTCTACTTTCTGGTAAAATTAATGCCTTTTTAATGTTGATTTTTAAAATTTTGTTATCCTTAAGACCAGCAGAGGGAGCACAGATTATCTTTAAACATATGTAACTGGAATTTTCAGAGTTGATATGATGACACAGCATGACAGGTGGAGCAATAAGGTAATAAAAGTAACAACTGAGCTTGATAACAAAATATGAAAGATTCATATTAAGATCAATTCAATGCTTCTTACTCCAATGTGGTTAGACAAAAATGTGAAGGTTTGAGTCCTTCTAATCAAGCTTACACTTAGTGACAGCACCATTGCTGTTTTTCTTGGCAGTATTACAGAACTCCCAAGTCTCTTTGATACAATGCTTCCCAAACCTGGGTAAATTACCCCAAATTGGGTAGAAGTGTTTTTTCTTTGAGTAATGACACATGAACTCATTACCCAATCTAAGAGGGGCATTTAAACTGTAGTGTTTTACCTATTTTGGGTAAAAGGACTTTCCGATAAGCAGTTTTGGATAATGAAGGAACAAGTTTGGGAAGCATAATTTAACTGGATGAGAATTCTCAAACAGTCTACTGTCCTTCTGTTAACCAGGGCCAACCTTGCTTAGTATCTGAACTCCAAGTCGGGCCTGCTGAGACATAGCTTTGCTAGGAATATAAAACTCCACCATTGTTCTTAGAACAATAATACAATCAAGAATCCATATCATTTTCAAAATAAAAAGGCTTGTTTACTCAGAATATGTTTTAACTTAATGGCTCAGTAATGAGGTAATGAGTTATTTGAAATAGAAGATACACTTAGGACCAATTTGAACACTGCAAAACTTGCTTATTTCCACATTAAGCAACACACATGGATAGTCTTTCCTTATCAACAATCTAATATGGAAAGGAGAAAAAAAACCACACAATGCCATATGGCCTCTTGAAGGAAGTTATTGTGTACATAACTTGGATATCTGGTGCAACAGGCCAGGCAGAATATAGAGGGTG
Organism: Ptyas mucosa; assembly: GCA_012654045.1. Taxonomy (NCBI): domain Eukaryota; kingdom Metazoa; phylum Chordata; class Lepidosauria; order Squamata; family Colubridae; genus Ptyas; species Ptyas mucosa. The sequence continues at coordinate 23,796,234 of WNWU01000003.1, forward strand.
AGGTAGTTCATTAGTGATTACACACTTGGTCTTTTCTTCCCCCAAACAGAATGAAACTCATGTCATCCACACTATAGCATCTATATTAAGCTGAAAGAGAGAAAGAGATAGCCTGCCTAGCTAATTTTGTTTTTGTTTAAAAAAGCAAACAAACCTGTGAGTTTACTTATTAAAACAAAGTACACGACATAATAAACACACATAGATTTCTAACTTTCGAGGATATTGTTCTTGCCTTACATTTTAAACATTATATTGCTTTATGTTCTATTTTCCTTACCTGCTACCTCCTTTCCTTCCCTACATCAACCTTACTATTTTTTCATATTAGTTTCTTTGTTGTTGTTAGTTGCAAAGTTGTGCCTGACCCATCGCGACCTCATGGACACCGTTCCTCCAGGCCTTCCTGTCCTCTACCATCCTCTGGAGTCCATTTAAGCTCACACCTACTGCTTCAGTGACTCCATCCAGCCATCTCATTCTCTGTCGTCCCTTTCTTCTTTTGCCCTCAATCTTTCCCAGCATTAGGCTCTTCTCCAGTGAGTCCTTCCTTTTCATTAGATGGCCAAAGTATTTGAGTTTCATCTTCAGGATCTGGCCTTCTAAAGAGCAGTCAGGGTTGATCTCCTCTAGGACTGACCGGTTTGATCGCCTTGCAGTCCAAGGGACTCTCAGGAGTCTTCTCCAGCACCTTAGTTCAAAGGTCTCAATTCTTTGGTGCTCAGCCTTTCTTATGGTCCAACTTTCACAGCCATACATTGCAACTGGGAACCCCATAGCCTTGACTATACACACTTTTCTTGGCAGGATAATGTCTCTGCTTTTTAGTATGCTTTTTAGTATTAGTTTCCTAGTCATGCATTTTAAGCAACAAAGCAAAGCCGTTATTATTGTTATTGTGGTTGCTTTTCTCTGGTGGAAAAACTTTTATGAAACACCTGATTTGCAAAATCAAGAAAAGACTGGAAAGCCATTTGTCTGGGATGGTCTGAGGATTCTTGCACTGGTCAGACTGGAAGACCTCTAATGTCCTTCGAACTCCATGATTCTATTATTCTAAATTTTTTCTCTCTGATGGAGACATGCACTCCTCAGAAGAAAATCGTCTTCTGGTTCAAGCAACTAGATCCCAGTGCTGAATGCCTTCAGAGATTATACTTCTTCTGCCAACCTTCCATAAAGACAATTCTTGAGGGAAAAGAAAATAATGTTTTGTTTTGATTACTTTGGGATTTACCATGCATGGCAATTAAACAAAAAGCATCAATTTCTTCTATTGAAGCTAGACATTTTCCCACGTCATAATTATAGCAAGGCATATAAGTGGCAGCCAATGGAATTTAAAGATATTTATCAGGGCTGACAAGCCCATGTGCCATGGCATTAATCAATTCATACACCAAGACCCTGAGGTGTTTTATTTATTTATTTAAGACATTAATAATCCATCTGTCCATCATCAAGTATGAGCCCTGGAGATGGCAAGTAACCATGACAAATATCTATATAGCTATACATCTATACATATACCTATATCTTATGATAGCTGCTAGCCATCCCAAGGGCTCACACATATATTTGAGATACCACAACCATCAAAAGGCCAATTAAAAAGCATTAAAAAATAAATCAAACCAGATAGTAAAATTATAGTAGTGCTAATTTTTTTTAAAAAAGCAAGATATGAAACAGTTATCATTCTGATGCAAAATAAAATATAGCATGTTTACTTGATTCATAGACATAGAGAATGTAAAAATCATTTTGAATCCTTCTGGGATCTGGGATTTTGACAATGCAATTGCTGAAAAACAATAGCTTACTTTTGCATCATGTGAGGTAAGAGACTTCAAAAAGAGAGAAAGAAAGAAAGAAAGAAAGAAAGAAAGAAAGAAAGAAAGAAAGAAAGA
>WNWU01000003.1:23798153-23823024 GCA_012654045.1 Ptyas mucosa
AGAAAGAAAGAAAGAAAGAAAGAAAGAAAGAAAGAAAGAAAGAAAGACTGTTAAAAAATAATAAATGTCTTGTACAATGTACTTTCTCATTTTTTCTCTTCAGTATACAAATTCTATTTGGAAGTGTTACCTTTTGCAATGTTGATGAACTATGATCTGCATACCATATTAATTGCTGTTTCTGTACTTTTGCATTTGTTTTTAGATATACCAAAGATAACCTTGCATATGTTGCAATAATTATAATCTAATCACCCAGATCTACATAAGCCATGTGTCTACAAGGTTCAGGGAGCTTAAGTTTAACAGGATTATGCTTGGGGGGGGGGGTGTATTAAAGTGAGCATTAAAATAAATGCTAAAATGCCTATCAAATTTAATCTTGTGGAAGTTAATACACTTCTATACCTGCTCAGTTAAAAGTTACAATAGAAATTCTGAGTGTTTGTTCTGAGTGTTTGTTTCCTGCTGATCAAGCAGATGGGTTGGGATGTATGGCATGGACATGTCCTTTCCCCCCTTTGAAATGGCTGTGTGTGATGTCTGCCTTGTGCTTGGCTGTGGGGGAGGGGACTTCTTCCCTGCATGGTAAAATATTTTATAACAGTTGTTGTTTAGATTGAGTCCAGAGTATTCTCATGTTGGGTTTACTCAAACAACATTAAAAAGGACTTCATGGGGTTGTGAATGGGGATTCTTCTAGACTCAGACAGTTCTGCATACATAATAAATAATGAGTTTCTCTCTAGTAAAGATAATCAAAATGTTCCCAGGAATGAATTACCCATCTATGGCCCATACGGAAAAAAACAAGCTGTATTTATCTCCTTGGTGATCCAAAGAGACATAAAGTAGAACAACAAGTGATGCAGTATGTATCTGAATTTGTAGGACGCTAACCTTATAAAATTTCAATTTGTCTTGTTTTGTCCCAAGGTAATGAAAGCTGCAAAGAGTAGGGAGGATGCTAATTGAGCCAATTAACATGTTGTGATAAGAGCCAGCAACAGAGCAGTTTCATTGACTTTACCATCAAGATTTAGTTGACTGGCTGTGCTATAAATACCTGCAACTGCCAGAAAACCCAACCTGGGACATGATGAAAGGCAGGCAGGATGTTGTATAGTAAGTCCTTCTCATCTTCCCCTCAAGTTTCCATCCCAGAATGTTTTTCAAAAAAAGCCAGGAGCAAGTAAATGCCCAACTGAGTTTGGAGAGCATAATTTGAATACCAGACAAGGGCTTTTCTATATAGGAAAGTGTGAAAAGATGTTTTTTATCACGAGTGAAAGATGAATGATAAATAACAGAAAGAAATAAAAATTTAAAAAATGCTCCACAGACAGCAGACAAATTGCATCAAGTTAAAATGGAAGAACAGCAACTCAGCTCACCATTTGTAAATGCTGCTATAAAATATTTAGATAAGAAAAAAACAATTGTGCTAATGCAGAAGTGAGAGAGAGAGTGTGAGTTTATGTGAGAGAAAGTGTGTTACAATTGCCCTGTAGAGCCCCACTTTTTTTTCTTTTTGTCTTGAAGGAACTTGGCTACGTCTGAAAATATTCCCTAATGTTCATGGTTCCCAAGCCCGTTCACAGTATTTTTTAATAGTTCAGGAAAATAAAACGATTCCATCCTCCACAAGTGAGACTAAGTCGAGGCAGAGACAAAAAAGGCCATATTCTTTTAGGATGATTCATTGCAGTTTCACTTGGAATTAATTCAGGGTGGGGATGACTGGGAAAACTGCGTGGTTAAGCAGGCTGTGGCCTCATCAGAGATTATATTTCTGGTCACTTCCCCATCATTGTGTGGGATGTTAGTGAATAAAATGTCCATAGTTGTGATTGTCAAGAAAATATTTTGCGATAGATTCGGGATGGTTTTGAATTCTCTAAAAGAAAAGTTCATGATAGTCATAAGTAACCCGATTATGTGCTGATAATGCACAGCTAGAAAACTGAATCCAAACAATTAATCAGCTATATGGAGGCTAATATGGTTCAGTGAGCAGGAGAGACTTATATTCAAGTTTACCTCAGCATGAATCTCACAAAATGACTTTGGTATACTGCTATATTTTAATTCAATCAACCTCAGGACTATTGCCATAAGGATAAAATTGCAGGCTGAAAAACTATATAACCTGCCTTGGGTATATGCATAGACTTCAACTCCAAGAATTCCCCAGCCAACATGCTAAGTGGGGAATTCTGGGAGTTGAAGTCCACACATCTTAAATTTGGCAAGGACGAGAAACATTGCCCTAGAGGAAGCTCTTAGGATAGAAATCTAATGAAATGAGCTAAGTATCCACCCTCTTTTATTATCTAAATCTGAATGCAAATTCTTTCAATTGAAAGAAAGTATGAACTAGCTTAGAGTACAATGGGAAGGAGCTTAGTGTTGAAGCATTTAAAATGTTTCCTTTTCTAGTCCCATTTATAATAAAGGGGCAAAAGCTAAATATACTCCAAAAACAAACAAATATGCTCATGAAATTCTCAGGATCATAGGCCCATTTGAGTTTGTTTCTTTCTATACAGTGACAACCTTTATCCGATTAATTAAAGCTTCCACCTCTAATCTACTGATCTCAAAAAGTTAAGCAGGTTCAGAATTCATTAATATATGGATGGATGACCACTAGGAAACATTACAATCATAAACAAAAATATATCCAATTAAAGTAATGGTAACCTATTTCTATACTATATTGGTCCCAAGAAAACTATTTGATGGTGTTTGTTTTATTATACTGGGCACTTCTGTTTATCCAATCAAAATAAGAAGATGGGTTAATTTAAATATTACAATTTATAACCATAATTTTTACAGAATGTTTGCCACAATTTGCAACTTTCAAACAAAGTTCACAAAATAATCAGATACAGAACTCCACATTTAAAGACAGAGGATTTTGTGTTTCCACATATAATATTTAGATGTAACTAAGGCAAAAAGTCTACATAGCTGTACAAAACATAAATTATGTATGTTTAATGTCACTTTAGTAAGTTGTTTTGGTCAAAATAGTTTCTGGGTTGCAGTACTAGTTCAAATAACTTATTAAAATATAATAAATTTTGTCTAATATTAAAAGTGTTTCGAATTCCAGTGAGAACTGTTTGTTTTACAAATATGCACAGACTAGAACTGAAACTACATTTACTGGAAGAAATTAACGTATTGTGGAATTCAGGTGATATGATCAGGTTAACAGGTTGTTAGTTTTAGCTAAATGATCTATCCAGAATGACTATGTTTGATGTTGAATGAGAGCTTGCTCTTAATTATTGAACATAATTCTGAAGTTGAAGAAATTTCGATGAATGTATTAAGTCTAAAAACATTTTGTAGTATAAATTTTTATTTAAAAAATTCATTTATATTCAATGCAAGATTAAATATATACATTTTTTAAAAAGGGTAATCATCATCATCATCATCATCCACCAATACATTACGCAGTCTAAACGCTTGGGAAGTGTTCGACTAGTGATTTGAGATACGAAATCAAGCATGGTTATCTTGTTTGCTGTGTATACTGTCAAATTTGTGAATAATAATAATAATAATAATAATAATAATAATAATAATAATTCCTGAATAACACCAGCGGAACTGCAAAAAACTGCGCTACTTGGAACATCATACATCTCAAGAAGATACTTGATTGATACCTAGGACACTAGCAGCAACCCGTATCAACCATTAGCGCCAATCAATCGCATTTGTGATACATTTTTAAATGTTCAGTTGACTGAGTTTCATGTTTAATGAATAAAAGAGATAATAATAATAATATCTGGGGTAAGTTATTTAACATACATTGATTGTTTAAATGTTATTGAAGTTAATACAAATATTTCTGCAGTTGCTGACATATTTAGCCATGTTGGCTCTAGATATAAGCATCATTCTAAAAATAGAAATTGTGCTTTTTTTCTTAATCTGATAAACAAGAGGAAAGCTGGAAGTAGAAGAAAGAGTAAACACTGAAAAAACATTTTAGAATACGTAATCCCACAAAGTGCAACCTAACATTTATTGTCAGGTCTAAAGTTTTAATAGTAAAAACAAAGGATGAATTTAGCCAAATGGTTTTCTTATTTGTTTCTGTGTCATACAAATGAGAAATTTCCTGTGAATAAATTTCCTATACGAATTCCACAACCAATACCCCTATACGAGCATGCAAATAAGATATTTGTGGCCTAATTGTATGACATACATTTAGTAAAAACAATATCCATTTGGTGGTACATGCATCAACTCCAAAAATTGAAAAAACATTTTTATTACAGCCAAAGGTGTTATGCAGCCAGATTGCAAATTATCATATTTTTCAGACTGTAAGACGCACCTAGCTTTTGGGGAGGAAAACAAGAAAAAAAAACCTGCCTCTGGCTCCCAGCATCCATCTGGTATTTATCTGGCCTGTTCACCACTACAGCCCATTCACCATGGCCGCAGTCCGTTCACCGCCGCCCATTCACTGCGGCCCATTTGCCACCACCTATTTGCTGCCGCCACCCATTTGCCACGGCCCGTTTGTTGCTTCCCATTCACCATCGCCCATTCGCCACCACTGCCGTAGCCCATTCTAGAACAGCTGATTGGCGCTGCACCAACCTTCTCCCCCCGCTGCAATATTTGCCGTATAAGATCCGCAGACATTTCCACCCACTTTCTTTGGGGGGGTGGAAGTGCGTCTTATACTCCAAAAAATACTGTACATCTCATATTTTGTCAATCCAGAATAAAACCAAATATAATAAACCAAGTAAAACAGATTTAAAAAATTGTTCTAAAATATATAACTCAAGATGGTGAGGCAAAGTGGCAGAGCAATTGGTGCCAGTAGCAGTAGTGGGAAGACAGCTGGACAAGATAGCAGGATTGACAGCTGGACAAGAAGACAGTGAGATGATTGGGGCATAGGAAAATTACTAGCAAAGCAAAAAGATGCTGGGCAGATCAATGAAAAGATGTTGAGAAGATTAGCAGTGGATTGGCAGTGTTGGAAAACACTAGTCAGATTGGGGAAGACATCTGAATAATTGTTGCCTAGTTTAAATAGTATTCCAGGTTGAAAGCCTTCGGAGACTGTGCAATATATTATCAATACAAGACTGAGTAAAGACCACTTAATATCTCAAGACAGCCAAATCTTATGAAATATGTTTTCTTGTGAGATCCAGTGAGCATATTGAACTCTTTGAGGTTTCAACATTTGTTATGAGAATTTTGATCATGTGATCACATGGTTTCTGGGATGAGTTGGTTGAAATTTCATGGTTTTGTCATCCCTTCTGAAATTTGGCCATTTTAAAAAAAATATTGGGTGGGGGGAGGAATACTTGCATCAATGTGGAAGAATGTTTGTTAGCATCTACTGCTTGAAAAATTGCTACAACTCTACAACTAGTTAATTGCATCCTAAGAAAATAATCTGGGTACTAAATAGTCTTAGGTCTGATTTATTTCTAAGTAGAACACACACAAGTTTTGCTGAGCTTTTTTAAAGGATCAATGGAATACAGGAGAAGCATTGAATGAAGCTATCAATCAATCATTCAATGTTAGAAAGTTTACATCACTTATACAAACATAGAGTGTTCTGCCTCTCTGTCCATCTTTATATTTTGCTGAATTCTAACAAAAGACTTCTTTTGTTTCCCCTTCCTTCTTTCCTGATTTGTCTAGTCTATGTAATGGTTGCTGAATGGCAAGGTTGCAGGCAAGACTACTTGACTCACCTGTACATGCTTTATATTAAACTTACGATTTCTGCATAAAAATGCGGACTGAACAACTGCACTGCCCCTTTGCAAAACTTAAGCATTACCACTTTGCCACCTTAAATATTATAATTCCATGAAGATGGTTGTTGCTGCTACTTAGCCATTCAACTTTACAGAGAGTCAATTCTGTCTCTTTGACTATCAGGTATTATTAGAACCATATAAGGCTATTACAACTCTACAAAATGGGCCAATACTGACTTATTCCCATTTGTATAATATTAATTGGTCTCCTCTGCGTTCTAGAGCCAAGCATTCAGCAAGTACAGAAGCTTCTATCCAGGTTCAGTTCACATAGCTAACTGACACTATTTGACAAATTGGTTGAGTTTCTCAACAAGGTCTGCAATCTGGTATTGATTTACTATCTTTTTTACCAGCTCTGCCAAATTATTATTTTATTGTCAAGGAAAAGTAGGGAGACACACATTCTTGAAAAGGGCTGGCAGACTGCCCTTATAAGCAGGACGCAGTGCCCTTCAGCTGCTTCTCCCAGTGGGACAGCTACAGTGTGAGGATTCCCTTGCTGGAATAAGCTGGATTCTGAGTACTGTTTTCATTTTATGGCATAGGCCTGCTTTGGGATGTTTATTTGCATCTCAAGCTTGCTTATTAACTCATCCTTCTGTATTTCTTCTCTCTCCATTTTCCTCTAAATTTCCTCTGAATTGTTTGGCCTGGCTTTTAAAAGTAGAATCAATGTGCTATGAATTCCACATTATCTTGAACAGAATTTCAGCTGATGGAGAAGAAATGGAAAAAGAAAGTTAACCACAGGGGTGGCTTACGAGAACCTGCATGAGGGACAAGAGATTGTCCTTTTGCTCATCTTTTAACGGCAGCCATTCTAGATGCACCTTCTCTCCATACATACTCTTCCACATAGCTGCTATTCAGCCTCCAGCTAAAAGCCTGATGGATGCCATATTGAACACCAGGGCAACATATTAGGAAGAGGCCACAGGGACCATCAGTATAAGAAGCGTATTGCTTCTTTAGTATATATAACAGCAAAGAAAGCCTCAAAGCAATACCTAGAGGCAACTGGGGAAGACACACGTCTTAGAAATAATTATTTATGTTTAGTTAATACTATGTGCAGCATACCCTGCCTTTACAAACCTCCTCAAGCTTTTCCAACCAATGTAAACAAACATAATAGGAATATTTAAAAAATAAGCCAAAAAAATCTAGATCCTGTTCCACAGCATCTCTGTGGGTGGGAAGAAAGACAAACGAGCAGGTTCCTGAGGGACTCTTGCCAACCTTCCTCCTCTCAGGTGTCCTTCTATAGAGGAAGGGAAGCAGTTCTTCCAGGTAGATTAAGATGCTGGAAGGCATTGTAGGAGGCGATCAATATTGGTCTATAGCAGGTGTGTCAAATTTGTGAGCCAGATGCATGACGCGCTGGCCATACCCATCCCCGGTTTAGCGAAAGGGGGGGAGAGTTGTGATATGTCACATGACGACAAAGTGTCACCACGAGTTTGACACCCTTGATCTATAGCAACAAAAGATCAGAAGAAATTAGAATTGTACCTTTTCCAACTATTTTTGTATTGAAAAGCATAATTTTTTGTGAGCTACAGCTCACTTTATCAGATGCATACCCTACACCAATGTAAGGTTTAAATTAGAATGAGGCAGGGGAAGGGAGGATGAATATAGAGATGTAGTTTACATCTGAGAGAATGTACAATCACTTTATTAATTAACAAATGTAGTATATTAAAAATCAAAATTCTTGCTAAGAAATTTGAAATTGCCTGAAACTTTTTGAAACTCAGATCTCTTGCTCAAATGTGTTATTACTCATTTTGGTCGACAATAAAGTATCTGTCAGCGATCTAACTGGAAGCTTGAAATTCTCTGATTTTATTTTCTCCTTGATTGAGTCCTGATATCAAACTTACGTCTCTTAATTCATTTGTACGTTCGTCCCATTCATCCCATGAAGAATCCAGAGGGCACTGCTGGCAGATGATGGCATATATCCTATTACAGGAAAGGCAAGTGAAGGCATCTCTGATCTGCTCTGTTACATGTTGGGGGGGCTGTTTGTGCTGTTAGTGTGGTTGTGGGCAAAAGTAGATATCTGCAGAACACAAAGTAGAAAAGACACTTTAACCACACAATTGAACAAAAGATTGCTAAATTTGCACACATCAAAATGTTTCAGGCAATCTCAAAAAATCCCAACAAACACAATGAATTTTTAACTCTCTGTGTGTGTGTGTGTGTGTGTGTGTGTGTGTGTGTGTGTTTGTTTGTTTGTATTTGTGTGTCTCTCTGTGTGTGTGTTTTGTGTGCAAGTCTCTTTCCATGACTCTGCAAATCCCTGCAGTTTTCTTGGCAATATTTTAGAGGTGGTTTGCCATTGTCTCCTTTTTAGGGCTGAGAGAGTTATTAGCCCAATATTAGCCAACAGGGTAATTGTCTAAGTGTCTAAAACAGGAGTAAAGTTCACAATCTCCTAGTTTCCAGTCCTACACCAAACTGACTATAACTAGCTTTTAACACATTATAATTGTTAGTTCCTAAAATATTTATAATCTGTCTCACATCTAACCTGTATCTGCATAGCCATCTATCTTATCCCCCCTCTCCCCTAAATTCACCCTAAATTAAATCCTACATCAATCTAGCCATTCTGTATTCCTAATGAAGTGAACCACAGCTCACAAAAGGTTATGTCTTTTAATAAAATTTGTTATTTGGAAAAAGTGCTCCCAGGCTCTTTCTTATGTTGTCCCAGTCCCCTGCTTAAAAGTGCTGCTTTGACAAATGATAGGGCCAAATCTGAAACAAATTACAAAGATAAATGAGGACGTCTGATGAGATTTGGATGTTGTATATATTTCAATCTCTTTTGTTCCAGAGGCATCAATTCAGAGGTGGGTTTCAGCAGGTTCTGACCAGTTCTGGAGAACCGGTAGCGGAAATTTTGAGTAGTTCGGAGAACCTGTAGTAAAAATTCTGACTGGCCCCGCCCCCATCTATTCTCTGTCTCCCAAGTCCCAGCTGATCGGGAGGAAATGGGGATTTTGCAGTATCCTTCCCCTGCCATGCCCACCAAGCCATGCCCACCAAGCCATGCCACGCCCACCAAGCCACACCCACAGAACAGGTGGTAAAAATGTTTGAAACCCACCACTGCATCACTTGCTAGTATTTTTGCACAACCTGGCTGCTTTCTCGGCCATATTCCATTGATAAAGTGTGATGGTTATCAGACAGGTGTGGAGAAAACTTTAAAGAAGCATGCTGAAAAAATAGGCTGCAAAATATCAGACAAAAGTTGAGTTAAATTTAAGGACTCAGAAAGCAGTTTTCAGTTTTCTGGACCAATCAACATGGTCCAACTGGATCAGACTTCGGAATGAGTAAGATGTGGCCATTCCTGATGTCACTAAACTGCATTTCCCAGCATCCTTCATTTTTTGTGATGATGCTGGATGGTATTGCTAGGAGCTGAAGTACAGGATACATCTTAGTGGGTCACTACTTAGTGGGTCACTACTCACACACTTCTGATAAAAAAAAGTAGCTTAAATTATTATTAAATTGTTTGATCATTTGAAATGAAAGAACAGGAGGCGTCAAAAATAAAGCCAAGATTTCATGTATGATTGCCAGGGAAGATGAAGTCAATAGGAAAAAAAATGATGAAGGAAAAGAAGTGAGAAGATTTTTTCAAAATCTTTTTTTAAATAGCAGTTTACTTTATTGCTTTTATAAAGTTTGCCAAAAAACACAAAATAGAATAAAAGTTATCATGTGTTTAAAAGCTTACAGCCTGACCCAAAGCAAACACATGTTTAAATCCCACTGGTTTAAACGAAGTTTCCCTAAATTACTTGGATGAGATCCATTGATTTCATTGTGGGGGTGTGCTTTGAAGGCAGTGTCATTAGGATGGCGACCAGCAAGAAGAAGCCTTAGTCGAAATCAGATGTTAAATAGTTAAAATGCCTCAGTGACCAGGCACCCTTTCTCCCTGCCCCCTTCTGACTTCAGGCCATGAGCTAACTCCAAATCTGTGTCTGTTTATGTTTCCTTTGTCTTGAACAAAAATTGGCCTCATTGTGTGGGAGAAACACCATGAAAGAAAAATAAAACAAGTCCACAGAGAGAAAAATGGATATTGTGGGAGCTAAGGAAATGGACATGCTTAACCAGTTCCATGTTCTGATGATATCAGAGGCAAAAAATATTGGTCTGTGCATTTGTGTACAGGATACATATACACACATTCTTTGGAACTGCATTCTGGGTCCTGCCTCATCAATTAAAAGAAGACATGCTGACAGTTTTTTGCCATTTCCTGCCCTTCAGCAAGGAGACCAAACCAGCAAGATGGTTTCAGGAAAGCTGGATGTCCCTATCCAAAGGAGAATGGCATGGAAATGCCCCCCGTCTCCCTTCAGCTGCATGAAATTCAGTAGCTCCATCCAAAGCTTTTCTATATAAGTAAGCTGAGCAGAGTAAAGAAGAGAAATCTGTCTCTTGACCACAGGAGGCTAAGACTTAAGGGTCTACCCCCCCCTATCAAGCACTTTTCTTAGCTGGTAAAAACCCAGGTGAATAGGGTTAAATAAATGTTTATGAAGTGATAAGGTACTTGTTTATTCAATGAATGACAGACCATTGGCTCCAAAAACAGGATGAGAAGAATACTATAAAGGAGCTGGCGCTCCCTTCACTGGTGATGTGATTTCCTTCAATGATTTTGCTCCCTTAGTAGGAACAATTTGCTCTGAAAGCTGAAAAACAAAAAAGGGGAAAAATGAAGATGGTTTTCTTTTCAGCAACATGAAACAAACAGATAAGAGGCTGAATTTTCCCTTGAATGAAATATGATTGATGCTACACAATAGATTCCCTAAGATGGGACATCCATGCTAGAGACAAGGGAGAGGGAATTCAGAACTTTGGTTGTAACAATTAATATTTGCAATCAGCTGCTGGCCTTAGAACATTGTTCTACTCAGGATTTCGGATGGATGGATGGATGGATGGATGGATGGATGGATGGCCTACTGATCAAAGATATTGTAGGTTACATTTGTGCTACTCCTGAAGCTCTTCCTCACTGCCCTTTCAGGCACTTACCTCATTCTATTTAATATGTATAAAAATAACTCTTCCTATTCCTGCTAGTGTCTGTAAATAATCCCTAAGTGAGCTGTAGCTTCCAGAGAACCAGGAGCATCACCATTGCCCCATTCTAAGCTGCTACACATCCTACAGTAAAAAAAAGAATATTCCTCATCTCCATTCCATGCAAAAAGGTGCAAAATAAATTGGCTACACATTTCTTCCCAGCCACAACTTTACAATCTATAGATTTGTTTGGTTCTATTTTTTTTAAAATGCAGAAATTCTTGAAAGAGAGCTGCAAAACTGTTAATCCACCTTTCCTCTTGAAAGACCTAAAATTCAAAAGTTGTCAAGTTTGAGGAAACACAATTTCTTCAGATGGACAAATAGATTGCAGCTCTGTGAACTTCACAGAGCTGTAGACATGCCAGAAAAAGGTGTGATTTCAGAAACAGTACAATGAATGAAAATAAATCATCTCAGCTCTCAACCTAACATCACAGAGCTGCAGAGATTTCGAACAGATGAATCTTAATGGGGAAGTGATATGAAAGAAAGAGAGAACACCATGCCAGATGGAAAAACACAGGAGGGCTATGAGAGTATTAAAATCCCCACCTCCTTCTCCCACTCATCCAACTCACATATACAATTATAGACACAAGGAGAAAGGTGGTGCTCCAACATTTTGTGGCTGCCAATTTCAGCAATTTATTATGATGCTTAGACATTTTTGCACATTTTCATACAGATCTATGGGCCCCCAAAGCTAAAATCGCCTACACTGAATTTTCTACTGAAGTCTTTCTTCTCTGGTTCTCACCGAGAATCAGAACAAGGTTTGGCAGAGTGTGTTGACATTGCAACTACAATACAAGTTGTTCTTTCAATGAAACTATGGCACATAGTAAGCCCAGCCTTGATATGTGAATTATTGCATCAATGAAAAGGGAAAAACTTTGTTTATTCCTTTGTAGCCAACTGCTTCCCCTCTCCTCTACAAATGACAGAAAAAGTAGACTTTTCTGGGATTGCCATCAACCAGCTGGGTTTACTCTTCTAAACCCTGAGCACCAGGCTGTCACTACCAATAACCAGGCAGTGATTTCCTAAATAAATAAGGCAGGCAATTTCATGTTATTAATGTAATCACATCATTGCCATGTCACAACACCAGTGAGGAGCAGTGCAAGGTGATTTGGTACTTTTCTAGACTTATATTTTGACTGCAGTCTGGGCTTCTGTTACTGGCACTATACAAAACAGGCCCAATATCAAATATGTCAGTGGCACTTGGCTTTTTGTATTTTTACATTTTAATTTTCCACTTTATAGGGTGGACTCTTTAGAGCTAACTAACAATTATGAGATGCTTTGCTAATAATTTTTAGCAGCTGTAATTAGATTACTGCAAGCTGTGCACCTGTCCTATAGGCTGAGCTGAATTGTTTACATATGTATTTCCATTATCCCAGCAAATTTAGACCAGATATTTAGATTTGAGTATGCTTTAATTCAACACCCTGAATCATATTAAGGTAGTTCTCAACTTACAACCATTCATTTAGGAATTGTTCAAAGTTATAATGAAAAAAGTGATGTAAAAATGACTTACAAGTGGACCTCGCACTTACAATCGTTGCAGCATCCCCCACAGTCACATGATCAAGTTTGGGCACTTGGCAACCAGCATGTATTTATGATGTTTGCAGCATCCCAGGGTCATGTGATCACCATTTGCAAACTTCCTAGCCAGCTTTTGACTAGCAACATCAATGGGGAAAGTTGGATTAACTGAACAGCCGCATGATTCACTTAACTGCAGTGATTTACTTGATAAACATGGCAAAGAAGATTGTAAAATTGGGTGTGACTCACTTAACGACTGCCTTGCTTGTCGTTAAGTGAGTCACACCCAATTTTACAATCTGGAAAATTGTCAGTGGAAATTCTGGTCCCAATTGTGGCCATGTCAAAGACTCTCTATACTGCCAAATATCCATTTCTGATGAAAAATAATGTATCCAGAAAACACTTCTTCCCTTTCTTTGAAAAGAAGGATTTTTTGAAATAGAAAAGAATTTTCAAATGTAGGCATGTAAAGGATAAACATTTCTAATTCCTCATTGTGAAAAACTTGACATATAGAAAGATGAAGGAAAGTTAACTACAATTAGAAAACAATTTACTTTCATCACAAAATAAGTACCAGTTATAACATACAAATTAATGCACATCAGGACTGGTAATTTAATGCCATGTAATTCCTTTAATTTTTGCTGTTGGCTGTCCTGACTGGGCTAATATGAGTGAAAGCCAATAACAAGAGAGTACCTCTCATCCCTAGTGAAGGCAAAGCTAATGTAAAACAACCAATAACCTGCTTTTGTATATGATAGCTTCCTAATATGCAGATATCTTTGCATATTAATTACACAATGTTAATCTTTCTACTAAAATTAACTGGAAAGCCTGTAGACACAGGAACATGAGTATACTTAGAGATCTTTGAATTATAGAGACCATGTGTACTACTGCATACTCTCACAGAATCTCTGAAAATTTAATCTCAGATCAAAGCTCTTTGGATTTACTCTAGCATCCCAGATCTAAACATTCCCCAAACAGGGCAAAGACTTTTATTTTTGTGTTCCAGATACAAAAGTCACTGTCTCAGAAGAAATCTGCAATCAAGTTTAGGCTCAGGCAATGCAAATACAAAGATCAGACCCAAGTGGGAATACTTATTGCTGCAGAACAGATTAATGTTCAAAGACAGAGTCAAAGGAAAGAAGAAAAGAGAGAGATAAGGAGAATGACATTATACTAAGGAGAGCTATTAAAATTAATGATAGTCTGTTGATCCAAATCCAAACAAAGAATTCTTTAAAGCACAGCGAAAGAGAGACTGAACAATACACACTGACTTTGAAATGGAAAGGGTGAAAGGACTGCAGTTCTCGGAGGATGCAGTGTTGCATTGACGCAGAATAATTGAACTGCTTTTCATTTTCATGTTGTCTTTAAGTACATAATACAAGAAAGTGGTGTATGTATACACAGATGTGTGTGTGTGCGTGCAGGAGGGGCAGGAGAAGGGAGAGAAAGAGAGGGGGAGGGAGGGAGAGAGAGGGAGAGATACACACACACACACACACACACACACACACACACATATACACGCAATCATTTACCACATGCCATTTTTTAAAGATTAAAATGCAAACATGCTACATTTTCACAAGGATTCAATAATCTATTAATTTCTATGTCCTCTAAGCTGAACCTTCGGAAACATTTGATTCCATCAAAATCTGTATTATTATAATTACTAAAAATAAGGAACTTGACAGTGAAGTATTTATTAAATATGATTTGACATAGGGCTGAAGTAAAATATATATCTATTTGGATATGCCATACAATGATTCTAAACTAAATGGTTTTTGATATATGTCCCATCTTATAAAATTCTAATTTAAATGTTAAATATAAAAGAAAGTGGGAAATTCAATATACTAGCTGTTCAGTGAATATAGCAAAATGCTAACAAAGTAATAAAGTAAAGGCAGAGATACTTAACTTGTCTTTTGCCTATTTTCCTCAACAAAAAGAGGCAATTCTGTTTGTGTCTATATTTGGTTAATTGTTTATCAGATTTATATTCTCTAGAACTCTAGGTAGTTCTCTTCTTGACTTTCCTCACAATAACATTCCTGTAAAATACATTGGATTGAAGAGAGGGATTGACTCAAGGTTATCTTATGAAAAATGAAATGGAAGAACAGGACTGAAACTTGAGATTAATGGAACTATAGTCAGGGAACTGAATGAGTTTAAATTTCAATAATCCCTTTATTTGAATCTTAGAGTAGTAAAGGAACTTACCAGTGCTTAAATGTTTATGAATATGAATTGTCTCTGTGAAAACGTGGAGAATGGGAAAATTTCAACATGACTAGAGGAAGGCAAATACAGCTACTCCTCAACTTACGACTTATCTGTCTTCAAAGTGTAGGAAACAGAGGTTCTTGGAAACTGCAAAGTGACCTGGAAGCATCTGAAAACAATTTGGTAATTATTATAAAGCAGAATGGATTTGCTAGGAACACGTTTTGTTAGACAAATCTGTTTTTAAATTTTTCATTGGACAACTTGCTGATATTGTAAGAACACTCTATAGACATGTTTGTGTGCCTTCAAGTGTTATTGAATGCCTGGACAAGTCCCTGCAGTTTCTTGGCAAGATTTCAGAAGTGGCTTTCCATTGACTGCTTCCAACGGCTGAGAAAACATGATTTGCACCAGATTACCCAATTAGCTTTGAGCCTAAAGCAAGACTAGAATTCACAGTCACATGTGATCCTCATTTAGCAACTGCTTCATTTATTGACTGTTCACAGTTATGATGGAGATGAAAAAATAATGTGGAAACAGATCAATTCACTACCTGAAGAAATAGCAACTAAAAAGATCTTCAAATGTGCTGAAATGGATAAAATGACAATGGAGATTAAAGAAAGAGATGATTCGGACTACTATGAAGTAATGAATAGATTCTATACGTGGCTAGAAAATAGAAATCAAAACAAGAAATAAGAATGTAAATTGAAATTTGATTAATTGGAATCCAAGAGTATTGAATACTGGTATGGATAAAATATTGACTATGTTAATTAATTTAATTTAATTTAATATTTAAATTTATATACCACCCTTCTCCCGAAGGACTCAGGGCAGTGAACAGCCAAAAGTAAAAAACATCAAATACAAAATTTAAAAACAATTAAAAAATATATTAAACAATTTGGCTCGACAGTTAAAATCCCCCATTTAAAAGTTCAAATTAAAATTACACAATTGGAGAGTTAGGCCAGCCCGGCTTAATGAAATAAAAAAATTTTGAGGGCCCGACAGAAAGTACATAAATCTGGAATCATCCATATCTCCGGGGGGAGCTCGTTCCAGAGGGCAGGTAAATAGGATATAAGTATATATAATGATTTAGTTTGTAAGAATGTTCAATATGATTATACAAGAATAAGAGAACGATTAGGAAGATTGAATTTAAAAGTAAGGATAATTGTCAATGTAGGAAGATGTAAAATATTATATAATGTTGTTATTTAAGTTTTGTATTTTACCGTTTCGTGTATATGTATGTTCTCTTCTTTTTTTCTTTTTCTTTTTTCATTTTTTGTCTTTTTCTGTTATGTTTTTGGTTTTAAAAATGTAAAATATTAAATAAAAACTTTTTTTAAAAAAAAGAAAAATAATTTCATGGCCAATTCTTATCTTTATAAGGATTGTATATTTATAACCTTCACAGATTTGTAAAGAAAAGGAAAGCTGAAGTAAAATCATAAGCACGAATACGGTTTCACTTAACAACTGCTTTACTTAATAACCAAGTTGCCAGTCCCAACTATAGTTGCTAAATGAGGACTTCCTGCACATCAAACTGACTCTTTGTATAGGCATACTGCTCTTGGTGTCAGCAAAGCATTTGACTAAGTTTTGCATGATTAGCAATCTAGTTAAATATGAATTGCATGGATGCATAACTGGCTTGAAATTTCACTACCACCTCCTTGATCTTTCAAGTGTAGTATCATTGAGAAGATTCATTCAACTATTCAGTAGTAGGGAGTTTCTTTGCTGACTAGATTCCTGACATTTATTCCAGAAATGGAATAAATTGATTGACTTTATCCAGTCTGACTCTATAAGTATTTTTAACTCCTTAGATCATTAGATCAAAGAATTTATATTCCTTAAAGTAGAGAGCAATAGAGTATGCCTCACTACCAATCAGGAATCCATTCTTTTTCAACTTAAGCTGACATATGTTCTGAAATTCAACAAGTAACTAACTAGGTTGGCCTTTTTCATTTTATTACGGTACTTGGCACATGACGGTGTGGACAATTCAGAGATCAGGGTTAGTACTTTTCCCCCTGCCCAATTCTTCTGTTCTTTAGTTTGTCCCTGTAAGTCTGAACATGATTTTATTTTAATGTACTAATATAATAATAATGAGACGACAGCCATCATAATAAACTTCTTTTATTAAACAGGAGTTTCAAAGATTTTTTAAGATAGATCTCAGACAGCTTGGCTTAAAAAAAAACAACAACCTATGATTGATGTTAGAAATCTATTTGAAAAGCCGCCTTTAACTTCATCTCCAATAGTTTCAGAACCGACACCCTTCCTGTCTCACGATCTCTCTCCTACTTCCCATTCTATAGCTCTTCCTCTCTCTGTCACACCTATCTATCTTGAAATTAAAAACGAATCATGGACAAATAAAGCAATTCTGCTATGTGCACACAATGCCTCGAGGATGGAAAATCTTAATCTTCTGACACTTCTTGATCTTTGCGGCTGATTTAAAAAAAAACAGGTCACAGAGAAAGGGGAGGAATGGTTCTTTGAACTACTTCCTCTGATTGTTTCTCTACATGAAGCTGACATTTGTATATATATTTACCATATGTGAGCCTAATAAAAAGAAATGCTCCAAGTATACTATACCCAGAACAATGTACTAAGTCATAATCAGAGCAGTCTTCAATTCTGTGATATTGGAAGACAAGCAACTCTAAACTAATTCCCTCCATATAGAGTAGACTCAAAGTCCCCAAATATCTACTTATAGTGGATAGTGGATTATAGATGTTGAAATTCTATAATGCAGTCTGGTAAACTTTGTTCTAAGAATAGTAAAAAAAAAAATTCAATGTCATATATTTATTCAAAATATTTCTAGATTTATTATCATGCCATACATTGTGAGGCAATGTTCAAAATCCATATATTGTGAGTACAGTATAAAATATATAAATGAAAAGTAAAAATCTTGTAATATTTTTATGAAATAGTGAAATCTGCTGTAAGGGAGAACAAATTGTATTAATTCTTTCAGATCTTATTGATTTCTACTTTCACACGTGATATTTCCACATGTGCTGAAAATATTGAAATTCGAAGGTGTGGAGAAGGTGGGTTGGTTTTAAAGTGTATCAGGAGTTACAGGTAATCCTCCACTTATGACCACAGTTAGTTAGTTAGTTTATTTAATTTAGTTGGGCCGAGAATTCCCATTGTTAAGCAAAGCAGTTGTTAAATGAGTTGTGTCCAATTTTTATGACCTGTTTGCCCTGGTTGTTAAGTGAATCACTTGGTTAACTGAATCACATGGTCACTAAGCAAATCCGTCTCCCTCCATTGACTTTGCTTGTTGGAAACTGGTTGGGACAGCTGTGAATGGCAATCACATAACTCCCGAATGCTGCAGCAATCATAAATGCATGTCAGTTGCCAAGCAACTGAATTTTGATCACGTGACAGATGCTGTGAGAGAACCAGTTGTAAGTCACATTTTTTCAGTACTGTTGTAACTTTGAATGGTTGCTAAACAAATGATTATAAGTCGAGGATTACCTGTAATTGGCAAACGAGAGACTGTTAGAGAGGAGAATCTTCATATTCCAAAAACTTCAACATTGCTTTAAATATTTATGAAAAATTGCCTGATGATGCTTTATACGAAGAATATGTTGAACACTACCTGTTCAAAGAAGATTATCCAATATCCAATTATCCATATGTAGGGCGTATCAAATTTTTCAACTTTCAATTCCCAAGTATTGTCACATGCCTTGGGGATTGTAAAGATACTTTGGCTACTTTAGTATAATTCAGATGTGCTTGGTCAGTAACTACATAAATATCATAACTTGTTAATATTTTGTTTGTTTCATTTTATAAAGTGTATTTTTCTATTGGTCTCCTTCTCATATTTGGAGTGGTTTTTTTCCTCCATGTCAGGATTGAGGCTAACATATTTGTTGAGTAGCTTCATTGAAATCGTTTTTATCTTATGACTCCTGGGTCTGCTTTGATCATAGACATCCTCTGGAAGAAAAGGAGAGCAAGCTATTCATGTTATTCCACTGATCAATTTAAGCCTCTGCAAACAGTGCGCGTCATCTAATTATTCAAAGTTCCAAACCCAATCAAAGAATTTAATTCCACCTATTTTCATTCTCTGGTAATTAATATTCTATTTAAATAACTAAGTCTTCTACTAAAAATTGGTCATTATAAATTTGTACTTAATGTATGTCCTTCCAGATATCTTTATAATTGCTTGTTTATAGTGACACACCAGGTGCTTTTCAGAATACAATAGAGGTATGCATCCTAAAATTCAGCAAAGGAGAAATAAAAATTGGGAAGAGAAATGGAATTGGATTGATAAGAAAAATAATATACTGTTTTTCTTGATCTTCATTATAAGCTAGGTGGCAGTCAAACATGGAAACTAGAATGATGTCTCTGTATAAACAGGTTTCTAGTAAACATTTCCAATTTTTGTGGAAGCCCCTGTGAATGTGCACAGAAAAACATATTATTGAGTATTTGAAGGTCTGTTGCTGTTTTGGGGGCTATGGTGAATGGCTACATGAGACATAACTATTTTGTAGTGTTGCCCAGATGCTAGAACACTGGGCTTGTTCCTTCACTAACAAATGAAGACTCTGCCAATTCAGAAGACATTGTGGTTGCCTTGAAGCATTTATGCAATTCAGTGGTTTAATTTCTTTTGGTGATGTGAGTGTACCATTGCTTTATTACATTCTTCTATATAATTCATTTATAAATGATGCAAGACTCTCTCATAGATTCTTCTGAATGGGAATGCAGTCCACAAAAACATTTAAAGGACAATACATTAAATAACAATCATACATAGAATAGCAAACACATTCATAATTGGCTGACCCACCCACAACTTCAAACCTTAGTCTTGGGATGCTTAAGACAATAGCAGATATTACATCTCTTGTCTGGTATGTATTCATTCTGTATGAGTTGTCATCTACTGTTTTGTATGTGGAAAATTATGGAAATCCCCATGCAGACCACTTCATTTACTCACCTCCATTTTATGCATTCATGCACTTAATCATTCCTTGGTTTATTTTCTATGTTCATTTCTCCCAAAAGTAGACAGAATTTAAACCTTTCACTTTTTGTTCCTACTTCTGTAAAACAAACTGAGATAATTGAATCAACCAGTAAAATGAGTTAATGCAATATATTATTGCATATATATGAAATACTAGTAATAACAGTTTCCATAAATATAGGTAGCAATTGATGAACCTATTACAAGAAATAATACTGTACAGGGTAGCCATCTTAAAGACTAGCTCAGGGGTCAGCAATTTTAAACATGCAAAGAGCCACAAGGTCCTAACTGGAAGCCCCCCGTTCAATTATGGAGCCGACCAAAAGTCCGGTTCTCCCACCAAAGACTCTCCTTCTAGTGCGGCATTCTTTTTCCTCTACCTGTCCTAACTGAAATCCCTATCAATTGTGGAGCCAACCGGCAACAAGGAGTCACAGCAAAGGGATGAAAGAGCCACATGTGGCTCCAGAGTCATGGGTTGCAGACCCCTCGCACTAGGTAATTCGGTATTACATGAGTGTTCAGTAATCCTCCCTGTTGTACCAAAGAGAATCAAGACAGGGTCACCTTGAGTTTCTTCCTCACTCCCTGCTGTCTCTTTTCAGGTTATGTTGATATTTTTCTAATAGCAGCTGCATACCTTCTTCAAGGCTGTTGCTATCTCAATATCCCCCTACATCTTTTAGGTGCCTTAATGTTAATAATAATAATACAATTCTGCCTTAAAGTGACAGAAAGAAAACTGCTGCCATCTTCCTGCATCTGTCTGTATTTTGTGGAAGATGACAAGATTAGTGATGTAGAAGGTGGAAAGAATTCCCCATCCACTCTCTCCCTTTATGTGTATTGGTTCCATCCATATCTAGAATGCCTACATAGGGGCAAATTAGCTAAGATATGAATTACATGGATTCTATGAACTTTGAATAGCTAAATAGCAACTGCAATTGTAAACTTTGTGGAAAAGGGAATTGGCAGAAGGAAGGGGAAAAGAAAAAGAGAAAACTCATGAGCCCTTTATGAAGTTGCATTTTGCCTTTCAGAGGAAGCATCCACTGATGCCAAAGGAAGCTTCTTTTCAAATGCACATTTTAGCATTTGGAAGGACAGTTTGCTAGTGTGAGATTCCAACAAATATATCGGAATAAATCATTACTTTTGTAATTCCTTATCTTATGCAGTCTTATACATGCTATGAAGCCATATATTTAAAAATTAAACCAAAACCAGATGTTGGTGTGTAAAAAGAATGTGCAACTCCACCCTAAAATCTGTCATCTGAACAGTATTGTGAGAAACTGTACTGGAATCAACTGTGGCAAAATAATATCAGATTGAAGTCCATTAACCCAAGGAAATACAGTATATGATGTACAGGCAAGCTACGAATGCAATGTCCCATATTTTTCGTTCATATGGTAAATGCTACTCCTGCTTTGTCCCAGCTGGGATGGGAATATTTTAACCATTGCTTTAAATAAACCATCAGCTGATTATCTAATGGGACATATTTGCCAAGGTGCCTGCGGGTGCCATAATGCTGGCTCCAGGAAGAAAGAGGTGAGGAAACTTTGATTTAAACCAACATCTGTTTAAAAGCAACAAATAAATAACTTAAATTAGCTTCTTGTTTCCAGTAGAAAAAAAATATTAACTGCCTTTAGAAGCCCAGAACCAGCTCTATGAGAAACAGAACTGCAAAGGAATATTGTAACAAGAACTTTATTTGACTCTAGAATAGATGTGTACTCCAAAGCTGCAGTGGCAAAAGTATTCCAAGAACAAATTAATACTACCTCATTCAGTTGCCCTTAAAAGTTTTCATTTGTAAGAAAGTTATATTTGAATAGGTCTGTATCAGTGATGAAATCCAAAATTTTTTACTACTGATTCTGTGGGCATGGCTTTGTGGGTGGGCTTGATTTGGTGGGCGTGGCTTGGTGGGCATGGCAGGGGAAGGTTACTGTAAAATCTCCATTCCTACCCCACTCTGGAACCAACCAGAGGTGGTATTTGCTGGTTCTTAGAACTGCTCAAAATTTCCGCTACCGGTTCTCCAGAACCTGTCAGAACCTGCTGGACTTCACCCCTGGTCTGCATACTGCCAATCCTATTTCACAATTTCTTTGAGCAATGTTCTTTACTTCAGTTGTAGAAAACTGATATTTATCAGCCATAGGAAGGTTATGGCTAGATAATTGTAGGAAGCCTGTTTGTATGAAAGCAACATAAAAACTGTTAAATTCAAAATAATTGTTTGTCATTGAAGATGTCATTGGTAATATCAAGGCACACAAAGTATCTCTAGCTCTATTTGGGTGCTGAAAATGAATCTTTAGAAGCTTGAAAGAAAGGAGGTCATGTGAACTACTCTCCAAGGGAAGTGAAAGTAAAATTACTTTTGAAAGGTTAAAAAAAAAAGAGGCTGAAAAGGAAGATGTTTATTCCTTTCTTTTTCAAATATCCTAAACAAAAATAATATCTCAAGTAGGTCTACTATAAAACTTTTCTGAGCTGGTTCAACCAGGGACAAAAGACAACCGCAGGCAGATAAAAAGAAAAGCCACTGATTTCTAACATTTTACATGAGCTCCCGATCTCTTCAGTATTTTTTTTTAAAGAGTGCAATTAGTGTAATCAAATCTGTGGGAAGAAAAGCAGCCACTAAGTCTCAAAAGACAGGTTCTGAGAAAATGCAGCCAACTTTTCCTGGAGACACTACATTGCAAAGTGGCTGGATAGTGCCAAGCCTCCTTCCTGTGACAAATGATGTTTCAACCTAGGTTCCTGTATACTGTATTCCGCTCCCCCTTCCTCCTTCTCTGTGTCTCTCTCTCCTCTCATGCTGTCACTCCAAATGAAAGTTATGAAGAATGCATGCCCTCTCTTGATGTGAATTGTCAATCCTAATTTCTTATTTAAAGAAATCATATTATTCTTTTGGCTTCATCTGCCCCAAATGCTTTTGAACACAGCTTGGCCCATTTTATGTCTGAAAAGAAAGCTACAGTAGTGGCCAAAATTGTGGAAACCTTTTGGGGAAAGGGTATTTTTGAGGTTTGATGGCTAATAACACCACTTTTTTTTTCTTTTTTGGGGGGGGAGTTTCAAGATAATCATATTCCATTGCTGGAATGGCCTGGGAATAAGCCCAGACCTTAATCCAATTGAAAATCTATGGAGCCAACTAAAGAAACTTGTTAGTCAGAAGCGACCCAGCAATAAAAACCAGTTAATAGAAGCAATCATTCAATCTTGGTTTCACATTATAACAGCTGCACAACTAAAAGACTGGGTTCACTCCATGGGAAGATGTTGTAAGGCCGCAATTCAAGCCAAAGGTTACCCAACTAAGTATTAACTGATGTGATAATTTTTGTATATCTCATTTTTTTCTATGGTGATAATTTTTGTACATCTCATTTTTTCTATGTGTTTCACTTTTCTTCTTTATACTGTAACTGCTATTCTAATAGCAAATCCTTCATAAAAGTTATTGCATTACATTCTTGATTAAATTATCTTTCCATTGATATATAATTTTATGGTACTACTCCAAAATAAGTGGTGTTATTAGCTAGTTTTAGAAAATACACTTTTCCCAAAAGGTTTCCACAATTTTGGCCACTACTGTATAACAGTTTTTAAATATAAAACACAACTGAGCAGGAGACATACATACACAACTGCAATATCTTACCTATTGATTGTTTTCCACTTCTGGGTCATAACCAAGCACAGATCAGGTGAGAATTAGCTCCAGAGGTATGCATGACTTTTAAAATAGTAATTAGCTAATATGTGCAGCTTTATAAACACTTAACTGAAATCATGTCCAATTGAATTTCATGGACTAAACCATAAATTAATTCTGAAACTTCCCAAGAATTTCTTTCAGTAAAGTTTCCTTCTGCATGGAATCTTGTAGATGGGAACAGATATTCTCAGCCATCTTGGGCTGCAAAGAAAGCATGCAACACAAGTTACTGCTCACTGGATTAGGGTCACACGCCATAGTGCTGGTTTTGCACAGTACATGAGTATGATTATAAAAAGGCTCAAAGAAAACAAAAGTGTTTCTTTACTAGTTTCCACTAATTTACACATATGCATATAATACAGTTATTGTGCAATAGTCAAAAGGTATTGTCTAAATGAAACCTTTAATGGTGATCTAGTATTTTGACTGCAATGAAAGTGATTAGTCAAGAATTTATCATTTTATATTAAAGTGAATTAATGCTGAAGAATTAAAGGAAGGGAGGAAGAAAGGTTCCATATAATATTAATAGAGAACTAGCTTGATGCTTTAACATATTATAGCTTTAACATATTACAGCTGGATATACAATATATAAACCTATTGGTACATCTAATAATTTCCAATATTACTATCACTTTGAAAAGGCTTTATTTTCAGGTTTCTCCTTTTCTTAATTTTGTGGCTACTAAGTATAAATCTAAAAATTTTCTATGCAGCAATTTGCAAAACATTTTATAAGAAACTGGTTTTTTTTAAAAAAATCTCCCTTAACAAATTAGCCTGTTGCTACTTAATTTTTCTATATAAGAACATAAGAAGTATCCTGCTTGCTCAGCCATTATCCAGTATTCTATGCATTAAGGCAGCTATGTTAAATGAGCAGGAAGCAGATACCTTTCTTCTATTGTTGCTCCCCAGCAGATACTATGCAATGATTGACACCTGTAATTTCATAAGTACTTAGGACACATCAACCTGCATAGCCATACACTGGTTGATCCTCCACAAATTTTCTAGTCCCCTTTTAAAATTGTCTGAACTGATGACTGATTTCCACATACTGTATGTGACCAGTAAACTGTATAGTGACCTTTGCCTTGGGTAAGGATTTATTTTTCTTGGTTCTGATTTCTCATATTTAATGAATAGAATAGAATAGAATAGAATAGAATAGAATAGAATAGAATAGAATAGAATAGAATAGAATAGAATAGAATA